>CM057452.1:1666940000-1667651875 GCA_016271365.2 Neoceratodus forsteri | reverse complement strand
CTGCCAGTGACTAACCCATGCTGTCTGTCGTCTTGCAGATCATTATCCACAAGAAACTGTACCAGCCTTTCTTTGAGAATGGATTCCATCAGTTTCCCCACAATTGCAGTAAGGCTCACTGGTCTGTAGTTCCGTGGTTCATCCTTGGGTCCACTTTTGTGGAGAGGTACCACGTGTGTCTCCCTCCAATCTCTTGGCACACATCCTGTATTTAGCGAGGTGTTGATCAGATCTGTCAGTGGCTGTGCCAGGACCTCTGCCAGCTCCCTCAGCACCCTGGGATGTACCCCGTCTGGCCCAGGTGCCTTGTCTACCCTAAGGGACCTAAGGCCCTCCAGCACCCTTTCCACTGTGATGACCCCGTCTGTGGTCATTTCACCCCCCATGCCTGCGCCCCCTTTCCCTGCAGGAATGGGCCCATCCCTCTCCATTGTGAACACTGAACAGAAGTACTCATTAAGTACTTCGGCCTTCTCAGCCACCTTGTCTACCCACCCACTGTCTTTCCTGATCCTAACTATTTGATCCTTGCATTTCCTCTTTTCCCTGATATACCTGAAGAAATCCTTTTCTCCTTCCTTAATCCCCTGTGCTAATTTCCTTTCCCTGGTTGCCTTTGCAATCCTGACTGCTCTGCTCACTTCCCTGGATTTCTTCACATAGTTCTCCCTATCCTCTGCCCTGTTGGTTGTCTTGTAGATTCGGAAGGCCCTTCTCTTACCCCTCACCTTCTCTGTTACCTCTTTGGTCATCCAGCTTGGATGCTTGGTCCTTGCTTTCTTTTGTTGGCTCCTGACACAAGCTTTAGTGGATTCAATCAGCCCTCGTTTTATGATCGCCCATTTCTGCTCTGCGTCCATGTCAGGATGGATGGATGCCATCTATGTGTGTTCTCATTAATTGCCCCATCTTCCCAAAGTCTGCCTTTCTGACATCCAGGACCTTTGTTTTTGTATTGTGGGTCTCTCTACCCAAACTGATATAGAACCACACTGTGTGGTGATCGCTACCAGCCAGTGGTTCCTCCACCCTTCACACCTGTGACCTGTTCTCCATCCTCCAGTATCAGGTCTAGAATATTTTCTTCCCTTGTTGGCACTTTCACCCTTTGGGTCAGGAAGCCATCCTGGATTGCTTCCAGGAGGATCTGCTCCCTGGCACACGTGGTGGCTGGGATGCTCCAATCTATCCTTGGTAAACTGAAGTCTCCCACCACTACAGTGCTCCCTTTGCCACAGAGTCTCCTTATCTGCTCCCCTAACTCCATATCCACGTCCTCTTTCTGGGTTGGGGGCCTATAAACAACCCCCAATCGGACCCTAGCCCCCTTTGGGGTATGGAGTTGCATCCAAATGGCTTCTGACCTACCTTCCTCCCTCTCCTCCCTGACACATCCAATCCCTTCCCTTATGTAAACGGCTACTCCCCCCTTACTTTTTTCTCATTGGGAGCGAATCATCTAGATACCTACTGTATACAGCAAACAGGGCATTGTCACATAAAGATATCCCTATGGTTTCTAAAGTCCAGGACAGAATCCCCAGTAATAACATTTTAGTGGAAGAACCATACCATTCTTGTATACAGCTACCAAACTTATAGGGTCAGAACAGCCAGGCTCTCTACCAGAATGTACATAAACATTATGCTTTGCATTATATTACCACAGCAAACAGTCCTTCTGTATCATGACATAAATAAATTAATTTACCAGGCAATCTCCCGCAGCTTCTCACCGTGAACTCTTGCCAAGGACTCTTGCCTCTTCTGCAAGGGTCTTGCCGATGATGCTTACCTTTCCTGCAAGAGACGCTCACACGAGTGCTGAGACAGCAGCATGAGCTTTTGATCTACTTAGTCCACCACTTGCATGATGTCTTGGCTGCCCAGTATGCCGCTGCACTCCCTGGACAGCTGTGAAAAGAAGACTAATGTCAGGAAGGCAGCTTTGACCTGCAAACAGTAACAGGGCAGAGTTTTATGGGTTGTCAATGTGAGGAGGACTGGATCTTCATGCAGCTGAAGCCAGTAATGCTGTCTGTGAGTCAAGAGAGGCATGGGCTTTTGATGTACTTAGCCCGGCCCCTTCCCTGATGTCACGGCTGCTTGGTACGCTGCCATATCCCTTGGCCAGCTGGAAACAGATGTCTCATGTCTAGAAGGCAGGTATTGCCTGCAAAAAGCAGTAGAACAGAATTTTCACGTGCAGTCTTTGTGGGGAAGGCTGGCTGTTCATGCAGCTGGAGCTGATAATGCTATTGGCAAGTCAAGGGTGGTATGTTTGGGTGTTCATCAGGCGTTAATGTATTATTAAGGTGTTAACAGTTTGTTAATTACATAGTAAGGGTTACTTTGGATGGGTATATGGAAATTAAGCACCATCATATATGGGAAAATATCTGATAGCATTTTCAATTGGGATGAGGACCCACCCATGTAATATATACAACAGCATCTAGTAGTCCTGTCTGCTACCCACCACACCCAAGCAGTCAGAAATACTGTATGTACACAGGTTACCCAAGTCTGCCTGTAGTCTTCTCTCCCTAATAAATAGGACTACGACTCCAAGAATCAGGTGAATTCTCAAATATGACCCTTGATTTATACCTCTATTTCCCTATTTATCTATTTAAGTATTTCCATGTTATGCACTGTATCTACAGTATTTAGTACTGTACAGTATGTACTCAATACTGGTTTCTGTATTGTTAAGCAAACTAAGCCTATTGGGATAGGCTGCAATAGAACTAAACCTTACTTGCCTTACCTCGGCTTGATGCTTCCTGGCCAACAGACTTGCTTTCTGCCTGGCATTCCTGGTGCGATGGTCAGTCAAGTAAATGGACTATTCAGGGATATCACTGAAGAAAGTCATACTGTAAGGCCTCACAGTACTGGTAAGGGAGGGGCAGATGTTTTATCATTCTATTCCCTCACCCCATTTTTCTTAATCATTCCCAGACATTTTATGTTTTGTTTATCTGGTTTTCTTAAACTGACAGTCCTCATTCAGGCCCTTCTCCAGCCTTCCTTAACAGTTGACTTCCCTGCCCATCATCACAACACAATTTTCATGAAGCATGGCAGACATCATTTGGACGAAGCAGGGCAATTTTCTTCCTTGTTTTTCTCCTCCCAGTTCCTTCCCCCCACAGTGGCACCACACACAGCCACTAAGCAGCCTCATCAGCATCTAGCATCCCATGCAGCTGTAGAGTGAACCCGCCAGGACCCTACTGCAGGTGTCATTGATGCCGTGGAGACATGGTGCTCCCTCCCTGATCAAGGATGGGCTCTGGCAACACTCCTGTTTTGCAGCTGCCAGTTTACCAGCATCCTGCACTCACTTCCTTTGGTTTAATTTCTGTTGGCTTCCACCTGTATCCCCCGCACACAACAATGCTGAAAATGGGCAGAATCGCCTAGCCCTCCTTAACTGGTACATAAAAGCTAAATAAATAACTTCCAAACTTGGGTCACTGGCATGGTAGTGCAGCACGCTACCACTGGACCATAAGGTGCCTTGTACATCATCGGCTTTTAACGCTGGTTGTATAATCTAAAAGAGGACCATCCTGAATCTGTCAGTCAGTTGTTGCAGGATCAGTTTTTTTTAAATACTGGTTACTATTTTGTTATTGTTTCAGTTTTAACGTCCTTTTAGTAAACTTAGTGGTTGCTTCTAATTTACACACTAATTGTAAGCACTATAATGAAATGGATAAGAAGAATGCTGGATCCTGATTTGCTGTGAGGTACTTTCAGATGGGCTGTTATCCTGAAGCAGCAGCCCAGCTGAAAGTACCTCCAGCTAAACAGGGCTCAGTATTCACCCAAAGAGATCTCTACCTTTGTTCAGAGCTGAAATGTTATCCAAGACAATTAATTAATAAATAAAAATAAATGCCCACATCAGAAGTGGCTGCCGTGACATAAATTAAAAGTCTCTATTGCCTCCAACCATAACTCTCTCCTCCTGCTTGGTCTCCTGCCTCTGCTGCTGATCCACTCTCAGTACTGTCAACCATACAACACATCCTCCCCAGCCCCCCAAGGTCTCAGGCAGGCCTTTCTAGTTAAATGCCGCTAGTCAACACTGCGTTACATAGTACAACACAGATGCAATGTAACACCAATATAAAGGCATAACAAGGACACAAATTACATCACTACAGTTCTAAATTTAGCTTACCATTAGTGAGTACATAAAACAGTACTATGTCTTGGGCAGACACAGCTTCAGATTTTGCTAGGAATCAAACCAGGGACCCTGGGTCCTACAGGCCATTCTGGCCATTCGGCTGAAGAGAAGTTCCTATTAGCTGGGAGGTTAGAGAGCTCCATTGACTTTCACGCTTGCAGTCTCATTAGCCACCAGTAGAGGCCTCTAGTTCACTGTTTCCATGGCTCAGCACTGCTTTGACTGTTATTCATAGCTTTACGTAAGCAATAATGCATGACAGGGTGTGTGCTGTACTGGGATAACATTACGCCTCAGGTAGTTGGCCACTAGGCTGCAGGCTGAGTGCATCCAACACCCGAGAAGTAAGTGACATTATCCTAGCATGACACACACCCCTGGAATGCATTATTATGATTATACAATAGCCTATCTGCTAACAAAAAGAGAAAGAGAGAGAGAGAGAGAGAGAGAGAGAGAGATAGAAAGGGTAATTTTTTAAAACCTTTTTTACATAACTTCTGTAGGAGTAGGCATATGCATTAAAAATAGGTTTGCATTTTTTTGTTTTATCCAGTAGGAAGCACTGTAGCGACATGCTTTCTTCCTATCATGCCACTGCTTTTTCTTTGTTATGTTGCTCATCTCCCCCCCCACCCAAACCCATCACTATCAGTGTATTGGTGACTACACTTACTGTATTCAAACAGGCCTGCTCCCGGTATATGCTGGTAGTATTTTGTAGTATTTTTGCTTCATCAGTACTGTCGTGCCAGTGCTACTTGTTCTATTCTCGACTTTACCATGCACTGTATACCAACTGAATAAAAACAAGGACACCACGTTGGAGTTTCTGACTGCTTTACTCCATTGCTTCTCGTGCACTGCTACACCCACGTCCTCAGAGCGTGGTGACGTCATCCGCATACACGACATCCCCCCTTTACTTAGATTTAAACTTGTTATACATCATTTATTCCCTTAATCTTACGTATATTTATTTACTATATATATATTTTTTTTATATCTATAGGTTGTTACTCTATGGTATAACTACTTAATAATAAAGTCCTTAAGTCTCTGAGGTAATTTAATTTGTCTATGAGGCCTGTCCGATCTTGGTGTTATAGGCCTTTGTGGTGATCCCTGGGTGGACTCACCCAATCTCTGTATCATAGGATCCTGACCTCCAATTTCCTCGGGTTTGTTATTCTCATTCATTTGTAGAGCAGTCTCTTCAGGCATATATCTTTTCACGAACATTGTGTTCCGGCAATATCTTGCTCCCGTTGGTGATTGAACAACCACTTGATTTCCCTCTTTACTGATCACCGTATGTGGTATCTTATTAAAAGGTGTTACGAATTTATCTACTTGGTCTTGTTTCACAAGGACTTGATCCCCAGCGTCCACCTCCGAGTACTTGGCTCTGCGTTGGTTGTCAGCATAGGCTTTGTACTTCCTCTTTTTCTCAGCATCTCTGTCTTGTACCTCTAGGTCACTCTCCAGTGTGGTTATATCTGGAAGTTTTCCCCTTAGTTTTCTCTTGAAAAGAAGCTCAGCCGGGCTTCGGCCCGTAGTAGAGTGATCAATGGATCTGTATACAGTAACATATTTGCGTAGCTCTCGTTTCCAGTCCAGCCCTTCAGCTTGTGCAATCCGAATCCTCTTCATGAGGGAGGCATTCTGTCTCTGTACCTCACCATTTGCCTATGCCCATTTTGGTGTCGTCCTCACGTGCTGTATTCCGTTCTCCCGACAGAATTTCTGGAATTGAATCGACATAAACTGCGGACCACAGTCTGACCTGATTGTTATGGGAAGGCTATGGCGACTGAAGATGGTCTCCAAACTATCAATCACCTTTTCAGCCGTGGTGGATTGCATCACGTCATAGTCATAATACCTGCTGTAATAATCGACAACTACCAATATTGACTGTCCTGTAGGTAGTGGACCCAACAAATCTGTGGCAAGATCCTGCCACGGTCCTTCAGGTAACATCGTTGGTCTCAACGGTTCTGGTACATCTGGTCGCTCTACAATCTGGCAACCATGGCATGATTTGACATATTTCTCTGCAGCCTTGTCCATTCCTGGCCACCATACTTTGCTCCTGAGGTGTTGTTTGGTGCCCACAATACCCAAGTGTCCCTCATGGGCTAAAGTTATAGCTCTCTGATGAAGCCCATGGGGTAACACAATGCGCGTTCCCCTGAGAACTAACTGTCCAATTGTGCTCAGCTCACTTGCTATGGGGGCGTATGCCTTGCACCTCTCATAGCACCCCGTCTCAATGGCACTTCTCACCTCTCTCAGTTCCTCATCAATAGCCGATGCTTCCTCGACCTCTCTTGTGGTCAGCGCACCCGGAGTTGCATTAACGGCTACGAACCATATGTACTCTTCTGCTCCATGTGTGTGTGATTCCTTCATTGCCGTCTCTCCCAATAGACGAGACAAAGGGTCTGCTATGTTATATCTCCCCGGTATGTGCACAGCTCGGAAGTCGTGAGGTTGTAGTCTCAATACCCAATGTTCAATACGAGCACACGGTTTTGAGCGCAGACTGTAGACAGCCTCTAGCGCCTTATGGTCAGTCATTAAATCAAATCTCTTGCCGTATACATATGGGTGAAGCTTCTCACAGGCCCAAACCAATGCAAGGGCCTCACGCTCCGTTATAGTACCTGCGTTAGCACTCCGATGAACTCCTGCTCACATAACAGACTGGAACCATCTCTCTCTGTGTTGTTCCTGCACCAGTACAGCTCCCATGCCTACCGGTCCTGCGTCTGCTATCACTTTAGTGGGCGCATCCTTGTCGAAGTACGCTAACGTTGCCGCTTCAGCTAACTTGCTATTCAGTGCTTGGAACGCTATCTTTTGTTCCGGTCCAAAATTAAATATTGTGTCCTTCGTTGTCAACTTCCGCAGAGGCTCCATAAGCGTAGAGAACTGAGGGATAAACCTACTACTGTATCCCACTAATCCCAGGAAGCTGCGAACCTCTGATGCTGTCTCAGGCTCCCTGGCCTCGACCACTGCTCTTACTCTTTCGGTCGTGGGGCCTATGCCCTTTTGCTAGAGTAACATACCCATGAAGACCAGTTTGTCCATATTGAACTGACATTTGTCTGGGTTAAGCGTCAGGCCAGAATTCGCCAATCTGTTTAGAACCTTGTGCAGCCGCCGGTCATGGCTCTCCTTGTCTGGGCCATGGACAATGATATCATCTGAAATGTTCTCCATTCCCTCAATGCCGGCCAGTGCTGTTGCAATCTCGTGCTGATACTGCTCGCTGGCAGATGAAACTCCAAAAATGAGTCTTTTGTATCTGTACGTCCCATTATGCACTGCAAATGTTGTTATACCTCTTGATTCTGGTGTCAGTTCCAGTTGATGGTAGCCCCATTTAAGATCCAACTTACTGAATATGGTAGACCCGTTCATGCCTTGCAACAGTTCATCCACCGTCGGGATTGGGTACCTGCCACGTATGATCGCCATGTTCGCTTGTCTCATGTCCAGGCACATCCTGATTTCTTTGTTTGGTTTCGGTACGATCACTACCGGATTCACCCATGGTGTGGCCTCAACCACCCTCTCGATTATATCCATGTCCAGTAGTTCCATAATTTTGGTTTCCACCGCTCCTCTCAAGTGAAAAGGTATTCGTCTAAAGGGTTGTGCCACAGGTACCACCTTCTCGTTTATGTGCAGACTTATTTGCTTTGTGTTAAGCTTTCCCACACCTTGAAATAATCCAGGGTATTGCTGCCTTATCTGCACTCCCCCATCAGACACTGCTGCTACACTGACACCCAGCCTGAGTACCCCCAGTTTTACAGCGGTCTCTCTTCCCAGCAGCGGTTCGCCATGTCCACATATCACTGTGAATTCGGCCTGTGTACTACGATTGCCTATGGCTACTGTGCATGTGAAGATCCCCTTTACGGCCAGTGGTTCAGTTGCTGAATATGTGTACAGTTTCTTGTCAGTCTTTGACGATCGACACTTGATTCTTTTACTCTTCAGCATTTCCCAGGTCTCCTGGTCCACAATATTGCTGGAAGCCCCTGAGTCTATTAGCATCAACAGGTTGACTCCCCCCACCGAGAACATTGTTCTGTCCGTGCCGCCTTTTTCCTTTATCACAAATGCAAAGTCTCTGTCTGGCTTCTCTGAATCGACACATTTGACTGTATACTTCACATTTCCTTTTGTTTTACACATTCTAGCGAAATGATTTCTACCTTTACATTTCTTGCACGCCTGTCCTCACGCTGGGCAAGTAGGGTCTTTTGCCAAATGATCTGCATGGCCACATCGGTAACACACTTTCTCCGTTTTGTCTTTTCCCTCTTCTCCTTTTGGCTTTCTTCTGCGATGCTTTTCCTCATTTTTGAATACACGATTAACTGTTTCAGGTTTTGGAGCCTCTGAGCTCACGTGCATCGCGGCCATTTGCACCTCTATTCTCTCACACTGTGTGGACAGCTCAAGTAATCTCGCTAGTGTCAGCCCGGATCCCTCCTCTAACAATTTGCGGCGTACGTATTCAGAGTTACATTTACTTAGTATTGCATCCCTTATCTGATTATCCTTATCGCCTGCAAAGTCACAGTCTTTGGCTGATTGTCTCAGACGCGTTACAAATTGCTATACGGTCTCCCCTGTCTTCTGTCTTAGCTGGTAGAAGGCCTGCTGCACAAACGCAGTGTTTACTTGTGGCACAAATTCGGCATTTAGTGCTGTTACCGCCAAATCATAGTCCGTTGGCCTGCCGGTGTCCCCAAGCATCGAGAAAATATCTTGTACATCTGTCCCTGCATGATGTAGTAATAAAGCTGTCCTCCGTTGCTTTGTAGCTGCACTCACATCGTCAGCTAATATCAATCCTTTCCCATCAGCAAACAGTTCAAAAGATGAGCCATCGGGTCCATCTCTTGCCTACAGTGGCTGGTTCACTGTAACAATCAAACTTTGGAATAGCACTTTCCATTTCTCTATTTTTTTTTGTTTGTTTTTTTTTTTCAGCTCCAGATTTAACCAGCATTTCACTGATCCCACCTCGTCGCCATTGTTCTATTCTCGACTTTACCGTGCACTGTATACCAATTGAATAAAAACAAGGACACCACGTTGGAGTTTCTGACTGCTTTACTCCATTGCTTCTCGTGCACTGCTACACCCACGTCCTCAGAGCGTGGTGACATCATCCGCATACATGACACTACTGATGGCACTTTGTGATGAACACCATTAGTAAATCAGTTGCACATTGCAGCTTTCAAATGCTCATGCACTTTTAATAAGGCTGTATACTCAGATGATCGTGGAGAGAGCCTGAGGGGGCAGGTTTGGGAATTTATTTTTTTGCCACTTACAGTTTGAACTGACACTGTGCTGTTTGGAATTCAGTCTATCGGGTTATAGGATCTGTGGGAAAGAGGGAACTGTAATTGCTGCCAAGTGGGGACTGTAAAGTGAAGCCAAACTCACTGATGGCTTTTCTTTTGATTTTTAATTTGGGGCTAAATGGGGAGCTAAGCACAAAGATTGTGAGGAATTCTTGTGTGGGAAATAACAAAGGTGCATTTAGTTGTGTGACACTCTAAAAGGGAAGCTTTTATGTTTTTTTTTTAAATGGGGACATACTGGCATACTGCATGGGCAGAAGTGTCAAGTGTGGGTAACTTGGGTATGTAAATGGAGTGATTAAATATGTCATACGGTCATGTGTATGTTCTGGGACTTGATTTGTGATGTTGTGCTGGGATAATATCATGGGTCAAGATCTCAGCTGACCAATCAGATTTCAGGATCTTTTCTTGCCATTGTATAATACTAGACGGCTCTGTTTTGCAAAAACTGTCTTTTTATCATATACAGAACAACACTAGCAAAGATATGACTAATGGACTATGATTGAACAAGTATACATCTACAAAAACACAGGCTTGCAGGTTCAGTGTAATTCTCTGTTCAGTATATTTATGTTAGCTGGCTTATTTGCATAGACACGTATACAACGACAGCAGAAAAAGGCCCATGGACCAATCCGGTCTTTTGGGATGGAAAGCATATTACTATGTTGACTGCTTTGTGTAAGCTACTTGCATTTCTCTTTTACTTACAGTATACTGTATTTTTCCTACGAGTACTGCATTCTGCATCTCTTGCTTTTCTTTGCAACTCCTCCGTTTTACTAATTGTTTAACTTGTCTGACCATGGAGATTATCTTATCTTCTAAGTTGAAAAATATTTCCCAAGGTCAGTATTTCCAGTTTCCTGCTTCCCCAAATCTGTAGATAATTTCTCAAAACATGAATGCATATTGACAGGACTTTTCACTATATCTTACATTAAGGAGAACTTTTTATTTATCTGGGACACCTGCTTAAATTGGCTAAGAGCCCATTTCTGGAGTGCTATTTTCCACTCTGTGCATGTCCTTCTTAACATCTGCTGCCAACATAATCAGAATATTCTGTATATACTCATTTATAGCCTTTTTTTTTTCTGAGCTGCCCACCCCCACCCCATCAGAAAATCCCCATAGACTGTTTCTGGATGAGTTTGAGTCTTCCCTTAAAAAAGGAACTGTGGTACTGCCAGCCCAACCACATCTCAAAGAAAAGACACAGTACAGGCAGTAGTCTTTACGTAATCATGATGGAGCTTAAAACTTTTTCCACTTGGTCCAAATTCATCTGCATTACAGATATTTATATTTTGTTAGGCCCCCGCACAGAACAGTTAGCCCTGGCAAAGAGGGGGGCCTGCACATTCATTTTGAATACAGTGTGCTCTCCCTCCTTTTCCTGCGTGCCAGTTACCACTTCTATGATCCAGGACCCCCTCCTCCATAAACTTTGAACTTTGTTTCTCTTTATACAGAGAGTCACTTACAGTATCTGTTCTTTGGCTTGTTCTGATGCTGCCTCTAGTACGGCTTCTAATATTGACCCTGTTGGTTTCTCACCCGATGTCCACAGCTGTATTGCCAGTAACAGCACCACGGAATAGAGATCTGAAGCAGAAGAGGATGATTTCCCCATCGGATCCGTGACTAGAAGCAAGGTGAATTTTGTGCTTTCAATAAAGCCTGGGGAGTCAAAAGCTTTTAGCCTGGTAGATAGTGTCACACTTAACCACTGGAGTCAACAATTTGTTTGAGAATAATTTCAACTCAGAGTGTGGCTGACAATTACACTGCTCCTCTAACCCTTTAATTATTATCTCTGCTTAAGAACTTTGTTCTGGTTCCCCTCACTAAGAGCCACCTTTGTTGCTGAGTTTGGGTGAACCAATGATAAACTGGGGGTGTGGGGGGTCTACACTGAGATCACAGCATTTAATATGGACAAAGGCAGAGGACAATTTTCAAAAGCAAAAAGTTAAAAGAAGGTTCTACTTTCTCTGCTGGTGTGTTCTTGTCTTTAAATCTTAGCTTTATGCAAATCTCTGTTTGCGCTTTCCCTGTCAAGTCATTTTCTAACTTTCCTCTTTGATGACATCTACCCACTGGGTCAGCCTCAAAGAGACACTCATTTAGAGCTCAAGGACCAGATTGTGAGATGCAAGTGAATCCAGTTGCATGGACACAACCTCATGGAGGGGATTTAAACTGAAGTCATGACAACAAGCACATAGCGCAACACCCGAATTAGGAGGCTGAGAGACACGCTATTGTTCCACAGTCCTCACCACCATCTTCTGACAATTCTGACCCTGCACCAGTTACTGAGACCACTGTGTTTCTGGATTGTTCAAGGTAGTTTCATAACTAAATACACTGGATGTCCATCTGTGAAAGCTGCTTACAATGGGAGTCAAACCAGTGTACTTCTGGGGACTAATGAACCATGTTTTTTGGGCTGTACTATCAGATGTCAAAGCCTAGTCCTCCTCTCAGGGATAGCTCCATGACTATGACTCCCAATCACTAAATGATAACAAATAAATGAGTGTGATGACTTTATAAAGAATAAGTAAGCAGGTATGTTCTCCCTGCAAATTATAACAGTTTCAGTTACTATATTTCTATATTACATGAAGAAGCATAAGATCTTCGTTTATTGATGTTAATTAGAATGTAGTGTTTGTGTTTAACTTACAGCCCTTAAAGTGTTCTAATGAAGGAACAGAGAAGTCCTGAAATGTACGTTAACACTATAAAGGAGCAAGATATGGAGAAAAAGAAACAAAATATATGAAATACAAATAAAAAAAGAACCTAATGTGGAAAAATATTTTTTTATTGTTCTTCACCTTAAATACAGCCATGTTAGTACTACCAGATACTGGATTTCAATCTGGATGGCAATTACTGCAGTACTACTTTAAATTTAAATTTATATGTGCAGGCATGGGGACACTTTACGGGGCACACACACAAAGGAGGAATGGATGCCGCACTGAGGAACCATGCACCGTGAGTACATATTCAGGCAATGCAATGTTACTTGTTGTCACACTCATTTGTATGGCCACTGTTGTATAAAACCAAGCTTCCTCTACAATGTGGCAGTGTTTAGATGTCTGGGCTACATTAACAAGGGCAAGCAACATTAAGATGTCCGGGGCTACATTAACACACTATACAAAAAGTCATTCTGCCAGCTTGTTATGCCGTCGCCGTAGGATTTGGTCCCTGCATTTATATTTTGTATGCGACTGCTACACTGGCGACAGCATGACTTTTCGCCATTTTACCCACAGCATTATGACCTCAACTTGTGTGACTGCGACAGAACATCCATATGCCCGTCTAATATGTGGTGTAATTACTTCATGGTAGAGCTGTATCTTTCTGTAATCTGATTACATTGAAAATATTTGAAGTGCATCACTAAAATCGTAGCTGCTAAGCAGAACCCCTCCAGGACTTCTGTAAGACAACATGAGACATTTGCCAATGTCTCCACTGTGCTAGAAATAAATTATTAATACTCCTTTTAAGTACACAGACACCAATATTGGCCTAGTGCAGTGTACATTGGATTACATCTTATTACTGAGTTTTGTGAAGAAACAGATAATTGAATATCCTAGTTTTTGAAATGTTGGCCTTTTAGACTTCATACATAAGTATAAATATCATAGGTTACACAATCTCTACAAAGGATATTGAGCATCTTTAGGGATTTTTAAAGTAGTACCTAGAAGCAAAGATTAAAAGAGATACAATTAATTTCTCTCTAGCACGATGGAGACATTGCAGATATTCAATGTAGGCTTACAGCAGTCCTGAGAGGATTCTAATAAGCAGCTATGGTTTTAATGGCACATTTTCAATATTATCAATGTAATTTGATTACAGTAAGATACAGTTCTGCTACAAAGTAACTATACCACTTATTAGACCTGGATTTGATTCTTTTTGCAGGAGTATATTTCCTATGAAATACTCTTCTATTCTGGAGATTTTATTTACTGAGCAGCTTAAGGTAAACAGTTACTACCGTATTTAATATGAGAAATGTATATTTTATTTATTTAAGTAACTCGGATGTATACCTTTGAGCAAGAAAGCTCATTTACAAAGGTTTCTCTTCAATTTCAAAGAGGTACAAACAGTTCAGAGTAAAAACAGGATAGATTACAGTACAGCAGTTATTGGTATATACAAAGATACAATTAGCAGCAGGCAGGGCTAATGATTATTTACAAAGGTTCCTCGTTAATTACATGGAGGTAACAGTTCAGAAGTTCAGGGTGTATATGTAATAGACCCCGGAGCCACTGTCAGCCGTCAGAATCGTGGGCCGCAATTCAGGGCAGTTGCAATCAGCTGGAATTGCCCTGAGTTGCAGCCATAATTGAGTGGAGTTGTAATTTTTTTTTAAATCGATGACTCCTGTAGCAGAATTAGCTTTGGGATTCCTCACATCTTATTCTCCCCTGGCTAAGCAAGTGGCTACTGCACATCCTAAAAGTCCCCTCCCAAAGGCATAGCCACTGATACGCCAGACACACCGGAGCATAGCAAACATCTGTAGCAGGGGTAGCAAACAAGCCAGCCAGCATGGCTCCTGGCGTCTCAACAATAAACATTTGTGTTTGGCTTTCATGGGCTTTGTTTTTGTTTCAGCCGGCAGAGGGAGGGTGAAGCTGCAGCCGACAGCAGACATTTAGAGATCACTGGCTCAAGTTGGCTGCAGCGTCAGGCAGGGGGTGTGGTCAGGACTCCGAGGCAGCATGTTTAAATTTTTGTTAAGAGCAGCCTACAGCCTGAGCCTGAGCCTAGTACTTAGTTTTCAAATCTTAGAGAGCCGGAGGAGTTATATGGAGCCAAGACTGAGAGCTGAGAAGATCCATCACCCAGTGACCCGACCGACCAACAAAGCAACTACCAAGCGAAGCCAAAGCCGAGCAAGCCTGCCTGTCTGAAGGGAGAAGAAATTTAGATCGTAGTCTGGATGTGGTGGTGTTTTGCACCTTGCGACAATGTAGAATAGAGCACCGCACTGACCGCACAGCTCTGCTGGGACTGGAGTGAGCCTGGGAATTGGGACACTGACTGCAAGACTGCAACTGAAGCACCTGGAGCGAGGGGACAAACTGGAAACACTTAAGCATGGAGGCACCGAAGCAGAGTCCACTCCGGAGTCAGGACAAGGGCACGATGTGAGGGGTGCGAGACGTGATTGCGAGGGGCGTGGGGCTCGATGCGATATTGAAGCTGGAGGGAATAATACCTGCCAAACAGAAAGACATTCGGTTTAACAGTCGTGACCGGATTGGCACCTTCTGTCGTCTGCATCAGTTTGAAGTGAAATGAACAAGTCAGGTATTTGCAAACGTAACTTCCACTTTTTCTTTATTTCATCCACTGTGTACCAGTTTATAAAGTTTGGCTATCTTCTTCAATATATTAGGCTTAAACAAAGTTAAAATAAAATCTGTATTAAAAAACTATACATTATTACTGGCTCTGTTACATAAAACATTTCTATGCTGAAAACAAAACAAAAAAACAAACCTTTTGTGCCTATCTCCATCTCTCTGTTCATCTCATAGGTCATGCCCTCCTCTGTAATGTGGTATAAATACCACGCATGTCTGTTGCCCTGACTGCTCCTGTTATTCCAAGGGAGTGATTTCCCCCAAGACATTCAAGTGAGTAAAACTCTTATATAAGGGAACTGTCACTATATTGTAATACTGAGGATAAATAAACTTGGGTATTCTTTTAGATTATTTTATTTAGCAGAATGGTAGAATTAACCTAAAATGAACAGAGGGATGGGACATTCCAGCCTTGTAAGGGAATATATGAACAGTGATACAGATCAATGGTTATAGGGATATTAGACACAAGTTTGTTTTTTTTTTCAGCATAGAACTGTATTACATGACAATGCCAGCCATGATGTGTACTTTTAGTGCAGGTTTTATTTGAACTTTGTTAAAGCATGATATGATACTGAAGAACATAGCCCATGTTTGGAAACTGGTAAGGTACGTTGTGCATTTCATACTAGAATATAAAATTGCATTTAGCACTTTATTTGGTGACCAGTGAAATGCAAAGAAGAGAAATGAAACAAAGTGTATTTTTTAATGTTTGTGACTGCACATTCAGTCACTTCACTACCAGTCTAGCATTGCTTGTAAAGCGCTTTTGGGATACACTGTGTGTGAAAAGCACTATATAAATGATTATTTTTCTTCTTCTTACAACAGTTCAATGTAAGTGTAGGTGGAGTTGTTAAAAATGATATATGTGCATACTGTACATGCTACCTAAATGATACCACTGCCTCTATGTCCTGAGTTACTGCTGTAAGGGAAAAGCTAATACGTGACTTTAATAGGATAACATGCGGTATGAGATATTATTGGATGCAGGAAGCACAATTAATGATTAGTGATGGTGGCACTGGTTTTAATCTGTGAATTAACTTCTTGATAGTAATTTGTTGTTGTTTTTTATTGTTTGTAACACAGCAAAACAATTTGCTCCCATAGCCCTGAGAACAAAGAGTGGTGCTTGTCTGATGTGAGGTGACACGCTAGACCCTGTCACAACTGTGGTCCCCTTGTGGGTACCTAGTCAACTGCAGGTGGTGGGTTTTATCACAGCCTCACCATAGCTTTCCTTTCCCTAAATGGGCACTGATCCCCGAACAGACTCAATAGACCATAGGGCCTATCCTGCTGGCTTCTTAGTATATTAATATGGTAACACGATCCATACAGTCCTACCCTACATTCCCACCCTTATCCCACCTTGCTAAACAAAGCTTTAGAACATGTTTGGTCCCCCCAAAAAACCTTAATAAAATACATAGTTTGAAAGGCTAAAATAGACATTCCTGGGTGCATAGATCATCCTACATACAAATAGAAGTAGTATAGCATCATGCCTGTGCACTGTTTCCCATGGACAGATAAAAGGATGAAAGGACACTGTTAAAGAAAAATGTACTTTTATTGCGGCAGAGCATAGTAAAATCTATGCTTTTAAATATAAAAATGCCACAGATTACTATTCTCAAACCCCTTAGGTTTGTGAAGCCCCCACCCAAAGACATCTTAGATGTGCTCCTGGCTCACTGTACAAAAACTTCCAGAAGTGCATGTCTCCAGCTGACTATAGGGTGGGGGCTGAGTGGCGTGTCTTTCTCTGCCAGGCTCTGTTTATTGCCCTGTGTATAGTGGTGAGATTCAAGATGCTGTCAGCTGGTGTGTGTGTGTGTGTGTGTGTGTGTGTGTGTGTATAGGTATGTCTGCTTAGCTGAACATTTGCTGCTGTGATGTCTTTGGAAGATAGAAGGCCGTGGTACAAAACAAGGTGGGGTTCACTGCATGTGATGGCATTGCAGCCTTTTTATTTTTTTTTTTGCCTTGCAGATGTGGCAGGAAGGAATAGGGAAACATGATAAATGTACAATAATCAGAGTATTTCTTAGCTTGAATTGTTTCCTGTATAACTGATCAAAATTTGCCATTTTAATTGTGGGCTACTGCAGTCATTTGCGAGCTACTGCAATTTTGAATCACCCTGCCCTGCTGGCTAGTACAAAATAAGATTAAGGTTGACCCCTGTGAGTGGCTGTGATGTGTGTACAGAACTGGATGTAAACCAAAGTGTGATTTATTAAGCAATGAGGCATGACTAGTGATTAACTGTCTGTTAATTACTCCCTAATGGTGTTATTTGGCATGAGGTATGAAGTTAAAAAAGTGGCAAACTACTACATAATAAAATGCAATGATGGTGAAAGTTGAAAACAATTGGTTGGGTTCTCTTTAGTCAGTTGAAGTCACAAATTTAAAACTAGTTGGAAAAATCAGTCATAATGTGTGGTAAGTCAGTCATAATTGGTTTTTCAACTGACTCCAGGGTCTAATATGTAACCCCCTACAAATGGGGGTTCCCAAAATGTCTTCCTCGAGCTTGCCTAAATGCTCACTGCCAGGCTGCTGTCCTGCATTTTAGCAGTTTAAATGTGATTGCCAAAGAGTGCCTGTATAGCCTATGTGTACTGTTTCTTTAAGAGCTGCCTGGATTGCAGTCATAAGCGATCTGAGAGGGAGCTCTGTTGAAAATTTAGAGTGATAATGATAATGTAGTTTGTCTAACCTACTTTCTTTGCAGCAAGGACTGTTTTGTTTATCTCCACTATCTTGGTCCTGGACTGTGAATTGGACCAATCAGTACTGGTGGGACATAAAATGGAGCCGGACTATAGGAGCTGTCTGGAGTCAAAATCTGTAGGAACTGAAGTTTTGGGCTTTTTTTTGCACCATTTTGCACCTGAAGGGGGAGCCTTTGTTGTGACTGACAGGAAGATCAGCCAACTGAACCTTTTGGATCTTGGGAAATTTCCCAGGCTGCTGCAGCTAGTTTCAGTTTGGAGCTGAGAAGTGAAGAAGTAACAGCTCAAGTGATTTTTGAGCAGCAGTTCTGTGTAGTTTTGCATGGGAGAACTGTGAAAGGGCTGAGTTTTGGCCTGCCTGTCTGCCTGCTGTCCCTGAGAGAGAAAACAGAGTTTATTTGGACTGAATCAGAGTTGTGAGGACTATTTAAGCCACTGGACTGTGACCAGGCTTTAACCTTAAGAAGACCAAAGATTTGCTGACTGCAGTTGGCCTGTCAGGATTTCCAGCTGCTTTTGAATCCCCAGTTTGTGCAGAGACTTTGCAATTGTGACCGGAGAGTGGTTTGCCTGGTACAGTAGAATTTCCTTACATGTAAATGTGCTGTGTATTGAAAATGGGTCGTGATTTGGTTCCCCACTGTGTGAACTGTGTTCTGCTTGCTGGTACCCATAGAATCCGTTACATGTAAATATGCTGTGTATTGAAAGTGGGCCGTCATTTGGTTCCCCACTGCTTGAACTGTGTTCTGCTTGCTGGAAGCTTTATCCAGCCTAATTGGACTGAATCCGCGTTCATCTCCATTCGGCCTGGGCCATGCCACGCTGGCCCTGCCAGACTACCCCATTGCACGGAGAAAGCCATCGACAAGAGACCTGCCTGGGGATCATCCCCCTGCTCCACGCTTGAACAGAACCGGCGCCTTGGCGAATCATGTGGGCCCTGCTTCTCCTGGCACTCCAGATTAACCACCTGCTGTCTCAATTTTCGTCCAGCCAGTGTGCAGTATTGGGCATCATGAGTAATCATTGTGGTAGCTCCCTGCAACAACAGCTTAATCTAAAAGTGTGTCATCTGATTGTTTTGTTGTTTTCTTTTCACGAACTGAGCCCTCCGGCTCCGGATTACAAATAGTGTGTGTTGTGCATGTTGTTTTCTTCCATCACAGGGCCCCAATCAGCTGCAACGTTCCTGGCTAGCCCACCATTCTCCATCTGGGTATCCAGAGTGTGTGACTGTTTATGGACCCTGAAGTGCATGCATAACTGTTTTATTGATAGAGCCTTTAAGCAAATTAACCTGATTACACCCCTCCCTTGTTCCAGCCCCTTAAATAAATCAGATCTAACTCTTTTTTGGCATTTACCCTGACTGTGGTTCCAGTTTGTGCACAAGTACTGTACTGCTGTTATTTGCTGTGTATAACCTTGTTTTACAGAGGGTCCCCAGGACCAGGCCAGAGGAAAGCCCTGGTGGAAAGTGCAAACAGTGTGGGTACTTGTGTGGTGTATCGGGGTATTGTGAAAGTGATTATTGTGTATTGTTCCGGCCACTAGTAAGAAAAGAGGGGGGTTACAGGGTCCTGGAGGGCTGTACCCAGGTTAGCTTGACCACTACCAACCCTGACCTCCGGGTGGAGGCACCCGTTTCAGAACTCAGGCCCCTTAACCTGCTACTAGCCAGCCAGTCAGGGGTAGTAGCCCTTGAGATAGTGCCACCTAGGGGTTACATATACATGATACGGGTTATAGTAGGTAACAAGCAAGAAAGAAGCAACCAATGTAGGCACTGTCAGAGAACAAAGGAAAGGGCAAGTGAGGCATGCAAGCCCGCAGTACTGTAGATTCAACAGGGGTGTGATTTCTGGGGCAGTTACACAAGCCAGGCGAGAGAGTCCTCACAAGTGCTCTTTTGAAATGTGCTATTTTCGAGAGCCCCTGGAGTGGCATATCCAAATCCAGATAATTTAGCCAGTGAGGGGCCCTGCTTGCAAATGAACGCATGGCCTGGTTAGTTCTGTAGCGTGGGACAGAGAGGTAACCTTAGGTTGAGCACCTAAAGGTGTAGGCATTAGGGGAAGGGGAAAGGCGAGTTTGCATCCCAGGGGAAGCGAGTCCTAGGAAAGCTTTCACACCCATCAGGCAGGTTTGGTATTTTATCCTGTTAATGAGAAGTAGCCAGTTTGTTAGGGTATAAAGTGTGCAGGTGTAGGTGGTTTTTGCTGCTCCAGTGACAAAGCGAGCTTTGTTCAAAGCCATCTTGACCCTGTTTAGAACTGTTCCTGTGGCAGCCCCGTAGACCAGGATGCTATAGTTAATCATTGGGAGGATGGAACTGGTGACAGTCACCCTTTTGGCCTCGGTGGTCCTAGTTCTGTTTAGCTGTGTTTCTTGGCACCGTCAACTGGTAAGATCTTTCCTTTTTATTTGACGACGCCGAGTACTGTTTCTATCTGTTGTTTTTCCATCCGGTCATGTCTCGTTCGGGAGACAAGAAAAAGGCTTCCAAGGTGGGCTGGCCTCCATTGTGGTGGTGTCCCTGCAGATGGCTTTACTCTGTCTCGGACCAGCATGACTGCTTGACCTGCTTAGGCCCAATCCAAGATATGAACCATTGTAACACCCGTTTCTTCATAGATCATCGAGTTCTTGAAGTCCACGAATGTATGCCGCCAACATTCGGTGGACAGGTACACACCAGGGACACCAAGTGCAGGTCTCTTGACCTTTCCTCCAGGTCCCCTCTTGGTTTTATACGAACTACGGAAGTGGGAGCTTCCACTTCTTCAAGCCTCGCCTCAGCAGAAGCCCATTTAATGGTGCAGGAGGCCTGGTCCGATTCCTTCGGGAGTTGGGCTGCAGGCACTGTCCTGGCAATCGCCTCCTTTGAGGTGAAGGCTCCCCCAGCATTTCAGCCTGGGTCTTCTGGGCCCAGACTGGCATTTTCCTTGATGCCGCCCATTGGGGCCACCTCAGATCCCAGTGCCGTGTGCGGCGCAAGAGATCGGGGTGGTGCCGTGGGTGGTTTGGGGCTGATTCACGGTGCAGCGGTCAGATCCCAGTGCCAGGCACAGTGTCAGTGATTGGGGCGGAGCCGTGAGCAGTGTGGGGTTGCCTCACGGTGTGCTTGTGGTGCCATGAGAGGAGGAGTAAATGAGGTAGTCTGGGTCCATGCCTCCTCCTCCTCTGGGGAGGATGATGATTCGGAGGTGGACCCGGACTGGCTTTGGAATCATCGGACTTTTCATCGCCTACCACATCGGCTCCAGTCCAACCCCCTCCTTCTGATTCAGCGGTTTCTACCAGCACTGACTGATCTTCCAGTGCAGGGGTCAGCACCAGGGGTCCTCTGGGGCCAGTGGAACTTCTGATCTTGGAGGAGATGAACCCCCTGCTTTGGGAGCCTAAGCTGGGCCCACTTCTGAGCCTGCTGGGGCGTCTTTAGCAGGGGAAGGTGCTCTCTTGTCTGCCATCTCCCAGGAGTCAGTGGGCGGGATTGAGCTACCTCGGTTCATCCTGAGGAAGAGGTCCCTCTCTGAGTCTGAGGGGTTGAAGGGACAGTGTCAGGGGCAGCGTCCCTCCCTTGTAGCCCGCAAGGGACTGGGTAAGAGTAGCAGTGCCAGCCCTGTCTTCTCCCCGAGGTCTCCTCTGGAGGGATCTCATCTCTTGAGGCTAGGGACTGCCTTTCTGGACCCATGTGGCCCCAGTCACCTCATGGGGGGAATCCTTGTTAGGGCTCAGTTCCGACCGTTCCAGCCCGGTTGAACAGCCGCTGACTGCACTGAACGATGGATCCTCCCAAGATCTAGGGTCACCTGTTTGGTCCCCTAGTCCTGGCAGAGGTTGCCCTCTTCCTCGGAGGTGTTTGGCCCCTCTACCTCCGTCAACCCTTCCCTTCCCCTCTCTCCCAGGCCACTCCGGTCCTACGGTACCCTTGACCTGGGAACAGTTCAGAGATACAGCTACCCTATTCCCTGCCTATCTGAGGTCATGGACAAAGTGGTGTTTCACTACTCTCCTGGGCAGCCAGTGCCTGACTCTCTAGACTTGTCAGTTCCTCATCTTCCTCACTTGAGGGAGAGGATCCCTCTGTCCACCTCTCTTCTGACGCTGACCAAACCGAGTATCAGCGTTTCCTTTTGAGGTCAGTCGACGAGCTCCACATTACCAGACTCACAAGTTGCAATCCTGAGCAGATAGTGCATGCCTTTTTAGGCAAGTTCAGTGTGACCAACCTGGTGGTTTCCGCCTGGCCCTCCGCCTTTAGGAAGGCATCGTACCACACTTGAAGGCATCCGTCAGTCCCCTCTCCAGCCCCAGTGGACTGCCAGTGCAGGTATTGCACACCTCTAGGGTCTCCAGGAGTGTTATCTCACCCCTCTTCAGGCGTGATGATCCTGGACACTCCTTCCAGGCATAGACACCCGAGACATGACTGGCCCCTGGAGACAGACTCTGCAGAGTTTGACTTTTGGGGGGCAAGAGTGTTTTCCTAGGCACGTCTCTCCCTTTCTCTATCAGCACATCAGGCCCATTACACTGCTTATAACAGGCACTTATGGTCCTTGCTAGGGCAAATCCTAGCATCAATGCCCGATTCAGAGGCAACCAGACAAGCCATTGCCCTCTCCGCATGTGGCCTGGAGCTTGCAAAGCACCAAGCAAGGGCACTGTATGACACCAATGAGGTGGCATCCAGGCTGGCAGGGACAGCGGTCTGCATAAGGTGGATTGCATGGCTTCATCTATCCTGGTTATCACCCGTGGCCCGGTGTAGGGTGATTGCCTCCTTTTTCCGGGAACACATTTTTTCCCCGCAGGGCAAGGCAGGAACTTCAGGGGCGACTTCCTTCTCCCGGCCAGAGGGGAACCTCACCTCATCCAGATCAATGTCAGGCCTAATTAGGCCTGTAAGGGTTTCCCCCCTCCTGTGTCTCCCCCACAGGAGGCTGAGGGACTTCCCTCCCTCAGGGAGGTACCAGGTCCCCTTCCGGGGGCTTGTTAATCACCCACCAGTGATGAATGGTGAAGACTGATACAGATAAGATATGAAAAGTACGTACCTACCGTAATTCTTGATCTTTCTTTCTGTGTATCTTCACCATTCATCACTGCTTCCCAACGTCCTTTCTCTCTTGGGCCTCACTCTCTGGGCGATGCCTCCTCCCTGTTTGTTTTTATCCAAATTGAGACCCTTGTGGTCCTTCTTCTGGTACCTCCTGGCCCCGCTCTTCTTCTGGGGGTGTCAGGGGGGCTCTTGGGAAACACAAACAGGAATGCTCCCCTCTTTATTAGAGCTCACTGGGGCCTCCTTGCCGCCTTGCCAGGATCCCCCTCCTGTTTGGTCAGAATCACTCTTGGGTCTACCCTCTTTTCAATCTCAAACCCTGAGAGTTATCTTTAGGACAGTGTTTGGAGGGTCCCTGGTGATCACATCCCTCCTTTTTCTAACTGCTGCTTTAAGCGGTCTCTCCTTGCAGGGTCCCCCTTTGGGGAATGACAATTACATCCTCTAAAATAATCCTCTCCTGGCATCGTCTCTCTTCCTTTTCGGAGGTGGAGCTCCTCTAAAACCTCTATGGGGACCCTATTTTTGACAGGAGGACCCGGCAGTGGGGTGGGTCCTTTTCCCACTCTGGGATTTTCTCAAGACAGGAGGAGGAGACACTGGCCTGATGCTCTTCTTGGTCTCCGGGGATGACACTTTAGATTGGTGCCCTGTCTTGCCTCTGTGTCCTGGGCCTCTTCTAGCCAGCCATATCCCTCTGGATAATCTTTTAAGATGGAGGGTTTCTTCTCAGCTCCCTTCGTTGAAGAGAAGAAATATGGCTTAAAAAGCAGTAGTATCATTCTTCAGTCTTCGAGCAGTCCTCTGGATACATGCGAGTGAAGTTCAGTGTCTCTCTTCTCCTCTCGTCTCTCTGTTATATCTTCTTCCTCCCTTGCTTGCCCAGAGGTTGGGGCCCCCATCCCAGACCCCTAGGTTTCCTCTCTTCTGTCCTCTTGTCCGTCATTTTTCCTTCCTTGGTTTTTATATCCTTTCTTTTTCCTATCCCTCGGGCTCCCTTGCCCTGCCCTCTCTCTTCTTTCCTAACTGCCTCTCCAGCGTGCAGAACTGGGATGGAGGAGGAGTTGGCGTCAGTTACTGGCCAACCCATGAGCACCACGCAGTGTGTCGACCTCGAGGGCAATGCCGTCGTGGCATTGACTCCTCCTCTTACAAAAGGAAAAAATGCTCTTGCGGAGTCCTGATCCTCCGGTCAGAGCCCACCAGTTATGAATGGTGAAGATACACAGAAAGATCAAGAATCACGGTAGGTACACAAATACAGGTTACTCACCTGTAACAGGAGTTCTAGGAATGGTATATGTTGTTCATCCACACTCATTGGCAGTATCCTTGCCGCTTTAAATCTTGCCGGAAGGTCTTCAAGCTTGCTCCTCCCACCCACCCGGGTGGTATAACTCTCGGCTCCGCCCCATGACGCCAGATCTGGCCCGCTGGAAGCTCAGGTTGTGCGTCGAAGCCGGGGAGGTCGGGTGGGTCGTGTGGATGAACAGCATGTACCATTCTCGGCTCCTGACCGTAGTAACTTCTATTTCTAGGACATGGATATGTTGTTCATCCACACTCATTGGCAGACTCCAGCAGTTCTCCGGGAGGAGGGAGGCAAGATCAAGACACCCCATATACTTACTTGGAAAGAGAGACTGAGAACCGAGGCCCCAAAACCAGCATCCCAGCGTGACTCAAGGTCGATGTGGTAGTGGGTAATGAAGGTGTTTGCTGACTTCCAGGTAGCAGCCCTGCAGATTTCCTGGATAGGGACGTCCCTGGAAGCAGCCACCGTTGCAGCAGTATGGCGGGTAGAATGAGCTCTTATCCCTCTGGGAGGCTCCATGCCCGCTAACTTATAGCAGAGATCTATGCAGGAGGTTACCACCTGCTTATCGTCCGCTGGCTGCAGGTCTGCCAGATGCGGCTTCAGCGTGAGGTGACAAACAGCTGGCGAACCTCTCCCAATTTCAGCCGTGGCTCCTTATAATAAGCGGCCCTTCTAGGATCAGAGTATGGAGCCTATATTCGACCTCCGAGGTGTGATTGGGGTAGAACACCGCAGAGTCAACACCTGGTTAAGGTGAAACTCCGACACCACCTTCGGAAGGAATTTCGGGTGGGGCGCAGGACAACCTGTCCCTTGGAAGACCAGGTAAGGAGACTCGATGGAAAGCACCTGGAGCTCTCCCATCCTTCTGGCTGGCGTGATAGCCACCAAGAAGGCGGTCTTCCACGACAGGTGAGAGAGAGCACACCTGTGCTAGGTTCGAATGGCTTGCCCATGAGCTTTGCCAGTACCAGCAGTAGATCCCACGGAGGTGGAGGTTCTCGCACCGGAGGGGAAATGTGATCAAGGCCTTTGAAAAAGCGCCAGACCACCTTCTCCTGGGCCACCGACTGCTTCCCGGCCCGCGCCCGTAAGCAGAGATGGCTGCCAGGTGCACCCTTAGGGTCGTCGACTCAAGCCCTTGATTAGAAAGGGACCATAAATAGTCCAAGATGCTTGCCAAGGAACAGGAGGAAGGGTCCAAGCCCTTGCCCTGACACCAAATGGAAAACCTTTTCCATTTGAAGGCATAACATTTTCTGGTCGACTCCTTACGGGACGCCTCAACTACATTGAGGACCTCGTCGGAAAGACCCAAAGCCTGGAACTCTACGCTCAGGAACCAGGCCGTCAGGTGCAGGGATTGAAGGTCCGGATGGAACACCTTCCCTGATTGACTGAGAGCAGGTCCGGCGAGCTGGAAGCTGCCGCTGAGTCCTGGAGCTGAGACTGAGGAGATCTGGGTACCAGAACTGGCGAGGCCAGTCTGGGGCTATCAGAATCACCTGCGCCTTGTCCCTCCTCGCCTTGAGAAGCACCTTGTGGATCAAGGGAAATGGGGGAAAGGCGTAAAAGAGGCCCGGGGTCCATTGCCTCGAGAAGGCATCCCCCTGCAGCGAGCCCTGCTGAGGGGGGCGGGCATGAAACAGACTCAGCTTCGCGTTCTCCATGGAGGCAAACAGGTCCACCTGAGGTGTGCCCCAAAGGGAGAACAGATGCTGTACTACCTCCGGCAGGAGAGACCACTCGTGGGATGCAGCCCCTATCCGGCTCAGGGCATCGGCCAGGGTGTTGGAGGCTCCTGCCACGTGAATGGCTGAAGATCCGCCTCCAGGCTGCGCACGAGTGACCAAATGCGGAGAGCTTCCTTGCATAGAAGCATGGAGCGCGTCCCGCCCTGGCGGTTTAGATAGTACATGGTCGTGGTATTGTCCGTCTGGACTCGGACCACTTGACCCCGGAGGAACGGAGCAAAGGCGGTGAGAGCTAGGCGGACCGCTCGGAGCTCCAGCAGGTTGATGTGGCATCGGGACTCCCGCGGGGACCAGAGGCCATGAGCCCGGTGTTCCCCCAGATGGGCACCCCAACCCATCAGAGAGGCATCGGTCGACAGAGAGACCGTCGGCTCGGGGGCGGACGAACGGGATGCCCTCCTGCAAATGATCTGGAGCGGTCCACCACTGGAGGCGTTCCACATCCCCTGTGTCCTCCCACGACCTAGCTGGTCAAGGGATCGCAGCGTGTGACCACTGGCTGGCCAGTCCCACTGAAGGGGCGCATGTTCCAGCGGCCCAGCGGACCACGCTGGTACAGGCCGCCATGAGACCCAGGGCGCAGGAAGTCCGGGCAGGCGCGGTGCCCAACCAGAAATGATCGGGCAAGGAGGAAAGAACCTCGGCCCTGTCCGCGGCAGCTGCCTGGCTCGAAGAGAGTCGAGCTGCGCCCGATGAATAAAATCACCTGCTTCCGCTCGAGTTCCGACTTGGCCTGTTGATAAGGAGGCCCAGTTGAGAGCAGACCTGGAGGGCCAGATCTCTGGACCACTCCGCCTCCTTCCTGGAGGGAGCTGCTATCAGCCAGTCGTCCAGGTAAGGGTACACCCGGACCCCTCGGCGCCGCAGGAATGCTGTCACCACTGCCATGCATTTGGTGAAGACCCTGGGAGCTGGAGACAAGCCGAAGGGCATGGCTTGGAACTCGAAGAGAGATCCTTCCGCTCGGAAGCGAAGGAATCTCTGGTGAGACGGACGGATAGGGACGTGAAAAAACGCGTCCTGCAAGTCCAGAGAGCAGAACCACACGCCGCGTTCCAAGGATGGTATTATCTGAGCCAGAGTGACCATCCTGAAGGTTCGAGACCTTAGGAACTTGTTTAGGTCGTGTAGGTCGGGAATGGGGCGCCAGCCCCCAGTCCGTTTCGGAACCAGGAAGTACCTGGACACAAACCCTGGGTCTGAAGGAGGGTCCACCACCTCTCTTACCACCTCCTTCTGGAGGAGGAGAGCGATGTCGGCTCGACGAGCCGCCAGTGAGGCTGGGGATCCCGAGGCCCCCCGAGGGGCAACGGCTCTGAAGGGTGGTGCCTGCTCGAATTCCAGAGGCAGGCCTCTTCCCACCACCTCCAAGACCCACCTGTCCGTGGTAACAGCGGACCAGGCGGAACGGAAGTGCCGGAGCCGTCCCCCCACGGGGGGACCCAGGGGTAAGGTGACGGGGATGGGGGCGACACCCCTCAGCCCGTCACTAGGCAGGCTTGGAGGAGGGACCGGCCGAGGGACCTCCTGGGCCCTTTCCTCCCTGCCTCCTGTTAGAGGAAGCCGGCGGCTTGGGTTTGGGATGCCAAGGCCGAGCCTGCTGGCCCTGACTTGCTGGGCACGGGCGCCGGGGCACAGAGAGGCGAAGGGCTTAGGCTGTGGTTTGCGGCCTTTGTCCTTCTGAGCGGAAGAGACCGAGTCCAAGGTGGCATTGGACTTCTCGATCCTCTGCAGGTGACCTTCCACCCCAGGGCTCGAAGAGGTCAGTCCCCAAAAGGAACATCCGCCAACTTGTGCTGGGTATCCGAGTAAAGGTGGATATCCTCAGCCAAGCCATGACGTATAGCCACTGCGCGCCCACCCGATCTGGCACATGAGTCCCTACATCCAAAAGCAGTCTGGAGCTGCTGTTTGGCCACTACCCTGCCCTGGTCCCGCACCTGCTTAACCGTAGTCTGCAGATCGGCGGAAGATGAGGATGACCTCATCCAGGGAGCCCAACAGGGCATGAGAAAAATGTGCCATGAGGACGGCCGAACTGGCCTGACGAAGGCCGAGAGAGGACGCAGCGTAGACTTTTCGCCCGACATAGTCCAATTTCTTGGACTCCTTGTCAGGAGGTTTGTCCACATCCCTGGCGTTGCCGGCGCGCCGGAAAACGCTGTCGGTAACCAACCCCTCAGCAGAGGGGTGTTCCGAAAAACCGGACAAGGAACCGGTAGGGACCGCATACTTCCTGGCCATCCTGGCCGAAGGCGCAGGGCAGGAAGCAGGGCGCTGCCAAAGTTCCAGTGCTGGACCCACTATGGCCTCGGCCACCGGAAAGGCCTCCGTCGGAGAATCCCCTCGGTCCAGAATCTCCGTGAGGGGATACCTGGCCCGTTTGGAAACGGGTTCGAGCTCCATCCCGGTAGACTCCGAGATGAGCCGAAGCAGTCCTAGGAAGGACGACGGGCTATCGTCCATTGGCTGACCTCCTGAAGACTCCAAGTCCAGTCGCTTGGAGAAGAAGGAGGAATCATCTTCGGACTCGGAAGAGTCCTCGAAGAGCTGCCTCTGGCCTGAACCACCCTTCACCTGCCGAGGTCGGGTCGGGAGTGAGGGTGGCTGACAACGATGGGGAAAACCCTTAGCCGACCGAGAATCCTTGGTGGAGCCCCAGTGATGGCTGTGGAGGCGGAGGTTCCACGCAATCGGTGGAGCAAGCTGGTTTTGGCCGAACAACCGCCTGGGTATAGGCTCCTCGGGCAAGTCGAGGGTTGTGTCGGCTGCCCGGTGACAGCCACTTAATGGCAGGAAGGCGCGGATCGGCTTATTCCCGGCCAGGAGGAGCTGTTGCAACATAGGTCCTCGTGCCGTCCGGCGTGATTTGCGCAAGCCTCCCTCATCCGGAGGAGGCGAGGGACGGCGACGCCGCTTACGTGATGCCGAGACCGAGACCGCCTTATGACGGTGGGGCAGCTGGACCGCAAGAGGTCCGAGACGAGACCAGAGTCCCGAATTTCGGGGTCGGTGCAGGGAGGTGTCGGCGAACCGACCTCCCTTCGCTCGGAAGGTCCATCCGAGGGCTCCGGAACCGGAGGCACAGGCGAGCCAGGATCCTCAACTCCTCCCGGGGAACCGGGAGGGAATCTCGGCTGCTAAAGGCGACAGCCTCTCAATGGGTCGAGAAAATCTCACTTCATCAGTGGGAGTCTCGGTCAACTGACCTGGCGGGGACACCGTGAGGCCAGTGGCCGGCCGAGCAGTCGACGGCCGACGGTCGACGGCCCGGGAGAGGACCTTCCCGCTCCCAAGAGCGTCGACGGAGGGACTTACCTTTCCTCCTCTTTTGGACCGAGAAAAGGTCCAGCAGACGAGGCCTTCTCCTTTAGTGGAGAGGGACAGACAAAGCTCCTTAAAGGAAGCCGTAGGAAGAACCCAGAGAGAGCGGGATAAATGCGCGCGCCGAGGAAGATACCGCGCCCGCCCGCTCTTCGAGGCGACCATCCGCCGAGCTGATCCTCGAGCCAGCCCGCCGCGACACCGCCAACCGGGCCTCCTTGGACTTCACCGGAGGGAAACGCTCGGGACGTGCCCAGCTGCATCAGCAGCACGGCTCGAGGACGTGGGCCGAGAAAGATGAGCACAGGTCGCAAGCCTGCGGGTGGGTGCTCAAGGCCTAAGCAGTAGACACGCGTGGGTGTGGATCCGTCCGAGACATCTTCTGCCGCATGGGCATCTCCGAATCCGAGTCGATTTATCCATCGCGGCGCAGGGATCAAGACTGAAGTCTTTTTGCAAAATATTATTTTAAATCCGCAAACGGAGAACTAGGAACCAGTCACAAATGCAGAGCGTTAAGGAGGGAACCTGAGCTTCCAAGCGGTAAGGAAGATCTGGCGTCATGGGGCGGAGCCGAGAGTTATACCACCCGGGTGGGTGGGAGGAGCAAGCTTGAAGACCTTCCGGCAAGATTTAAAGCGGCAAGGATACTGCCAATGAGTGTGGATGAACAACATATCCATGTCCCTAGAATTTTCTTTTCTTTTTGGATACTCTCGCCAAGTATCCACCCTGGTCACGGCCCCCTGAGGTCCTCCATGTCGGCCGATTCCCCCGGTCACCCCTGGCTTACCCCCCAGAGGATGGGGCCGTGGAGCTGGCACCCCATATTCCAGCCCACGGTCCTAATAACTGGTTGGGGGATCGGCGACCTGAGAGGAACTCACGGGGAGGGCTTCATAGGCGGAGTCCGTATTTTTTTGTATATTATATGCCCCTGGAGAGCCGGACGGCAATGACGCCAGCGCACTATGTGCAGACGCCTGCCGGCTTCTCCCCTGTCCGATCATGCGCTGTTGGACACCCAGCCTCTGCTGGGTGTTGCTGCTGGCGCATGTCACACCACCCGAAGGAAGGAGAGCTGTCGTGGGATGCTCAATCCTTCCCTTCCCCCTACCAACTTGGCGTGTCGAGTCGTTGTCCCAACTGGTCGCTGGCGCGGTGAAAGTAAGCGCCCCGCTCAACCCTCAGCGCCACCGGGCCGGCAATTTTCATTTTTCTATCATAAGGTCTATATTGTTCTAACTGACATAAGCATCTATGAATATCCGTACAAAGAAGTTGTCTGTATCGACAGTATGACCCTTTAATTAGAATTAATTATGATGTGGTAATGTAGTTTCTCCAGTACCAATGATGTTCTTATATTTTGAATTACTATGACTTCCATTAGTAACTATTCATTATAATATGTTTTAATAGTAAAACACTGATATCCTGACAAAGTGGAGAATCCTCAAAATGTTGATTTGTAAAGGTGGATGGTGAAAAAAGACAACATAACTTATAAATGTAGGAGTCTCCTATCTGTTTGATAATACTAAGTACAGTAAGTAGTTCAGAACTAAGCTAACAGTGGCTACTGCTTTCAGAGCGCTGTTGGTGGACTGGCTAGAGGCACAGCAGCACGCAATCCTAAAGTCTGTTAAATAAATAAATAAATAAAGGTTGCACTGTCACCTGGGAGACCAAGTGTGGCATCCAGTATCCAACACTGTAGCGGGCTGGGGGTTGGGCACATCATGAAGGTGAGCTGCTCAGTTCCCAGGGAGGGAATGAGTGTGCTGTCCAGCATTTGAGCATTTGCCCCCCCCCCCCAACCACCAGCTGACCATGGAGTAGCACTGCTGCTGGCTGTCAGCTGGATGTGGAAAGGTGCAGGGTACATAATCAAATCTCTTTCTCCTCTGCCCTCCTTTCAGGTACAATAAGCCAATCCCCTTCCTCCAAGTACTTTTTTCATGAGGTGTCAGTCAGGGCTTGGTGCCAGTCCAAGCTGTCATTTGTTTGCAGATATGGCAGTATGGAGCCAAACACTCCCATGCGTTGCCTGGTAAAGCACCAGAGTGATGAAACAAGAGGAAAAAGGAGGGATGGTGGATAATAAAAAAAATGTTGCTGATTTCAGAGCTTTTCTGGAATTTTTAGTTCTTTACAGCTGAGTTTTGACAGCTTTTAGACTTCTGAAATTGATATTATGAGTATTACCATTCCTTAAGGATGTGTTCTAGTGTATCATCTAACTTAATTCCCCCAAGGGATTAATTTAGCTACTAGCTTTGACATAAAATACTTCAATGCATAATTAAAAACATCAGTGTCATAATACTGAATCTTTTGTGACATTGTGACATCAATTAAAGATGGCGGCCACGCTGGGCTGGCCGTCGTAATACTGCTTGTTGTTTTGTTTTTTGCACTATCCTTTTCATCGCTACTGTGTACCATTTGCGGTTTTAATGGTATTTTATTTTTACGGGTTTTAGAAGACTGTGTCTGCACTCTTGCTATTCAGTTCCGAGTGTGCCCATTTGTTGGGATTAAGCGTAAGGACAGGGGAAAGCTGCGGAGTATGTAAGTAAAGTTTCGGTGACATTTGAATCCCTAAGTTTTTTGCTGCTTGTTTTGCTCTGTTTGGATTGCGATTTGGATTTCCCGGTTCGGACTCCTCGCCCTGTGTGGTGCTTTGCCGGGTGCCAAGTGGATTGGTGCTGGGACTGTTGCGGAGACTGAGTGGTCTAGTGCCCCGTGACCGCTGCTCAGTGTGGGGTTCTGGCCGTTGTGTGTGTTCCCTGGAGCGTGACTTCCAGGACTCCAGAAGGATTAACTTGGGTTATGAACTTGATCAGAAGGTTCGTTGGGATAATAGGCTAAGAAGATCCTGCTGCCTTTAGGAGTGCCTGATTATATTTTGTGCATTTGTGACTGGGTGAACTTGGGCTTGGACCTGATAGTTGGGTTTGCGACATTCCTGAGGTGCCTTAGGGTTGGTGTCCCACACAGGGGTTGAGAGCAGGGCTGGTTGGAGGGCTGGTCTGGTGTTCCTTTACCCCTAGACTCCTGGGGTAGCTGGCTGGGGGGCTGACTTAACTTAGAGTCGAGGTAGTGGGCCACTAATTTAGCTTAGGGTAATTACCTCTTGAATTGTTTGAAGGAACCTGCGGCCTGTAGATGGTCCTTTTGGAATTGGAGTTGGAAGCCTGAGACTAGAAGACTGGGAATTGCTTTGCTTACTGGTTATTTTTTGATGACACTGGAGCTGGTATTTTGAACTCGGCAACTTTGGCGTGTAAAAAGTTGCCTGTCCAATGTGCTTACAGCTGGACTGGACTTATTCTGATTGCAAGAATTTTCCGATTTTATGTGTATTTTTGTGGGAAATCTTGTGGGCAGTGAAAGTGCTCTGTAACAGCTGTGAATTCACCTATTTTTTCAGATATATGTGAGAGATATGGTCTGAAGGGTGGTTCTCGTCAACATTTCCTCAAATCCCCTTTTTGTTTATTATTTTTAAGTTTATTACTTTGATATTTATTTATTCTGTAATAAGCAGTGAAAGTGCTTAGTTTAAGTAGGGCACCAGGTAGTGGGAGGACCTGTGTGATAAATATTTGTTTTTATGGTTGTATTTAGTTAAATTAGTTAGTTTAAGTTTGATAGGCCCCCAGGTAGTGAGAGGACCTGTGGGCTAAATAAATAAATGTTTTAGGGATGTCTATGTATTTAGGTGGTTTAACTAATTTTTTATTTAGTTATTTGTTATTTTAATTCTGAGTGGGAATAGATCATTAATTTGTGGGGAAGTGAGTGGAGAATTATAGGATAGGGTGAGATTTGTGGGGTTTTATATTATTTACGGTTGTCATAAATTTATCAGCTAGACCTGTATTGTATTGTCATGTCTGGGGCCTGGGACGTATGTCATCATCTTACCCCCCAGGCCGTGCGCTATCCAGCCTCCACTCTTCACGCCCTCCGCCTCTTTCCCCCTCTGTTGTCCTTTTCCATCTATCAAAATTGTCGGGCTTTGGGTATTGCTTGTAGGAGGGTGGGGTGGTGGGTGTGAACAGAGGAGGTTGGAAGAGCGGGAAGCTCTCTTCAGGGTTGTTAAGCCCAGAAGACACCCTGGGGCAAAGTGGAGTCTAGAACGTGGGCCATCTTGTCTAGTCTCCATACCCAAGGGCACCACCATTGAGCATGGGCAGGAGGTCGGGGCAGCACAGCAGCTCAGTCCAACTCGGGTGGTGTTATGTAACGCCAGATCTGTCAAAAACAAGACCGCAATTATTGCTGATCTTGTTAGGTCAGCGGATCTGGCGTGCAGCACCGAAACCTGGCTGGATGATAATGTGGGCCCCATATTAGAGGCTGCAATTCCGGCTGGGTATTCAGAGATACACCGCCCAAGATTGGACCATGGGGGGGGGGGTTGCGGTCTGTTTCAAGACTGAATTAGATTTCACTAGTGTACCACTTGAGGAAGCTAGATCATTTGAATGTGCCGTGGTAGCAGTGTGGGCTATAGGATTGCTCTCATCTACCGTCCACCCGGAGATGGGAAGCAATTCCTTAAGGAAGTGGCAGACTTTGTGGTTGACCTGGCATTTGAGTCACCCAGGCTGATGGTCCTGGGTGACTTCAGTGCCTGGATCGACGACGAACTCTCGCAATTTAGACAACACTTCCTCCAGTTGATGAATTCACTGGGCCTCACACAGGTGGTTACCACTGCTACCCATAAATCTGGCCATTCTCTTGACCTGGTTTTCCTCCTGGGGATTGAGGCCTCTGATGTGGGGATGGAACCTGTCAGATGGTCTAATCACTACACTGTGCGATTCAACTTTTGCATCCCTCCTCGTAGGCCAACCCCTGTGGAGATGGTGAAGTACCGCCATTTACGGGATGTTACTCCAATTGGTCTAGCTGCGGTGCTTGATCTATCAGAATTTCCTGTGGCTAGCAGGGATCCAGAAGTTTTGGTTCTGGTCTATAATAAGGCCATTACATCAGCGGTGGATTCTATTGCTCCAGTCCGTGTGCATCCCCTCTCCCTTCACCCTCGGTCTCCGTGGTTTGATGGAGCCTTGAGGGAGTTGCAGCGACTAGGACAAAGGTTAGAGCGGTGCTGGCAGAAATCCGGATTAGATGTCGACCATCTTAGACTACTAGAGCATTATCAACTCTATCAGTCAGAAATTTCCCTTAAGAAGGCAGAGTTTCTGTCCAGGGAAAATTGCTGTCACTCAGAACCGACCAGCACAGCTCTTCAGAACTGTGGACAGGCTGTGCAACCCAGCCTGTCTGCAGGTCCAAAGAGCCTTTGCAGTGTGAAGATCTTGCTCGGTTCTTTGCTGATAAAGTGGCCAACATCAGGTTGGAGATTTGTGCAGCACACTCTATGCGAGCTGTTGATGATCGATGCTTGGTCACTATCCCTCCTTCTTCCTGGAGTTCCTTCAACTGGCTGGAAATCGTGGATGTTATGCGGATTGTCCAGGGGATGCACCCTATATGCTGTAGTTTAGACCCAGGCCCCACATCCCTGATAATGGGTTGTGGTGATGCTATCAGCCTGGTTCTGGTGCAGTCTGGTGCCCCCTTGACTCTGGTGAGTATCCCTGCTCTTTGAAAGAGGCAGTGGTAACACCTTTGTTGAAGAAGGCTTCATTGGACCCAGACTCTCTCATAAACTACAGGCCTATCTCTAACCTTCCCTTTGTGGGGAAGGTGATTGAGAAAGTAGTGGCTGCTCAGCTGGAGAACCATTTGGCCATCCATAGCATCTACGAACCTCTCCAATCCGGTTTCCGAAAGAGGCACAGTACCGAGACTGCGCTGGTTTGGGTGCTCAATGATCTCCTGATGGTGCAAGACCAGAAAAAATGGTCCATTTTGGTACTTTTAGATATGTCATCAGCTTTCAACACCATTGACCATGGGGTTCTTCTTGAGCACCTGAGATTCATCTGTGGGCTCTCTAGTTTGGTCCATAGATGGTTTACATCTTTCCTCACCGGGAGAATTCGCAGGGTGGTGTCAGGGGTCTTTTTCTCCAACCCTTTCTCTCTGTCTTGTGGGGTGCCTCAGGGGTCAGTGCTGTCCCCCATGTTGTTTGCGGGTTATATGCTTTCCCTCAGAGACATTGTAAGATGGTATGGACTGAGGTTTTATTGTTATGCTGATGATACCCAGCTCTAACTGTCTTTTGTGCTCGACCAGGATGAAGCACTCTCGGTATTTAATGACTGCCTCACTGAAATCCAGGATTGGATGAAGTCCAGCTGGTTGAAGCTGAACCCGGGGAAGATGGAGGTGATGGTTGTGGATCCAGGTTGCCAGATAGGGGGGTTGGGGGCAGGTCATTCCTTAGGATTAACCCTTGGGGAGTCCGAGCTTCCTACCTCTGAACAGGTGTGAGACCTAGGGGTGATACTTGATGATGGGTTGACACTCTGAGCGCAGGTGTCAGCTCTCATTAAATTATCCTTTTCTCATCTCAGAAACATTGCTAGGATCAAGCACTTTGTTCCGTCTGGTGACCTTCCTACTTTGATCCACGCCTTTGTGACCTCGTGTCTGGATTACTGCAACTTGCTTTACTTTGGGCTACCGGGGGTTGATATCCGCTGCTTGCAGCTGGTGCAGAATTCCACAGCCCGGTTGCTGATGGGGATTCCCAGATCTTCCCATATCACATTGGTGCTGCGGAAACTGCACTGACTGCCTGTTCAGTGGCGGATCACCTTCAAAGTCGGTTTACTGACATATAAAGCCCTACACGGACTGGGCCCTGACTACCTGAAAGAGCTCCTGATTCTTTACCGCCCTGAGTGACCACTCCACTCGGCCGACGAGCGGTTGCTAGACATTCCGAGGGTGTCTTTAAAATCTTCTGGGGCCTGGGCATTTATGTTCATGGCCCCTACCCTCTGGAATTCTCTACCCCGTCAGATTAGGGAGTGCATGACCGTGGGGTGATTTAAACAGGCCTTAAAAACGTATCTTTGGAAAAAGGCATATGGTGATGAAGATGACAGATTCTGACTGTATTGTACAGTTTCATTGTGATTACAGCATTGTTTTTATTTGTTTTAACTGTTTTAATTGTACTGTGCCTTGACATCTGAAAAGCACATTAAAAATAAAGCATATTATTATTATTGAGGCAGCACTACTGTGTGCCTCAATCTGTTTAGCTCTTAAGTTGTACTCAGTCAAACTAGACCATTATGTTGCACAATCTATTTGTTTATTTCAAAAGGACAACGCTGAGTAATGTAATTCTCAATTCTCATTACTCAGAATTCACAATCACCTTTAACACGAGAAAGCAGAAAAAAAACATTTTTCAAATACATTAACCTTACCCAACAGAAAAGGACAGCAGTGGGTCAAAACAGTTTACATTCTCATTACACGGGTGATGATGGCACTGAGAGTCAAATAAAAATACTAGTGTGATCTAGTATCCTGATCTATCAATGTGACAAGAAGAACAAAAGAACACCGAAGCTTATCTGCCTATCAACTGTGGTGGCAAAAAAGGCAGTAACGTGGCTATGGTACATGGGTAGGGTTCCCACCCTAGAGTCCTGGAGGAAAACAATGTATGAAATATACACCATGGAACAAATTACGTACACATTCTCTGGCAGGCTACCCACCTTTGAGATCTGGTGGCATAAATGGATAATGCACCAGTCAGCTACAAACCCGACTTTGTCCCATGAATCTCGGTAGCTCCCCACCACTCCCCTTCTATTCTATCTGACCCTCTTCTACTGACTTTCCCTTCTCCCTTCCTCTACTTAATTCTTGGCTGTGCTTCTTTTCCCCTTTTTTCTCTATTAGGCGCAACCCAAATCACCATCTTGCACTCATTTACGCAAATGCTGCCAATCACCAGGCATAAACTCAACCATATGCACTCAGACACTCAGTGAATAAGCCTCTAGGACTTTCATGTCTTGTACTAATGGACTAATTTTTGAAGGCTCCTTGTACACAGATTTTGAACAACTGCAAAGTGCAAAATATACTCTCTTTCTCCTCTCCCTACCATCCCTCTGTTGCACCTTTAATACTTGAATATGACTGGGTAACAGACTTACTCCAAGATGGTGATCCTTACCACATCCCCAATAATATCTATTAGGTTCTACTCCACAGGGACTGTTATGTATAGTCTCTCGTGTACATGTTTTTACTGCTGCCTTTGTATTTCCCTATGAAAGCTTTCTTTTTATTAAACTAAAGTTAAAAGACTGACCGCTTGGCCATGACGATAGGGTTCCATTCGTGGCACCAGTGACCGGGTTTGGGAATGGACTTGGGTGGTTGGAGGTCGGCGGGAGGAGGAGGACTGAGTGCCCGGAGGAGGGTGGGTTGCCTGCTCCGCTACTCTGCTGCCACCTGGGTGACCACGGGTGGCGGTGCAGCGGTACAGTCTGTAAGGGAGGGAGGACGTCGGCAGGAGTCGGAGCATCAGCGCGTCATGACGTGCTCCGCCCCTTGGCTCCCCATGCCTGCTGACGCCCATGGGAGATGGCACCAGAAACAAGGAAAATGGACCCTTGGATGCCAGCGTAGATGGGGATCTAGCTCCCAGACACCATAACCCGTCTCTTGTGGGGGACCGCTCAGACCACCCGACACACACTCTAATGGACTGGAGGGGGAAGTCCTGGGATCCCCCTCCTCCCCGCCTGGGAGAGGTAGACTGAGGCAGCATGGGACGGATCTGGAGGCTCCCCGAGAGGTACCGGGGGAGGGCAGAGTGAGTCTAAGATCCCCAGAAGAGAGGGGCATCAAAGGTGAAAAAAAGAGAAATAAAATAAAGTTAAAAAAAAAGAACAACAAAGGCATTGAAGAATGACAAACTCAAAGCAGTCCTAATGCTTACAGTAAGGACCCAGATCTACTTCAGAGTCCTAACTGAATCTAACTGATCCTTTCAGATCTGAAACTTTAGGGAGTTCGTAGTAATGTGAAAATAATCCAAAAACAGAAGATACAGCAGTTTTCTTCTCCAGGTTTATCTATCTGACTCATTCTATTATTGTTCTGTCCTGTCTCTTTTGTTACTGCTGCAGGTAATCTATGGGTGCTCTTTTCCCTTGCCCTCTACATATGAGCACATTATCTCTTAGCTCCTTGAAGAACACAGGAAACGATGTCTGCCAACATGTGTGATACATTTCAGTGTACAGTTTGCCATCATGTATTTATTAAATTATTTATTCCTTGTGTAAGCCCATCTCAGATCTGGGGCTTATCTTGCTACCTCCTCCGGTATCAGGGCTCCACCTTCTTAATCTGTTGCCATCGCTGCACTTCCCCCCTCTGTCCTCGGGCCTCCGCAGTCTCCCTGGGGCCAAGGCAAGGGGCAGAAAAGATGAGTCGCGCTGTTGTTTTTTCCTTGAGCACAAGAAAGGCAGGGAATGGAGCAAGAGGAGCAGGCTGCTGCACATGCACAGATGTGCATTCCAGAGCTGTGTCTCTTACGTCCAAATCAGGAAGAGCACCCTCTTCAATTCAAGATCCCAGCTCCAGGGCAGGAAGAGGAGCTGGGACCTAAGTCCAATGTGCCACTGGGTGCACCTAAAAGTGGTTTCCCAGACCTAGGGGGTTTTACTATAGCGCTGCAACAGCTCACACACTGACATCCTCCACAGCAACAGACATAATGCCAAGTGTCGGCACTGTACCATCGGGGATGTCGGTGCTTTTCCATTAGGGGCTGCACCCCCCGAATCCACCATGTGGGGAGCTCTGCCCTCCCCCCCGGTCTCTAAATATCCAACTCAGAGTCAGAGTTGGGCCGGGGATGGGGCACAACATCGGGAGCCTCACCGCCGGTATCTTCCTTGCACCAGCAGCAACTTGCCTCAGACAGGCAAAATCTGTCACTGTGCTGGTGTTTGCGCTGGGGGAGTCAACCTTGCATTGGCACATCCCCTGGGGAAGGCAGCTGGACTGGGATGGAGAAGATACCAGTACACATGTGCACCACAGAGGGAGAGTCGTGGAGAGAGCAGCCTTCCACAAAGCAGCACCCGATTTTTCAGTGGGCTGTGTGCCCAACCTAATGAACACATCCCTGGCACCAGGACAGTAAATGGAGCTAGGAAGTTGCAAAAGAAACACTGAGGAATATTTAATAACATGGCAGTAAGCTGCCAAAGTTTGAACCTTGCATGTAAACATAGATGGTGGCCCCAAAGATTGTGCATACTGGAGAGCGCCACGAGAAGGGGTCGTAGGTCAGACAAACTTTTCCATAAATTTCGGCAATCAGGAGCCAATTCGTGCCAGAGACAGTATGTCTGAGAACAAGTCCCTCAGTTTGTCTGAGAACAGGTCTGACCAATCAGGTGCTAAGTTTCAGCCCAGATATATGGGGCTGTTTTCAAAGACCGTGGTGAGTTCAGTCAGACAGCTAAAGAGTGACAGAGTGTCAAGGTTTGGGCTGGTGTGCCACTGCCTATCCAGCCACTGTAGGCCTGGCAGACTGAAATTGTTTTGGATCCCAGTTAAAGTGCTGGTGTGAAAAAAAGAAGTTTTCAACAAAACTACAGTTTAAAGGCAAGTTGGAGCTCGGGTGTTCCTGATCCACCACAGACGTTTCCCCTCTGGGGGAGCAGCTCCTTCAGCATCTCCAGTCCAAGAAGGCCATTGCCTTGTTCCACATCCTGAGCCTCACAGTGACAGCAAGAGAGAAACAGACAGAGACAGAGAGAGAGAGATAGAAGTGAAATGGAGAGAAGCCGCCAGCAAGCCTCGGGAAACCTGTATCCCAGCCATGAGCAGCTGCATTCATCCAGCCTATCCTAGCAACCTAAACTAGAGGTATCACTTGAAGCATCAAAACCTTTAGTGAACTCCAGGATTTGACCCTGCAACTGGGGAAAAAGTTTATTGTGCCCAGAACTGAAGAAGAAGTCCTGTGTAGTACTGTGCCCACGTGAGAAGCCCCGTGGAGGCCAGGTGGCCACACATCCTTGTGGATTACAAAAAGAGGCTCCTTTTCAAATGTTTCTTACCAGTTTGTTTGGCTGCAACAGTTGTGTTTTAAAAAGTATTTTAATTGTTACATTCTTAAGTGTGACATCGAGCTCCATCCTGCTAGCAGCATCGGCATCTCCAGTGTGGTACCCACTGCAACATAAAAGAGAGCTATCACTCCTGGCCTTTGGGAGAATTAAAGAGCTAGTGTACTGTCTAAAACTAATACTAGATTTTAAAAGCAGCTAACCATTACCTTTTATATTTGAGGTACTATTCCTTTTCCCTTTGCTTAATTAGAATATTGTTTACCTGATGTTAGTAGGTGTGATGTGTGGAAGAGCTCTTAGCCTGGCAGCTGACATATCTAACTCTACTGCGCCACACTACATTATCAGCAGTGTGACCTCACTGACTGTGACATCACTGCTACTTAGGAACAGCAAGTGAGTGACTGCCAGGTCATTCACCTGTGATGTCACAGTCAGTGATATCATAATGCTGATGATGTTGTGTGGGGCAGTAGAGTTAGATATGTCAGCTGCCAGGCTAAGAGGAGTTCCACACATCCAGAAGAATATTATCACATACAATACTTTCTGATGAGCAAAGGGAAAAAGAAAAGTACTTCAAAAATAAAAAGCTACAACTGACCACTACTTAAAATTTGTATTATTTTCCTGTCTGCCTGTTTTGTGTCCACTAGCTCTTTAAGCCAGGTGAAAACACATTGGGGTTTGAAGACTGCTGGGGGAAGAAAGATTCTGTGTGGCAAAGTTTTGATCTGTGTCTTGCTTAAAGTATTTGCCTTTTGACTGCTTAGAGTACAGAGTTACTGCCACCCCCTCATTCGTCCCATTTCGCCTTTCTGCCACCTTGTTCTTTCCATACCCTTCCATTTAAATAAATGAATTGTTTGAAATACATTTTTTGGGCCCATCCGTGCAGCGTTGGATTTCCACTTGCAATGCCAGCGATACAGGTTCGGGAACGAGCCCGGGACACTGAAGGACTGGCCGGGGGGAGGAGGATAGAGCATCCTATGGACAGCTCTCCTTCTCCGGGGGAAGGGTGTGGGATAGCTCTTGCGCTTGCTGGCTCCTAGCAGAGGCTGAGAGCAATGCAGGATGCATGGAACAACTTGCAACAGGAGGGAGGAGCGGATGCTGGCATACGCCTTGCCGTCACTATGGGAGGAGGCAGTATAGCACAGTGGTCTAAGGCTCTGAGCTGCAAATCTGGTGACATCCAGCAGACCAGACCTGAGTTTGAATCCCACAGCTTCCACTTGCATACTGTGTGATCATGAGCAAGTCACTTAACCTCCTTGTGCTTCCAGGTCGCTCCTGTAAAAAAGCTTCCAGCTTAGTGTGCTATACCTGGTTAAACAACTAAATAAAATAAAAATAACTATGCTGCCCTCCACAACATAAGGAGGAAAATGGCTGGATGCTTGCCAGATGACAGTCTCCAGATCCTCTGCCTGTCTGCCTCCTCCAGGGAGCTGCTCCCCGCAGGCCTCAGCAGCACCCCATAGCCTAGGAAAAGAAGTGCTGGTGTTGCCCCTCCACTGATGCATTCCCCCTCAGAGAAGATGGACCCGTCCAGTGAAGGGAAACGCCAGGATACCATGAGGTAGGCTGCTATGTGGGACCTGCGGAGGGGGTCAGGACCCAAGAGGGGAGTGCAGAGGGCAGAAGGGGTCCTAGGAATGCCCAAAGGAGTGGCAGCAACTGAGCAAAGGGAAGGGGGAATAAATAATGCAAAAGAAATACAATTTTTGGTTTGGAATCGTCTACTGTGTCACTTGTTTTGGGGGTGGGATTGTGTGGGCAGTTTATGAACTGCTTCCTGAGCAGTGATAGCCTTGTGATTCAACATCCAGATACTCCATATTACCATGCAAGGTGGAGGCACTGTGTCACATTAGGCCAGTGTACCCAATGTAGCACATCCTCAGGTATCCCAGGCCAGCTCTTTTGGAAAGTGTAGAGAGGTGAACCCCAAGGGCCCTGAATGGTAAGTCACTACAATTTAATTATTGAAATTATTTTTACCAGGTAAGCAATACAGAGACTCATACATATCTCTTTAGCAGATGTGACCTGGGGGAAGGAATGAGGGTAGAGGAAGGGGAGAAGGAGAAATAAGGAGACTTAGATAGCAACAAATTAATCAAGAATAATGTAGCAAAAACTCACAGTCAAGGAATACTTATTAGAACAACTCTCTTTTTCTGTGTCCTTGGCCTTAATTGTCCAACTGAGTTACCACTTAGGTTCTGGTGCTTTGCCACGAGAAAGACTAACTGACAGATTAACACATACCATACCCATTCATTTAGCATAAGGTGCTTGGATTCTCAGTATTCTGTCCAGGAATGCAGAATTTGAAGTTTCAAAAATTCTGATTCCATGTCCAATTCAGTTCCACCTCCAATTCAAGTATCGGAATGGAAACAGAAATGAAATCAGAAATTCTACCACTGTTTTCATGTTTATACAGTATCAACTCCCCCACCCAAACATTTCCTGAAGCCTTCCCCTTCCTCTTACCTGTCTGTCATTCCAGGAGGCACAGGCAGCCAGGGGTTAAATTGGGCAAGAGGCCCCAGGAACTCAGTTACACCAGTTGTTTTTTTTTTTTCAATTTTGTTCTTTTTACCTGTGGTGTCAGCTGCCAATCATCCGCCAGGTCACGGCGCACCTCGACTTTCACCTTCACGCCGTGCTCTTCCCCTAAAACCCCTGACTTGCTCCTCAGAGGGTGGGGTCGCAGCACTGGCCAGGTGCCGCGAAACAAGTAACTAACTGGGGGAGCCGGCGGGGAGGCTAATTGAAGCCGGATGCTGGCTTCACGGAGGCGGTAACAGTGGGATTTTCTTCCCCGATTTTTTACCTGAGGGCAGATAGGTGCAATTACATCCTGCGTCCGCCCTGCCCCCCAAGTACTGTTACGCACTGCTGGTAGTTGCAGTACCCTGGCCTCCACCAGGGGTCCGCCAAGCACCGGACAGGTGGACAGGGTCTCAACCCTATCCCTGGAGAAGAACAGCAGTCCTTGGGATGCTCTATCCTTCTCCTCCTGGTGGCCCTCCAGTGACCCGAGTCCGTTCCCGAACCCAGGTCGCCGGCACCGCAGTTACACCAGTTTTTAAAAAAACTGTATGACAGTTCCACCACTTCTGTCATGTTTCTCCACTGACTACTATAGGAGAGTCCCACCACCTAGAAATGACAGTTCCACAATCTAGAAGTAAGAGTTCCTCCACCTAAACATTTCCAATTTACCTACTGCAGGCTGTCATAGGAGATATGGGATGCTGTCAGTCCTGTCCAGGTGGTGCCACTGCCTTGTCCAACTCCATCCCATCTTCCTGTCCTCTTCTCTAATGAGTCCAGGTGGCAGGGCATACTCAGTGGCATCCAAGCCATCCATCCCATTCTACCCCAATGAACTACCCCATCCCCCTACAAGCCTCCAGTCTGGCCTGCTCCTCCAGCTCCAACTGAGACCTGCAGCCCTCGCCAGCCACTAACTATCTCCCCAGCCCTCCAACCGCTGGTCTATCGCCCTGACCCCAGGTGATGATTGCAGACTACAGAGCAGCTCAGTCAGCCGTGGTGCAATTAAGTTAAACAAAAACACTGAACAGTAGAGCAAGAAGACAGCATGCACAGTCCAAGAAGCCCTCCTGTAGACAGTATTTGTAGTGCCGGGCCCCACCCCTAAACTCCTCGGCATTCCTTGGCTGTTTCATCTTCTACATCTGATAAGTAAGTATCATTCTTTTCCCCTAGAAAAAAACCTCCCAAAAGCCCTGGTTCTTTTGGAATGGAGGTGGCCAACCTTAAGAAAGCCCTGGGTTTCCACCACCAGACACCTTAGTAGTACGGCATCTGGTAGTACCTAACCTCAGGACTTTCTTGAGGTTAGCCATCTCCACTTCAAGAGAACTTCTGGGGCTTCTGGGAGGGTTTCTCCTGGGGCGGGGGAAGTACAGTACTAACTTACCAGATGCTGGTAGCTGGAGTTACTACACTACATTTTTTTTTTGTCATTCATCATGTCTTGGGGGACCGAGTCAAGTACTAGAATCCCAGCTTGGGGAGGGGCGAGTAGTGTTTGAGAGCTGCTCGAGTGGCTGCAGCTAACTTGTTTAGTTTAGTTTCTGTTCAGAACTCTTCAGGGGCTACTGGGCTACTAGGTGCTCAACTTTACTTGCCTGTACACATGGCAGCAGTGCACCCAGTGGACAGACAGGAACCCGTGAGCATCATGAGTCATGACCACGAAAACAGACCCACCTGCAGCAGCCCAGCAGCAAGCGAGGTAAGGGATGGGTAGAGGGTATAAGAAGGGAAAAGGGAGTATGAAGGAACTATAGTTTTTTTCATGGTAGTTGAGTGTGGAATTACAGTCAGATTCCTATTCCGATTTCACATCCAACCAGGTTTTCAGATTCATATTTTTGGCCTTAAATACCAAAATAATGCCCAGAATCTGAGCAACCCTATTGTTGATAGGCGAGAAATGGGGGCAGGTACAGAGCTGGATTTAAAATTGTTTGGAAAATAAGAAGCAACGTTTGACTGTAAGGGGTAGTGGATCAGAGTAGAGAGTGTTCATAAGTGCAGTGCCACAGTGGTTAATGTTGAGGCCTGTCCTGTTCAACATTTTATAAATAATTTAAGCATTAAATTTGCAGGTAGCAGTAGTTTTCCCCATAACTGTGGTAAAAGATGCTGAACTGCAGTAATTGTTTCCACAATTCAGCACTTTTTTCTACAAGTGTACACTAGGACTGGGGGAAATGGACTCATTCGTGTTTGAAAGGAAGCATGGGGGAACTGCACTTAGAGTAGAGCCTGCTGTGCTGTGGTCAGGTGGGGCAACATCTGCTTGTGTGGGGGGAGGGGGGTGCTGCGCCTGTGTGGCATTCCTGCACTGTTTGTACCTTGCCAACAGATGTTACTGCAATTCTGTCTGTGGATGTTGTCTCTACACTGAACTGCTTTTGCATGCACAACAGTACAAAGACAGCACTCAAGGTAAAAAACTATCTGTTTTGGATCCTTATTTATATTAAGTATAGCTACTGTCTTATGCTGGTGCTGCCTCCCCCCCAAACCTGCTTGAGTTATGCATGTTTGCAAAGTGTTTTCTGCTAAATGAACCCACCATTTTGTTGCCTAATAAAATACTAAAAGGGGGAAAATATTGCATAAAAATGCCTTTTTCATGCAAAAATTGCCTTTTTGCATGTGGAAACAGTGCTGTATGAAAATGTTTCTTTTTTAAAGCATGGTTCTGCAGTCGTATGACTTGTACATTATCCTTGGTGCTAGTGGTACCTCGTCCATCACCCAATTCCTGTTGTAATAAGGAACATACTCTGGTAGTCCAGTGACCTTCCCCCCCCCCCGGTCGCCTCCAACACCCCTCCATGGTGGTGGACATTGACCCATAGCTCCCTCCCTGTCCAGCCACCGGCTACCCTGCATAGGTCCTGTAGCAATATATAGTATAAAGCTTTATATCATTACAAGACCTGTCCAAAAATGAGCTACTTGGTTCTGTTGAACTCCCTAATGGTAGTGTGGCCAATTTAGAAAATCGGGCCTAACACAATTCTTTACAAAGCATTCCTCTTAGGGTCAAAAAGCAGTATATGAAACACAGTATTATGCCAGCAGTGGGGTTTGGAACTGAAACCTCAGCTTAGCCTTACAATAAAATGACTACTGCCAGTGCAAGCACATCTAGCAGTTTAATTTGCATTCTGTAATAAATAGTGAAGAAACTCCAGAAGACTCATTCTTTCTTTGCAGTGTTGCCCTCAAGGGTATTTTACCATTGATTAACCAGACGTTAAGCCAAAGGAGTTACACTGAGTCCATGTAGGTCCCAAAACAGAAAAGCACATACACTCCTCTTAAAGACTGCATGGGCAGAATATTCAAAGATCACTTAGTATTTAAAAAAATCTGTTTCATACTTGTGGCTACTGAACTTTGCAAATGAAGTTGATATTTTAATTTCAGCAAAATACCAGAGGTAAAATGTCAGCAACTACCAGACTGAGTGAATCTGCATGTGTCTAATTATTCAGCTGTCTTTGCAACAGCTGTGACTAGTTTTTACTGTAAATGTTTAAGTAATTACAATCAGCCAGTTTAATTCAATTACATTTTTATTTTACGAGGAAAGAATTACGTTGAGAGAGCTCACTTACAAGGTGGTCCTGGATGGACTGAAACAAGGATCAGGAAAACAATCAAAACAAGTACATAGTAAAAAAAAAAACAATATATTAAATAGTACAGGATATAAGACAATACACTAAACGATAAGTACACAGCCTTTACATACAATAGGTTCTATTTAAATTCAAACAAGTTTAAACAATCCTGAACCATAGAGTTTTAGGTTAGTGGTGAGCACTGGGTGGTGGTGCCTCTTCAATAAACATCAGACACTGGAAAGCAGTTCGTGAAGAGCACTCACCCCTGTACCAAGGCACAAACAGCATGATGACAGTGAACAAGCAATCGATTCACTGCCATCACGCTAATGGAAGAATAAATCAGCTGTAAAACCACTTGCAGTGTGAAGAGACTGCTGTTTATGCCTTGGTACAGGGGTGAGTGCTCTTCAAGATCGAAATCCTGAACCATCCTTCTCTCAGGGCATCACTCAGCCGATTGATTTCACAGAATTAGATATCAACACTCTATAGCTTAAAACACTCCCTGCTGCTTTAAATTAGTAATAAAATAATAAGCTCAGTTAAAAAGAGCACATCGGCAGACTTTCTTATTTTAATGAAGCATTTCAAACTTCAGATAATTTCAATGTTTTTACTGTAATGTTTGCTCTTCTAAAATAATCAGTGACATCTTTACATCCATGGATGAAGGGCATTATTGTATACTGGTACATACGTGTTGACCTGCCCTTTTGATCTGGTAGACAATGTCCTGCTAGTGTAAATGCTAAACTCATGACCTTCTGCCTGTCTGGGCTGGCTTAGGGATTATTTTTAGGGTAATATTTTATTTGTTTGTCACTTTTGACCATGAAAGGCCCACTAAGCTCTGATGGCTTGTTTCCAGGTACTTCCTAGGTGTGGGTTACTTGAACCTGTTTTATTGATGGGGGAATGCTGGCACTCCCCTACTCTTCCTGCCGTGGGCCTTGCTGCTTACTATCAGGAGGATGGAGGAAAGTGTGGAGAGAGGATGAATGGTGGCACAAGTGGAGAGTCTGCTTCCCTCCCCATCTGGTGTAATGAGGAAGCCCTGACGGAGGGGCCGGGAAAAACGTATCCCTGTTACACCAGATGCCACGTGGAGTAAGCTGGCAGATTTACTGTACTTGTAACAACTTAGGAACAACTGCAAAAACGTGGGCTACTGCCTGCCAGATATGGGTTTATATAAAAAAAATAGCGCATGCGTATTGGCGAAGCATACGCAAGTCACATATGCCAATTAACTTCCTTATATCTCCCTTTTCAATTAAACTCCCCCCCCCTCCAAACATAAAATGTTTTAAAATTCTATAAAGCTCAAAGATTTTGTGAGTCTATATAGTCGTGGTGCCAGGCAGGCCTTCTGATCTCCCGTCCACTGACATGGCTAATTCTTGGGCTGGAGCTGGTGCCAGTAAACTGGTCCCGACTGCTCAGGGCCTGTGCTGACTCTACAGGCTCACTGTGTGACTGCCCCGGCGCCACTTGTGGAGGGACCTCCATTGCAGGCACCTCAGGATCCCGTCGTCCTCTATAATGCCATCCTGCTCACTGTCTTCTTCTTTTCCCCAGAAGTGCAGGTTTTGTGGGTCACAGGGGTGGTACGGCTCTGGGGTTAGCATGACGTCTCCTGTTTCTGCGATATGGTTTCCCATTTGCTTTGACTACATACAAGTGTGGCTCTTCACTATGGCATTCCACAATTGCAGGGTGTAAAAGGTTTGGGATACTGACAGACTCACACACAGATGCTTCTTCTTCCAACAGCTTCTTTATTGGAGAACTCCAATATAAAGTAAGGAAATGAAAGTAAAAGGCGGACTGAATTCTTCAAAAGGAAAAAAAAATAAAATTTACAGGCTTTCCAAGGACATAGCAAATCAGCAGCAATGCAGCTTCAAAATGGTGCAGGTCTTGTACAAGCAGAACGAAAAACCATAATCACTAGAGCACTAGCTAGGGTGTAAACACTTCAGCACCCTCGAATCCATCTGATCTCTCTCTTGAGAGGGCTGCTATATATATCATAAGACTATTCCTGATAGGCTAAAGGTCCTGTCATTCAGTCTGTTTAAAATAATTATTACCTAAATATACTCATTTTCTCCCAAGATATGCTTAAATAGGGCTTCACAAAAACACTTTATTTGTATTTAAGCTTTATTCACATTTTATTATATTTCTGGGTCTAAAACTCTGGTTTTAGGGAATTAGTCCCTCCTCCTATTGTTCTTCTTCTATAAACAAACAAAAATATGGCGGCTGGCCCTTAGGAAGAGAGGCCACTACACAGAGAGCTCTTTACTCCCAGAGCAGGTAAAACCCCTTTTCCTTTGGTTCTCCTCATTATTTTATATTTATTTTATTCTCCTTTGAGGAGTTTTCATTGTGATTTGGAAATTTGTAATGTCAGTGTGAACCATTTAGCAGGCTGACTGCTGAGTGAAACAGAACAGAACTTCTGCTCAGCAACCCCAAAGCACAGAAGGAACTCCTGAATCGTAGGAGTGAATAATAAAAAAAAAAGCGCGATAGCACGAAAGAAGCAGATAGCGTCTTAATCTGCTGCATTTTAACAATTCTAGCCATGGTAATGGCGTTTTGAAGAGTTGCGGTCTTTACGAGCTGTGCGACAGTGCGCACGTTCGTGCAGCTCGTAAAGAACGCCGAAATAGCGTAAAACGCCATCACTCATAATCTTTGGACAGCAATATTACAGGAAAAGCTATTGCAGCTTTTCCAACAAGGAGAGCCAATCCAGAGGGCAATTTTAATGCAAAAATGATTTAAGGGCATTCATTGTGCAGAGCCCTTCAAACATTCATTGAAGCATTTAAAGCTACAGAGTCATAAAAACAGAGGAAAAAGAACTCCTTCATTTCTGAGAGGTACTAAGTGTAAGCGCGACTAGCTAAGGGGGGAGGGGTAACTCAACAAACAATCAGACAAAACAATATAGAGCAAAAAAAAAAAAATGCATAGGTAGCCAGACTATGCAGACAAGACTACACACAAATCAATATACACATAGGAAAGACACAAAAGGGGAGGATCTAGTCGCGGTATTACTTTAGTATCTCCCTCTAACTATAAAAACAAAAAGGGGGGCTGTACCTAGGTTATGTTAGATTATTAAACCCTTTGACACAGGGATCCAGGTATTTTCAGGTGTTCGCAGGTAAACAGGCTGTCCCGGCTTTAAGGCTGGGAGTGGTTGGACGTGCAAATTGTAATAAGATTTTTGTTTTTCTTGAGCTCTTGGTAGTGTAGCTTGCACCTTAGCTTCTGGTACTTTTGGTTTAAGTAACTCAGATCTGGTAGGCAGTAAAGTTCTGGTTCTGTGGCCCATGAGCAGCTGTACAGGGGATCCCATCCCCTCCAGTGAGGTATTTCTCAATTTCAGAAGTGCCAAGTAAGGGTACTGATGGTCCACTTGTGCTTTCTTTAACAGTCTCTTTTTGTTTGAATGGCTCGTTCTATCATGTCATTACTCTGGGGGTATCTTGGTGAAGAGGTTACATGTTTTAACTCATACCTTCGTCGAAAGTCTCTGAATTCAGTGCAGGCAAATTGCAGGCCATTATCTGTTACAAGTATTTCTGGAATACCATGTCTTGCACATTGTGATTTAATATGGTTAATCACAGTTTCGCTGGCTATATTTTGCAACTTAGATATCTCAATGTATTTGGACTAAGTAGTAATCAACCACTGCCAGATAAGTTTCCCTTTCAAATTCAAATAGGTCAGCCCCAACCTTTTGCCAAGGCCTCTCTGGTATCTCATGCGGCTGCAGTGGCTCTCAAGATTGTGCTTTCCTGAACTGGTGGGAAATGCCACATTTGGTCATCATGTCACTAATCTGATTGTTCATCCCTGGTCGAAATAAGAGATCTCTGTCCTTGCGCTTGCATTTCTCAATGCCCAGGTGGCTGCTGTGTAATCTGGTTAACATGCTTGATCTCAGAGATGTGGGGACGATCAGTCTCTCTCCCTTCAGCAAAAGTCCATTTTCTATCGAGATTTAATCTCTGAACTGCCAGTACTGCTTTATCTAGGGGTGCACTGATGTCCTCTCCTGGGGCCACCCATTCAAAACAGCGTCTCTCAATTTGACCAATGCTGAATCTCTATCAGTCTCTCGCTGAAGCAATTTTAGTTTATCATCACTACTAGGCATATAGTCCACTGTGTGACCCTCATATTTGTCAAGTTCAGTTTCTGGCACAGAATTTTCTCCCACAGCCCTACTCAGGGCATCTGCTAAATTAAGTTCTTTACCCGCTTTGTGCTATACTCGCAAATCATACTTTTGCAGTTTTAGCATCATACTGTACGTTGAATTCTTGGTGGGGCTGAGGCCAGTGCTTTTTGAAAAGACTTTCTAGAGGTTTATGATCCGATTCAACATGGACCCTTGGGCTGCCATAAACATACTGGTGAAACTTTGAACAGCCAAACACAATAGCTAGCATTTCTTTCTCAATTTGTGCATAATTTCTCTCAGTTTTATTAAGTGTTCTGGAAGCATAAGCAATAGGCCTGCCTTACATAAAAACATAGAATTTGATGGCAGATAAGGACCGCTTGGCCCACCCAGTCTGCCCATTTCCCTACCTGATGGATAAGCTGCAGATCCTAGTTAACCAGCAGCCTACTTCTTCCTACCCCACCCCCTAGAATTGCCTTATGACTGTCCCATGCATGCTTGAATTCCACCACTGTTTGTGACTCCACAACCTCCTCCGGAAGGCCGTTCCATACATCCACCACCCTCTCTGTGAAAAAATACTTCCTTAAATTACCTCTGAGCCGCCCCTTCTATCTTCAAATTGTGCCCCCTTGTTCTTGCACACCCCTTTTTTTGAAAGATGCTACCCTCTTGGACTTTGTTGATTCCCTTGAGGTACTTGAAAGTTTCTATCATGTCCCCTCTCTCCCTCCTTTCCTCGAGGCTATACATATTAAGCTCCTTAAGTCTCTCTTCATATGTCTTCCGTGCAGACCCTGCACCATTTTAGTTGCCCTCCTCTGGACAGCTTCTTGCAACAGGCATGCAACCAGTCCTTCTTAAGATGTATCAACAGATAATTCAACAGGTTTCCTTAGATCATACTAGGCCAGCACCAGGGGGTTAGTGGCAACTGTTTTCAGCTCCTGAAAGGCCTGCTGGTGGCACTTCTCCAAGTGCCATGCTGTTTCTTTCTCTAGCAACTCTCTCAACAACTTATTTACAGCTGATAAGTTTGGAATGAACTTTGCCAGGTAGTTTACCATGCCCATAAATCTCTGTAAGTCAGTCTTATTTTGGGGAACAGGCATCTGGGTAATTGCTTTTATCTTCTCGGGGTCTGCCAACAACCCGTTGGTAACAGAGAAACATAGAAGTTGATGGCAGATAAGGACCGCAAGGCCCATCCAGTCTGGTACTTAACTTGTGTCTGATATATATGACCTCAGACATTTTGATTTTTTTAGGTTTAAAGCTATAGTGTAGTGGTTAGAGTGCTGGAACGGTATACCAGAGGTCTGATGTTCAATTCCCAGTGGGCCACACTTTTCCTTTCTCATTTCCATCCTTGATTTAACAATATATCTTGCAGGGGTTAAACTGCACTGAGAGAAGTTTGTATTTCTAACATGTTCCAGGTTGCAGGATTGCACAACATATTTGAGAAAAGGAATGTGTGGATTTAAGGAAGTCCTCAGGCACTCTAGCCATTGTGAGCCTGTAGCTCAATGGTTATAGTGCTGGAACGGCATACCAGAGGTCTGAGGTTCAATTCCAAGTGGGTCACACTTTTCCATTCTCATTTCCATCCTTGATTTAAAAATATACCTTGCAGGGGTTACACTGCACTGAGAGAAGTTTGTATCTCTTTAGGTTTAAAGACAAATGCTTATCTCTGGCTCTTTGAAGAACATTCCGTAACCTCTCATTGTGCTCTTGTACATTGGCTCCCCATATTAGTATATCATCCATAATGTCCTCTGTGCCTTCAAGTCCTTCAAAAATATGTGACATTTTCTTTTGGAAGACTTCTGGTGCTGAGCAAATCCCAAAGGGAAGATGCTTTAACTTGTACCTCCCAAAAGGTATATTGAAAGTCACTAGATCAGAGCTAGGGCCATCCAGTTTAATCTGCCAGAAGGCACGCCCTGCATCTAACACTGTAAATACTTTGGCCCCCGCTAGCTTGGCTGCAATCTCTTTAACTGTTTTCATTGGGTGATGTCCCCCTTTAATTGCTCTATTAAGATCTCTGGGATCTATGCAAATTCGTACTTTGTTTGGTTTTTCTACAATCATCATCGAGTTAGCCCAACTTGAAGGTTTCTCCACTTTCTCAACACCCCCAATCTCTCCATATTCTCTAGCTCAGTTTTCACTTTGTCTTGTAATGTGAAAGATATTTTCTGGGGTTGGATCACAGGGCTGACTGTCTTATCTATTTTAATGTGGTATTCACCTTCTAAGCGTCCCAATACCTCAACTACATCAGCAAATTCAGCCAGTATTCCTTCTGTGGTTTCTGCTGCACTTCCACTTGCAGCGTCTACTGAAAATAGCTTCTTTACAAGCTTTATCTCTGAACAAGTAGATAGACCCAACACTGGGGTCACATTTGCATGAACCACTTGAAATGGCAACAGGTAATATTTTTGCTTAAAACATTTTAGCAGCATCACTTTGTCTTTCACATCTAGTTTATGCCCAGAATAGGAAACCAATCTAGCTGACGACCTTTGAACAGCTTCTCTAGACAATGTCTTATACATCTGAAAGGGCATCACATTACACTGTGTTCCAGTGTCTAATCTGAACATCACCATTTTCCCATTTATGCTTAAATTTACTTTCCAGTCAGTCTCAGATTTGTAAGTAGACACAGCCTCAATACTAAAAGTACTTTCAGTTTCCAGGGCATCTTCTCCCACAACATAGATCTCCCTATGTTTTTCCACATGACATACTCTAGCAAAGTGTTTTTTTCTGTGGCACAATCTACTATACTGTCCATATGCTGGGCATTTGTTTATCTCATGCTCATGACCACACTTCTCACATTTGACTCATTTGCAGTGCATAGCTCCCTTTGCTCACATTGGCACTTGCTTCTACTCTTTCTTCCTGCACAACTGCTATTTGCACTGAGCTTACATCCTGAGCATTCCCACTTAAGCGTTTAATCTGCATTTCACTCAGTTCAGCGACACTTCATCATCTAATGTTATGTCTGCTCTTCTCAACAGTCTGCATTTCACATGCTCACTCTGTATGCCGCATACTATTCTATCTCTGATCAACGATTCAGTTAAATCTCCAAATTCACAAGATTTAGCCATTAGCCTCAGTTCGGGTACATATGAATCAATGGACTTACCCAGATTCTGGCTCCTAGTATTGAACAAATGTCTCTCATAAGTCACATTCAGTCTTGGGTTACAATACCTCTCAAACAGTCCCATGACTTTATTCAGTTGCTCCTTCTCTTCCTCGTTTTCCCAAACGAAATAATTAAATACCTCCACTGCATCAGGGCCTGCCACATGCAAGAGGGTCATCACCTGGATTTTATGGAATTTTTCAGTGAGTCCAATGGCAACCAAGAAACTTTCAAATTACTGCTTAAATCTTCTCCAGTTTTCAGCAACATTTTCATGGAAATTGAGCGCAGTGGGAGACTGCAGGCAGTCCATTTTGACATCATGTAATAATCATGCAGACACTAACGTGGAGTAAGCTGGCAGATTTACTGTACTTGTAACAATTTAGGAACAACTGCAAATATGCGGGCTACTGCTCACCAGATAAGGGTTTATATAAACAAGCTAGCGCATGCGCATTGGCAAAGCATACACAAGTCACGTATGCAAATTAACTTCCTTACAGTACCCATTATTTCTGACAGTCCTGCCGTTCCAAAAAGTGGCACCTATACCTGTTTTTGTCCAAGATGGGAAACCTGGTGTGGAAACTGCAGATACAGAGCAGTACGAGGAAGAGGTAGTCAGCCTGACAGAACGTTGCCTGGAGATGGATTTGCAGAAAAATAAACACCAGTAATTGAGACTAATTACGGAAGAAGAACAGAGGTGCCTGGTACAGAAGTGATTTTGATGGGAGTCCAGTTTAAAACTATTGAATGTTTCAGGTGTGCAGAACCAGTCCCAGGGTGGCTGTGTCAGGGAAGTGCCTGATAGCATCAGACTCAGCTGTTCTCTGGATCAGCCGGTGACCATGACTGGAAACAGTAGACAACACTGTGTGGTGAGGAGACAGGTGCTCGAAGCTCCAGCCTGTGACCAGCCCCCATTTTCTATGTCCATTGTTCAAAAACTTATCAGTGCCAGCTGGGAAAAGAAACCTGGGGCTAAGTATTGGATGGCTGCCCCAGGTTATACAGACATTTCTCCAGGACATACACTGATGCCAGTGGTTACAGCCAGGTCCTCTGCTGATGTGTTTTTCAGTCTGTTGCATTTACTGGCATCCCTGGAATTAACTGATTCACCTGCCACAAACCTGTTTGCAGCCATGGCACCACAGACGCTGACTGAAGAACAGGTATCATGAGACAGAGTGTTGGAGCAGGTAAAGACTAGGGGGACACTAGTTAAGGTTGTTGCTTCTGTTCAGTCTGCACCAGAAACTGCTTCCCCTTCTCCTGATAGGGATCATACTGTTACTGATTCAAACTTCCTCCCTGAAACAGCTGTAAGAACTAAGACTGCTGTTCCACAAACTGCAGCAATGTCTGAGAGGGAAACTGATGGAGAAGTGTCAGGAGAAGTACTCAGACAACTGGAAATGGCAGAGTCACTGACTGTTGCTTCACATATGGAAGTGGCTATCTAGCAGTCTCCGGATGTGGGGTCACAGCATGCTTCAGCAGAAGATACTGTACAGAACACTGCTAAAGACAATAATGTATATCCCACTTTGACACCAGAGAGTGAGGGTCAGAAGGTGCTGAGGGGTACTGGATCTGGCCAGTGACAGAGGGGCCCCCTTTACAGGACCCAGATCCTAGTGGGCCTGGACAACAGAGGAGTACTGGCCCTTGTCTATTTTTTTTTTTATTTCTTTGATGCTTCTGCACAGCCTACCAAAAGGCAGAATGTGGTGAGACTTAAATGTAAGGGAGGTGCGGCAGAGCTGCCGGAGAGAGTTTGTGGGTCATACACTCTTCAAAGATAGATAAATAGATATGTAACCCCTAGGTGGCATTATCCCAAGGGCTACTACCCCTGCCTGCTTGGCTAGTAGCAGGTTAAGAGGCCTGTGTAATGAAACGGGTGCCTCCACCCAGAGGTCAAGGCTGTTAGTGGTCAAGCTAACCTGGGCACAGCCCTCCAGGACACTGTAACCCCCCTCTTTCCCTTCTAGTGGCCTGAACAATATACAATAATTACTTTCACAATGACCCTTATTCACCAGGTGATTACCCACACGGTTTGCACTTACCACCAGGGCTGGTTCCTCTAGCTTGACCCTGGGGACCCCCTGTAAAACAAAGTTAAGCACAGCAAAAAGCAACAGTACAATACTTTTAGCACAAACTGGAACCACAGTCAGGTTAAATGCAAACAAAGTTAAATTTGATTTATTCAGGGGTCTTGAACAAGGGAGGGGAGTAATCAGGTTGATTTGCTTAAAAGCTATATTAATCAGACAGTTATGCATGCAGTTCAGAGTCCCTACTTAATCACACACTCTGGGTACCCAGGTAGGAAAATAGTGGGCTAGCCAGGACTGTTGCAGCTGGTTGGGGCCCTTTGATGGAAGAAAGCAACATGCACAACACACACTATTTGTAATCTGGAGCCGGAGGGCTCAGTTCGTGAAAGGAAAGACAACAAGACAATCAGATGACAACACTTTTAGATTTAGCTGTTGTTGAAGGGAGCTACTCTGATGTTTACTCACGATACCCAATACTGGACACAGGCAGGGTGAAATCGAGACTGCAGGCTGTTGAGCTGGAGTGCCCGGAGAAGCAGGGCCTACACAAATCACCAAGGCGTCGTTACTGTTCAAGGCGTTGAGCAGGAGGCTGATCCCCAGGCCAGTCTCTCATCGATGACTTTCTCTGCGTAGCAGGTATTCTGGCTGGGCCAATGTGGCAGGGCCCAGGCAAAAGGAAACAGATACGGATTCAGTCCGTGGAGTTGGATACAACCTCCAGCAAGCAAAACACAGTACAGACACACAGTGGGGAACCAAATCACGGCCCACTATAAGCACACAGCACATTCATATGTAAGGAAATTCCACTGTACCAGGCAAATGGCTCTCCGGTCACAATTACAGAGTCTCTGCACAATCTGGGAGTTCAGAGGTAGCTGGAAGTCCTGACAGGCCAATCGCATTCAGTAAATCTTCAGTTTTCTTCAGGTTAAAGGCTGGTCACAATTCAGTGGCTTAATTCACTTTCCAAAGTCTGAAAAAAGCACAAGTTCCCTCTCAGGAACAGCAGGCAGGCATGCAGACCGAACTCAGGCCTTTCCACAGTTCTCCCACACGAATCCACTATGGACTGCTGCTCGAACTATCTCGAGCTGTTAATTCTTCACTTCCCAACTCAGATCTAACTGAAACTGCAAGTAGTGTGGGACTTTTCCCAAAATCCAAATGGTTTGGTTGGCTGATCTGTCTGTCAGTCACAGCAAGGGCTCCCCCTCCAGGTTATTTTAGGCGCCAAAAGCCCAAAACTATAATTCCTACATGTTTTGGCCCCACCAAGCCCCTGTAGGCAGGCTCCATTTTAGAGTCCCAAATGTACGGATTGGCCCACTCTGCAGTCCAGGACCAAGATGGTGGAAACAAACAGAACTGTCCATGCTGCAAAGAAGGCAGGTTAGAACAAACTGAAATATTATTACTATTCTAACAAATGATCAGCAAACAAGTACATCTTCTAACAGAGATCCCTCTCAGATTAATCATGACTGCAATCCAGGCAGCTCTTAAAGAGACAGTACCCAGAGGCTATAAAGCCATTCTTTGGCAATACATTTAAATTGCTAAAATGCAGAACACCAGCCTGGCAGTGAGCATTTAGAAAAGCTCAAGGAAGACTTTTCGGGAACCCTCATTTATAGAGGGGCTACATACAGATAGATAAAATAGATTCTTTATTTGAAAAGCATCACTTTCCAGGGACTCAGAGAGCTGTACATTCAAAACACAATACAGATATACCAACAGTCTTACAAAAATAATAAATGGGAGTCAGCAATGAATTAAAATGATCTATCTAATTCATTTAGAGCAGCATAAAATCAGTTTAGCCATTAAAAGCCTGTTGGAACAGATGAGTCTTAAGGCCCTCTTTGAAGGCTTCTGCCGAGGAAACTTAAAGTTCTTTGCGAATAAAATTTATGTACTCATTCACACCGCTGGAGACACAGCATTTGATGTTAGCTTTAAAACTATATAATGTATGGTAGAACGCTGTTAACCTTAGGAAATCATCATTTCCTAAAGTTGTTAACCTACCGATGTGACTTAGAAATGTTGTTAACCTATCGATGCTATGTCACATCAATAGGTTAACAACAGCGATCGGTCTGCGCATGTGCGCGCCTTTTTTTAGACAGGAATCGATGGATGAACGCGGTGGCTGGGGAAGGACTGTGGAGGTGACTTTTTCAAAAAGTAAGCCATTTTACTTTTTAAGTGGGACCATACACTATAAAAAATAATGTATGGTCCCTCTATCGGCAACTGGTCACTGTTAACCCTCTTGAGGTTGCCATGGCAACATAAACCTCTCAAGCTTCACTCTCGAGGTTTACACGGTCACCCTGGCAACCTCTCGACAGTTAACAGACCGGTTACCAATAGAGGACCATACAATATTCTCTATGTTAGGGGTGGAAAGGTTTTGGAAAAAGTACCATGAGAGTAAACATACTCCTCTATAGTTACCATTCTTTGCTATATCATTGTCTACACCAGCCCTTTAAAATGGTAACAATTCTCTTTAACAATGAGGAGGTCAGTATCACAGACATTTTACACTGGTTGAAGTCTAAATGTATGGTGCTGTGATCTTCAGATGAAATTTCATGTACAGACAGTATGGAAGTTACAGCAGACAATGTTAAGCCCCCTTCTGCCAGAAGCAAAAAGTTATGCCCCCATCTTCCACACCTGTCACAAAAAAATTCCATATGTTTACTAGAAAAATAGGGGCAGAGGTCAAGCTAGAGCTCAAATGGGAAAACCGGATTCCACACCAATTTCAAATCTGCTTGAATTATTGTCTTCGGGACAGCATTTGAGTGATAATGAGGAGGAGTTGGATGGCTCTTCCACGTTCTCCTCACAACCAAACCTCTCCTCAGGAACACAAGGAGGTTCTGTGGCTTCTAGGTAATCTAGGAGATGGAGGACAAAACAAAGGAGAAGTTCTCAAAATATGGCTATAGATTTTCTGTGCTTCCTTTTCTACTTTATTGGGGTTTTCAGCCTGTAGGTGTCCTCCATAAATGCGAACAGTATTATGAATCATAAAAAGTTATTGACTAGTTTTTCAGATTTGCACTCTGTTAGGAGTGACATTATATTTTTTGTACAACATGTTCAACTTCATACCCTTAAGGATGTGGCCAGAGCAGAAAAGCACTGGTATGAGGGTCCATTATTTTGGTCTGTGGGGGAGGACATGTGTTGTGGCATGGGGTACTTTTCGGTTCCTCAGAACTAAAATTGCATTATCTGGTGGACCTTGTACCTTGTAGGGTGCTGGTTCTGGATGTTTGTCTATTGTGACAAGAATTATGGATAATTAATATATATGCACCTGTACGCTAACAGCATGGCTGGATATTTTATGATGTCCCAGTGTCTGCATGAATGGATGTGTCTCTTATGGTGGCCCAAAAGAGACAAGCTTTCATCACCAGGGGGTGGGGTGGGATGGGGAGATGTCACAGCAATGCTGGCAGGAATGGGAACTGATTAGTTAATTGCTTATGTTTGTGAAACTATTTTCTGTTCTTCATATTCTCACCAGAGTGTTTCTGCCTGGCGTGCTGACTAAAAACACTGGGAACTCTACATCACTAGCAGGCAATGCCTCTGTGAACAGGGTAATAAATCTCAGAGAAGCATGAGGCGGAGACACACACACACACACACACACACACACACACACACGAGTTTAAGGTAATTGGACCATTTGAATGAAAACTGGGTGTAGAACTGACCTAGTTGGACACACATAGGTTTGGAGCAATTGAACACCAATGTGTTACAGAATTTTAAATGTTTGGTGGGTCTGAAAATAACCTAGTCAGAGGGTTTCAGCCTTAGGCTATAAATTCAGAGGTTTAATTACGACAGGAGCGTTTTGCATTCAGGAACCTTCGTGGTAAGCACAGTGCCTGCATTCCAGCTAGCTTTATGTGGGAGATAAAAGATAGCTAGGAATCAACTTCTCTCTGAACTTAGTTGGGAGGTAAGATATTTTCTTAGGGAAAATTAGACTATAGTATTTTCTTTTCTGACATCTGTTGTTCAACACCATTTATTTGTTTTCCTGTAAGCGTGCATTTTCTTTTTTGTACTATATATATCCTGGTATTGTAAAACCTGAGTTTTCTAGTAAAGGATCTATTATAATGTATGGGTAGCCCTTATTACCATTAAAAAGCAGCAAGATTATTTCTTTGTAATTCCATCGCTATGACGTCAGGTGTTGTTAACCCCTCTTGAGTACGTCATTATGATGGGATTACGAATGGAACTGATCTGTGCATGCGCACACCTTTTTTTTCCTCACAAACTGACGGCCTTCCAGAAACGGGCACAGTGGTGAGAGCTTGACCTGGAACGGCTGCGGCGGTGACTGAAACTGCAAGATTAAGGAGGCTTCTTCATTTTTCTTACTGTTTATGGGGACCAGACACTATAAAATATAATGTATGGTCCCTCTATTGGTAACTGGTTTGTGTAACGTCTCGAGGTTGCCATGGCAACATAAGCCTCTCGAGCATCACTCTTGAGGTTTACATGGTCACTCTGGCAACCTCAAGACAGTTAACAAACCAGTTACCAATAGAGGACCATATGTTATCCTCTGTCTTATAGAATCAGTGACTGTGGCTTATATGCAAAGCAAACTGCATTATTTTCACTGGCAAAAAGGGAACTCTGTCTGGCATCCATCAGCCGAAGAGCACCTTACCAGATCTGAACTGTGTTGACCTCCCAGCCCTGAGCAAGGAAGAGCTATGAGCTAATATCCTGGGGAACCAGTGGTGGCAGCAAGGAGAAAGAAGATACTGGAAACACTCCAAAGGCTGTTACAGCCCAGAAGGGAGAGTTTGTCACAAAATGGTGGCAGGGTGGGATGGACCATTCTCCACTGTCTGATAGGTGAGTGATGTTAATTACATGATAGAGCTACCTGGCAGGAAGTGCAGGCAAAAAGTGTATCATGTTAACAAAATGAAGCCCTACTATGTCAAGGAGGAAATGGTACTTGTTGTGTGCAGCACCGCAGAAGAGGGAACTGAGGCTGATCCACTGGTGGACCACCTCAGGGAGACTTGAGTAGGATCCTCTGTGGACAGTCGTGCCCTCTCAGACCAGCTGACACTACCCCAGATGAAGGAGATCAGGGGCGTGTTGAGAGAATTTGGGGACATATTCACTGGGAAACTGAGGTACACCATGCTGGCCAAGCACCACGTGGATACTGGGACCTAGGTGCCACTGAGACAGTCCCCCTACAGGATATCACAGCAGGTTAAGCAGACCATGAAAGTGGAGCTCAGTGAGATGCTGGAACTTGGAGTGATCCAGGAGTCCATTAGCCCCTATGCCTCGCTCATGGTCCTGATCCCTAAAAAGGACAGTACCACATGATTTTGTGTTGACTACCAGAAGCTTAACAACTGCACAAAGTCAGATGCCTACCCCATGCGCAGAACAGACGAGACCTTGGAGCAACTGTGTGGGGAGCCAAGTCCCTGACCACAATAGACTTAACAAAGGGCTACTGGCAGGTATCTCTAACCCTTGCAGCTGAGGAGAGGTCAGCTTTCATAGCCAATTTGGTTTATATGAGTTCAAAGTAATGCCTTTTGGGATGAAGAATGCACCTTTCAACCGCAACCTTTCAGAGGCTTGTGGATTGAATTCTGTCTGGGGCAGGTGACTTTGTGCTAACGTTTATGGATGATACAGCCAGACCTGGACAGTCAAGGCAGAAAAGTGCCAGATAGGTATGGCAGAAGTATCCTATCTTGGGCAATGGGTGGGCAGTGAATGGATGCATCCATCCAGAGCCTGCGAAGGCCGATGCCATCCTGGCCTGGCCCACTCCTACCACTAAGAAACAAGCAAGGGCATTTCTGGGGTCACCACTACTTTAAAAAGCTGTACTCCAGAAAAGAGAGACCTGCAGAGACAAATTACTGCAAAAATAAACATGTTTAATCCAACATGGAAAAATCTTGTTGTCAGGCAAAACACTAAGCCAAATGCCCCAGCGCTTCGACAATTAGGTCTTCATCAGGGGCAACGTGATTTTTCCATTTTGGATTAAACATGTTTATTTTTGCAGTAATTTGCCTCTGCAGGTCTCTCTTTTTTGGAGCAGCTTTTTAAGTAGTGGTTTTCTGACTAGGCTGGCAACCGTTGTTTTGCACCCCACCTGTTCATGGCTGCAGAGCAAGTTTTCATTGTGTGTCCATTTCTGGGGACAGCTGGGTGCTACAGGAGGTTTGTCCCTCACTATAGTGATATGGCAAGCCTCTGATAGACCTAACAAAAAAGAAAATGCCTGAGAAGATTAGCTAGACAGAGGGCTATGAGTCTGCCTTTCAGAAGCTAAAGAAGGCCTTAAGTGGGCCAGCTGTGCTAGCCAGCCCCAATTAACATAGAAACATAGAAGATGTTGGCAGAAAAGGACCTCATGGCCCACCCAGTCTGCCCTAAGTCCCTGCCTATTGAGTTACCGCAGATCCTAATTGATCTCCAGCCTTACCCCCCCCCATTACTAAGGTCCCCTTGTGCCTATCCCATACATGTTTGAAACCTGTTACTGTTTCTCTACCTACCACCACTGCCGGGAGGCTGTTCCAGCCGTCTACCACTCTTTCCGTAAAGAAGTATTTCCTCACATCTCCTTTAAGTCTCCTTCCTTCCAGCTTCATATCAAGTCCTCCTGTCCTTGAGCATCTTTTTCTGTGGAATACGCTACCCTCCTTCACCTTATTGATACCCTTGAGGTATCTGAATGTTTCTATCATGTCTCCCCTTTCTCTCCTTTCCTCCAGAGAATACATATTTAATTCCCAGAGTCTTTCCTCATAGGGCTACTAATGCAAGTGATGCACTGTTTTGGTTGCCCTTCTCTGCACTGCCTCCACCCCATCTATGTCCTTCCTGAGATGGGGCCTCCAGAACTGGACACAGTACTCCAGGTGGAGCCTCACAATTTATTTGTACAGGGGAAACACTACCTCCCTCTTCCTGCTGGTGATGCACCTCCTTATACACCCCAGCATTCTATTCGCCCTTCCCACTGCTTCATCACACTGCTTTGCTACCTTTAGGTCATCAGAGATGATGACCCCCAGATCCTTTTTCTGTTTTTGGTTGATAACAACCCTCCCCCCCACAAACTGAGACGTTGCCCTTGGATTTCTGTGCCCCATGTGCATAATTTTGCACTTTTTGACATTGAAGCCCAGTTACCAGACCCTTGACCAGTCTTCTAACTTTTTCAGATCTCCCCTAATTTTCTCAACCCCCCCCCCCCCAGTGTGTCCACTCTGTTGCAGATTTTTGTGCCATCTGCGAACAGGCATACTTTTCCCTCCAGCCCCTCTGTGATGTTGCTAATAAAGACATTGAAGAGGACTGGTCCCAGTACAGTCTAAAGTTTGTTGTTCATGAGGATGCCTCAGACTATGGGCTGGGTGCTGTGCTGAGCCAGGTTACACTGGTGGGAGCAGGAGCTTGTTGTTATTTTTTACATTTAACCTATTGTGGCAACTAAGCCACCAAGTATTCTACATTTTCGTGGGAATTCTTGCACTGAAACTCTGCTGCCTGACTTTCAGAATCCTGGCAGAGTTTATTTCATGTTTCGGAGGCTTCGCCCCCTGCACCCTTGTGGTTAATATAGCAAACTCAGCTGTGGGTGAAATTTTTATGTCGGGCAACCGTGTGTTGGGAATGTGGTGTCGGCATTCTGAAAGTCAGGCAATAGAGTTTCAGTCAAACAAAAGTATACCATCATTTTAGTATAGGCTAAATTGAGAGATGCTCCCAAAATCGGGGCTGTAGGATCCAGGTGGGAACATGTGCATTCTCAGAATGTTTTTTACCATCTTATTACGGATCTCATTGATTCTACTCAGATGGATTAGGCAACTGAGCCACGAATACGGACATCAGTTTAAACAGGACAACCATTTGGAAAAGTTTGGTATGGTTTTTTACTTTGCAGCAAGTCTGGTAAGAATTTTTTCAATAAATTATATTGTCAGGAAGACGAGTTTCATTTCTCCTGATTTTTGCCTGGGTTGTGCTGATAGACGTCATTTACTCAGTTAACAGCTGAATACATGAGCCCACTGCTTGTACTGTTCCTGCCATTAAGCGCCCCCTAGACAGTCATAGAAGCCACAACTTGAGCTTTTTTGAGCAAGGACAAAAAAACACTTTAAAAAAGTATGTTTCAATGAGGATTTGAAAAATGATGGCAGGGTGGGTAACAAAGGGGCTATGTGGACATTCGGGGACAAAATCTACAAAATTCACAAAGTCACGGGTAAATGTTGAAAAAATTCAAAAAAATCAACATTTCCTCATAACTTTGCTGCTTTGTTGACACCTTGACCACAAATTTTCAACACTGCCTTTTTATGACCGTACCTTGTGATCATGGCTGGTGGAACTTTTAAAATCACATTTGAAAGGTGACTTTGTGGAGCAAATGCGAAAACATGATTTGTAGGAGATATGAAAAACGACACCTGTTTATGAGGCAGGGTAACTGCAGAGATCACAATGTTATGAGTAAACTCTGAACAAATTTAATGTTTCTTCATAACATTTACCCCAAATTTTCAACATAGTATCTTATGACCCCACCTCATGAACCCGGCAGGTGAAAATTTTCAAATCCCACCTAAAAGATGATTTCACAGAGTGACTGTGCAGTTATCTTTCCAGATGGATATGAAGAATTTCACCTACCTTGTTCATGAGCTGGGGTCCCAAAAATGCCATGTTAAAAATCGGGGATGATAAAACTGACCAAGTTATGAGAACAAGTTCAAAAGCATTGAAAGATATTGACCGCATACCTGATTTCCTCAGTTCCTGGTCCAGCACTGAAGAGTGAAGACATGCCTCCGGTCTAGCGAGGATTATGGTGTTGGATTCCTGGTAGGCAAGTAAGGGGTAGGGGTGTGTGGGGTGCTGGATGCTGAGTGGGGGGCTCAGATGGGGGAGGCTAATGGTTGCAGGGGAGCAGCAGCGGCAACAAACATCGATGGACTGTTTTCTTTTTTACAGGGTTTAAAATACTAAAAAAAGACTACGAGGGGCAGTTTTCTTTATTTTAGGTAACTACCAGTGTCTGTCTCATGTCTGGCTGCATCGGGGGTGGGCTCCTCAGTGTTGCAGAGTGGAAACGGACAGGTGGGAGCATACTGGCTGGCACCAGGGACTGGGCACCCCGGTGTTGGAAAATTCAAAAGAGGCATGGGAAGCAACAGGATTTGGGAGGAATATTTGGCAAAGAGTGGGACTGGTTTTATCACTAGGGGAGGATGATGGCAGGCTAATCATAATCCTGATCAGCTGTGCTTGCTGGGCGGCATCATGCAGATCAAAGGAAAGAGTCGCCCAGTGATTTGGGTGGCTCTTTTCTTTGAACTTCACAGAGTTTCCACCCAGCAAACCCAGAAGAGTTTCGTGATCATAAAATTCCTTTAATAAGGTATCCAAGGGTAATGGTCTTTAATTTCACTGTTGCGTCCCCCAAGGTGTCCCAAAATTCAATAAGGTTTAGTGTTGGGGTTACTTTAAATCTTCACACGATTTGTCATTTCAAAACTCTTTATTTACTGCTTTTTAAAGTTGCCCTGACGTTTCACACTGTATCAATAGTGCTTTATCAAAGGGCTTTTTTTTTGTAATCTGTAAACAATTCATAATGCATTTTTTTATATAAAAGAGATTTTTACATTTCTCACATATTTAGCTTATTATGCAGTCAAAAAATTAAATTATTACCAAGCAATCCTTCTGTGCATCTTTTCATTATTCTTTAATCAATTTCAATATTTTATGCCTTCTGCACCCTTCCTAGAAAAACGTAGTAATTAGTTTTGGTGCATATATACTTTTATTCATAATTTATTTTACGCTACCACCACCAGATAATATTCACCAATATCACTAACAACTGCTCACTGAGCCTGACTGACCCCATAGCTGGGAAGTATCCAACTTACACATCAGCACTGTAACTTCTTTATTTAGAGTGTAACCAATCTCATTTTGTGGTAAACAGCATCGTTGTTACTTGTTACTGCAAGAAAGTTAAAATGTTTTCCTCAGTCATCTCATGGCATGGCTTGCCTTGCTTTATAATTTTCTAGTTATTTTTTCCATATTAGATTGCTTAGGTATTTACCTTGCTTCTCATGTAACTTGCTCATGTATTTTCAATGGTGCCCTGTTCAAAAACATCTGCTGCTGCATATAGAGCCAGTGCTTCTCTATCCTCTTGAGCCCACTCGTTCTGTGTTTGTGTGTGATGTGGTTTCCGGTTCTCATACTCCTTCAGATGCATGGACACAGTTGCTAGGCAACTGTCAACAGCAACAGCTCTTCGTTGCTGGAACTCAAGGTGAGCGGGCTCTTACTTGGTGAGCATTCTGGTACAGTGCTGTCTTAAAAAACTTGGGGAATTATTTTCTGCTTTGTGGGACTGGAAAATTCTTTTTCTTCACATGAACTGGAGGTTGAAATCTATCTCCAACTTTTTTAATCATACTCAAAAGTGATACAGTTAAAAGAAAAGAATATGCGAAGTTGGACAACTTAAGACGGTGGGGATTTTTGATTTTATCATCCATACATTTATAACAACTTTGGTATCCCTTTGTAATTATTTCAATTCAGGGCAGCTAGTTTTATATTGGTATTGTCCCTATTTCACACTACAGGAATTCCCAGCCAACATGGTGCTCACCAGCATACTTGCCAGTTTACATCTCTGTTCATTTCTATATTTTGTTCTAGTGCTTTAAGTTGAAAAATCCATTTTGTCTCGGCTTTATCAAGTTTCTTCTGATAGTCTTCCCCTCTTTTGGGAGGATAAACTGCCTCCAGTCCCCAAAAGTGCAAGGAAGCACTTGTGTGTTCTGCCTGTTTAAAATGTATTGCCACCTGCGATGTCTCGTCCTGTCTCCTTATATCCCCTTTATGCTCTTGACTTCAGAATTTTAAACTTTGAGTAGTTTGCCCAACACAGATCATGTCACAAGGACATTGTGCTGTTTAAAGTGCCCATTTTGTCAAGTAATTAATGGGTTCTTTGATGTTGAATATTTGTCTTGTATGTGGATGTTTGTAAGTATTTTTTCTACTGGTGTGTCCACAAATGGAACATTTTCCATAGAGGGTCATTCCTGGCTGTAAAGGTCCCAGCAGAAGCTGTTCTCCTTTTGTGGTGGTTTATAGAAAACCTTACTAGCTTGTCTGTTATAAGTGCGAACCTTTTTGGCTGCCACAATTTTTTTTTTGTAATGCTGTCGTTGTTGTATTGTCTGAACTTACTAAGTGCCAGTATTTGTGTATTTTTTTTGAATGTATGGAAGCTTGTGTTGTACTCTGTGGCAAATACCAGTTTGTCCTGTGCTGGCGTGGGCCCTTTTGGTGTGAGTAAATCCATCCTAGTTTGATTCTGAATTTTTATATCCGCCTGTCTAATAATTAGTTTCCCATATCCTCTGTTTTTGAACCTATCTAACATATGTCTTTTATTGATGTTGAATTCTTCCTCTGTTGTGCAATTTCATCTTGCCCTAATTAACTGTGAGTAGGAAATGCTTTTCTTTAACTGAGGTTCGTGGAAACTTTTGCCATGCAGTAAGGTGTTTCTGTCCATTTCTTTTCTGAATAGACTAGTTTCTATGATTCCACTATTTTTGATTATCATTAGATCTAAGTAGAATATTTTGTGCTGGCTGTATTCCAATGTGAATTTTAAGTTGCTGTACATAGTATTTAGGTATTGATGAAAATGTAACTCATCTTCTGAGCGAAGAAAAATAAAAAACACATCATCTATATAATGGCACCAGACCAGTATTTTGCAAATGTTTTTTTTTCTTGACCCAGTATGTTCAGTTGCTCAAACTGGTACATATACGAGTTAGCGTTGTCTGGGGCCATTGTGGTTCCCAGTGCCATACCTCGTATCTGGATGTAAAATTTCCATCCAATTCAAAACAGTTCTTATGCAAGATTAGTTCTGCTAGTTCTTGCAGCACACAAGTTTCTGACTTTGTTCTGCTCTGAGGTCTAACATTTTTCCCATAGCTTCAACTCCCTCCATCTGGGGTAGTGAGGTGTATAAGTCTGCTACATCTGCAGTTACAAAGTAGCAGTTTTGTGGGATTCCTTGTTGTGAAAGTATATTCAATTTATGAATCATATCACTCATATCTTTTACATAGGTAGATGTCAGTTCTACTACTGGAACCTATGCACGATTAGTGCAGAGTGGCTACGCGTGCGTATCTGGGGTGCGCAACCACTCTGCATTCTAAGTGTGTGGGATGCTCAAAGGAGACACACAGCACATACATACCCGATCCCCTGGCCACGCAAAAAGCAATGTGCTGGGGGGGGGGCGAGGGACATGCCAGCACTATGCGCCATGCACCACAGCACATAATGCTGGTCACAGGGGTGCACAGGGGATGAAGGGTATGCCAGGGAGGACCCTGCCATAAACACCCTACATGCCCCATGCACACCCCACAGGACAGGGCGAACACCCCACCGACCCTCCAGGGCCACAGGAAATGGCCCCCCAATGCCACCCACCTGCCCCAGCACACAGCAGTGAGTGTGGTGGCCCCCCTAACACCTACAACACCCATACCCCTCACAGGGCACCGGCACAATGCTGCGGCCCCCCTCCCCAGCTGCACCACATGTCCGACCCCCCTCCGCTACTGGTAGTAATGTCCCCCCCTCCGCCAGCAGGAATGCCCCGTCCCACTACACCACTTCGGTGCCATCGGAGAGGGACGGCGGCATTGCCCTCCTATCACACATCACAGCCACTGGCCCTCAGACATCCACGGGGTGCACTGCAAACGCATGCCCTGCCGTGTAAGGGATCCACTGTTGGACCCATGCCGGGCATCTGACTGGATGCCCGGCTGGGTTCACAACTCCGCCTATGCCCGCCCTATGCGCCAGGGGGCCGGGGCCATGGATAGGTGGTCGGCGGTGGTGAATGCTGCCGGTGCGCACCTGTCCGCAGGTGTGGAGCTGCACATGTGGGTTACGCGGCCCATATGTGCACAGTGCCCACTGTTTGCAAATGCATATTTTCATATTGTGAGGTAGGTTCCATTAGAGAGCCTATTGTAGACATAATAGGTCTGCCTGGCAAATTTTTAACATCTTTGTGGATCTTTGGTATCCCATAAAAAGTTTGGATCCTAGGGTGTTTGTTAATCAATAGTTCTGCATCCCATTCTTTTAGCCATCCTATGACAGTGAATTCCTTAAGTGTATCAGCTATTGCTCTTTTGAACTGTGTGGTTGGATAATTGGGAAGTGGCTTGTAATTTTGCTGATTTTCTAACAGATTCAAGCACATTCTTTTATATTGTACTTTGTCCATTACTACGATACCACTTCCTTTATCTGCTTGTTTTATGATGATATTTTCATCTTTTGCTAGGGTTGATATTGCTTCTCTTTGTTGTTTTGTTGTATTTGAAAACTTGGGATGTCTATCTTGCTGGTTTTTAAATAGTTTGTTAATGTCCCTCTGTACTAAATTACAATATTTTTCTGTGCCATGGCTGCGGTTGAAGGAGGAGTGTAATTTAATCTTGCATTAAAGCAGCAGTGCAAAGCAAAAAGTTATTTCAAAAAGTTAATTTTCTGCTATGGTTATAAAAAATATTGGCAGAACTGATGATTTGGGTTTTCTGGATGCTTCCTATACTGTGTATTGTACATCTGCATTTTTGTCTGGACTCTTCTCCTCCTCGGGTCCTCAGTATTATTTCTATGCAAAATTGGGGTGGGCATCTTTTTTTCTTGAGAAATAATGACTTTAAAATATTCATTAAATTCTTAAATGGTAATGAAAACTGAAAATGTCACCACCAAAATAAACTGAGAGACATCTGGCATCAATTAGGGAAAAAAAGGTGAGGTCAAATTTTAACCCATTTTCGTTGTACTGCTGCTTTCAGTGTTTTTTTTTTTACTTTATGTTCGTATTCTTTTTTTGGTTGCCCACATTTCTATCAATGTCTTTGAACATGTTTTTGAGCCATAAAGTTCTAAAGAATGTTTACAGAACTACTTGCAACTCAAATATGTTGATGGACTGTGTAGGAGAGAAAGACAGCCCTAATGATAAAACTCCTATCTCTTTTTCTCTTAGTGTTCTGTTACTTAGGTTGAATATAGGGATCATATATGTGCTGGGTTCATGTTCCTTCTCCCTCCTTGTATTCTGTTTGGCCACAATGTGTTTTTGCACCTGTGATGCAGAACTGCATTATAGTTGCACGGAATTATGTTATGGTGGGATTTTATCATTTTCTGTACCAGATACCAGGCATATGAGTGTTAGTTTTGTAGAATTTATCTGTAAATTTGTCTCTACTGTTATCCTTAGGCCCATAGGTATTCTGCTGTATTCAAGATATTTTGTAAGAGTTAGCCCATGCTATTCAAGGCGACAATTCCTGAATTTTAAATTTTCTATTTTCTATGATAGACTTTTTGTTGTATCACAGATTTGTGCAGATAAATTTATTTTCCCCCTCATGGCGTGAAAAAGCGTGATGTATAAACTGGTTGCTTCCCAGCTATGTTGTCAGTCAGGCTCAGTAAGCAGTTGTTAATGATACTGGTGAATATTATTTCTGGTGGTGGCAGCATAAACTAAATTGTGAATAAAAGTATAGATGCACTAAAACTAATTACTGCGTCTTTCTAGGAAGGATGCAGAAGGCATAAAATATTGAAACTCATTAAAAAATAAAAGATGCACAGAAGGATTTGTTGGTAATAGCAATTTAACTTTCTGACTGCATAACAACCTAAATATGAGAGAAATGTAAAAATCTCATATATAAAAGATTTTTTTGAATATTTTAAAAATATTCTAAAAAATAAATTATGAATTGTTTACAGATTACAAAAAAAGCCCTTTGAAAAAAGCACTATTGATACAGTGTGAAACGTTGGGGCAACTTTTAAAAAACAACAAATGAACATTGTTTGAATCGTGTGAAGATTTAAAGTTACCCCAACACTAAACCTTACTGAATTTCATGATCAGCATGGCTGGTGATTGGTCTGACACTGCCAAGCCCACTACACATTGCCCTGCATAGCACTGACGGTGACACACCTCTCAAATCCACAACAACATGTAAGCACAAACATGAAAAAAGATGGTGCACACACCAAAGGCATTTTGGCAGGTTTATTTTAGAAATGCAGGCCCTGTTCAGAAAGGAATCACCCTTATGTATTGCCTACCAATTGGGCGCCATCACAGGGCAGGGGGGGCTTTTATTTGCACACAGCCTTTAAAGAATGCCTAAGATGCATGTACCTGTTTCCACGTGCACATCCTGTACATTTAATGCTGCTGTGTTTAACTGCAAATAAGCAAGTGCTATTGATGTCTTCGTGTGCATGCTACAAACATAAAGTGCAATATGTGCTATTAAAATGAATTAGAAAAATGGGATTGAAGTTTCCCAGTCTCTGATAGGCTGCACCCTTGCCAAACTGGGCATTTATGTGGCAACAAAGACTGAGAAATAACAACTCCCACTGTCAACTAATCCATTACCAGCTGGTATCACTGTGCCAGCTTAAAATCTTCACAAAATCAGTTTGAAAGAGCCATCATTTTTTTCTCTCACTTAGCGAAAACTTAGACCCATCCTGCTGCTTAGTGATGCCACCCCTCCCCAGACTATTCGGTGCAGACATACTCCAGTCCCAAATAAGAGCAACTTAAATTACAGACTATTTATAGGATCTGTGGCACTATCAAAGATTACAGATTAAAGTCCCTCTCCTCAAGTTGCCCGTCCACTGAACCTACTGCCACAAGCCTGCAGTGCATCTTCGTCTACATATCTGCAATTAAGAAAGTACTACTGCTCTCAAAAACAAGGGCTACATTGTCACGCTCACATCCGCTTGGCCCAGGCTCTACAACTGGATCCACAGCCACAAGATACAGTGAAAAATAAAACAGTACAGGAAAGATAAACTGCAAAAAAAAAAAAATAAATAAATAAAAAAACACTGGCCCAGTGGCACTGAGGGTTGAGGTGCTGGATGCTAGACCTCGCACCACACCGGTGACCCGGGTTCAGGAATGAGCCTGGATTGTTGGGAGTAGGCTGGGAGATGGACTGAGCAGCTTCAAGGCAGCTCTACCCTCCCGGGGTGGGGACCCAGCCATGCCTGCTGCAGGGCTGCCCCCGGATGGAGGCCCAGAGGTAGTGCAGTTAGAAGCGACTAGAGTAGGGAGGGTGCCGTGGGTCGCTGCATGCGCATGCCTCCACACACGTGTGAGCAACTGCAGCAAGGGCTGGGGAGAAAATGAGCAAAAATGGAGCTGGCAGGGTCCATGATGGTTCCTTAGTGCCCGCGCTGCCCCCCCCCGGAGTGTAGATGTTTGCCTCGGAGAGGAGAGGAAAAGTCGACGCCCTTCACCCTCGTCCCTACCCTATCAAAAAAAAAAAGCAAAATCACCTTATGATTATGATCTCGCTCAATTTCAAGCTACCATGCCTGCTGCAGTTAGCCCCTATCAGGTTCAAATGGGGCATTTGCTAGCCGGCCCAGTGGAGCTGACGATTGAGGCACTGGACACCACATCTCGCATCATGCCAGTGACCCGGGTTCGGAAACAACCTCGGGTCATTGGGGTGCCAGCACTGGGCGGGGGAGGGTGGAAGCAGGATCGAGTGATTGCTCTCCTCTCCCAGGAGGGGTTGCCTTCTTGCAGTCCTGCCATCACCAGGTGGAGGCCCAGTGGCGGTGCAGGTGGGTCTCAGGTGACTGGTGAGGTGGGGCATCTCACAGTGCGTAGCGTGTGTGTGCCTTCACATGTGCACTCGCGCCAAGGACGCGAGGGTGGGGGTACGGGAAAAATGGGAAAAAAAGCACCATAAATAAATGATAGAAAAAAAATAGGGTGTCTGCTGTCAGACATGCTCCTTATTTTAGCAGAGTGACTCTTCTTGTTTCCTAAAACTGGCATCATCCCCAGTAAATGTGGACCCCCTCTACACCCTGATCATACTTCGATGTGTTGCGTCTGCCCAGACCAGTCATGACTGCAAAACCACCCAGTAGCCTTCAGTTTTTTTTTCAAATGGGCAGCTTCTCTATGGAGGGGTCAGGGAGGGTGAGGAAAGACAATCACAAAAACAAAGCGATTGCAATTCTCATCACTTGCTTTTCACCGGTGGACGGGGTGGGGGAGCGATAAAAGTGAAACCAAAAATAAAAAACACATACTATCTCTCAAAAACAGCAGTGCCTTCTACTGGGAAATGTACCAGTAGAGGGACTACTTTACATACTAGTAGAGGGACTACTTTAACATTAAAGTAGTGCACAAACATTAAAAATGTATTGTGTTTTGTTACAAGTGTCCTGCAGCATGTATGGTCATAAAGCAAGTGGCTGCTGTAAGCATGAACTGTTTCTCAAGTGTCTGTTTCTTTAGTGTGAGTGGTTCTTGTGGCTGGGTGGATTATGAGGGAAACACTGGCAGAGGGGGTAAGACATGTAAAATCAATAAAACTGGCGGAATAATGTGACAATAAAGGGGGAAATCATTTTACACAAAAAAAAACACACACTGCTTGTTTTATTTTTTTGAATGGAATGCTGTGGACTATGGCTAAGCATGGAAAAAAGATGATGACAGGAGCGCAGTTTCCAATGGATATGGAGGATTACTACTGGCTGCAACTGAGGGCAGATTCATTGAGAGATAGGCCAGAAAGGGGTGTCAATCAATCTGAGTGACAGTCTTGTGTGGCAGTGTGACACAGGCAAGTGAAAAATAAATGGTGATATTGACCTATTTTAATCTTCACTTGGGTCAGATTGTGAGAAACAGTTCTCAGATACATTGATAAACATAACTTTCATTTATGGCAGATAGATAGATAGATAGATAGATAGATAGATAGATAGATAGATAGATAGATAGATAGATAGATAGATAGACAGACAGACAGACAGACAGACAGATAGATAGATAGATAGATAGATAGATAGATAGATAGATACTTTATTTCTAAAGCGCCCAATTCCAAGGACTCTGGGCGCTGTACAATATAAAACAGTACAGTTTTTTTTAAATCATACAAAAAATACACAAATAAAAATTTGACTGGGAGTATTTAGAATCTATCTATCCCACTTAAAAGAAACTAATTTCAGAAAATTATTCAATAAAAGCTTGCTGGAACAAATACATCTTCAGGCCCTTTTTAAGGCTTCTACCGAGGGAGAAAGGCAGCAAAGGTTGGTATACAGGGTAATTAAGAGAATAAAAAAAAGTGGCAGCTGGCAGCACCTAATGTCAAGCAGAACAGAGTTAAACTGCATGAGATCTGTACTGTAGACTTTACACTTAGCCAAACAGGGATTTCAGGAATATTGCATAAGAGGAAAGCGGGCTTTGAGGTGAGATTTGAGGAGGAAAGGGAAGTTAGTCAGACAGACTGAGAGAAAGTTAGGTTTGTCTAAATTATTGTGTTACAACTAGTGAAGACTCTCGCACTGATGCTGAAAATGAATATACTGTAAAAGAGATATATAGAAGTTAACAGCTGGAGGAGTAGGGAGTATGAGTTGAGAAATGAAACAAGATCAGACGTATTGGAAGGGGTAAGGCCGTGATGGATTTTGAAACAAAGGCTGTCATACGGCTCTTGCTGCCCGTGTGGATGCATCTAGTCCCTCCCTCCATTATATTCCACTTCAGTGCCTCCCACCTTGTGTTAGCTGCAGTGGAATATTCCCCAATTTATCCCAAGCTATCTCCCTCAGCTATCAAAGTCAGTTCTCTGGCCGTTTTGCGTCTTGGTCTTATTTTTGGTGGGAAGCAACCCATCAACTTAAACTCAGTCCTGTTATGGTTGCCGTAACCTGGTGGCTCCCCAACCCTTACTGCTCCAACCCTGTCATCCCATTCCCTACCCCTTAGTAGCAGATCAAAAACCTCATTATTTCTGGTCCCATACCTAAAATATAAAAGAAGGAAACAGTCTTTCATGATGTACAATACATTCCTATCCAAACCTTTCATGCTTTCAACCTCTCAGTCAATGTCTGGTAAATGAAAAAGGCAGAATATCTGTAGTAATCAGCAGCTGGCTGGTAATGTTATGCCAGTTACATAGAGAATAATGGATAGTTAAGTGACACACCCGAGGTGTGTGATGACCCATAAACCTCGAGAGCGAAGCTTGAGAGGTTTATATGGTCATCACACACCAAGGGTGTGTGAAAAAAATCCATAACATCAAGCTTACCTATCCTTTATTTTTCATAATTGCTGGTGTGGAGGTTTAGACTGTATTTCTAGCAGCTTGAAAGAAAACAACATTTTTTAGCTAGTGCTAGAGTGTTAAGATCATTTGGAGAGTCTTCACGTTGGCAGAGCAGACAACCACCGTGAGTACCCGCTTTCAGTGTTTCGTGCTGGCACTGCCATGTGGCAAGGCTCAGATGCACTGTTTCTTTGGGGACTGTCATATCAACCGGATTTCGGGTTATTATGAAGTGTCATAGCAACCAGATTTGGGGTTATTATTGCCTTTGGGGCATAATAAACCCAAATCCGGTTGATATACATTTTTAACTAAACAGTAATCCAGTTGATATTTGTGGGTCACCAGTAATTACATAATTTCTTTTCCACTTTAATATGACCAATGAGAACCACCCTTAGACTCCATCAGTTCCAGCTGCTTATTCCTGCTGTGAAGTCAATCCTCACCTTGTGATGTCCTTCATAGCCTGTTCCCGCAGACATTATTCTGCCACAAGCGGAGGATTTGGGCTTTGAAGCAGGAAAAGCAGAAAGGACAGATGAAGTCTATAGGGCAAAGAGTCTGTTTTCATGCAAATGTCTTCAGTTAGAAATAATAGCATGCAGGCTGTATGTTGCAATGCAATGCTGATGACCCCCCATTTGGAAGTAGACTCAAGATGTGCAGGTAGCCACTGCTGTGCAACAGTGCCTCCAGGTGCAATGGTTCCCAACCCAGAAAGGGGATAGAGCCATATCCATCATTAGAGCAACCCCTGTGGGAGACCAGAGAGCTTGCTCCCCTAGGGGACCATCTGTAGTGGACAAGGCCAGCACTAGGCTGTTGGTGCCATCAAGCGGAGGGTGGAAGGGTAGGAGAAAAATGGGATAAAACCCATGGATTGTAAAGAAGAAGACAGATGCAGGTACTTTCTGTCCCAGCTTCACAGGGACCTGTACTGGTGGGATAATGGGCGTAGCACCAAATAGAGATGGGTGGATGCCAGAGGCTGGTAAGTCCTGTTCCTAGGACTGGGAGGGTGATGGCGGAGAATGAATAAAATGCTAGATTTAAAAAAAATACGGAATGTCCAGAAATTCAAATTTGGGGGGGAATCTTATGAGAGTTGAGTCCTGCCATTGCCAGTAGTAACTGTTTTGTGGGAACTGGAAAATCACTTTAAAATTAAGTGATTGTAAGAGCAGATTCAGGTGAGCTTTCTTTGAAGTTTTTTTTCTGGATTTTCACACAATGTGCAATTTCATACTTTCAGAGATGCAAACACCCAGATTCACTGCACAGGACAACTTTCCTTTTCTCTTTATTATGGTAAAAGATCCTTTCTGATTAACTTAACCGGGACTGGCGTATTTGTCTACAGTCACAGCAGTCAAGAGACCTTCAATTATTATAAATTGCCATCTTCTTTATTCTGAAGGTGTGGAGGAGAAACAAAGCACATTCATTCCCTGTAGCAAAATGGCTTTTTGATTAACATGAACCATACAATCTTCATTGTGTGAATCATACACAGACATAATAGAACTTTCTTCACCCAAATTACAGTATCAGATAAGTAATATGGATGCAGCTAGGGGAGCTGTGGGGAACAGAAAATGATAGCTACAGTTCAGCCATAAAGCTCAGGACTTGGTGTCACATCTGATTTTCTTCACTTTCATAGATGTTGATGAGAAATAAATGTCCTTGCAGCACAGAACTGAACCCTGGACTGCAGTAAATCATATTAACTTTATTTAGGACATATTTATTATTTACTGTTCTCCTTCTCTGACGTAGAAGACAAGTGACCCTGCCTTCTTGTCTCTCCATCAAATGATGGTCAGGTTTAACAGTATTCTTTTTTTGTTTATTGCAGAGTGATATTAGGAACCCAAAGTTGGCTCTCTGGTCTTGTTTACACTCATTCTTTTCAAATGATCATTCAGTATCTTAAAATCGGCAAAAGTCATGTGTCTGAAGAAGCAATGCAAATTTCATAAGGTAGGCCAGACTACATAGCCAGTGTCGTAGTAATAGACATAACTTGAAATGACCCAGTGGTGACTCAAGGTTGATTTGTAGTGAGAGTGCCAAAAATGCAAACTGATTTTTTCTTCCATTTGACAGTCCTCATAACAACTGACTTTGGGTCATCTATGGGTCAGTCTGAGCTGTGATTATTTTGAAAATTGCCATGCCACCTAGGTTTATCAAGCACTACAACAGACACTGCCAATTTATTTATTTCAAAGGTTTTACCAGGAAGACATTCTCAGGTGCTTACAGGATTTTTCCAGATGTGTCCTGGGGAGGTGGGAGGAAGACAGTACAATAAAATAAAAGAATTAATAGTACATTAACAGATAAGCATCAACTATAGTCAATGCCAAGCAAATACGGCACATCAAAAAGGAGCAAGAGTCAAACATTACAGATGTGCGAACCAATATTCAGTGCTGGATAAAACAGTACATATGCCCCCACAAAATGGGATTACCTGTTTGGGGCTATGGCCCCCGATCATCCAGCTGGTACCCCCAAGGGGTTGTGGTGAGACATAAGCCCAGCTGCCTCTCTGTTGCCTCGCGGTTGTGGCCATGGAATTTCTGGGACCTCAGCCCATGTTCCGAGTGGGGCCGAGGTCCAATGGCAGTTTCTGTGCCTCCCAGCAAAACTGGGAAGCTAGAGTGGTCCCAGAGGCATGAAAAAAATGGAAATGGTGGCCGCGTGCCTAGTGCCCATGTGCAGCCACCAGGAGAAAATTTAAAGGAGCCATAGCTCCATTTCTGGTTTTGGCCATACGACCAATGGAAAAATGTATATCCCCGGTTCCAGGTGTACAAAGGAGCCAAGGGACAGTTGCCATGCTGACCAGAGAGCTTCTGGTGGCAGGGGGGAAATGTTATCTGCCCTGATAAGGGCATATGCATCAAAATTAAGGGCTGGACTGTTTGGGCCTGAAATAAGACAAAATATCAGCCCCCCTCTCCCCCCCGCAGACGTACAAAACACAGTTGGCTGCTGGGTAAAGAATGAGGCAGTGAAGTTGCCTGGGAAAATGGCAGCCAATCAAAAGAGGACTTCCTGGAGGTTATAAAAAGCCCTAAATTGCCCCCAAAAGGGAGAAGAATCGTCGAAAGAAGCTGCATTGTGGTTGTGAGGGAAAAGACTGTGTGGGCTCCTGAGCCCAATTCTTTACATTAGAGCTCCTGCTGGTTTTGGCCATCAACCTTAAGTTAAAGAACCAAGCTGTGTGTAGGAGGAAAAGAGACTGAGTTGTGCTGCTGAGAGTAACAATTTGCTCCCTGTTGGACCAAAGTCTTCGGCAGTATTTCTGTACCTGAAAGGACTAGTGAGCTGCAGATACAGACTGAGCTGCTGTGCCCCCTCGGTGGAGTAATTGCTTAGTAAGTGGAAAATCCAGCAAGAGGATAGACTGTGAGTGCTGAGGCAAGTGACTGTGAAAGGGCCCAGCATTGCTTGGAAAAGAGACACCAAGTTGCAGAGTACTGGGGATAAAGTACTGATCAAGCGATCAGCTGAGGCAACAGAGGGGTTTGGGGGAACCACACTCATCCTTTTCCCCAAGACTGAAGAAGAAGATGCAACCAGTGGGGAAGACATTGACAGGCCTGCCTGTGTGAACACAGTCTACAAAGGCCTCTGGGTGAAGTTGGCAAGGCCAGGCCAGTGAACTCCAATGCATCCTCACTTTCTCCAGGCTTCTAGATCTGCTAAATTGTGGTACACCACCATCCAGGGACCTCCACTGTACCATGCAACAGCATTGTGCCTGCAACTCAGCCCGGCTGCAGACCCCCTTTAAGGACTTCAGAACTGTGAGTACCCCGAGTTTTGTCTTTCGGGAGCCTTAACAGCCAGCTAGCTAGTCAGGTTTCAGGGGTGTCAGTTCTAGAAGGACTGAGTCCCTTTTGAAGTAGCGCACAGGCTGAATTCCAGTGTTAAAAGTGTTTAACAGTTTTGGGCCAGACGAAAGACCCCAGGCCTGCATCACCACCTCAGTGAGGTACCCACTGTAAAGGGACATTTCTGGGTGCACCCAGTGGTGGGAGGAGGGGTTATTGTGTGGGGATCCATTGTTGGAAAAGTGTTATGTGTTTCATGTTCTCCATTTTTCCCAACTTCAATAAATTATCTCATTGTTTGCATTTTACCTACTGTCACTGTGACGTCTTGCAATATAGTTGCTGGGGGTGGGGGAGAGCTACTATGTGGGTAATTCTTATTGTGTGTGTGGGAAAGTGTTCGGGGGCAGCTTACTTTTTTCCTGGGGGGGTGGTAATCTTTTATTTGATCACAGATGCCATCTGCCACTTACCCCTGGTGGAGGCACCATGCCATATTTGCTGACCACTATGAAACCCATATGGCCCCCTTGGAGGTGTGTACTGAGTTGACACGGGGGCCCCAGAGCAGCCTAGGTAAGTCAAAAGGCTATTACAAGTACAACAAGGTAGGGATGACACCAAGATCTGCAACAGAGTGGATACCCCTGAGGGGGTGGAAAGGATGAGAAAGGGCCTGGAATGGTTGGAGAGATGGTCAGATGCATGGCAACTAAGGTTTAACACAAAGAAATGCAAAGTCATGCATGTGGAGAGCAGGAAGCTTGGAGCAAGCTACAGGCTGGGGGGAGAGCGGTTGGCAGTTACTAAGGAAGAGAGGGACCTGGGAGTCATAATCACAGACAATCTGAAGGACACAAGGCTGATGGCCAAGGCGGTGGGGAAGGCCACTGGAATACTGTGGTGTATTGGAAGGGGAATCATAAGCTGAAGGAGGGAGATGATAGTTCCACTGTACAGGACCCTGGTGAGGCCTCACCTTGAGTACTGTGTCCCGTTCCAGAGGCCACACCTTCATAAGGACATTGACAAAATAGAGATGGTGCAGAGGAGGGCAACCAAAATGGTGAAGGGTCTGCATCACAAGCCTTACGAGGAAAGAGTCAGAGACCCCAATTTGTACACACTGGAGCAAAGGACGGAGAGAGGTAACATGATAGAAATGTTCAAATACCTAAAGGGCTTGAACAAGGTGGAAAGGAACAACATATCCCAGTTTAAAAGTAGTGCCAGAACAAGAGGGCATGATATGAGACTGATGGGTGTCCACATAAAGGGTAATGTCAGGAAATTATTTTTTACAGAGAGGGTGGTGAATGCATGGAATAGCCTGCCCCAGGAAATGGTGGCCGCCCGTACGGTGACAGGCTTCAAACATGCATTGGACAGGAATAAAGAACTACTAACAGACGGGAAGAACAAGCTACAGTCAGTGACCAGATAGGGTCACTGTCCACTTCATCAGGTAGCATAAACAGGCAGACTAGATGGACTTAGCTGCCCTTATCTGCCGACAGTATCTATGTATCTATGTAAATACCAAAAATCATTGTTCCAGCCTTGATAGTTCTACTGTAGTCAATGAAGAAAACTTGTGCCAAAAAATTCACAAGAAAATACAAAATGTTAAGGAAAGGGAACTTACAGTGGCACCCGGCATCAGGTTCCCTCATGTGTAGTCATGTTAATCGATGTCTTGAGTAAAGAACCAACAAGAATAGTCAAGGCCATCACTTTGCACTTTCCTGTCTTTTTGCAATTTGCCAGCTGACCACTGAATCCTGTCGGCTAAAGGGCTTGTGGAGATATACACAAGTGCAGCAAGTTTTCTGTATAATGCCAACTGGCTGGTTCTTTAGATGCTGATGTATATTTATAGTATTTTAAAACAGTGACATTAGAAATACTGTACATAGGTCAGCCATCTATGGCCTTCAGGATCCTCCACTCTCTACTCTCCGAGGAGGCTGGCCAGGGTTCATGGGGTAGAGCTACACTGAGTACACAATAATTATATGAATGCAGTGCTAAATCTTAAAGTGTTGTCATCTGATTGTCTTGTTGCCTTTTCTTTCACGAACTGAGCCCTCCAGCTCTGGATTACAAATAGTGTGCGCTGTGCATGTTGCTTTCTTCCATCACAGGGCCCCAACCAACTGCAACGTTCCTGGCTAGCCCACCGTTTTCCTACCTGGGTACCCAGAGTGTGTGACTATGTAGGGACTCTGAACTGCATGCATAACTGTCTGATTAATATAGCTTTTAAGCAAATCAATCTGATTATGCCCCTCCCTTGTTCGAGTCCCCTGAATAAATCAAATTCAACTTTGTTTGTATTTAACCTGACTGTGGTTCCAGTTTGTGCCAAAAGTATTGTACTGCTGCTATTCGCTGTGCTTAACCTTGTTTTACAGGGGTTCCCCAGGGTCAAGCTAGAGGAACCAGCCCTGGTGGTAAGTGCAAACAGTGTGGGTAATTGCCTGGTGAATAAGGGTCATTGTGAAAGTAATTATTGTATATTGCTCAGGCCACTAGAAGGGAAAGAGGGGGGATTACAGTGTCCCGGAGGGCTGTGCCCAGGTTATTTATTTATTTTATTTAGTTTTTGTTTACCGGGTAGGTGCGCTAGCCAGCAGGTGACTATTTTCAGGCACGACCCAGGAGAGTACAAAACAGGATAACACAAGGAAACAACATTACAAATTGAGGCGAAAACCATACAGAGTACATTCCAAACATATACAGAGGCAGTTCCAGCTAGTCTAACATGATATAGGCTATACTGGACAATGAGCAGCAGGCCAAGAGCAAGGAGGTGTTACAGGGGAGTGTTGGTACAGGTAACGGGTAAAGAAAGGCAGTTTACAGCCACTAGGGAAACTTACGGCTTTACCGGGGAAAGCATATGGAGTTAGCCGGGTTTGTGGTTCCCCGACCGGGCAGGATGATGTGGAGTGGCAGGGAAGGGTGTAGGCAACAGGAAACATGGCGGAGGTAGTCGGCCAGTGCGTGTCAGGAGGGAGGGGGGTGGGCCATGTTGGGGAGACAGTTAAAGCACCCAGCAGTGAAAAATAGGTGGCAGGAAGGGTAGGAAGGAGCCGTAACCTGGCGGCCGGCAGCAGCCAGCCCGAGCAGCAGCAGGCTGCCCAAGGAAAGCAAGGGAAGATGCCAGAGACATCTCAGCGGCAGGCTAGGGGGACCCAGGTTCATGGCCCCACTGTCAGGGATGAGGAAACTGGGAGGGGTGGACGGGAGGAAAAGCGGCTTGAAATACGGCTTTAGCGGTAGGAGGAGGGTAGGTGCAGCCGAGCTCGTGGTTCCGAGGCTGGGCATAAAAGCCGGTGGCAGTCCCTGGCCATGGACATTCTGCGGTAAAGGTAGGCAAGAGGGGAGGGAGGAGGTGAGGCCTAACTGTACCAACATCCATCTGTAGTTAGTTTAGGCAGTGCCCAGGTAGCGCAGAGGATAGAATCAATAAATAATAAGGAAAAACAACGCAAGTAGCAGTAAGTAATGCAAACATTCACAAAACATATTTATACATTAAATTAAGTTTGAAGATAAAGATAGGTGTGCTTGGAGAGAGGGGTAGGAATATGGGGGAGAGAAAATAAAAGGGGCCGGGGGAGTATGGAGACCAGTAGCAGGGGAGTAGGGAGTAGAGACAGGGGAGATTCTGGGATCAGGTAGGGTCAAAGCAGGTGCATTGATCTAAGGTGGCCAGGTGTAGTCTCAGCCCACGCTTGAAAGAAGGATGCGAGAGTGCATGTCTGAGGTCCAGAGGGAGCTGGTTCCACAACTTAGGGGCTGCATATTGGAAGGAGCCAGTACCTTTGTTGGTGCGGCAGCGGGGAATATCCAGCAGGTCTTTGTCAGCAGATCTAAGTGTGCGGTTTGGAATCGAAGGAAGAAGGAGCTTCACAAGTGCAGCAGGCTGATTTAGACAGGCCAAGAAGTAGCTCCTGACGCCCGAAGGGGAGAGCCACCCAAGGTCAGTATATAGCTGGCAGTGATGTTGAAGTCGTGGAGATTGTGCGACGAATCGACATATGTTATTGTATGTAACATCCCATTTGTGCAGCGTGATTTGTGGGCAGAGGTGAGTATAGGCTAGCAGCAGGTAAGCGCCGGTAGTAGGATCCCCTGGCTGTGGCAAGCTTTGCAGAGGAGGTAAGCATATAGCTCGTTCTGTAGGCTGCTCCCAACTTGCAGTTAACGTTTTTGCATGTGGATTGGATGTGAAGGTTTAAATCATGCGATTGATCTAGTAGGATGCCCAGGTAATGAAAGGAGGTAACCACCTGCAGAGGATTTCCATTTATATCAAGGATGTTCAGGGGAGTGGTACACATTCGGAGCTTTTGAGTGGTGCCAAGTAACATGGCATTAGTTTTGGAGGAATTTAGGATAAGGCAGTGGGAGTTTAACCATTTCTGGATGCTGGAGTAGGCTCTATTTAGCGATGTGTTAATGTGCTCTATATTGTGTGAGCTGGCATAGATAACCAGGTCATCTGCGTAGAGGAGCGAGGAACAGGTAGGTATTTCATCTGGGAGGTTATTGATAAATAGAGTGAATAGAAGAGGACCCAGAATAGAGCCTTGGAGCACTCTGATGTTCGTTACCACTGTGGAGGAGATGGCTGAGTTGAACTTAACAGCCTGGGACCTGTTTGTCAGGTAGCTCCTAAACCAGTCAAGTACAGGGGAGGAGCAGCCAATTTTCCATAGGGAGGATAGAAGCAGGGGGTGGTCCACAAGGTCAAATGCCTTGGTTAGGTCTATAAAGACAGCCCCTGTGAGCTTTCCTTGATCCATGCCAGCGAGGATGTCGGTGGTAAACTTAGCTAGAGCCGTCGTCGTACTGTGGTTTTTTCTGAACCCATGCTGTGCATCATTGAGCTGCTTAGTAGAATCAAGGAATTCCTGGATCTGTGTGGCAACCAGTTTTTCAAGGATTTTGCTGAGAGGGGATAGTATAGCAATAGGCCTGTAATTAGAGATGTCATTTTTGTTCCCTTTTTTGAAGATTGGTGAGATCCTGGCCATTTTCCATAGCTCTGGGACTTTGCCACTGGTAAGGGACAAGGTGAAAATTTTGCTAGTGGTTTGAAATAAGAGGCAGCTAGTTTTAGCAGGCGAGGTCTGGTTGGTCAGAGCCAGGACTGGTGTATTCTGATAATTTTTAGAAGGTTCAGAACCTGAGAGCTAGTAATGGCTTTGAACAGAGGTAAGGTTTAGGTTTAGGGTCACTGGCGAAGGAGGCAGAGTCAGTAAGAGGCACATTGTTGGCAGTTGGGGCTGCTGGTGGCAGTACGCTGGTATAGAAAGAGAGGTCAGAGAACATATTATTGAAGGCATTTGCTATGGTGATGAGGTTATTGCAATTGGAGCCGCTTATAACCATGTCAGAGGGAGTAACTGCTTGAGGTGTCCCCAGGAAGGTTTTTATGTGCCCCCAAAATTTACGGGGATCATGGGCTGAGTTTTTTAGCAGGTTCTGATAGTACACACTTTTTGCCAGCCTTGTGTTCTTTCTACAAGAATTTCTTTCTTGCCTGTAATTTGAGTAGTCCCTAGGCAACTCAGAGCTTTTGAAGGTTTTCCAGAGCTTGTCCCTGCATCTAAGTTAGTTGTAGGAGATCTTTATGGAGCCATCTGGTTTGTTTTCCCTGACTCTTTCAAGTGTGGCTTTTGGAGCATGCTTGATTTGTACTGGGAGAAAATGTCCGTAGAAATGTGTTTAGGCAGCTTTACATTCACCGCACGGTATGAACCGACCAGTCAATGCTTGAGATATGCAGGAGGAAGGAGTTTACATCCAAGTTTGCAAAGTTCGTAAAGGTGACCAGCCGAGGTGGGGGTGGCTGACCGGGCGCACACTGGCAGTAGATAGGGAGTGGTCAGTGATGGTATCTGCCATGATCCCAGAGCAAGTCATATGTTCAGGTCTGTTTGTCAGATCCAGTCAATAAGTGTACCAGATCATGGCCCTGACAACCTGGTGTTTCCGTTATTTGTTGATGAAAATTTAGGCCTTGCAATTAGTGAAGCCAGGGTATTGTGAGAAGGGCCTAGCCAGTTCAAATTGACGTCACCAAGGATGACAGCTTCGTTTTTATTGATGTGTTTTAGGGTAAGCTGGAGTGCTTCCTGGAGCCCGCTCACTCCCCCTGAGAGAGGGTTATAAATACAGATTATATGTAGTTTTTTAGAGCCAAGAGACAGGAGCGCATGCATTGATTCACTCGTAGTTGGGGGGTTTGAGTCAGTGATGATACTGATGTCCAGGTAAGATTTATGGTAGAGGGCGACTCCTCCACCCCTCTTTGACCCCGGTCTGTCCCGCCAAATAAATGAGTAGCCTGGTATGGTGCACAAGGAATCAGGGGTTGACCACTAACAACCCTGACCTCCGGGTGGAGGCACCCGTTTCATTACCCAGGCTCCTTAACCTGCTACTAGCCAAGCAGGCACGTAGCCTGGGATAGCGCCACCTAGGGGTTACATCTTGGAGGCTCACTACTGGGATTCTGTGCCTTCTAGTGGCCAAAAAGCATGAATTATTGTTAAAGATTAATGGCTGCCCCAGTAGAAATGGCTGTACACCAGTTAGTGGGGTGGTGTACTGGGCAGGAGATTGATCCCCAGAATGCTCTGCTTATACTGGATATTCCCCTGGGTACCAGTAAGGACACTGTAGAGGGAGCACTCTACAAAGTTGAATGTTTAAAAAACCCTGTGGTGGTGGGTCGACAGGCTGATTTGATCGCCCAAACTTTTATAGCCTTGGTAGAGTGAGGTGACCTCATGGACAGTTCTAAAGTGCCACAGACTATTGCCTCAGAAGGGGTCCTAGCGGCCTGGAGAGTGATAACAAAAGACAGTAAAGACCCTGGGAAGGATGAGCTCCCACCATTATCTGAGACTTTTGAGAAGAAATTTGCTAAGTTGTTGCTGTAGGAAGGGAAAACCATAGAGGACTTTAAAAAACTATTCCTGCCACCTGGGGGTGTTCCTTCCCCAACAGCCCCTCCCACTCCAGCACCTGTTATTGCCCCACCTTCTGTGCCCATGCCAATGCTGGCCGCTATATCTGCACCCGCCATTAGTCATGACTCCCCACCGGCTGAGACCTTTCAGGCACCCTCCCATTTCCAGGGGAGGATGACTGGGAGACCTGGATCGACTATGCTGCCCCCTTGCTACCTGAGTGGCAGTGTGCGGAGGCTGAAAAGTGGAAAAGAATCATAGAAAGTTTGAGGGGCCCTGCCCTTGAAGCCATTACATTTTTAAGGTCCACGAACCCTGATGCATCTGCTCAGAAATACCTATCTGTACTTGAAGGCAATTTTGGGAGCACTGAGTCAGGGAAGACTTTGATGGGGAAATTCCAAGGTACCAAACAATGGAAGGGGGAAAGTTTGTCTGTGTATGTTACTCGCCTAGAAAGAGCTCTGCAGAAAGCTTACCAGAAAGGTGGGGTAGCCGCCAGTGATTTGAACCATGTGAGATTGAGGCACATACTGCAACATGCCAAGCATTCTAAACTGCAGATAAGGCTCCAGAATAGGAGAGGTAACCCACCTGACTACTGTGACTTGATAAAAAAGAACTCCGGGATGTAGAAGGTGAGAAGGGAGATTGTAATTATGGGGTGAGTGCAGCCCAAGTGATCATGGCACCGGAAGGCCCTTCCGAAATGAAGACCACTATGAGTGTCCTGCCATGGGCTAAACGATGGGGGGAGGAGTTTCTGAAGGAAGTCAGAAAAGTACAACTGGGTGCTTTCGCTGAGGTATCCCCTGCTGACAGAGACCCTGGCTCCTGTCAGGACGTGACTATTATGGGGTTGGGGGTGCACCCTCAGGCATCCTCTACTCAGGGTGGCTTCTCGGCTGAGTTCAAGGAATTGACTGCCACCCTAAAGGAACTTTTGAGACATGGTACACTACCAGCAGAAGTCAGATCACAATCTCCCATTGATGCTCCAGCATCCCCTGCTATGCTTTTCCCAAGGATGCCCCGAGAGCCTGTCATTTGTCACAATTCCGGCAAGGATGGCCATATGAAGAGGGAATGCCGGTCTCAGAAGGACTTAGAGAAAGTGGTGAACCGGCTTCAAGGAGAGCTTCAGAAAAGGAGTCAGTGGTCAAGGGGTGCACGAAATGACCACAGTGCAGGCTTTGGCCATCTTAACTCAAACCTCTCTGTGGCTAAATCACCTGTCCAGGCCCCTGCTGTTGTCCCTCCAAACTGTTCCAAAATAGTGGGCCCTTCAATGAAGACTGCTGTGGCTGTGAACTGTATTCCTACTCGGGCTCTGCATGACAGTGGGTCACAAGTGACCACTGTATTTCAGGACTGGTATGACAAACACTTATCTGATGTGCCATTACAACCCCTGGAAGGCCTACATGTGTGGCGGCTGAGCGACAAGTCTTATCCCTACCTAGGATATGTCCGCCTCTGGTTTTCTTTTCCTGCAACTGTAACTGGTGTACAGGAGCAAGTAGAGACACTGGCCCTAGTGTGTCCCCCCGGCCGGACTGTATGATGGGGTTCCCCTGTTAACTGGAACAAACGCCCTCATGTTTGGGAGACTAGCACAACTCTGCAATGAGAAATAAGGGCAACTGACTGGATGGGCCTGAAGAATTCCAGCCTTAGTAAAAAGGGCATATGACTTACAACAGAAACCCAATGAAGAGGACTCAGATGAGCCAGTGGGGATAGTGTGGAAAAAGGAACCGGACTCCTTGGTATTGGCCCTCCAATGCCCAGTGCACAATCCATGGAGAAGTCCGCCTAAAGAGAAACGTAAAGAACAAAATATTAATGTTGGATGCACCAGGTGATGGAAAGTTGCCAGAAGGATTACTGGTTAAACCCAGCATTTTGCCTGCCCGTACCCATGCCTATGCATGACGAGTGATGGTCCAGATTCAAAATGTGTCAGGGAGGTCCGGGTGAACAGAGGGTGCACTCCAGCTATAGTACACTGCACAGACACTGCAGTATTACCCAATAACAACTACTGTGGCCAAAAGGAGAGAGTGACCCCAGACTTATTTGACTTGGTGATTCTCCACTGCCAGCTAAATGGAAGGCTAGGATTATCAAGAAACTTGCCCAGAGAGACCAAGTGTTTTTGTTAAAAGAATGGGTCGTGGGGTGTGTCCAGGGTGCAGAGCATCATATACGCCTGCATGATGACCAGCCATTTCGAGAGAGATCCCGACGCCTCGCCCCAGCGGACATAGATGATATGAGGAGACACCTGCAGGAAATGCTCACTGCTGGCGTGACACAGGAATCAAAGAGCCCATATGCCTCTCCCATTGTGGCTGTGCGTAAGAAGAATGGGTCGGTGAAGATGTGTGTGTTGATTATCGAACCCTGAACTGGCAGACCGTCCCAGATCAATACACCATGCTCCATATACAAGATGCCCTGGATTGCCTGAACGGGAGCAAATGGTTCTCAATATTGATCTTCGCAGCGGATATTACCAGATTCCAATGGCCACGGAGGACCATGAGAAAACCACCTTCATCTGTCCTTTGGGGTTCTACGAATTCCTGAGAATGCCACAGGGAATTTCAGGTACCCCGGCCACCTTTCAGCGACTGATGGAACATGCGGTGGGAGATATGAACTTGCTGGAATGCCTAGTATACCTAGATGATGTCATTGTGTTCGGACACACATTAGAGGAGCATGAGACCCGACTGTTTAAAGTCCTAGACTGATTGGAAGACTTCAGCCTCAAGCTGTCCATTGACAAGTGCAAGTTTTTTCAAACCTCCGTGAAGTATGTAAGGCACATAGTATCTGCAGAATGGATAGAGACCAATCCCAGAAAGGTCGAGTCACTGACTACTTGGCCCCAGCCCCATAACTTGAAAGAACTACAACGTTTCTTAGGGTTCTGTGGCTACTACCGCAGGTTCATAAAAGACTATTCCAAGGTGATTCGCCCGCTCCTGAATCTCACCCAGGGTTACCCCCCTACCAACCATAAATACAACAAAGGGGCTGTTAAAGAACCCAAGAAAGTATACTTCCGTACAGAGGAATCTTTTGGGCCCTACTGGACACCCAAATGTGAAGCAGCCTTCCATGAAGTCATATACCGGCTCACCCATGCCCCCATCCTCGCCTATACTGACTCTACCAAGCCCTATGTGCTGCATATGGATGCTAGTCTGTGGGGCCTAGGAGCTGTGCTATATCAAGACCATGAGGATGGTTTGAGACCAGTGGCTTTTGCCAGCAGGAGCTTGACCCCGTCAGAACAAAACTATCCTGTACACAAGCTGGAGTTCCTTGCCTTAAAATGGGCCATTGTTGACCAGTTTCATGAGTACCTCTATGGGGCAAAGATATTGGTGAAGACCAACAATAACCTGTTAACCTATGTACAGGTTCCAGCTAAGTTGAACGCCACTCGGCACCGGTGGCTCTCTGCTTTATCAACCTATGATTATGCTGTCGCATACAGGCCAGGACTAAACCATATTGATGCTGACACCCTATCATGAAGGCCAGTCTCCAACAGTGATTGGGTCAGGTTGTCTTAACCTGACATCTGAGCATTGTGCCAAAAGTTTGATAGAGATGAACAGATGTCTACGGACACAGTGGACTGTTTAGTAGATTGCTTGGGCCCTCCTGATACCTGCATACCGGCTGCCTATTGCCATTTCTCTGCTCTAGATATTAGTGCACTACCTCAATTTGACAATGACAGCATCCAGTGGGCTCAATCCCAAGATCCTATGATTCAGCCAGCACTTGATGTCCTGCATCCGGGGAAGGATGTGTCCCAGTCTTTCCCCTGACTTGCGAACTACCCTATTGTTTAAAGAAGGCCCCCAGGTTGAAGTTACACAATCAGCTGTTATACAGAGAGACAGTGGATCGCAGTGGTCGAGTACACAAGCAGCAATTGGTCCTGCACATGGCCTTTAAAGATCTGGTACTGAGGTCACTCCACAATCACATGGGGCACCTCGGTATTGACAGAACTCTCAACTTGGTACAATCTCGATTCTACCGGCCCAAGATGGGGGCCAATGTTGAGCACCATGTAAAGACCTGCAGTCGTTGCCTGCAAAGGAAAGCCGTGCCTCAGAGGGCTGCCCCCCCTTGTCAATATTACTACTAGCACCCCCATGGAACTGGTCTGCATAGACTTTCTGTGTTTAGAACCTGATCAGCGGAATACTGGCAATGTGTTATGGTTACAGATCATTTCACACGGTATGCACAAGCTTTTCCAACTAAAGTTCAAAAGGCTTCTACCGTGGCCAAGGTGCTAGTGGAAAATTTCTTTGTTCACTATGGTGCCCCCCAGTGGATCCACTCTGACCAAGGCAGAGACTTTGAAAGTCAGATAATCAAAGAAATGCTCTCTCTGTGGGGGGTGCGGAAGTCAAGAACCACCCCCTATCACCCATAGGGGGACCCTCAACCAGAACATTTTAACTACACCCTTCTAGACATGCTGGGCACCCTCCACCCAAAAGACAAGCATAAGTGGAGCCAGCAGATTAGCACCTTGGTACACGTGTGCAATTGCACCAAAAATAACGCTACTGGGTTCTCCCCCTACTGCCTCCTGTTTGGGAGGGAGGCCCGCCTGCCAGTTGATGTCTGTTTTGGGGTCTCTCCAAATGGGGTCCGAGCTGAAAACTACCTGCAGTATGTACAGAAACTGAAAGCTCAATTGAACCATGCATATCAACTGGCCCAGACAATGGCTGCTAAAAGAAATCTCGCCAACAAAGAGAGGCACGACAAGGAAAGTAAAGGCTCAAGAGCTACGGCCCAGAGACCGTGTGGCAGAAGACACCAGAAGAAAGGGCTGCTGTGTGACTGGACTTCTCTACTGGGACTAAAGAAGTAGAACTCTTGTACTTGGAACTTTAATTTAGGGTAAAAAAAAAACTAACAAACAAAACAAAAAAAAAGTGTGTGTTTGTCTGAGTTAACTGAGCTGAATGGTTTTCTGAACAGTTATCTAGGCGTAAATCTCAGGTGATTGAAAGGACTTGATAGCTGTGAGGTTTAAATTACTTGTAGAAAGATCTAGTAAGTAGGGGGAGTGGCTTAGCTAGAAGGAAGCTACATTTAAAGACTGCCTTAGAAAGATTTTGCTAGTAGCTTGGCAGAAGACACCAGGAGAAAGGGCTGCTGTGTGACTGGACTTCTCTACTGGGACTATATTGCCCTCCACCCTCCCACCCAAAGCTAGTTCTAGTTTGATAGGCACAGAATTTGACTGACAACAGAAACTTCCTGTTTGAGAGCAGGAAGTGCGTGATCACAGAGCCACCAAAGACCCACCATCCTAGAAGGGCAAGAGTAGCTCTCCGGCCCCCTCTAGCTGCTGGAGGTCTGCTTCTGAGCAAGTAAGGGGTCCACTGAGAAATATTGGATATTCTTGTCTCAGAACAGGACAATCAGGAGCTTAAAGGGCACACAGGCAGAAAGTAAGGAGAGAGAGAAAAAAAAAACAGAGGAAAGAGCAAGGATTGCAAACAGTTAAGGGGCCAGAAATAAGACATGATGGGAGTGGTGCAGTGCAGTGGCTGTGGAGCAGCAATCTTCCAGGAGACGTCCTGGAGGACGCCGGTGTTGTCCCATCTGCAGGCACCTCTCTGGGCTGAGGGAGAAGGTTGCTCATCTCCAAGCTGAGTTGGCCAGGATTTGTGGGACCTCTTCCATCCAGGGACCACCAGTGCCACTGCCGCTGCCTCAGAGGTTGCCAAGAAAGAGAAGTGGTTGGACCACAGTGGGCTCAGGGAGGTTGAGGGTGGTGGAACAGAGGCACATCCCTCTAGCTGTACCTCCACACAATTCCTATGCCATTCTGGCAAAGTGTGGTTCCTCCATTGAGGCACCTGCAGTGGAGAACAAGGAGGATGCTGGGAACCTCCAAAAAGGAGACCCACAGGAGGGTGGCAGGGGACCCTGCAGGGGAAGGAAACAACTCCTGGTGGGGCTCCATTGTTAGGGAGGTAGAACTGGGGGAGGAAGGGGAGAGGGAGGTAAGGTGCCTGCCTGGCGCCATGGCTTGGAGGGACAGGGAGCGAATCCTCAGGATTGCCAGAGCAGCTGCACAGGGAAGGGAGATGGATGTCATTGTCCAGCTAGGGACAAATTACCTGGCTAAGAAAGAGATTAGAGAAGTGCAGGAAGAGTTTGTGGAATTGGGGAGGGGCCTTAGACAAGTAGCATGCACGGTAACCTTCTCGGAGGTGCTGCCCATCTATGGCGTAGGAGAGGCTAGGGTGTTCCGCACCATGGGATCAATCAGTGGTTGAAAAACTGGTGTGGAGCTCAGGGATTTGGCTTCATTGGGGACTGAGGGTCCACCTGGAGTGATGCAAGCCTATACTGGCATGATGGGTTGAATCTGTCTCCAGGAGGGGAACCAGGATCCTAGGTGATAGGTTTAAATACTTCATTGGCAAGCATTTAAACTAGCCAGGGGGGGGGAAGGCACTGGAAAGGAGCAGGGAAATCCCAGCCCCCCCCAAAAAATCACAGTAGTAAGTGCAGTAAACACCAACATAGAGGTGTCGATACGGAGAAGGGCAGAAGTAAATGAAGAAAGTGACAAAGGCAAGAAGGACAGGGATGGGGCAAAAAGGAGTAAGGCCATCAGGAAATGGAGGGTACTGAGTACCAATGCCCGTAGTCTGGGCAACAAGCTCCCTGAGCTGGTGGCCTTGATGGAAGAGGGATGCCTGGATATCGTAGCAGTCACAGAAACATGGCACACAGAGAACCATCACTGGGATGTTAACATACCAGGTACATAACCTCACAGGAGAGACAGGCAGGAAGAAGAGGGGAGGAGTAGCCTCATGTAAAGGAAGGGATAAAAGCAACTGAACAAAAGAGTAAACAGGGAGGAGAGGAGGCACTGGGTCACCTTGGAGACTGGAAAGGGCACCAAACCGCATAGGGGTTGTGTACAGACCCCCATGTCAGGGGAGGGAATGGACAAGGATATGATAGAAGGCATTCTTAGAATGGCAGAGAAAGGGGAGATACTGTTGATGGGAGACCTGAATATGCCAGATGTTAACTGGAGCACATTTGCTGCAGCCACATCCAAGAGCAGGGCCATTCTTGATGCCCTACAGGTGGCAGGCCTCAGACAGCTAGTTTTGGAACCCACTCATGAGGGAGCAATCTTAGACCTTGTACTCTCAAACGGGGGCAGTGAGAGGATCTCAGATCTAGAAGTGGGTTGCCATCTGGGAACAAGTGACCATCAAACAGTGTGGTTCACATTAAACTCAGCTACAGAGTCAAGCCACACAAAAGTGAGGGTACTGGACTTCAGGAGGGCCGACTTTGGCAAGATGGGAGAGTGCCTCAGAAAAGCACTAGCAAACAGGCTAGAAGGAGGTGTGGAGCAATGATGAGGAATCATCAAAACTGCCATCACAGAGGCAACAAGCCTTTGTGTGAAGCAAATAAACAAATCAAAATGAAAGAAAAAGCCACTATGGTTCTCAAAAGAGGTGGCTGTGAAAGTCAGGAAGAAAAAGACAGCATTCCGAAAGTATAAGGAAACACAGAAAGAGCAGGACAGAGAGCTGTACCAGTTAAGGCAGAAGGAAGCAGGGAGGGAAGTCAGAATAGCAAAGGCCCAAACTGAGGAAAAGATAGCCAACTCAGTTAAGAAGGGAATAAAACCTTTTATAGGTACATCAGCAAGCGTAGAAAGACAAAGGGAGGGATAGTGAGGCTGAATAGAATGAACGGTGGGTGGGCAGAGGGGGACAGTGAAAAGCAGGATACTGGAATGAATATTTCTGCTCAGTATTCACAAAAGAGGAGGGGAAAGTGCCTAATCCAATTAACAGAAGCACTCTTGATAGGGGGGTCGATCCCAGTCCTTTCACAGAAAAAAGGGTTCTGCAAGAACTCCTAAAACTGAAGGTGGACAAAGCAATGGGGCCTGATGGAATTCACCCCAGAATTCTAAAAGAATTAAGAGGGGAACTAGTGAAACCACTGGCAACTCTTTTTAATAAATTATGGGAAGATGGTGGAGTACCCGAGGACTGGAGGAAGGCGGATGTGATTCCCCTTCACAAAAGTGGAACCAAGACAGAGGCAGGAAACTACAGACCTGTCAGTCTGACCTCTGTGGTAGGGAAAGTGATGGAGTCACTTCTGAAGGAAAGAATAATTGAGTACCTAGAGGCCAGTGGGGCACAGGACCCAAAGCAGCATGGGTTCACAGCGGGAAGGTCATGTCAGACGAATCAAATAGATGTCTTTGATTGGGTGACCAAAGTAGTAGACCAGGGAGGGGCTGTGGACATGGCCTACCTAGACTTTAGCAAGGCATTTGACACAGTCCCACACAAAAGATTAATAGTCAAATTAACCAGCATGAGAGTGGGTCCCAGGGTGGTAGCCTGGGTAAAACATTGGCTGGACAACAGGACACAGAAGGTAATTGTAAATGGAGCCTACTCTGAAGAAAGAGGGGTTACTAGTGGGGTACCGCAGGGTTCAGTATTGGGTCCAGTCCTTTTTAATGTCTTCATCAGTGACATTGCAGAGGGACTGGAAGGAAAAGTATGCCTCTTTCCAGAAGATACAAAGATCTGCAACAGGGCTGATACACAAGGAGGCAAGGAGAGGATGACAAGAGACTTGGCAAGGTTGGAGAAATGGTCAGAAGTATGGCAGCTAGGATTCAATGCAAAGAAGTGCAAAATAATGCACCTGGGAAACAAGACCCCAGAGGAAGAATACACAATGGTGGGGGGAGGTAGTAACAACAACAATAAAGGAAAGGGACCTGGGGGTAATCATATCAGATGATCTTAAGGTTAGTAAGCAATGTGAGAAGGCAGTAGGGAGGGCTGGAGATATACTGGGATGCATAGGGAGAGGCATCAGCAGCAGAAAACAGGAAGTTGTTATCCCTCTGTACAGACAGTTGGTGAGACCCCATCTGGACTACTGTGTCCAGTTCTGGAGACCCCATCTCCGCAAGGGCGTAGACAGGATAGAGGCAGTCCAGAGGAGGGCAACTAAAATGGTGCAGGGTCTGCAAGAGAAGCCGTATAAGGAGAGACTAAAGGAGTTTAATATGTATACCCTGAGGAAAGAAGGAGAGGGACATGATAAAACGTTTAAGTACCTCAGTGGAATCAACAAAGTACAAGAGAGTAGCATCTTTCAGAAAAGAGACGTGCAAGAACAAGGGGACACAATTTAAAGATGGGGGGGTGGTTCAGGGGCAATGTGAGGAAGTATTATTTCACAGAGAGGGTAGTGGATGCATGGAACAGCCTTCCTGAGGAGGTTGTGGGGTGTAAAACTGTGGAAGAATTCAAGAAAGCATGGGACAGACATAAGGCAGTTCTTGTGAGGGGTAGGAAGAAATAGGCTGTTGGTTAACTAGGATCTGTGGCCTATCCTGTAGGTAGGGAAATGGGCAGACTAGATGGGCCAAGCGGTCCTTATCTGCTGTCAAAGTCTATGTTTCTATGTTACGCAATTTGGGACTACATGGCAAGCACAAAATTGCTGATAGGTGGCACCATCTTCCTCATGTAGTAGTTGGAAAGTTGAATGATCTACCAGTATACAAGGTACGCCCAGAGAATAACTCCAAAGCTGTCAAGACCATGCACCGTAACCACTTGCTGCCTATCAGCCACATTATTATTGAAGCTGAGCCAGCAGACATTGCCTCCCCTGGGCTGGTGACTCATGCTGCTGCAAAAAAGAGACAGAGTCAACCTACCCCAGCTGTTACAGAGTTAAGGTTTCCCCCGCAGTAGGCCCAGAATGATAGTGACTGTCAGTCCACCTCTGACGATAGTGAGTGTGACAATGCCTATTACCCCTCCTATGAATTGAGTCAGCTGTTTCGAGGTAACCCTATGACTAATTTTTGGGATGAAGCTCGGCCTTCTGGACTCCCTAACCCCCCAGCTTCGTCCTTGGAGCCAATGCTCCCTGAAAGTGAGGTGCAAAGCATCACATCTGAGGTTCCAGACTCTGTGTTTTGTGGAACTGTGTGAATTGCCTGAAGAAGGGGCTGATGGTCTGAATCTCCCTAGTGACACACTAGAACTTGAACAACAATATGAGAGTGCTGACAGACCCCCTTCAGTGCCACAACGCCTAATTGTGCCAGAACCTTCTCTAAATGAGCCAAGTGTTGTAGAACCAGAGCCTACAAAGCAAAGAGCTGATAGTGTTCCCAGTTTGGACATTCCCATCCGTGCAGAGGCACCCCTCACGAATGACGAATGCTCCAAAGTTAGTGCTGAAAGTACAGAGACTGTGGCTGTTCCCCATAGAAAGACTGGCCGAGCTGTCAAGCCAGTACTGCGCTTCAGTTATGATTCTCCCGGGTGGCCAGTGGATTTGCCTCTCAATGTGGTTCACAAAGGTGTTTACATTTCTCAGAGCTCACTACCCAAACTGAGCTTAATGGCCAATTCCAGGTTGATTGTTCTTCCTTCTCAGTATGGTGCCCCTGCCCCATCCAGCCCCAAGTTAGCTGATAGGGTAGGGCCCCCTCCTACATTGTTTAATGTACAGGAAGTTATAACATGAATCAGTATTGTGATGTCACAAGTATGTTAATCATAGGGGAATTAGTATTACCTGTTTGAAACATGCATAAGTATTGTCCTTATGGATATAGTATCATGAAGTGTAGTGAATATGTAATAAGTTTATGTTAACTGATGCATGATGATACAGACTTGACGAGGACGCCAAGTTTTCTCCAGGCAGGGAAGGGTGTAACCCCTCTACAAATGGAGGTTCCTGTAAAGTCTTCCTTGAGCTTGCCTAAATGCTCACTGCCAGGCTGGTGTTCTGCATTTTAGCAGTTTAAATGTATTGCAAGAGAGTGCCTGTATAGCCTCTGGGTACTGTCTCTTTAAGAGCTGCCCGGATTGCAGTCATTAATCTGAGAGGGAGCTCTGTCAGAAGATGTACTTGTTTGCTGATCATTTGTTAGAGCAGTAATAATATTGCAGTTTGTTCTACCCTGCCTTCTTTGCAGCATGGACAGTTCTGTTTGTTTCCATCATCTTGGTCCTGGACTGCAGAATGGGCCAATCAGTACATTTGGGACTCTAAAACAGAGCCTGCCTACAGGGGCTTGGTGGGGCCAAAACTTGTAGGAATTGTAGTTTTGGGCTTTTGGCACCTAAAATAACCTGGAGGGGGAGCCCTTGTTGTGACTGACAGACAGATCAGCCAACCGAACCGTTCGGATCTTGGGGAAAGTCCCACACTGCTTGCAGTTTCAGTTAGATCTGAGTTGGGACGTGAAGAAGTAAAAGCTTGAGATAGTTCGAGCAGCAATCAATAGTGGATTCGCATGGGAGAACCGTGGAAAGGCCTGAGTTTGGCCTGCATGCCTGTCTGCTGTTCCTGTGAGAGAACCTGTGCTTTTCTCGGACTGAATCCGAATTTGGAGAGCGAATTAAGCCACTGAATTGTGACCAGGCTTTAACGTGAAGAAGACCAAAGATTTGCTGAATGCGATCGGCCTGTCAGGACTTCCAGCTACCTCTGAACTCCCGGATTGTGCAGAAACCCTGTAATTGCGACCAGAGAGCCATTTGCCTGGTACAGTGGAATTTCCTTACATGTGAATGTGCTGTGTGCTTATAGTAGGTCGTGATTTGGTTCCCCACTGTGTCTAAACTGTGTTTTGCTTGCTGGAGGCTGTATCCAGCTCCACGGACTGAATCCATATCCACATCCTTTTGCCTGGGCCCTGCTACACTGGCTCAGCCAGAATACCTGCTACGCAGAGAAAGTCATTGACGAGAGACCGGCCTAGGGATCAGCCCCCTGCTCAACGCCCTGAACAGGAACGACACCTCGGTGATTCGTGTGGGCCCTGCTTCTCCAGAGACACCAGCTCAACAGCCTGTAGTCTCGATTTCGTCCTGCCTGTGTCCAGTATCGGGTATCGTGAGTAAACATCCCTGCAACAACAGCTAAATCTAAAAGTGTTGTCATCTGATTGTCTTGTTGCCATTTCTTTCATGAACTGAGCCCTCCGGCTCTGGATTACAAATAGTGTGTGTTGTGCATGTTGCTTTCTTCCATCACAGGGCCCCAACCAGCTGCAACGTTCCTGGCTAGCCCACCGTTTTCCTACCTGAGTACCCAGAGTGTGTGACTGTGTAGGGACTCTGAACTGCATGCATAACTGTCTGATTAACATAGCTTTTAAGCAAATCAACCTGATTACGCCCCTCCCTTGTTCAAGTCCCCTGAATAAATCTGATTTAACTTTGTTTGCATTTAACCTGACTGTGGTTCGAGTTTGTGCCAAAAATATTGTACTGTTGCTATTTTCTGTGCCTAACCTTGTTTTACAGGGGGTCGCTAGGGTCAAGCTAGAGGAACCAGCCCTGGTGGTAAGTGCAAACAGTGTGGGTAATTGCCTGGTGAATAAGAGTCATTGTGAAAGTAATTATTGTATATTGTTCAGTCCACTAGAAGGGAAAGAGGTGGGTTACAGTGTCCCAGGAGGCTGTACCCAGGTTAGCTTGACCACTAACAACCCTGACCTCCAGGTGGAGGCACCCGTTTCATTACCCAGGCCCCTTAACCTGCTAATAGCCAAGCAGGCAGGGGTAGTAGCCCTTGGGATAGCGCCACCTATGGGTTACACATGCATTACTCTTTTCAGAGCCAGGCGGAATGCATGCCTCTACAACCTGAGCACCATCTCAACTGAATCTCCCAGAAAAAGAGTTCGTAACTTCAAACCCCTTTTCACAGAGTTCCTGGGGTCAAAGGCCTTTCTGTCAAAATGGTGCTACCATATTTGTTTACTCTGCAGTCCTATGTGGATGCAGCTCCTGTGCCTTGTAGGGCTTTGATGTATTTGTCCTGGTTCCCCTGCCTGCCCTAGGGGCCAGGAACATGTCCCTGGCTGTGGTTCTGCGCAGCCCAATTGATTACTGGTCTCCTCTCTATTGCAGCAGTGGTGCTGCTCAGTTGACTGCACAGTTGCAGGCACATTAAAGGTGCCACTGTGCCTGCAGTCGCCCGTCTTCCTCCATGCAATTCCCACTCCACCCTGGTCCCCATGTACAAGTCAGACGATGGAGAACACATGAAGACAGGATGCTGCTGTTGGTGATATGCTACTGGGGCTTCATGGAGCCCAAACAGGTAATTTCTCATTGGATGGGGCTACATACAACTAGGTGTGACTGAGGATATCATGACAGTAGGTATCAGGATATCTTTAGTTATGATGGAATCTGACACTAGACTATATCTAGAGTAGTATAAACGTATGATGTCCCAGAAAGGTTGCTTTCATGATGTTTTTTTGTATTCTTCAAAGAAAAACACAATGGGATCAACCCTGTTATAGAAGCCACATGCCATACTTATGAACCAGGTTCACACTTCTTTGCCTTCAACATACTGTATATGCTGTTTGATCTGATCTGACTGAGCTATCCTCCTCTGACCCTCCGTCACCCAGGGTCAAGGAATCATACCTCTTCCTACTCCTCTGGCAAATGCTATGGGCTGGGGAGTCCCCTGGGAGGGGCAGTAATACAAATCTGGGTCAGCTGAGTCTGTCAGAGATCTGGAGTGTTTGGGCCCCACCTAGGTTGGTATTTTTTTTTTTTTAGTTTAGTTTATTGTTCTAGGAATTATTACCTTTGAGCCAATGGCTCTTTTACAAAGGTTCCATGTCATCAATGCACAAACAAACAAGACATGTTACATAGAATGGTCAGCAAATTATAAAGGTTTCAATAAGTCAGTATAATACAGTACATTACAGGAAAAAAACAAACCATTGGAGGAATGGTCAAGATAGGAAGGGTAGGAGGAGATATGGGGAGGGGAGCAGACTTAAGAGTAGTTAGAGGTACTCAGATGCCTTTGTCAAGAAAGGAGCAGAGGAGGAGGATGAAAAACAGTAAAAACAGCCATGAGGGAAGAATCATTAGTCAAGGCAGTCACAGGAGCTAGAGGCTGAGAGGTGAGAGTAAAGCATAGATTTGAAAGCTCCTAGTGACGTGGAGGATGTAATGAGCGAGCTCAGGGCATTGTACCAGCTGGGGGCACGATAGGCAAAAGATCTTTGGCCCTGTGTGGTCCGGCATCTGGGGCCCTCGAGGGGCTGGTGTTCCGATCTTCTGGTGGGACGGATGCTGGTATTCGGGCAAAGTAGGTCTTGGATACACGGCGGAGTGTGGCCCAAGATGGATTTTTTTGCCATCAAGCATGTGAGGTACCTTATGCGATTTCAGAATTGCAACCATCCTGTTTCAGTGTAGAGCTCACATGTATGAGTACGTCTTTGCGCTCCAGTGAGCAGCCGACAGGCCTGGTTGTGATGCGCCTTAGTGCGGTGGTAGTGGCAGAGCCATAGATAATTAAGCCATAGTCTGTGATTGAGATGACAGAGCTTTGCATAGCAATCCTTAACGCAGCTTGGGTAAGGAATTGCCGGTTTTGGAACAGGATACCAATGCGCTGGTTCACCGTTTTCGCTATGTTATCAATGTGGGTCGCAAAGGTAAGACCTTGATCAAAGGTGATTCCAAGGTATTTAAATGTTGACACTTGTTCAAGGGTATTTCCTGGGTATGTTTTGATAGTAAGTGGCATTTGTCTTTTTCTGTTTTGTGGACTGGAGAAAAGCATGGATTTTTTTTTTTTTTGTGATTTAGGACCAGCTTGTGATCTAGGAACCACTTTTCAACATTGCAGAAAGCAAGTTGCAGGCTCTGGAGTAAGGGTTTCGGGTCCTTATGAGAGGAGAGAATCACGGCATCGTCAGCATAAAGGATTATTTATTCCGGGCAGGATTTGGGGAGAGAGTTTAGGAAAAGGCTGAAAAGGAGGGGCCTAGGATTGACCCTGTGGAACACCTGAAGGACCAGTTTAGAGTCTGAGAGAACTTCTGAGATTTTACTGATTGAGAGCGCTGGGCAATGGTAACTTTAACCCAGGCACCTGGTCCTTCCGAGAGCCCAAGACTGTGTAGTTGTGTGATAAGTAAGCCATGGTAGAACAGTATCAAACGCCTTTGTTAGGTCAATGAAAACAGCTCCGGTTTGATATCCTTTGTCCAAGGCAGTGTGAATTTCTCCTGAGAATTCCAGTAGGGTGGTCGACGTACTGTGTCCTTTCCTAAATCCATGTTGCTGCAAGCAGACTATGTTATACTTATGCAGGTAGTCTGAGAGTTGGTCAGCCACAATGCATTTGAGGGCCTTGGAGAGGGGTGGAAGTATAGATATAGGCCGATAGTTTCCACTTTTGAACACTGGTATGACTATAGCAGACTTCCATTTGCTGGGAAATTGACTAAGGCAGAGGGAGAGAGATTGAACATTTTGGTGAGTGGGGTGCACCAACTCTTCCAGAGTAAGGGACAGAATTTTAAGATCAATAGTATTACTGTTTGCTCTGGATTTAGAGATAGCCTTTTTTATATATTTGTAGACTTCATGTGCCTTAACTATTTTGAAGTGGAAAAGCGGTTGATCAGGTGAGGCAGTAGGAGATGTTGGTTTTGGCAAGTCCGTGTCAGAGAAGAAGTCCGGCGGGAGGACCCCACTGAGGTCAGTGAAAGTTTTATTTAAGGCTTTTGCCATGACCATTGGGTCTAGGATAGTGGTTCCATCGACAGTCTTTATAGTGGGAGAGGATTTGGACTGCTTACCCCCGTGATATTTCTGATGTTGTCCCAGAATGATCTCCCGTCACCCCAGGAGTTTGCGAGGGCATTTTTGAAATAGGAGCTCTTCATTAGTCGGATTTGTTTGGTACATTGGTTTCATGCCTGTTTATACTTCTGGATATCCGTCAAGAAGCCTGTGGCTCTGGCTATGGTCCAGAGGTGGTCCTGAGCTTTGAGTTGGGCCAGTAGTTTGGCCGTGAGCCAGGGATTTGAGAACACTTGTGATAAAATAATCTAGGGCTGTGTCAACATCTAGAGTATTGTATATTGGGGACCAGTCTTGCTGTTAAAGACAGGTCTTGAGCTTAGTAAGGTTTCCATGGGGTAGCACTCTGCTTGAGATGGTTTTTGGAGGTGGTTTTTTGGAACTTATTTGTCCAGGTACAGATCACAGGGGAGCGGTCACTGAGAGACTTAGGTTTAGGTTAGAGACAGGTGCGCTGGTAGGATCTAAAGGAGATATGAACTGGTAACAAGTAAGGTACAAGCAGCACAGTCCCACACTAAACATTTAAAGGAAGGCTGTCCAAAACGTATGCTCCCGCACCCCAAAAAGCTAACCCTCCAGATTAGCTTTTGACAGTAAGAGTGGTGTTTTTCTTGTGCCGCAACTTACTGTATTTTAATCCACAAAAGTCCGAAACCTGGAAGTATAGCGAATGCAGGGGAGGCTCCATTTGCTGAAAAGCTGCTGAAAAGTATTGCAGCGAACAGTGTGGCGCCACACCTTTTCAGCAAGTGGAGCCTCCCCTGCATCCACCATACTTCTGGGTTTCGGACATTTGTGAATTAAAATACAGTAAGTTGCGGCGCAAGAAAAACGCCGCTCTTACTATCAAAAGCTACACCAGAGGGTAAGCTTTTGGGGGGCAGGAGCCCATATTTTGGACAGCTTTCCTTTAAAGAGACACCGTTGACCCTTTTTGCATCATTTTTAGTTGAAACTCTACATTTTATGATTAGCTTCTCTAAAATTCATTGATATGTGACATGGACAAACACCTTCAGTACTGGATAAAAGCTGGTATTATGGAAGCCAAGTGGGGCATCTTAATGAAGTGGCACCAACCTTTTTCTCCATCCCTGCTCTGGTCACATGGCACGTGGTGCTGTTGAAGCTGGCTGTATCTAAATGGTTCATCAGTGCTACCCAGGGTAAGATAAAACGATACTCCAAGAAGTGGACCCGTTTGCTCAGCTCACATCTGTGTGCCACTGACTGAGTACGGGTATGCACTCCCCCTCTATCAGGCATTCCTCTCTTTCAGAGTATATTACCTGTATTGGAACACAGGTTTCTATTTATTCCCCTCCAGGACACTTTTGAAAAGTGAGTGTTCCAGTCGGCTTAGTCTCCACGAAGATTTTCATAAGGTTTTTACAGTACTGCTAGCGCAACACGCTAGCTCAACACATTCTCTGTATCACCCTCATCTTTACAGTCTGGATGTGTAGATCCTGTTATGGATCTGTATCGGTTGGTTTGCTGTATTGAATTCACGTAAAGACATGTTTCTGCTTAAAATAATTAAATAAAATATTTCATGTTAAAAAACAAATATAAAATCCATAGACGTTGCTGGTATTTTATCTGTTTTCTTTCTTGGCAGAACTGAAATGTATACTAATGTTGAAATTATAACAAGCATTGTTTTGTTTCAAATCCTTCATCTACTCTTATTATTACTTTCTGAACATTAGGAACACTCCCAAACAGTGCAGCCACTCATAATGCCATAGTCTTTTCTGCTCTGTCTGCACAATGAATGGTAAGACTGCGTTGGGGGTCTTCCCAAGTGCAGAAAAGATGCAGTGGGAGTTGATCAAGGACTGTAAACAAACAGTTTTGTGTGATGACACCAGTGTGGTGTACAGTTCAGTTTTCTCTTTTAAAAACAAAACAAAAAAAAGTAATCAGAATCAAACTACCACCACATCATCAATCATAACATGTTTTTTTTTTTTTTAACTAGAGATGCTTTGAGGCCTAAAGGTGTTGACAGTGTCCATTTAAAGCAATTCCACATGCTCGGGAGCTTTGAAACCTCATCAACATATTTATGTTAATGAATGAAGACATGACAGAGTGAGGATTTCTTTTCCTGAGCCAGACACCCAGGTGCACTGTGGCCTTGTGAGGCACGAGGTGTTTGCACCGAGTGCCTTTAACCACCTAGAATTGTGGTTCAGCAAAACAAAGCCACACCCTGGAGTGTCATACTGAACTTATAAAATGGGTTCCACATAAAAAAAATTAAATTAATGAAACAATAAAAAGTACATTTAAACATTTTTTTGTGTGTTTTAGAAGGGAAAGGTTGTTTATTTTTCCTATGGATTTATAGCTGCTGTCTGTGTATGGGTAGGAGCTGGTCAGCATTTGTGCCACTAGATGGTGCTATGATGCCTTATTATAGTACTGTGCTTAAATTGTGCTATCCCCCAAAACACACACACACACACACACACACACACACACACATATCCTCCTGTCAGCTCCTATTTGTTTGTGTTTGGGTGGGTAGGGTTATGTTTTAAAATTGAGCCACCTGGGCCAGCCCAGTGGTGTGGTGGGCTGAGGCGCTGAGTGCTAGTCGCCTCACTGCCCTCCACACTAGCGACCTGGGTTCAGGAATGGGCCAAGGTTCCTCAGGGGTTGGCCAGGTAAGGGTGGATCAAGTGTCCTACGGGATCCTACGTCCCTCTCCTTGACTGCCACCAGTGGAGGCCGGGTGGCAGCACCAGAAGGAGCAGGCGAGCTTGGGGGGACATCAGCAGATGCATCACATCATTGCATGTAGATGTCCCAGGAAGCACAAGCTGGAGGGAAAAGACCTGGTCACTCAGTTTCCCTTCGCAGGCCTGGCACAACCCCATGTGGCAAGCCACCATTCGTGGTGGCTAACCAATAATGCCACAAGACAGGTTGGTGACAGGGCTGTGGCGGGGTGGGGAAGGGGGGACTGCTGACCAAGGGCCAGAAAAACAAGAAGAAATTGCTAATGAAAAAAAACCCTGAGCCGCCGATGTTTTGCGCAGTCCTATGTAGTGTGGTTTTAATTGAACTGCAGAGATTGGTAGTCCGACTTCAGCAGCATCTGTTAATGTGGAAGTTACTGGCTTTGGGAGTGCATGAGGTCAGAGATTGCTGCAGGTCAGAGCGGAGCAGCAGAGATCAGGTAATGTACTCGGGTTGGGGGTGTTATGATGGTTACTGATTTACTCGAACAGTGGGGTTTAGGCCTATATAAAACAAAGTAATAAAAGAAGCGACAAAAATTACACAGTGGTGTGCAGTATGGTTTAAAAATAGATGGGTGTGTGTTCTATGGGAGGTTTAGCTGAGCAGATGTAATTAGAATAAGCATATTTGTTTAAGTTATGGCAAGCTGAGATTAGTCTCTGTATGTACAGTACCAACATGGCTGCCTTTTTAAAAAATATTTTCTGAGAGGCAGTGATACCCAAGCACACTGCGTCCAGGCTAGCAAAAGAGGTCCAAAGCCATTAGTTTCTTTTCCTGAAACACATTTCCTCAAAATCTTCTCAACCAATCAGAACATAGGATTTTCCCTACCCATTTTACAAGACAGACTTGTTACACTACAAAGCCCTTCTGCATTGATATTTTTATGCAGGTTGAAACTGTCCTGTGTGTAATTGCATGAACAACTTCACAAGCATCTCAACTAAGGTGAAGCAGTATATATGCTCTTAGAAAATGGGCTAAGAAATTCCCAGGCTCTCATTGGCTGAGAGCCCTCGCAAGGTGGGCGTCTATCAGACAGCAGAGCCTGGGAGTTAAAAGTGCCAGTCCCCACCGACCTCATCAACAATATCAAGCTGCCAGTGGAATTTTCATTTGAAAATGCCTGCCATTTTTTTGTCTCATTTAGCAGGAGCTGAGACCTGCCTCACATCCTCCAGCCGTTCTCCTGATCTCTCCTACTCTTCTGATTTCTTGTTACAGTTTTAAGGCTCAGTAAAAAAATATGACGTAAAAAAAAAAAAAGGATCTGATAACCAACCTGGACCTGACTGACTACAGTAATGTTTTTCCCTGACATGCTCAGACTCCACCACCGCTCACCGAAAGCATCCACTAACATGCTTCGGTGTGTTTTTATTGAGTGGGGGAAAAAAATACCTGAAACTGCCAGTTCATTTTTGATTGCGGCAGGCTGTCACAGCACTACCAAGTCTGTTTCTTGTGACCGCGCTGAGCCATGTTGGCCTCCGAGCACGCTCAACATTCATTTACTGCCGACTGTGTCAATTCTGCCACACTACAAAAAATCTCTCTCTCAACCACACTGTAATGGACATGTCTGATTTAAGAAAAAAACAAAAAAATGCACAAGTAAACTGTCACTGTCTATTGAGTACCCCCCCCCCCCCATTCACACAACCCCAAACTGCACTGAACATAGCGCTGGCAGCATCGTGAATCCTCTCTCACCTCTGCCTCTTAACAAATCCCGGCCGACCACATTGTCTTTTGCCATCCCTCCCTTGACTGCACTGAAGCTGACACATCCCAGATGTCCAGTCTACCATTCCTCCCCTGGGCATGCTGTAAATGTGACTTCTGGTTAAAACAAAAATAAAAAATTGCCCAAGTGGGAAAACGCTCTGTACCACACCATTTTCTTTTTAAATATGGATGGTTGCTCCATCAGAGACTCTGTGCTTATACATGCTCCTGCATTGAATAAATCAGTTTCTCCAGAACACATTGTCACAACTGCTTGTCTCCCACACATTTTCTTTTTAAATCTAGCAGTTACTAAACTGCTTCAGAGCTGACCTAAAAAAAGAAAAGTAAACGCAAAACATGCTAAGAATAGCAGAACCCTCTACTGGCAATTGTCCCAGTGCAGGGAATACTTTGCAATAGACATATTTTTTTGTATTTCTAGTAGTAGTGGTTTCATTTATTTTTTATTATTTGTAAATTATTTTATAAAAATCTATGCAAATACCCATTTTCCAAGTGCAATAATACCCTCAGGGGTGGGTGGTATTGGGCTATACCAGAGCTTCCAGGGGCTATAAAGATCTCGGTCTGCGGTGTCACACCTCATTATGCCCCGATTCGTCTCATAGCCTTAACACACCCACCCTGTCAGGTATTATTGCTTACTTGGAACCTTTTACATGGATTGCATCACAAGTCCTATGAGGACAGGTTGAAGGACTTGAGTATGTACTCATGTAGGAGAGGAGGGAGAGAGGGTATATGATACAGACATACAAGTATCTTACAGGGAGGAATAGGGTTCAGGAATACACTATTTTTAAGTGAGAAAGATGTTCCAGGACTAGAGGGCATGGGATGAAGTTGGATGGAGGATGATTCAGAGGAAACATGAGGAAGAATTTCTTCACAGAATGGGTGGTGAACAAGTGGAACACCCTGCTAGAGGAAGTGGTGGGGGCTGAAACAATCACCAGATTTAAGAATGCATGGGATAGACATAAAGGAATTCTGGAGGTCAGGGGTAAGGGGGAACAGACTTCTAGGAAAACATAAAGTGAACTTACAAGCTCAAATGGGCAAACTGGGTGGGCCGTAGGCATTTATCTGCCGACACTGTCTATGTATCTATGTATCTTTTATGCTTCAACCTAGGAGTCAAGAATTTTTCTCAGCTAGTCTTTTGTTTTATGTTTTTATCACTATGTTTGTTCACCAGTGGACTTCACATTGGAATATTTATGGATTATTTGCTACTTGAAGACTTCCTGCGTCCCTTACTGCATTTCCGCCGTGGCAGGGGTCGGTGTCAGTGGGGGTTGTACATTTAATGGTGGAACAGAACACGATCAGCAGGTTCGGTTGGAACTTCGTGTTTGAGGTGGGGTTTATAGTTGCATCTGCCACTACACAAATGGAAGCAGTAAAACGGCCATGCTCAGGAAAGGCAGAGTAGAAAGGGACAGCATAGCATGCTGTGTCATGGAGTTGCACTGCTGCAGGCAGAAAGGAGAGTTTACTGGAGTGTTTACATTCCAGCCAAAACTGCATGCAATGGTACATGATCCTACAAAAACAGGGATCCTCCTGCATCACACCAGAGACAGCTGTAATGCTCCCCAAGCAGTTTACACTGCCTGACCTGCAACAAGGCAGCCCCCCTGCATCTCTCACCGTGGTGCAGACTGTGTAGCATAAGTGGGCCACAGAAGACCAACACTGGAGGATGTGTGAACAAGTAGGAAAGGGGAAAGGAGAGATCACAGAATGCGACACCTGCAGCGCAGCCGTCTTCAAGGAGGTCCTATGGAGACAGCGGTACTGGCCAGTGTGCAGAAGGATTAAGGCATTTGCTTCAGAACTTGCCACAATAAAGGAAGAACTTTGGATTTCTCCCAGTAGTCCTTTTAGCAGAGCAGTGGCTGAAATGACCAGTTTGAAAAATGAAATGGCAAATAACCAGCAAGAAAATAAGTGCTTCATTCCGCCATTAAACTGCCGCTGTCTACACTTTAATACCATGCCTAGCAGTGCCTGGTTCACACTCCAGTTGTGTCCCAATTTGCACTTCTGCTACTTGTTGCTCTTCGGATGTTCTGCCTAGCTAATCTTGTCCATTTTGTTGCTGCGTAATTACCTTATATTTTTAATTTGTGTAACTGACCGCTGTAATTTATTGCTGTACTCTCCTCATCTCCACTCCCCCGTGAAGGATCTGGTTTTAGATCAGCATGCCTTTCCTGGAAAATCTTTTGAAATAAACAAACAGATTCAGGTTAGCAAGGTCTAGCAGACTAGCACGTGGTCACCGCTGCACAGGGTGTTCACATGGACACTGATGTTTGGACTATTTTTCAACTTTCGGATTGCCTATTGAAAAGAAAGAAAAAAATGTCAGTAAAAAATATTTTTTTCCACTCAGTAAGAATGGGTCTTGATGGTGAGGTGAAACTACACTATCGTGTGACTGTAAACCTGCTAACGTGTCATGAAGAAATTACGATTTAAATAATTTTGTTGTGTGTGGTACTGTACTCTAGATCCATAGAACCATTTTGTTTTGGAGTTGAAAGGGAGATTATTTTACAGTGCAGGTCCACTGCATGTAATGGTGAAACTTTTGACCTATACTTTTTTGTTCCTTTTCAGATTGCCCCATACCTTCTGTCTTGTACAATGCCCTTCCTTCCCCATTTTGAGTCTGCTTTAGCACTTTTTGTTACATCTGAAATAATTAAAGGAACACTCCTTTAAATTTGGCTTGGACCAGGTTTTCATTAGTATTACTAATTGTTTTTGTACATTTATTGTGCCATATGGTCAGGGGAACAGTGTCTTCTGCATACCAGTTCATCAAAGTCACAAGAAAAGTGATGTTAAATGGTGGGCGCTTAAAAACAACAAACAGTACTCATGAAAACCAGGACTGCGTCATATTAAAAAGATGTGCTCGTTTTATTATTTAAAAAGTAAAAAAAAACAGAGCTGTGGCAGAATGAAAATGGGGGAAAGGGATGTATGAAACAGGATAAGGGGTAATCAAAAATAGAATAAAAAAAGTATACTGTAGGTCAAATGTTCACCGCTAATATGAACTACTGCTTTAAGCACTACTGCTGGATCTTGAGGCCATTACTGAGTTGTAGTGCACAAGGAGCCATGACTGGGACATAGCCATACCAGGCTGCACTCAATTCAGGAAGGACAGGGAGCGGAGGAAGAGTGCAGGGATTGTGCTGTATGTGAGGGAGGGTATCAAAGCGACAGAAATGCAAAGGAACCTAGGGGCAAAGGATGGGTTGGAGATGCTCTGGGTCACCCTGAAGACACAAGCTGGTGATACTGTTTGCACTGGGGTAATATACAGACACCCAACACAAGAGGAAGAATTGGATATGGCACTGGGGGAATCCATCAACACAATGGCAAAAAGTGGGGGGGAGTCAAGGTGGGATGCCACCTGGGGACCAGCAATCACGGTACATATAGTGTGGCTTGACATAAGCCAGTGACAGTGGCAAACCACACAAGGATGAGTGTCCTGGACTTCAGGAGGGTAGATTGTAAAATATATTTGTGAATGTCTCAGAGACAGCCTAACACAGTGGGATTGCCTGGATGGGGCGGAGGAACAATGGCTCAAATTAAGGGATGGCATAGTGAAGACAGCAGACCTCTGCAAGAAAGAAGTGGGCAAAAACAGGAAAAAAAAAAAAAAAGAGAGAGAGAGCATTATGGTTCTTGAAGGAAGTGGCTGCAAAGGTAAAGGCTAAACGGGTGGCATTTAGAAGATGCAAGGAGACGCAGAGGGAAGAGGATAGGGAGGTGTACCAGCAGACGCAGAGGAAGAAAGAGGATAGGAAGGTGTACCAGCAGAAGCAGAAGGAAAAGGATAGGATAGGGAGGTGTACCAGCAGAAACAGAGGGAAGAGGATAGGGAGGTGTACCAGCAGAAACAGAGGGAAGAGGATAGAGAGGTGTACCTGCAGAAGCAGAGGGAAGAGGATAGGAAGGTGTACCAGCAGAAGCAGAGGGAACAGGATAGGGAGGTGTACCAGCAGAAACAGAGGGAAGAGGATAGAGAGGTGTACCTGCAGAAGCAGAGGATAGGGAGGTATACCAGCAGAAGCAGAGGGAAGAGGATATTGAGGTGTAGCAGCAGAAGCAGAGGGAAGAGGATAGGAAGGTATACCAGCAGAAGCAGAGGGAAGAGGATAGGGAGGTATACCAGCAGAAGCAGAGGGAATAGGATAGGATAGGATAGGGAGGTGTACCAGCAGAAGCAGAGGGAAGAGGATAGGAAGGTATACCAGCAGAGGCAGAGGGAAGAGGATAGGGAGGTATACCTGCAGAAGCAGAGGGAAGAGGATAGGGAGGTGTACCAGCAGAAGCAGAGGGAAGAGAATAGAGAGGTGTACCAGCAGAAGCAGAGGGAAGAGGATAGGGAGGTGTACCAGCAGAAGCAGAGGGAAGAGGATAGGGAGGTGTACCAGCAGAAACAGAGAGAAGAGGATAGGGAGGTGTACCAGCAGAAGCAGAGGGAAGAGGATAGGGAAGTGTACCAGCAAAAACAGAGGGAAGAGGATAGGGAGGTATACCAGCAGAAGCAGAGAGAAGAGGATTGGGAGGTGCGCCAGCAGAAGTATAGGGAAGAGAATAGGGAGGTGTACCAGCAGAAGCAGAGGGAAGAAAATAGGGAGGTATACCAGCAGAAGCAGAGGGAAGAAGAGGATAGGGAGTTGTACCAGCAGAAGCAGAGGGAAGAGGATAGAGAAGTGTACCAGCAGAAACTGAGGGAAGATTATAGGAGGTGTACCAGCAGAAGCAGAGGGAAGAGGATAGGGAAGTGTACCAGCAGAAACAGAGGGAAGAGGATAGGGAGGTATACCAGCAGAAGCAGAGGGAAGAGGATTGGGAGGTGCACCAGCAGAAGTATAGGGAAGAGAATAGGGAGGTATACCAGCAGAAGCAGAGGGAAGAAAATAGGGAGGTATACCAGCAGAAGCAAAGGGAGGAAGAGGATAGAGAGGTGTACCAGCAGAAGCAGAGGGAAGAGGATAGGGAGGTGTACCAGCAGAAACTGAGGGAAGATTATAGGGAGGTGTACCAGCAGAAGCAGAGGGAAGAGGATATGGAAGTATACCAGCAGAAACAGAGGGAAGAGGATAGGGAGGTATACCAGCAGAAGCAGAGAGAAGAGGATTGGGAGGTGCACCAGCAGAAGTATAGGGAAGAGAATAGGGAGGTGTACCAGCAGAAGAAGAGGGAAGAGGATAGGGAGGTGTACCAGCAGAAGCAAAGGGAGGAAGAGGATAGGGAGGTGTACCAACAGAAGCATAGGGAAAAGGATAGGGAGGTATACCAGCAGAAGCAAAGGGAAGAAGAGGATAGGTTGGAACACCAACACCAGCAGGGAAGAGGATAGGGAGGTGTACCAGCAGAAGCAGAGGGAAGAGGATAGGGAGGTGTACCAGCAGAAACAGAGGGAAGAGGATAGGGAGGTATACCAGCAGAAGCAGAGGGAGGAAGAGGATAGGGAGGTGTACCAGCAGATGCAGAAGGAGGAAGAGGATAGGGAGGTATACCAGCAGAAGCAGAGGGAAGAGGATAGGGAGGTGTACCAGCAGAAGCAGAGGGAGGAGAGGATAGGGAGGTGTACCAGCAGAAGCAGAGGGAAGAAGGTAGGGAGGTATAACAGCAGAAGCAGAAGGAGGAAGAGGATAGGGAGGTGTACCAACAGAAGCAGAGGGAAGAGAATAGGGAGGTATACCAGCAGAAGCAGAGGGAAGAGGATAGGGAGGTGTACCAGCAGAGGGAAGATGATAGAGAGGAGTACCAGTAGAGGGAAGAGGATAGGGAGGTATACCAGCAGCAGCAGAGGGAAGAGGATAGTGAGTTATAGCAGCAGAAGCAGAGGGAAGAGGATAGGGAGGTGTACCAGCAGAAGCAGAGGGAAGAGGATGAGTAGTAGTAGTAGTAGTAAAAATGTCTATTTTTATATAGGAAGAGATCTCAAGTTTCACATCATTGGGTCAAAGACCCATTTTCAAGATGGTCCTGTTTTATCAAGTTACATTCATTATAAAAAAACACCATACAATTTCATACACTACATGTGCAAAACAAAACAGTACATAACAATCTCTATACATGAATACATTTATACATTAGTCCAATACTGGTTTAAAATAACAGAACATAAGGCAATACCATACAGTACATTTACAATACAAAGTAATACATAACAAACTGTGCACAAGTACCTTAGTCCAGTATGGATGAATGACTAATTTCAGTTATAAGGCGTTCTTCAGAAGAGGTCTTCAAATAATCTATCATTAACAATTGTACTCATAGAAGTAAGTTTGAATTTGAAGTGGATTAGATGATACTTACCAGTCAGCTAAGCTATTTCCAGTAAAATTAATTCTAAAGTGCTTTTTCAAGTTTCCATTTTAACAACTACATACAGTATCTAAATTCTGTTTCAGTAGTTTTATAAACAATTTTGTACTTTGGGGCTGTTTTTGTTTATGTTCTAGAGGTTCCCAAATTTGTTTCAATTTTGCAACCAAAGTCACATTACCATACCTATTATTAATCTTTGTTTGCACATATTTATTATTTGACCCCCCCCCCCCAAATTATAATTTAACTCTTTTATTTTCAATTTGTCTAGTAAAAATTAGGGGTTTCCACCCTGTATCACTGAGTGAATCTGTCCCAGCCACTTCAAATTTCTCTTCTGATCAAGTGTTAACCAATTTAGAGAATTTAACATTTCACAGCGATGTTTATAATTATCACACTTTAGGATGAATCTGTCAAGGTTATTATAAACAATGTCCAATTTTTTTAAAATTTGTTTTAGTTGTCATACTATAAATATGGCTCCTATAATCTAAACATGGAATAATTAATTGATTTACTAGACTTATTCTTATGTTTCGATCTAGGCAAAGACCTGATCTTCGAAAAGCCCCCATTTTTTGTTTATTTTCCTTGCCAGTTCATCTATGTGAAAATCAAATTTAAGCCCCTCGTCTATCCATACTCCTAGATACTTATAACAGGCATCTTGACCTAATATTTCTTATTTCAAAGTTTTTATTTGAACCACAGGTTGTATGCTGTTTTTACTCTCCCTACTAGTTTTAAAAATCATTGTTTTTGTTTTCTTATTATTTAATACTAGGTTTGAATTTTGTAACCACTTTTCCATATTTGTAAAATCTCTTTGTAGTTTGTATTCCATTTCCCGTAGTGAATTTACCTGGGCTATTAATACCGTGTCATCGGCATATAACCTTATCTTGGTATATATTGCTGTTTCCACTAAATCATTTATATATATCAAAAACAATACTGGCCCTAATATTGAACCCTGTGGTACTCCTCTTTGTACCCGGGCAGCATTTGATAAATGTTTCCCTATTTGTACCTGTTGTGTTCTATTTAACAGATAGGACTGAAACCATGGGATTGTCTCTTCATCAAAGCCTATGCTTTTTAATCTTTTTAATTGTATATTGTGGTCCACGGTGTCGAAGGCTTTGGAGAAGTACATGAACACCGCACCCACCAACCTACCCTCATTCGAGTAGCGATGTTATCTACCAAGTCGGTGAGTGCGGCGTCCGTGGAGTGGCTCTTATGGAATTCAGACTGGTAGCAGGTCAGCAGCATACCCTTCTCTAAAAACTTGCTTAACTGCCCCTGCACCAGCCTCTCCATCACCTTCGACAACAAAGCGATTGGTCTATAATTAGTGGGTTCAGACATTTTTCTCCCTTAAAAAATTGGAATAATTTTAGCTTTTTTCCAAAGTAAGGGGAATATTTTTTCATTTAAGCACCAATTTAAGATTTTTGTTAATATTGGAGCAATTATGTCTACTGAGTCTTTCAAGAACCTATTTTCTATCCTATCTAGACCATAGGCTTTGTAGGTTTTTAGGCTTCTTAATTCCTTTTTAACTTCGCTACAGGAAATGCACTTAAATCTAAATTTCTGTTTGTTTTCATTTTCTTTTTTTTGTTGAATTATTTCTTCTCCTTGACCACTATTTGGGAATTCAATATCCGGGAGAGAGGTGAAGTATTCATTTAGTTTATTTGCTGATTCTTTTAAAGACAAAAGTATTCCATTGTCTCCAATCTGGGTAGAAACTTTATTTTCCACTGGTTTCTCTAGAGATTTTAACAATGACCAGTATTTCCGTGGGTCTTTACTCACCTCTACTTTTTTGGAATACCATAATTTCTTTGCTTTCCTAATTTTAACCATTAATTTATTTCGGGCCTTCTTATACATTTCCCAATCTTTTATATCTAAAGTTTTATTTGCTTTTTTCCAAATCTGTTTTTTTTTTATTCTAACATCCTTTTTTAACTTTTCAGTTATCCATGGAAGATGTTTTTTTCTAGGAGCAGAAATCTTTAAAGAGGCTACTTCATCACATGCTTTCAAAAACATTTTAGTATATTCATTTACTGCTAAGTCCAGATCAGGGATCAAGAAAAGTCTTTCCCATTTTATCTTTCTTAATATATTATTAAATGTTTCTTTACTATAGTTTTTAAAGCATCTTCTTTCAATTTGTTGAAATCCTTCTGGTACATCCCCTACTCCATTTGAATTTAATTCTAGAATACATGAGATAGAACAATGGTCCCCCAGTGATGGACTTTTTACTTGAACAGAAGTAGGTTTAATTCTATCAGTTACAAATATGAGATCTAATATATTCCCACCACTGCAAATGTTTGTTTTCCTTGTTGAAGTTGATATTATTTGATTCAGTCCTAAAGGGCTCAAACTTCTCTGTAATGATTCTCCCCTGGGTTTTTTCCAAGCAGAATTGAAATCTCCCAATAGTATTAGATCAGTCCCCATAGTATACTGCTATAGAATGTGAGCCAAACCATAAAAATCTTGCGTCTTTACTTTGGGAGGCGAGTAAACTAATCCTACCACTATGTGTAGCTTTATTAGTTTCACCAGTATACACCCAATACTCCCCATTACACCTGAGAAATAATATTTGTCTGGCCCAAGTTCCAATTCATATACAAAATTAGACCCTCTCCCCGCTTACCCTTTCTATCTTCTCTGCGCAAATAGAAGTCCTGGAGTTCAAGTTCACTTGAATGGACCCTTGCGGTCAGCCATGTCTCGGTTAATGCCACTACATTCGGTGCCTCACTTTCTACCCATGTTCTCATTAAGTCTATTTTATTTTTTAGGTTTCTAGCATTATCTAAGATAATGTTAATTTTCTGGGGTGAGTTTGGGCCTGGATTCAGTACTATATCCCCCCCCAGTAGCAAAGACAAGGTCCAATAACTGTTACTTTTTTGTAAATCTAGACAGGGGTTTAATGTTATTATCTTTCTCTTATGTACCATCTCTCTAACAAGTGCAAACAAATTTCTTCTTGTCTGTCTATACGAATTTGAAATTTGACCATTTTTATCTAATTTCTGTGATAAGTTTATCGAAATAAGAGTATCTTCCAGGTGTGCTTTAGAGGATTTAAAAAACAGTATTAGACTCAATATAGCAATGAAAGCATAAATTCAAAAATTCAGTCTTATTAAATTCCCCATACTTAAAGTTATTCCTAATTTACTTTGTATGCTACTGGATTTCAATCCAGTTTTATTCTGCCATTCGCTCCAGAAGCAGCCATACACTAGTGACCAAAACAATAACTTTTTTTTTTTGGTCTAGCTAATTTAATATTTTAAAATAAGATCTTACTCACCAGTTCAAGCTGCCCAAGGAGCAAGCTGCAGAAGATTCTTAACAATTTCTAGCTCCGAGTGGTGCTCATGCCACTCACGCTCGTGCTAGAGTGAGCGGCTCGCTCTTTTAAACACTGTAGCTCCTCCCTATCTGTATGCAATTGGTTGCCGACTTGCCAGAGCCCACACACACCAACTTAGCTACTGAATTAGCGTACAAGCGGGGTACAAGTCCACAGAACACAGGAGATCTGGATAAGCCCCACATCTGTCCAGAGATGCTCTTCCTTATTTCAAGTGCCCTGGGTAGTAGGAGTGCAGCGATGTTACTGCTGGCATCTATTCAGAGCCACTAGTGCGAGCAGCGCACTCTTTTGAACACTGTGGCTCCTCCCTATCTGTACGCAATTGGTTGCCGGCTCACCCGAGCCCCCATACACCAACCTAGCTACTGAATTAGTGTACAAGCGGGGAACAAGTTCACAGAACACAGGAGATCTGGATAAGCCTCACATCTGTCCAGAGATGTTCTTCCTTATTTCAAGTGTCCTGGGTAGTAGGAGTGCAGCGGTGTTACTGCTGGAGTCTATTCAGGACTGGGAGGTGTACCAGCAAAAAGAGAGGGAAGAGGATAGGGAGGTGTAACAGCAGAAGCAGAGGGAAGAGGATAGGGAGGTGTACCAGCAGATACAGAGTGAAGAGGAGAGGTAGGTGTACAAGCAGAAGGAGGAAGAGGATAGGGAGGTGTACCAGCAGAAGCAGAGGGAAGAAGATAGGGAGATATACCAGCAGAAGCAGAGGGTAGAAGAGGATAAGGAGGTGTACCAGCAGAAGCAGAGGGAGGAAGAGGATCGGGAGGTGTACCAGCAGAAGCAGAGGGAAGAGGATAGGGAGGTGTACCAGCAGAAACAGAGGAAGAGGATAGGGAGGTGTACCTGCAGAAGCAGTGGGAAGAGAATAGGGAGATATACCAGCAGAAGCAGAAGGAAGAGGACAGGGAGGTGTACCAGCAGAAGCAGAGGGAAGAGGATAGGGAGGTGTACCAGCAGAAGCAGAGGGAGGAAGAGGATAGGGAGATGTACCAGCAGAAGCAGAGGGAGGAAAAGGATAGGGAGGTGTACCAGCAGAAGCAGAGGGAGGAAGAGAAGAGGGCAGTGTACCAGCAGAAGCAGAGGAATGAAGAGGACAGGGAGGTGTACCAGCAGAAGCAGAGGGAAGAGGATAGGGAGGTGTACCAGCAGAAGCAGAGGGAGAAAGAGGACATGGAGGTGTACCAGCAGAAACAGAAGGAGGAAGAGGATAGGGAGGTGTACCAGCAGAAGCAGAGGGAAGAGGATAGGGAGGTATACCAGCAGATGCAGAGGGAAGAGGAGAGGGAGGCGTATCAGCAGAAACAGAGGAAAGAGCATAGGGAGGTGTACGAGCAGAAACAGAAAGAAGAGGATTGGGAGGTGTACCAGCAGGAGCAGAGGAAAGATGATAGGGAGGTGTACCAGCAGAAGTAGAGGGAAGAGGATAGGGAGGTGTACCAGCAGAAACAGAGGGAAGAGGATAGAGAGGTGTACCAGCAGAAACAGCGGGAAGAGGATAGAGAGGTGTACCAGCAGAAACAGAGGGAAGAGGATAGGGAGGTGTACCAGCAGATGCAGAGGGAAGAGGATAGAGAGGTGTACCAGCAGAAGCAGAAGCAGAGGGAAGAGGATAGGGAGGTGTACCAGCAGAAGCAGAGGGAAGCAGGGAAGGCAGTGAGGGTCACAAAGAAGCAAACAGAGGAAAGGACAGTCAAAGGGGTAGCTAAAGTGGACAAGACATTTTTCAGACACAAACAAAAAAGGAAGACAAGGGGAGGAAGTGTGAGGTTAAGAGGGGCAGGGGAGACTGTGCAGAGCAGGATCAGGAAAAATCATATATACTGAACAGATACTTCCATTCAGTCTTCACAGTGGAGATAGAGGGGGACAGGTCACATAGAAGTAGCAGGAACACTGGAAGGAGGGAGGCAGACACAAGTCCATTCACAAGGGAAAAGTCCTAAGAGGACTTGAAAATCTGAAAGTGCATACAGCTATGGGGCCAGAAGGGATACATCCAAGGGTGCTGAGGCAGCTCAGGGAGGTAGTGGCTGCATCTCTGACAGTCCTATTCAACAACTCACTGGAAACAGGAGTGGTTTCACAGGACTGGAGAAAGGCAAATGTAGTCCCGCTTCATAAAAGCAAAGTGGCAGCACAGAAGGCTGGCAATTATAGGCTGGTCAGTTTAATGTCAGTGGCAAGCAAGTTAATGGAAACATTACTGAAAGAAAGGATAATGGAATATTTTGAATCCAGTCAGGTTGCAAGACCTGAGGCAGCATGGATTCATGGGTTGGGGGATCATGTCAGATGAACCTGATTGATTTCTTCGACTGGGTGACCAGAGAAATAGATCAGGGTGGGGCAGTGGATGTGGCCTATGTAGACTTCAGCAAGGCCTTCAACACCATATCACATAGGAGACTTACAAGGAAACTGGGCAGCTTGGGGGTGGGACCCATGGTGGCAAACAAGATACAGAACTGGTTGATGGCTAGGTGTCAGAGGGTGATGGTAAATGGCAGTCATTCTAATGAGGGGAGAGTGACCAGTGGGGTATGGGGTACCTCAGGGCTCAGTGCTGGGACCATGCCTCTTCAATGTCTTCATAAGTGACATTGCAGAAGAACTATAAGGGAAAGTATGCCTCTCTGAAGTTGACACGAAGATCTGCAATAGGGTCGATGCTCCAGAGGGGATTATGGACCCGAGACAACTTGAGGAGTAGTCGAAGGTATGGCAGCTGGGTTTCAATATAAAAATGTGCAAAATCATGCACCTAGGGCACAGAAACCCAGCAGTGATGTATAAAATGGGGGGAGAGGTATCGATGGTCACAAAGCAGGAAAGATACCTTGAGGTTATCATAACTGATTACCTCAAGGTTACTGGGCAACGTGATAAGGCAGTAGGCAGGACCAGTGGAATGCTGTGATGCATAAGGAGGGGAATCACCAGCAGATGGAGAGAGGTGGTGCTACCACTGTATTCATCATTAGTGGGATCCCACCTGGAGTACTGTGTCCAGTTCTGGAGGCCCCATATTAGGAAGGACATAGGCACGGTTAGGCTGTACAGAGGAGGGCAACTAAAGTGGTGCAGGGGTTGCATCATAAGTCCTATGAGGAGAGACTGAGGCATCTCAATATGTAGATGGTGTTGCCCATATATAGACTGCTAGTAAGACCTCACCTTGAGTACTGCGTCCAGTTCTCGAGATCACATCTCAGGAAGGACACAGACAGAGTGGAAGCGGTCTAGAAGAGGGCTGCAAAAATGATGCAGGGTCTGCATCTAAAGCCGTATGAAAAGAGGTTAAAGGAGTTCATTATGTGCACCCTGGAGGAGAGGGGGAGAGAGGGGGAATATGATAGAGACCTTTAAATACCTCACAGGGGTTAATAAGGTACAGGAGGGGTGTATTTTTCAGAAAAAAAGGTGGTCTAGAACAAGGGGACATGCTATGAAGCTGGAGTGGGATAGGTTCAGGAGAGATGTGAGGAAGTACTTCTTCACAGAAAGAGTGGTGGATTCCTGGAACAGCCTTCCAGCTGAGGTAGTGAAAGCAAAAATAGTGGTGGAGTTCAAATATGCCTGGATGGGCACAAGAGAATCGTGAGGGTGAGGGTGGGGAAGAGACAGCGCCATAGGTCAAGTTGGTCTGCAGCAAAAATGAAGGTAGAAAAAAAATGGGGCAGACTGGGTAGGCCTAGCAGTCCTTACCTGCCAGCTGATTCTATGTTTCTATGTACACCTTGGAAGAAAAGATTGAGGGGGACTTCCTCTCAGGGGTGAACAGGCTGCAGGAGGGGAGTCTCTTTCAAATGAGAAAGAGTGGCAGACACTTGGAACAGTCTTCCAGCAGAGGTGGTAGGAGCAAAAACAGTGGAGGGCTTCAAGCATTCATGGAATAAGCACAAAGGAATCTCAGCAGGAAAGAAGGGGAGGGGAAGTAGCCAGAGATCAGGTAGGATCTACAGTGACACTATAGGCAGGGACAAACTGGACAGACTGGGTTGGCCTAGCAGTCCTTATCTGCCAACAAATTCTATGATTCTATGCTTCTAAGCCATTTGTAGATGGCAGTTACCAGCAAGCTAGCATTACAGAGAGGAAGGGAAATCAAACAGCTATCAAAGCTAAGAAATACAAGGATCTGGGCCATGGAAGCCAATACAAATAGTTCTATTACCTGGCAATTAGCCCATGTAGTGACTGAGCTACAGCTGGATATGTGGCTGAGTAAATCTGGTTCTGTACCAGCAATAATTCTCAGTGCTGTTTCTGTACCAACTGGAGTTTTCTGAGTGTAGGCTTGGGAAGGGCTACAGCTAATGCAGGGCTGCAGATATCAATCTGTGGGGCAATAAGCCCATGGACAAAGGCTGAAATAGGTGACTGTGAACTACAGAAATAAAAGTCAGCAAATAAAAACAGTAAATTGTGCTTTTTGTCGTTGGTCTTTCCCCCAATATAAAGACTTGTTTTGTAGTGTTTTTCTAAGCAGTGCACCAATCTGTAGCCCGACCACGCATCAGTTGTGCTGCTACCACAGGCACATACTGCAGCACTGTAGGTAGTATTACTTTAAATTGCAAAAGTGTTTGCAGAACAGTCAAGTCATCTTTAAAATACATAGCAACTCATTTTCTGTGGCAACATTTTACATATAGCTTGGTTACGAAGTATGAAGAATTAATCATATTTATTTTGTTAACATAGCATAGTGATGCTTTGGGTATCTTTAAAAAATGTAAAAGCTGTGAAAAACCAATATAGCACATTCTTTATCATATATCCTCATTAATGGGCCACTGTCAACCCCTTAGGCCAAGTATTGTTTCCAGTTACAAAAAATAAATCATGGGCCAGATTCACTAAACACTGCCCAGGCACAAACCGGGACCGGCAGTATAGCCTAGAGGTTAGAGTAATGAGCTGTGAATGAGCTTGATATATCCAGCAGACAGATCTGGGTTGGATTCCCACAACCTCCACTTGCATACTGTGTGACTCTGAGCACGTCACTTAACCTCCCTAGTGCTCCCGGGTCACCCCTGAAAACAGGTACTTGTGTCCAGTGGGCCTTACCCGTGTAACAAAGAATAAAATAATAAAAAAATGAAAAATTGCACGGGGCAAACTGGGCTTTGCCCAGAGGTGGTATTCACAAAGCCCAGTTTTCCTAGGCAAACTGGGTTTGCACTTGGGCAATGCAATGAGGGGAAGGGGACCTGCATATCCCTGCAATCCCATTCACAAAGGTTTTGCTCCACGTAATGGCCATTTGCAAAGGCCCTTGCATGGAGAAATTACTGTCAACGAAAACCTGGTGGTAATCCTCACAACCCTAGTGGTTGGTGGAGGTACTGCAGCCCCCCCCCCACCCTCTCCCCAGTCCGGATCGCCCACCCGACATGTACCTATATATATTCCATAGTGTAGCGTCCCACCCCAGTCCTTGATCGCCCACGCAAAATGTTTATACATATTTTCGATAGTGTAGTGGTACCCCCCAGTCCCCAGTCACCGACCTGAAATGTTTATACATATTTTCCATAGTGCAGTGATACCCCCCAGTCCCCAGTCACCGACCTGAAATGTTTATACATATTTTCTATAGTGTAGTGATACCCCCAGTCCCTGATTACTCACCCGAAATGTTCATACATATTTTCCGTAGTGTAGTAACCCCCCCAGTCCCTGATCGCCCACCCAAAATGTTTATACATATTTTCCATAGTGCAGTGTCCTGCCCCCTCCCCCATCACAGACCACTGTCCCCAAAAGTGAAAACCCCATGCCCTGGTAGTCTGGGGTCCCACCTCCCACCGTCAGTGTGACCCACCCCACCCCCATCCCAACTGGCGGTCGGCGATCAGCACAGCCCTTCTCTCACACCACTTGGCTGGCCACCCGACTGAGCCCTCATGGAGCACGTACTGTATACAGTATGGCTCATTGACTGTAACTGGTCATTCACAGTCCAGGAGCCATACTGTATACAGTACACACTCCTTGAGGACTCAGTCAGTGGCCAGCCGTGGTGGTGAGAGGAGGGCTGTATTGGTCACCAGTTGTTGGCTGGGATGGGGGGAGTGGGGTAGTGGGTCACGCTGGACGTGGTGTGGGGGTGGGACCCTAGACTACCAGGACATGGGGTTTCATTTTGGGGAAGGCAGTCTGTGACCGGAGATTGGGGAGGGACACTACACTATGAAAAATACATATAAACATTTCGCGTGGGGGATCGGGAACTCCGGGGGGCACTTCACAATGGAAAATATTTATAAACATTTCGGGTGGGCGATCGGAGTCTGGTGTGGGACACTACACTATGGAAAATATGTATAAACATGTTGGGTGGGCGATCGGGGACTGGGGTGGGACACTACACTATGGAAAATATATAAACATGCTGGGTGGGCGATCAGGGACTGGGGTGGAGAATTACACTATGCTATATATATATATATATATATATATATATATACACACACACACACACATTTTGGGTGGGCGATCAGAAAGGGGGGACCCTGGACTACCGGGGTACATTTCTGTCACTGGGGATGGTGATTGGAGGACGGGGTGAGGCATTACACTTGGTGACTGCGGCTGCGTGGGGCTTGGGCTGGAGTGGGGAGCACCGCACAATGCCACATTAATGCCATGCAAATGAGCCCATAATGGGCATACTAATGGCCACTAGCACCTTGCATGTCCAATAGGCTCATTTGCATGGCTACTTTTGTGAATAGCACTTTAGCACGTGAGCGCTATAGGCTGCGGGGTCATTTTCCTGGCTGGCTGTGGGGGCAGTGCTACTGGGGTTCCTGGTACTTTTCCTAGGTTAGCACTGCCCCCGCCTCCCCCTATTCATAGTCGGATAGTGCACCGCGCTATCTGATTGTGAATAGCAGGTTTGCCCACAAGTGCAGCCGCGAAGTGCAGTGCAAACATTTGCGGGGCACTTTGTGTTTTTTAGTGAATCCTGCCCCATGTTACAAATGCTCACCTGCTGCAGGATTTGGTGATGCAGCTGGTTCTTTTTCACCTGCTTCCCTTTTCTTAATAAAAATTAAAAACCTACTCTTAGTGCAATCATATTGCAACCTGTTTTGTTTCAAATCTCACTGCATCCCTGACCCAACTGACATGTATTTGTGCACCTCAGTATACCTCAAGGTGTACATCTCAACTGCACTACTGTCTGAGAGGTGTACAAAAGATTCAACAGCAGTGCATTTGCACTATAATTTAGGTATAGCTGAGGTGTGTTGGAAAATGCTATTACATAGAAACATAGAAACATAGAAGTTGACGGCAGATAAGGACCGCAAGGCCCATCCAGTCTGCCCATTTCTTTTTCTACCTTATAAATGTGCCATCGGCCTTTGCTCTGTCAGTGACCTATCTATTCATAGTCATTTGTATTGCTCCCTTATGCCTATCCCATGCCTGTTTGAAGCCCTGCACTGTATTCATAGCCACCACTTCTTGTGGTAAGCCATTCCATGCATCTACCACCCTTTCTGTGAAAAAGAATTTCCTCACATTCCCCCTAATCGGCCTCCCTCTAATCTCATGCTGTGTCCTCTTGTCCTGCTATTTTTCTTATATTTAAACATGTTAGACTCTTTCACCTTGTTTATGCCCTTAAGGTGTTTAAATGTCTCGATCATATCACCTCTCTCCCTCCTTTGCTCAAGGGTATACATATTGAGATCCATTAATCTGTCCTCATATGTGTTCTGATGCAGTCCCTGCACCATTTTGTTGCCCTTCTCTGGACTGCCTCAATTTGGTTAATGTCCTTGTAGAGGTGTGGCCTCCAATACTGCACGCAGTACTCCAGATGGGACCTAACCAATGTCTTGTACAGAGGGATTATTACTCCCTCTTACGACTTGTGATACCCCTACTGATACACCCTAACACCCCCAGCCTTAACTACTGCTTTAGAGGTCTGCTTGATGATTTTAGGTCATCAGTGATGATGATGCCCAAGTCTCTTTCTTCCTTTGTGACTGCTAGCAACTCCCTCCCAGCCTATAAGTGGCTTCAGGGTTTCTCTTCCCATGTGCATGATTTTGCACTTCTTTGCATTAAATCCCAGTTGCCACTCTTCTGACCATTCTGCTAGTTTATCCAGATCTCTTCTCATTCTGCCCACCCCATCTGGATCATCTACTCTGTTGCAGATCTTGGTGTCATCTGCAAACAGACAAGCCTTACCCTCTAGTCCATCTGCAGGTCACTAATGAAGATGTTGAATAGGACTGGCCCCAGGACTGATCCCTGAGGTACCCCACTTGTGACTTGCATCTCTTCTGACTGTATACCATTTACCACCACTCTCTGTTTTCTGCCAGTCAACCAGTTTGCCACCCAGTTGACCAACTTCTGACCCACCCCGAGCCTACCTAGCTTATTTATCAATCTTCTATGTGGAACAGTGTCAAAAGCTTTGCTGAAGTCAAGGTAGGCAACATCAACTGTCCCCCCTTGGTCCACCACTCTGGTTACCCAGTCAAAGAAATCTATGAGATTAGTTTGACAGGACCTTCCTTTTGTAAACCCATGCTGTCTTGGATCCTGTGCCCCTATGGATTCCAGGTGTTCCAGGTGTATTAGGTGCACCTCACCTGAGATGCAGTTAGAGATGTATTTGTTGTGCATCTCAAAAATGCTAATTAGGTACACCTTAACATGCGGTGCAGTTGGAGGTGTATTTGATATGCACCTAAAAATGCTAATTAGGTACACCTCAGTGAGTAATCCTGGGGTGCAGCTGATGTACACACATCAATATGGCCAGTACAGCTGTAACAAAATAAAATAAAAAAAACTACATACAGGGTATATATCTTGTCCAAAAGAAAAAGTAAGCACTGTTTACTTAATTAGCTAATTTTAAGCTTAACTGTAAAGAAATATTAACTGAAGGGGAGCAGTTCCCTTACCCTTATGCCATCACCTCCCCCACCCAGATTACAGAATCACACACAGACAAAACTCATAAGAGTTCTTGCATTGCGTAGATAAATGGAACAAAGTCTGAAGAAACAGCATTTAAAATATTTTTTTCTATATATTCATCACAGGAAATAGTGAACCTTATAAAAAGCACAAAAAAAATATCACTGAGTTACTGGCCCCATCCCCACACCAGCTAAATATTCAGAAGAGAAACACACATGCACACCCTAAGTCCTTGTCACTTTCTACAACATGAAAAAAACTGTTGGAGTAATATAAACACGGAATTGGTTTACTCTGAAAAAAAATTGTTTAACTTATAACCACTGCCCAGCTTAACATACAGGACACAATTCTCAAAGGTCGGCGCAAGCTGTGCCAATGGCAGCTTGTACCGACTGCCGATGTGCCAGGGACCCTGCGCCAAATTTTCTATCGGGTAGGGTCCCAGCAGCAAAGTCCCACAGCTTGTGGCAACTGTGACCATATGCCAACTAAACGGTGAATCTGTGAGGTTTGCCGCACATTGCAGGGTGGTGGGGCAGCATCTGCACCCATGGACAGCAACTAGTGTCTAGCGCCCCCCAAGCCCCAATCCCCTTTTAATAAATAATCAACTTTCCTGTTAGCTAGTGGTCCCCAGCCCCGATTCCTGTTTTATTAAAAGAAAGCACATTTGTGGTGGCTAGCAGTCCACCCCAAGCCCCTTTTATAAAAATAAATCACGTCCCTGGTGGTCTAGCGGACTCCCCTCCCTAACCCCGATTTGCCCGTATAATATAACTGATAACTTTCCCTGGTGGTCTAGTGGACCTCCCACCCCAACAGACAGTGTCCCACCACCTCTCTCCCCCCATCCCACCATCAAGCCGGTGACTGGTACAGACCTCCACTTTCCACCATGGCCAGCCACCGACTGAACTGTCAATGAGCTTGTACTGTATACGGTACGCGTTCACTGACAGCTCAGTCAGCGGCTGGCTGTAGTGGAGAGCGGGGGGGCGGGGCTGTGCCAGTCACCAGCTTGGGGATGAGATGGGGGAGTGGGGTGGTGGGGCACTGCCTGTCGGGGTGGGGGGTAGAGGGTCCACTAGACCACCAGGTAAAGTTGTAGAAGGGAACAGTCAGGTATCACAGAAAATTGACTGCAAAACTTTAGATAAGTTCTGCTGTACTTATTTATTGTCCAAAGAAACAGAGATAAAAAAAGATAAAAAAAAATAGCACCAATGTTTCATGTCTTACTCGATGCTTCATCAAGGTGTGGTCTAAGTTCAATATTCATTTAATTTATACCTGTAGTAAGATCACATGGTATTTTAAACCAACCAATCACAGTTCTTCTACCACCATTATATGTAATGAGTCTGTTAGTACTCAGACCTCAAAAATCACACAGCACAGCACATAACATAATCACAGACATTATATATAAATACATATTGAAAATATTTACAAAAATACATAATTCATGCCCTTATACCATAATTTATCATTTGATCTGAGATCATTTATCTCCTGTTCTTTAAAAATGGGACCAACCTGAAATTTTTATTTAAACTCCCTGCAGAGTTAGCCCTTAAGACATGTTGCCATTTACTTTCCTGTAACAATAGTTTATTGTCCCAGTCAACCCCCCCCCCGAGCCCATTGTAACTTTTTTTTCTTTCAACTCTATTTTTCGCCTCAAGACCCAGAACTCTCTCAGGTACTCAGCTCACCCACCGCTTCTACTGTCCACTGTGATACTACCTCCTCAAGGGCGTTACTTTCTCCTCATCAACCCCCCCCCCAGCCCAGGGTCCACGAGGAGATAGAAGAAACAGAGGCAGAGATCCAGTGTTGGACGTGTTATGGCGAGCACTGTAAGAGCCATTGCCTAGCTGGGCTGGAGGGGTTTTTCTTTCTTAATCCCACCCCTAGATGTGAGTCGGGCAATGCTGCCCAACTCACGTCTGAAAGGCAGCCACCTGATGTCCTTCCCCCGTACGTGATCCCGACGTCTGTAGTACACTCGGTCACCACCAGATGTCACTATCTGCGTGGTATAAGACACCCCTCCCTCCTAGCAGAGGAGAGCTGTCCACTGGATGCTCAATCCTCTCCTTCCCTACCGACCCCTAGCAGCCCAGGCCTGTCTCAACCCACGCTGTGTGGCGCGATATGGCATCCAGCGCCAACCCTCAGCGCCACCGGCCGGCACTTTTCTAAACCTTGAAATTTAAATACATGTTCATACCCTTTATAATGCATGTAACACCAGAGCATTTTTAATGTCCTCTTTGCTGATACTTAAGTGTTCTGAAATCCTCGTTTTAAAATTAAGTTTAGTTTTTTCCACGTAACATTTTTTGCACTTACAAGTTGCTGCATATACAACGTGAGTTGTACTGCAGTTAATGAAGTCCCGGAGTTCAAAGGAGTGTCAATTAAGTAATCAGATGAATAAAAACCAGTTTGATTGTTCTGACTGGAAGTGCAATTACCACAACAAAAATTTCCTTTGGGAAGGGTATTCTTAACTAAAGTTTCCTTAACTGAGGATTTAAACTCTACAAGAGACTGGGCTATTAGAAACAATATGAAATTCAACCCTGGGAAATACAGAATCCTACATTTTGGTAAAAACAATCCTATTTACCCTTATTTTATGGCTAATGTAAAAATACGCTCTGTGACAAAGGAAAGAGATGTAGGCAGCATTATAAACAATCAACTCTCTTCAGTAGACTGCTGTACTGAGGTATCTAGGATGACGAACAATCTCCTAAGATCAATTAAACATTAATTCATTTCACGTAACAAGCAATCCCTGTTACCAATTTACAAAACTTATAACATGGGTATCTGGAAACATGTAAGCCCATTGGTGGAGTTCCTCTGCATGACCATGCATTACATTTCCTTTTTAATGCACAGTTCTGTGGAGGGACTTAGTGAAAGTACTGTTTCCACTTTTTCCCGGTTTCAAAAAGGAGCAAACAGAACGGCAGCCATTGAAATCGTAGGGCAGCACTTGTAACCTACTAACTTTTACATTGTAGTGACTCACACCCTTCACTGTGAGTAATCTGCACCTGTTTTAATACATACTATCAGTGAACAGTAGTGCCCCTGTGGTGTGCCGGTTGGTGTCTGTGGAGTTCACCAGTGGCAGTAAGAGGTGCAGTGTCTGTGCTCTCTCCTGTGGGTGTCAGCCTTGTCGTCCACACTAAATGCTGTCCTGTGTCCAGTGAGCAGACAGAGAAAGGCAGACACACATTGTGACAGCGAGAGACACCAGGAGTAGTGGGTAGTTGGGGAGTGAGGGGGAAGGCTGGACGTAGTAACAGAGTGTGTGCCCCAACTGTACGGTGCAGCGACAGACAGAGCCAGAGAGCAGGACAGACACACTGTGCAGTAAAGGTGGTATAATATCTTCTGTCTCCCTCTCTGTGTCTGTGAGATATACAGCGACTGCCCCCTTGCACAGACAGTGAGAGAGGGAGACACCAGGACTAGGAGCTGGCTGGGGAGTTATGGAGAATCAAGCTACTTGTCCCAGTGTGCGGTCCGGCAAGAGAGAGAGAGAGCGGGAGAGAGAGAGACAGTGTAAAGAGAAGTTGCTGCAATCTTCTCAGTGTCTGTCTCTCTGTTTTTGCCTCCAAAGCACACTGCAGTGTTCTCTCTCTCTCACAGTGTTTGTCACTGTACCATGCTGTGCTGCACTCTCATTGTGCGTCTCTGAATCCGTGCAGTGACTATGCACTCCTGTGCACCTGGGCAGCTTGCCCCTGCAGTTTGAGAGCTTTCTCCTGTGTGACTAATATCATCCAGCTGCTGTTCTAATCCCTGCACCCCTTCCCCCCAAAGCAATGCAGAGGTCAGGTCACCATTTAATGGTTTGATGGGCCACTGCCAGGTGCTGCTAACTGCAGCTTGTAGCATCATTACAAATGTCTGCAGTGAGGACTGCAGGTGGGTTTCATGCAGGCAGAGTCCCCCTTCCCCTGTTCCCGACAGAGAAAGTAAGTGACAGTGCCCAGAGCGGCAGAGAGAAGTGCTGCAGAGTTTGCTTTCGAGTGGAGGTCAGTGTCCGTTACTTGTGTGTGTGAGCCGCTAGCAGAACCCCTGTGGCAGAGTGAGCAGTTTCTTGTGATCCCGGACGACCATTGTAAGTCCCTGTAGTCCGGTGTTTGTGCAATGAGGGAGAGAGGGAAATGGATGCAGAGGTATTGTTTGCGGTGCCCATGTAAGTAGATGCCATAGTGGTGAGGGTGACAGAAGTAGGTAGTAAATCAGGCAAAAGGAGGCCTTGAGACCCATCTGGATTGCCTCCCTCTCCTAGAGGGGGAATTAAGGAAACCCTTTATTTACCAACAGGAGATCATATAACCCTTGTTTAAAACTAGAAAACTATGTTTTGTTAACAAGATCACCTGGAAGTTCATTCCAAAGGATAGCAGAGTGTATAGAGAAAAAGTTTTCCCTCTTATTAGTGTACATTCTGGGGATTAGCAATAGTCTGTGGCAGCTGGCAGAAGAGAGAGAGAGAGAGAGCAGCGGGGCAGGTTCCCACAGCTTGTGGTTGCAGATTGTGACAGAGAGTGAATAAGTGACTGTAAGAGAGACACAGACTTTGATGGGAGGAGAGAGAGACAGAGCATGCCTCCCCCCTCCTCGGACCTGTGCAGTGAGCGGGAGAGCCAGAGTGTACCTTGCAGTGTTGACAGCAATGTCCGTGCAAGCCAGCGTGAGAGAGAGAGAGAGAGATGACAGTGTCGGCCAAGTTTCAAGTGAGTGCCTTTGAGTAAAGTTTATGATTATGAGGCATGTCTATTGAGCACTGGATTTTGTGTGTGGGGGAGGGGGGTGCAAAGTAATGGTGGCAGGCGATGTACCACACAGTAGTATGCACAACAAATGACACAGATCCTCTCAGTACTGTATATGTGACATTTCTACGTGCATAACAGCAATGCACTATGCATTATTTGTTAGGCACTATTTTGCAAGGTGGCAGGATACAGTACCTCTGTTGCTATTTAAGCAGCAGAAAAACACAAAAACATATAATTCATGTTATAAGTGCAATAACCCACTCCAGGGTATGGGATTATGGGGAATTAATGCACAACTGGGGGTGCTGTGAGGACACTCAGCCTGTGGCCTCATGCCTCACAATGTACCCAGCCGTGCATTAAATCCGCATAACCCCATACCCTGTCATGGATTATTGCCTACTTATATTATACCACATCTCAGTGGCGGCTCTACACCAGGGCCCGCCAGGGGCACGGCCCCGGTAAAAACATTCTGTGCCCCAGTTGGTGCCCCATATGTTGCAGAACCTCCACCATTGTAACAATATATCAGTGCCCTGGCTGCCATCTGTTGTGCCCTGGTAACCATTTGTGGCTAGAGCCGCTACTGCCACATCTGGATTTTGGGTCACCATTCTGGAATCTGACCTTAAGGAAGAATATCAATCTTATAGAAACAAATCAAAAATGTGCCACCAAAATGATAAAGGATATGAAGCTAAAAAGTTACGAGGATAGACTGGACTCGCTGGGACTTTTTAGCTTAGAAACTAGAAGGGAAAGATGAGACTTGTTGTTACTGTGTAATACCTTAAAGAACCTTTATCTTATGGACTGGTATGAACTTGAATTTTATAACAGGAATGCCAACTTAAGATCTCATGGTAAACTATTACTAATCCCCAGAATGTACACTTGTAAGAGGGAAAACATTTTCTCTATACGCTCTGCTATCCTGTGGAACAAACATCCAGGTGAACTAGTTAACAAAACATCCATTTCTAGTTTTAAACAAGGGTTATATGATCTCCCGTTGTCAAATAAAGGGTTTCCTTAATTCCCCCACTAGGAGAGGGAGGCAATCCAGATGAGCCGCAGGGCCTCCGTTTGCCTGATTTTACCAAGTAAACGAAGTAAGGACTGGTAGATCCAAGTGCTTCAAGTGTGTTATTTGACAGGGATTTAATGAGCTAGTACAATGAGCTTTGGCTAAATCCCCCAATGTATCAGAGGATGATAACAGAGTGGTGAGAGCAGTACATCATTTTATATCAAAATATGAATAGTAGGATATAAGAAGACATAAGAATACCAGAGAGAAGGAGTTTATATACTTTTAAAGCAATTTAGCACCATCTCCACAAGATTATCTGTCTGGATCACACATTTCCTCTTAGAAAGACATTATGGTAGACATGAAACCCACATTTATTTATTTAGTTTTTGGCACCAGGTACTGCAAGTACACTGGGCAATGTCTATTTTCAGGAATGACGTGGGATAAACAGAGCAAACAAGTAAACACCATATACTATAAAGAACAGAGTGACAAAATCAATACCAATCTAACACAATTCAGCTATTTACTACTGAGAGAACCACAGTTTATCTCAACAATAGAAGAATCCCTCAGAGAATAGAGTTTATTCATTTAGTGACTGACTTATTTATTATGATGGAGAATGTCTGATATTTAGTTTATGAGACGATGGGAGCTACTGGGGCCAACCTCTGCAGCAGTATTAAGTAAACTGTATGTAACCCCTAGGTGGCGCTATCCTTAGGGCTACTACCCCTGCCTGTTTGACTACGGACAGGTCGAGGGGCCTAGGTCCTATGGCGGGTGCCTCCACCCAGAGGTCAGGGTTCGTAGTGGTTAGACTAGCTTGGTCACAGCCCTCTGGGACACTGAGACCCCCTTTTATTCCCTCTAGTGACTCACACAGTACACCAGAGTTACAGCCCCAATACCCCACGTATACACACTGTTCATTCATATAGATACCACTTACCCTCGAGACTGATTGTGCAGCACGTCTCTGAGGACCTCCTATAAAATAAGGTTAAACAACATACACAGCAAAACACAATACTGTTTCCATAAGTACCAAGACCACAGACAGTATATAGTATAACAACAACAAATCTGATTTATTTAGGGGGCAGTAACATGAGAGGGGAAAATCAGGTTAATTGGTGGCATTAAATCACAGTACTGTGCACACATACAGGGTCTGAAAAGTCACACTCTGGGTACCCAGGTTGGGGGGGGAGGGCTAGCCAGGTCCGTTGCCCGGGGTTGGCTGGCAGGTGCAGATGGATGGGGCCCTGTAGAAGAAAATATATGTACAACACCAAATTGTAATCCGGAGCCGGATGGCTCAGTCCATGAAGCAGGGAAACAACAAGAATTAGATGACACACTCTGATTGAAAACAGACTGCAGGGGAATACCCTGATTTGTACTCACAATACCCAAGCTGAGGACCGGATGGTAGATGTTCTTCTGCGTTGCCAGAACAACAGGGCATGGAGACAAGATCCTTGTGACTGGACCCCACTGCAGTTGATAGCAAACATATTTAGTACAAGCTAAGCTGGGGTTTGCTTCCAGCTTCAGCACACAGCATGGGGGATTGGAAACAGCGATTCCCCACAAGCACTATGCACATTCATATGTAAAAGGAAAGTACTATACCAGGCAGGCTGCTCCTCAGTCCGGATTGCAATTACTACAAAATACCCGGGAGCACACACAGCAGCTTCAGTTCCTGACAGACTGAGTGCGATTCAGCAACTTCTCCAGTCTTCTACAGGGTGAGCCTGGTTTCCACTCTTCAGACTTCCTTCTTTCTCCTCACAATCAGATTCAGTCTGAACTGGCACTTACAACGGCTGCAGGCCGAACCTCAGGGCCTCACACGCGCTTCCTGCGCGAAGCTATATACCACAGAAGCACAGAGCTCCTTCTCTCTTCACAGCCACAACTAAACTGAGCTTTCCAGTCACAGAGCGGGGCATTTCCTTTAGCTCCACACCATTCTGTTGGTTGGTTCGGCTGTCACTCACAATAAGACTCCCTCTATTGGTGGAAAAAGGCGCCAAGGTCAAAACTACATTTCCCAGAGTCCCTGCCCATACAATCTCCTTGTGGCTGGCTCAAAATTAAGAGTCCAGGTTCTGATTCGCCCACAGGCTCCATTTTAGGGCTCCCTTAACCCAACTGGCCCAGCACAGCAGTTCAGGACTAAAATGAAAGAGATACACTGAAACAGTTCATGCTAAAATAAAGACAGGTTAGACAAACTACATTTTCTCAGTCACTCTAAATGATTTCTGGCAAACAGTTATATCTTTCAACAAGGCTCTCTCTGCACATGTAGCGATGGCAGAAACGGAGCGAATTGGCAGCAGCTCAGGCGGGATTCGAGCATTAAATACACAGTCCCCCCCATACAAACTAATTAAGTCTGCAAGCAGACAGCTCTTAAAGAGAGAGTACGTGGATGCTCAAATAGCACTCACTTGGAACCACATTAAAACAGCTCAGACACCGAATACCGCCCAGACTTGGAGCATTCGGGCAAGCTCCTGGAAGACTTTTGGGAACCCCCATTTGCAGGGGGGTTACATGTATTTTACAGCATTTTTCTGAGCACAAATGGTGTGATTGTATTAAAGCTTGCATTGGATTGGTTGGCTGGGGTGGTAGGAAGGTGAGGCAGGGATTGTGGGGTATTGAGTTGCAGGAGGAGTATGTGTACATCTAGAGCATGCAACTGCAAGCAACCAACCAACCAATAGGGTGCTTACTGTTGGTACAGTCCTCATTCTAGCAGAACCAACTAACCCCAGCATATGTCCACCTTATTGAGAGAGTACCTTGGTGCAGTAGGGTGATGTTTGCAAGTGCATCCACGGGAGGTTCACAGGTCTGCACAAACTTCTGCCTGGTTTACTCAACCAAAATGTAAGCAGCTTCTGTATCACTCATGAGAGTATTTTTGTTTAAGTCATACAGGAGTCTGTATCAGTTGTTACAGTGTTGTATGGTTGACTGGTATCGTTGGTCTGCTAGTACGAACGGGGATTCTGTCAGTACCCAGGGAAATGACCTAGAAGGAGTGATCCTGTAACCAGGATCTGTGCAATTCAAGGTAGCTGTGAAACTAGTGGGGAGCCAGACTGTCTCAAGCCATTGGTAAAGGCTACCTAGTATGATTTAAGGACTAATCCCTATCTAGGGTAAAGCTACTGGAACGTACAGCCAATTCCCTACCTGGGGTACAGCCACAGGGAAGATGCAGGAGGCACTTCTGGAGATAATGGGCAGTATGTGGGCTGTGTAAGGCAACTGTGATTAGAAGAGTGCTGTGGGATCATGGTTGCTGCCTTAGCTGAAGGAAGCTCTGCACCCTCTCTGTTGAGTTACGGTCTGCAAGAGCTGAGATGCACATCTTGAAAGCAAAGGCCAACTGGGCAGTAGGATCACTACTGGTACGTCTCACTCACTTCCCCCCAGGACACCACAGCCCAACAAAGGAAATTGAACTGTAGTGAGGGGGGGTGCAATGGGGGAGGGAGGGAGGACGGACAAGAGTGGAACATGGGGTACCAGTCATGGACTGATTTCTACCAATGAAAACAGGGTCAACTTGAGTCCTGTACTAAGCAGGCCAGGGGTGGTGCACCTGAAGCAGGAGAATCAGTACTGGTAGGTGAGTCAGGTGTAAGGGGGAGCCATGGGGTGGAGCAGCAGGAAAAGAATGGTGATAGTGATGGGAGACTCCATAGTGAGGGAGATGGAATGAATGGTGTGTTCCACTGACATGGAAATGAGGATTGCACATAGTAGCCTTGAGGTAACGGCAGCCAGACTTGAATCAGAGGTGGTGGAACTCACTGGGAGGGAAGGAGAGAGGCCAGACATGGTGGTGTATGTAGGTACAAACGACCTGGCATGAGTGAGTGTGAAAAGGTTTCAGGAGAGTTTCTGCACTCTAACTAGATCCCTGAAGGAGAGGCAAGTTTGGTAATCTTCTCAGAGGTTCCAATAAGGCTATGCAAACGAGAGAAATGTAGTTTCAGATATTTCAATTAAATGAATGACTACATAGATTCAGCAGGGAGGATGGCTTTCAGTACCTCGGGACTGGCGACACCAAATGAGAGAAGGGAGGCTTTTTGAGAGGAATGGGTTACAGAACCACTAGCTAGCACACATAATGATCCAATCAAATTCTGGCAAGAAAAACAAGCCATTTGGACTTCTCTGGCTAAAGTGGCATTGTATTTTTCTACAGAGGTAGTCAGCACCACCAAGAAGAATGTCACATCATTGTGTTTTGCATTGGAAGCCTGACATCATAAAAGCTACATTTAGTTGAATGCTGCTTTTGTGATTGATACTGGGCTGTGCTGCACCATCACAAGCGATATACTTGCTGGTGGCACTGGCTACCACCGTAGATGTCCTCTAACACTGGACACTTCAGAAAAAATTTCAGTACAGCTAGTAATATTATATACTTTTGTTTGGCCACACACCAGGTGCATCTCCATAAATTTTACTAAGATGCATTGTAAATGTAATGGTTTGAGCTTGCCAAACCCTTTATATTGAATTGCATGCAGGAGAACTGTGGCCTTCTTCTAACTGGTGAGCTCCCCACAGTAATCACCTGTGAGCCTCTTATTGGCCAGAGCACACTACATAAGCAATAAAGCCAGAGACTGGTTCCCCACGAGACAGAGAGAACGCAGGGGAACCTCAGCTCGGAATGGCCAGGTAAAATGTGATGCTTTTTCCTCAGTGATGAGGTGGTCACCTTGTTGTGGTGGTCAGGCTTGATCATAATTCAGCTGGTTGATGAGACTAAGAACCCTTCTAATAATTTAAAAAAGTAAGAATACTGGAGTTATTTAAAAAAAAATTGCAGGCTTTAAAGCAGCAGAGTTTGGTGGGGTGGGGGGGGGGCACCTTAAAGGAAATTGGAACTGATTTTTACATAGTTAACTACCCTTTTCGTCTTCCTTTCCATGCCCGTTATGTATTCTGATATGCTTTGACCAATTTTTGATAAATGAATCATCTAGCTTTGGGGTGCCCTCTGATCTACATAGTTGCATTCTCCTCACCAGCTACTACTCTTTCTTTTCATATTTCTAAGACATTCTTTGACATCAGTAACACCATTCCATGCTATTCATCTGAATGGCATAGAACAGTGTTATTGATATCAGAGAATGTTCAGGCAGTATGAAAAGAGAGAGCAGCAACTGCTGAGGAGGGAGGGATTCAGAACAGTTACAAAGGCAACAAAGTTAGTGATAGGGAATGTGTTTTACACCTCTAGATGACCTCCAGTTGTTCTTTTATTGGATACCCAGTATTCTGATATGTGTTTGACCTTTTTTGTTAAATTAATAATCTAATTGTGTTGTTTGTAATCATCTCCTGAATCCCTCTCTGCTCAGCAGTTGTTGCTCTCTCTTTTCATACGCCTGAACATTCTATGACATCACAAACTCATTTCCAGGCCATTCAGATGAATTGCATGGAATGGGAGTCTGTGATGCCATAGAATCTCTTAGAGATATGAAAATCAAGAGCAGTAGCTGGTGAGGAGAGTGGAACTCAAGATAGATCTGAGGGAACCCCAATACCACATTATTTATTTATCAAAAAAATTATCAAAGCATATCAGAATACATAACTGGCACGGAAAGGAAGACAGAAGGGCAATTAAATATGCAAAAATCATTTCCTATCTCCTTTAAACAAAAAAGGTCAGAAACATCAGAATATTGGGTAGACACTAAAAGGGAAGCTGGAGGGCATCTAGAGGTGTAAAAAACTGTTTCGTATCACCTTTAACTATATGCTTGGTCACACTCCGGTGCACCCCTAAATATTTTACAAATATGTATTGTAAATATGATGGGTTAAGCGTGCCAAAGCCTTAAAATTGAATTGCATGTGGTAGAATTGTAGCCTTCTCCTAACTGGTGAGCTCCTCAGTAATCACCTGTGAGCCACTTATTGGCCAGAGCACGCTATATAAGCAATGAAGCCAGAGAGAGGTTCCCCATAAGACAGAGAGAAAGCAGGAGAACCTCAGCTCAGAATGGCAAGGTAAAATGTGATGCTTTTTTCTGACCGATGAGGTGGTCACCTTGTTGCGGTGGTCAGGCTTGATCATTATTCAGCTGATTGATGGACTAAGAATCCCTCTAATAATTTAAAACAAGTAAGATGCTGGAGTTATTTCAAAAAATTGCAGGCTTTAAAGCAGCAGAGTTTGGGGGGGGGGGCACTGGTACCTTAACTACATGCTTTTGTTTGGTCACACACCAGATGCATCCCCATACATTTACTAAGATGCACTGTAAATGTGATGGGCTGAGCTTGCCAACCCCTTTATATCAACTAGTAATATTGCCTCGTCACACTGTTCAAGGCTAGATTCTGAGAATCTCGAATTCTTAGCCTTTTCAAACTCAACTTACCAAAGATCAAGTTTAACTATTTATTCAATTGTACACATGTTCAACAAGTGATATATACTGCTATTCCCAGTCCTTCACCGCCTGTTGGCAAGTCTCAACAGACCCTTCTCCCTGATACTGGTACTACAGTCTGGTTCAACACTCCCGCTGTAATGACTCAACTCTTCCTCCTGATCTCACAACAACTTTTACATTCTCACCACCTGCAAGTTCAGTATGATCTGGTGTGCCACTACGCACACAGAGTTGGTATCAATTAAATAAGTACCATCACCCCCGTACCAAGAATGGGATGATGAAGGAGTGAGTGGCATGACCAGACGCACACAGGAAAACACAGTTCTCAGGTCTGACTTCATGCAGTCAGTGTTAACTACTACAGCTTTGGCTGCCAGTAGGCAGTGTCTGTGTGGAGACATAGTTCAATTAATGTAAAAGAAAACAAAATATAAAAAAAAGAAAAAGAAAAATCAAACAAAAAATATCCACCCATGGCTGAAAAATATTGTAAAGGGCAATTATATGGCCTACCCTTAATGTATTTTTATTTTTTGTGTTTTTGATATACAACCTGTTTTTTTTTTCTTTTTTTGGTGTGTGTGTGTGGGGGGGGGTATTATTATACAATGTGAAAATCAATGGGGCCAAAGAGAATGTGGTACTTGGCATGGAGGTGAAGCAGATACTAAATGGGGTATATATGCCTTGAGGTCGACAGTGGCCCACTTCTCTCACCCTTAATGCTTATAAGCACTGGTCACACAAAAAAAGTTGTCCACTGTGGCTATGTACTAACAAGCATTTGTCAATGCCGAATGCTTGCTTGCTGGCATTGGCATTGGTAGTGTAGGAGTCACAGAGCTGCATACTAGGAATGGCAGTGAAGTATTGAACTGAAGCCAAGCCCGTCACCACCCTGCAGATTGTGACAGGCATTGGGGTGTGCCTTTGGGTCATCAGGCATAACGGCCACGCCATTTCACCACACCCTACCCTGCAGACACCAACAAGTGTCACAGTGTGCCTTGGGGTCTTTGGCCCTTATGCGCACCCCATTCCATCAGGAAGTACGGTGAGATGGGTGCGGTATAGAACAATGGGGTGAACTTTGGGGCCAGTCCAAGGCACACTTTGATGCCTCTCACTGGCTGCAGGGTGTGGGTGGGGGTGGAATGGTATGAGCATTGCAGGCAACAATCCCAAGCCCTGATGCCTGTCATTCTATACAGGGTGGGGCATTATGGTCAGAAACCCTAACGCCTCAGGCATTCGTTGGTATTTTCACTCCAAATTTTCAACATGTTTTTTTTTTACCCCCCCCCCCATGAACAGTGGCAATATCAGTTTATTAGTCGAAAGCTGCTTTTGCACAGCGACTACGGCATTTGGCACCACAGGTGCAAAAACACACTCCAGACAGGATGTGAAAAATGACAGCGGTACTGTACATGGGGAGGTGTGAAAAATAGCAATGTTGAAAATCTGCTGTGAAAATATTAAAAAAACTGGTGAAGTCAATGAAGGCAGAGTAGAAACTGTGCAACCCATAATCGTAATGTAACTAGTTTGGGGATTTTTACAGCAGATTGTTAATACAGGCATTTTGGGACCTCCAATCATGAACAGTGTCAGTGTGATTTTCTTTATCTGTCCCGAACAATGATTTCCCACAGCTACCACGCGATTTCCGCTGAAAGTGTGAAAACACATTTCGCCATGTTGTGAAAAAATGACAGCTGTACTGTTCAAAAGGAGGTGTGAAAAATGCCACTGGTGAAAATGTGGACTGAAAATATTACAAATTCATGAACTTACGAGGGTGTGTGGAAACTGCGCAATGCTCACTCATAACACAGTCATTTTATGGAGTTTTGTCACCAAATTTTCAACATAGCCATTTTAAGACCTCTGCTCATGACCAGTGTCACTGTGATTTTCTTAATCTGTCCCAAACATTGTTTTCACACACTGACTACACCATTGTGCGCTACATGTGCAAAAACACATTTTGGGCGAGATGTGAAAAATGGCGGCTGTACTGCTCATAAGGAAGTGTGGTAAAATGGCAATGTTGAAAATCTGGCATGCAAATATTACAAATTCGCAAACTTGCCAGCATGCGTAGGAACTGCGCAACGTGCACTCCTAACACAGTCATTTTTGGGAATTTTTTCACCAAATTTTCAACATAGCATTTTAACATCTCTGCTCATGACCAGTGTCACTGTGATTTTCTTAATCTGTCCCAAACATTGATTGCGCACACCGACTGCGCCATTGTGTGCTACATGCACGGAAGCACATTTTGGGCGACATGTGAAAAATGACAGCTGTACTACTCATAAAGAGGTGTGGCAAAATGGCAATGTAGAAAATCTGGAGTGCAAATATTAAAAATTTGTGAACTTACGAGCGTGTGTAGGAAGTGCGCAATGCACGCTCGTAAAACAGTCATTTTTAGGAGTTTTTTCACCAAATTTTCAACATAGCCATTTTAAGACCTCTGCTCATGAACACCATCACTGTGATTTTCTTAATGTGTTCCATTCATTGATTTCACTCACCGACTGCGCCATTGTGCGCTACATGCACGGAAACACATTTTGGGTGAGATGTGAAAAATGACAGCTGTACTGCTCATAAGGAGATGTGTTAAAATGGTAATGTTGAAAATCCGGAGTGTGAATATTAAAAATTCTCGAACTTACGAGCGTGCGTAGGAACTGCGCAATGCACACTCGTAAAACAGTCATTTTTAGGAATTTTTTCACCAAATTTTCAACATAGGCTTTTTGAGAGCCCATCTCATGAACACTGGCACTGTCGTTCCATTAATCAGTCCCAAAAGGTGATTCCGCGCAGTGACCGCGAAATTACCCTTCGGGCCCGATTAACGCCATGACAGTGACAGAATTCATGAGGAGTAAAAACCCCATGTTGAAAATTTGGTGCAAAAATTCCAAAAAATGCCTGAGATATGCAGCAAAGTTGAAAAAAAACCTATCATATTACATTATACAGTTTACTGGCATTTTCTCAGTTCATGGCCAGCTTTGAAGAGTGCAGCCGTGTTCCCGGTCCACCGAAGATCGTCGCACCGGAGTCCGGAGGTAAGTGTGGGGTGAGGGGGTGTGGGAGGCAGGGTGCAGTGGGTGGAGTGCGGTGGGGAGGAAGCCAATGAGACCGCGAGGGACCGCTTTTTTCTTTCAGGACTTTTTTTAAAAGAGGATGACAGATGATTTGCCACGCTGGGTGGGCTCTCAGCGTGGCATCGGGAAGGCTGCTTTGGGGGCTGAATGATCGGGGATTGGGCACCCTTGTCGGCCATAACAGTTTCTGCCATGCTGTGGGCTCCCAGCATGGCACCTGGAAACGTTTGGGGGCCTCTGAAGACATGGAGCCGATGGGGGATTTGGCACCCCGTCAGCCATTCATTGTTTGCCACGCTGGGGTGGGCTCAGCGTGGCACCGAGAAGTTTGTTTTTTGGGGGCCTGAGCCGACGGGATTGGGGCACCCGCCGGCCATACAGTGTGTGCGTTGGGGAGCACGCGATGAGCATGCAAAATGCAGTGCTTGCATGCCTGCGTGCGTGGGGGGGGAGCTCTGCTCACTGAAGTGGAGCTCTCCCTTTCAACTGTATGCCACTGCATTCGGTATCTTGGATGATGGCTCTATGTTTCTTGCACATGCGTGCAAGCAAACATAATAATGACTGCTGTTACCCTTCACATATACCACGCCTGACTGTACTGTACAGGCCCTCTATCCTGATCCTTTACTGTTACCAGTTCTACCCTTAATCTCTAGGTAGCTTCTGGTGCTTCACTGCATTCTCAGCTGTGAGAACGGCGTATGCCAGTGGACAATACTGCTGCAAGTGAAAGCCAATGAAAGAATGTAAACAACTGCTGGTGAAAGAATGTAAACAACTGAAGTGCACTATTTGTAGTACGCAGGCCTGGTGGCATATTTGTAATCCAGAGGTACAATACATTCTGTTGCACAGCTAAGTTTCCCACTGTACTGGTAACCCTGAGCTATCTTATCATCTACATTTAGTAGCAGGACCAAGGCCCTATTTATGTACTTATGGTCCTAGTCAAGCAATGCAGGCCTCTCCAGTCAATCAGATCTCTGCTGCAGACTCTGCGTCTCAGCTCCCATAGTAAAGAACAGATCGAGCACCTTGGTATGCCTCTCTAAGCTCTCTCTCTCTCTCTCTCTCTCTCTCTCTCTCTCTTTGTCAGTTGCACTACGGCACCTCATGCTGAACACATCAGCTCTGGCTCTCTATATCAGTTTTTCTTAAGAGTGTCCGGTGTGAACCTGCAGTAAAGCATGCCCATCTTCCTTAACAGTGCAGCTCCAAGGCAGCCACACAGCACAGTAGGCCAGTCACCTGGCTATGGTGGCTGGCAGCAAAGGCTGCCTAAACACTTAGGCTGTGTCATAGCTGCAGACCTGCACGCCTGTACCTGACTTCTCTCAGGGCACACTGAAGAGCTCAGCTGGGAGATAGATTATCTGTGCAGATTGACTCCATCTAGCTGCATTTGGTCTTTCACTGCATGTAGAAGTCTCTTCCTTTCATGCAAAAGCACACTTCCTCCACCAAACTGTTGGTGCTTAAGCAATGACGATCACTGCAGTTGTTGTGTCTACTTCTTAAATCATTCTGACAAGTGCTGGCTCTCTGCAGACTACTCTGAAGACTCTGTCTGAAAACTGACACAAGTTGGACAGAGCTGGGGGCGTGTCACTTTCTGGACTTTTTACTGGCTACTCAGCTCTTCCCACAGTCACTTGACATCTGATTGGCTGTTACCATGGGTGAATTGATGAAGTTCTTCAGTGTCCCATGAGCCCTTCTGGCACAGTAGAAGATTCTGACAAACTAACTGGCTGTAGCAACTGTTCTGTGACCCCGCTGCCATGTTGATGGGGGTCAGAGATGAACAAAGATGGCTGCTCGTGTAGTCCACAGGGGCACTGCCCCACATTACCTTTATTTCAGCACAGGGCTGCTGCCCGAAAACATTTAAGGCCCCAGATTTGCATGTATGGGTTGGCCTTCGGTTAAGCTGCAGTTGGGGCTGTGTTCAGTATAGTCAGCTGTCATCAGGGAGTCCCTGCTCACAAGCAAGGTTGCACTTCTTGTTGGTAATATCAGAGCTGTTTTAGTAAATGTTGCCATCTGGGCCAGAGACACAGATCTTCCTCTTCTTTCCCACTCCAGCCCCATTACTGTTACAAACTGTGGGGGACCCAGAGCAAAGCACAGCAGAGCCAGCGAGGTGCAGGTGGGCTCTAAAGTGCCAAAGTTAGCCCCAACATGTGGAGGGGAGTTACATAAATATAGAAAAAAGGTAACTTATCAGCAATGAATAAAAAAATAACACTATCAGAAAAAAACTCTGTTCAATTCAGAGTGTTCTATATTTATTGATAAGAAGACAGAGAGACTTTAAGCAGCCAAAACAGAAAACATCAGCTTCTGGGGAAAGATGAGAAAAAAATGAATATTATCAGGACAAAATAAATGAGTTAATATGTTGTACACTTCCTCAGCCTGGGATACTTGGGCACATGTTGGAGACAGGTGAGACACTAGATGATTTAAGCCTTAACATGGTCAAATGTTTCTTTATAAATGTGTTCAACTGATTGGGGTCATAAGAAAGATAATTCTCAGTTGTATTTGGACACCCATTGCTGAAAATCACTCTTCTTGTGACTAAAACAAACTACCATGAAACAGAAACTGCTCCCTTATGGGTAAAGCTACCAACTTTCTGAGGCCTAAAACTGGGACGGTCCATCCTGACCATGACCCCCCCACACCGTGTCACTCCCATGGGCACTGCCGCAGACAACGCTGCTTACAGTCAGTTACATTCTGCTGCTTGCTATGGCCATGCTGCCCCACAGTAACACCAGTAGCAAACATTCAGATTAAAACAATACATCATTCTGCTGCAGCAAGTTCCAAATCTTGATGTACAGAAAGTTCATTAGAAGCAAACCTGCATTAAATTGTGTTTAGGCATTCGAGCTGCATGTATTGCTCCTCCTGACAGTCCCATCCAACCTGTTTATATTCACCTCAGTTGCTGAGCAAACTTCACTTCAGTGACTCCCACCACCACACCAGATTGTTTTCACACAGTTCCCTGCAGCTGATCAGGTTTGGGTACCTTAGTTTCCTGCTGCCAGTCTCTTCTCTGTCTGGAGTCCCTCTCAGCTGCTGTCAGGCAGATGTTCACTTGCACTTGTTTGCACTACTACCCAGTCTAATCTAACAGGAAGGAACATGTGTTACTGTGCTCCCATTGATATGCTTGCAGAGCAACACAGGCACAGGGGTTGAAGTTGCAAACTGCTGTCCAGCCCGAACAGCACCAAGGTCTTGCTAAAATAACTATCACTCAAGGATTAGCAGTCAACAGAAAAAAAAGGGACAAAACTGGGACATGTAAGCAAAAAAAGGGACAAAAGAGACATTTTGCAAAACTTGTAGGGACACTGGGACATGCTGCCTAAAACAGGGACTGTCCTTGGAAAATAGGGACTATTGGTAGCTTTACTTATGGGACACAGGGACATCAAGACAAATTTTCAAGACACAAAACTTAAGCTCCAAAATGGTAAACATAAAATGACAGGTGGTACCATAAAAAGTTATATGCAGCACTATATAAATGGATTTGGAAACCAAACGGGTTCAAAATGAAGGCAAGAAGAACTGTGTGTTTTAACAGCTTGCACGTGGTACATTTGTAAAAATACTTGGGAGTTTGGTTAGACTCCACATGGTTAATGAGATATTCACATAACTACAGTATTAAAAATGCTGACTGTTAAACTGGGACTTCTGTATAAACACAAAAAGTGTATTCCTTCAACAGCATGCAAATGATAGTGGACGCTATTATATTCCAGTATTTGATTATGGGGATATGTGTACGGTGGGTCATCCAGAGAGGAGGGTGACAGATGAAGCTAGATGTTATTTACAATAGGTCATTCACTAAAAACAGCACCAACAGCTTGATCTGGTTCAATTTCAATTGATTACCATCTGAATTCCAACCCCCCCCCCCGGGTCACCCTGAAAAAGGGAATTCTGGTCTCAGTGGGCCCACCCGGTCAACAAAGTTCAATAAATTCAATAAATAAATAAATAGGTTTGCCTACCTCACCCTGGATGCCCCTTGGGATAGGCGTCACTACCAGTTATAGAGGGATAGTTATATTTGGGAGATCAAAGAAAGAAAATCACCTTTTACATTTTATGTACTGCATGAATGTTACACACAAAAGGCACAGTACCTGACTGCATGCTCGATTTTCTGGCAATGAGGATACCTACAAAAGGTCTATGATTTGCTTCTTGCATTGAATTTCACATTCCCTTGTGTAAAATGTATTTATTTATTGATGTTTCGGATACACCTTTGAGCGCGGCTCATTCACAAAGGTTCTACGTCACATTTACAGAGCAATAACCATAGGTGCCGGAACGGGGCACTAGGGCCATGGCCTTACCACTTCATAAGTGGCCCTATCACTTTTTTCAATCATGTTAATGTATTTAATAGGGGAGAACTCATCCCTTACATCCTTGGCCCTACCACTTTTCAAACCGTTCCGGCACTAATGGCAATAACAGCAGTATTTGTACACAGTGCACAGTTCATTGAATATTTATTTATTGAAAACTAGGATTACAAATACCTTTGAACTAGGGGTTCTTTTACAAAGGTTCCATGTTAGAGCAAGGATGTGTACAACAATAAAACGGGTACAAAAACCAAGATAGTTACAATGCAATATGTTTACAAATTGTAATAAAAACAGGGCAACCTGAAAGTGCTCATTGTAGCAAATACAGCAGTCAGAGCATGACCTAGTCAAATAAGTGCAAGAATTGCAAATTAGAGCAAAGGTGTAAAGATGTGGGAGAGGGGGGGAAAGGAAGAGGAAGGAGGGGAGAGGAATCGGCAACTTAGGGAACCTATAGCACATACTGTATAGGTGAGGGGAGGGAACAGGGAGCGGGAAGGAGAGAAGGACAGAATAAAGGGGAGGGGATGTGAAGAGGATGAAAGGAAGGGACAGGGAGGGGGAAGGGCAGGGAGGCATTGAGAGGGAGGATAAGGGAGGGGAAATGGAGGAGACATATGAAGGGGATGTAGGCGTAGCTGGAGTAGGAGGAGGGGTAAAAGGGGGGGTGGGTGGAGAAGACAGCCAGTAAGGAAAGAGGAAGAATAATAGGAGGTACGGAAGGAGGGATGTATGGGGGGACCAGTAGCCAAACTAGGTGGTACAATCATAGCTACTTCACGCAAGGAGGTGTTGACGCAGTTTGAGTTTGAAAGAACCAAGTTTTGGTTTAGAGGTGACGCCCGGTGGGAGGCAATTGAGCCAAGTAGGCACTCTGTAGCCAAAATCCATTGTTTGCCTACAAAGTCCTATAGAAGGGAACAAGGTATGTTTGCTTAGAGGTACTGTGTGTACAGCAGGGTTTTGCCATCGGCATTATAAGGGTTTCAGTGGCAGGGAGAGTGAGGCTAAGGCTGATCTTTTTTGTGAGTAAGTATGTCTGGTAGGAGACCCTCCCCTCGAGAGGAAGCCGGTCGGTCCTTTCGTAAAGTTCACAAGCGTGGGTGAACTTGTCTCAGCCCCAAAGACCAGTCTGCAGGACTTTTTCAGTGCTAAAGCTATTCTCCTAAAGGTGGTGTCAGAGGCAGCACCATAAATAACTAGCCCATAGTCGATTACTGAAATGATTGAGCTGGTTACAGCCAATCTCAGAGCCTTAGTGGTCATATAGTGGCGATAATGATGGAGGGTCCCAATCCTGGAGTTAATGACCTTGGCAATTTAGTTAACATGCAGACTGTAGGAAAGAGCGGTATAAAGTGTTATCCTGAGGTATTTAAATTCCTGTATTTGCTCAAGAGGTTGGTATTGGTTGTTACGGATAACTAAGGTTGCAGCTATGTGTTTATTGAGAGGGCTGGACAAGAGCATTACCTTAGTTTTTTTGTAATTTATGAGCAGTTTGTGTTGCCCAAACCAGGTCTCGATCATCTTAAAGTTGGATTGACGGTCAGCAGTTAGAGGGAGTGGATCTGGGTGGCTTGAGAAATGGACAGCGCCATCCACATAAAAGACCACGTTACTATTACAGGCTTTAAGGAGGTTACTGATGAACAGACTAAAAAGAAAGGGTCCAAGGATGGATCCTTGTGGGACACTGGAGCGCACAGGAAGGCTGCTGGAGACAGTATCACAAATCTTCACTTGCTGGGTTCTACCACCAAGGCAGCACATGTATATACCTATTGGTCAGTGAGGCAACTTCGTGGAAGTGTTGCCCAAATGGTAGGTGAGAAGAAGGGGAGCGGTAAGAAGGTAGAGAATGCGATAGAGTAGTTGAGACGGGAAGGGAAGAAGAGGAGTAGATGCCCCAAAAGGCAGTAGTGGTAGTTACGTGCAGGTGCAGGTGGTTTTACCGGAGAAGTACCTTTTCAGTGCTGTTCTGATTTGATTTAAAATGAATAAGGGATACTCTTCTTTTCCTATTCATGGATCAAAAACATGGAACAGAGTTAACCAATTGCACTGAGGGCACCAGTAAATATATGCGCACCATGGAGGCCAGTAAAAGACTAGTTCAATGCATGTGCTATGCTACCCAGGCCACTGTATGCTGTACACTACTTGAAAGGGGATAGAGTAGTTCACTACTTTAACATTTTTACATCATAAGTGACATTACACTGTAAACTTAAAATGTAATCTTTTATCTTCAGCTGTATTTTATTAAACTGTAAAACAGTGCAATTAGACACTAAGAAAACAGAAAAAAGTCGACATGCATCTCAAACTGATACACTATTATTACAGGCAAGATTAGCTATGCCCCTATCATTTGGTACCTCATAAGGGGTTCGCTAAAGTGAAACAATACAACATAACACATTCTAAAGGCCACTACTGCCATGAGCAGGGAATTTATTTAAATTGTACAACATCGTGCAACCAGGATATTTTGTATATTTTGTGTACTGTTGTACACTGATTAGTAGATGTATAACTGATGTAGAATATTAATGACATGGATACAGTATACTGTATATTTTTATGCTATCTGTTGTATCTAATACCATCTGTGGTTATTGTAGCAGTTGTGATTATGAATGTTTTATGATCCTGTAGAAAATGAGCAGGGATATGACCTACTACAGGGATGGATGATTTTTAATAAGTTACTGCTACACAAAATCAAACAATAAATTATATTCTGCTAAAAGCATAAACTAGCCAAACTGAAACAACCCCTAAATGTCCACTGTTTATACAATGCAACCCTGGAAAATACTTAGGTTGACAAATACCCGGACTCCTGTTTGAATCATAATTGCCTTTCACAGACTATATACAGTAGCTAAAATTACCAAAACAGTACTCACAAGACTAGATGCTCTCCACAAAGTTAAATGTTTCCAAAGTATTGAAGTTAGGAGGACCTGTTACCCACATTTTATTTTCGTCACTGGAACATGGAGTTGTATTCTTTAGAAGCCTCTCCAAACAAGGATCCAATAAGCTATGCACTGTGTATAACAGTACTTGTAGATCTGTGCCAAATGTGCCCAGACCTACCCACTCCCAAATAGAGATGCAGCAAATTTTTAATCCGCCGGCGAAGTGGGCGCAAAGTGGCCACTTCGCATTAGCGGAGCACAACGCAAACTGGGCTCTGCAAGGTGCTCATTATGCGCCATTATTATTCCCACTTCACGTTGCCATTATGCCTTAACGTGAAGTAAGGCGAAGTGAGAAGAGAACAGGCAGCCCCTCACACATCACACGGCTTACAGTACTGTAAGTCACATGCTTTAGCCAGGCAGGAAGGAAGTGAGTCAGAGAAGCAGTTTCACTTTTTCCTTTGCATTTGTTGAGGGAGAAAGCACTGTGAGAGGAGACTAGGAGTTAAAGTGCTTGATTGCCTTGCCACTTGCGTTTCAGAAGAAAACCAACAGCTTTTTTAAAAGCTATATCTTTATTTAGTCTTTGTATTGTATTTGTGGGTTTTTTTTTGTTAGTGAATTTTTTTGTACAAGTTTTGTTTTGTTTTGTTTGTGTGACTGACTGTGTGTGTCAGTGAGTGTCCGTGTGTGTGTCTGTGTGTGTGTCGGCCCAGGGACTTGTTGTGTGTGTCAGGATGGACCTAGGAGAAGGCGAGTCACCTGGCCCGTGGATGCGGTCAGAGGGGAGTGCAGACCCGTGGGGGGTGGGACGGTCGTATCATGCTGGACCACTCCCAACTCCTGGGTGTTGCTCCCCCCCATGCTGAAGCAACAGGAGCAGCAGCAGCACCAGTGCCACCGGTGGCTGCTGTGTATCCACCTTCTCCATCACTACCACCACCACCACCACCGGTAGCAGCAGCTATGGGGGCTCCAGAAGCACCCCTTCCACCACCTCCACAGCTACAGGAGGTGGCCCTGGAAAATGTGGGTGGTGAGACTCGTGCGAGGACTGTGTCTGGTCCCCCCCCCCCCAACAGCTCCCCAGTGTGGGAGTTTTTTAACTCTGTGGGGGGAGACAGCCCAATGGTGGTGTGCCATCTGTGTGGTGTGGTGGTGCACCGTGGCCCCCATGGGACACATTTGGGGACTAGTGGCCAGCGCACCCACATGCTGAACCACCACAGGGCAGAGTGGCAGGCTGCCACGGAAGAGGCCAGGCGTCCACCTGCTGGCCCTTCCATGGCAGTGGCCAAAGGTGCTTCTGGGGTGGGAGTTGTGCCTCGTCACCGCCGCAGCAGGAGGAGGGCTAGAACAGCAGCTGCTCCACCACCACCACCACAGCCACCAGCACTACCCTCTCCACCTCCGCCCCTGCTACCTGGATTCCCTGCTGCAGTTGACCCCGCCACAGTCCTTGCAACACTGTCTGACATCGCCCTGGTGTGGGCAGCTCTTGAAGAAAACAATGAGTGGTCCGGTGCTTTGCAGCAGCAGGTGAACAGAATAGAACAGCAGCAAATAGTTTCAATGCTGCACCTGCTGCTGGACCACCATGGCATCCCATGGCCACAGTAAGTTAGGGGATTGTTTTCTGCCCCCCACCCCACCCCACTACTGTGTTGTATTGTTTTTGTGTGTTTTTTCTTTGTTGTTGTTTAATCATACACATTTTCCCTTCCAGGGGAATCTTTCTTGCACCACATAGTGCAATACATTTGTGTGAAAACCACCCGTAATTTCATTACAGTGTGTCATGTGACGGAGGAATTCCCATTCTGAAAATCTGCCCACATTCTGCCTCCCTTCTCAGCAACATTAGGACGTGATGGCAGGGAGAGCGCGTGTGCGTGCTCCTTACAGTGAATATCTGATTGTCCGGCAGCTTTCCGAATGTTTCTTTATGTTAATGGTCGGTTTGTGGTGAAATGTGTGGGCACGTTTCCAGTAAGAAGAGCCTTATTAGTGGAAACATTCTCACATTTCACCACAAAGTCAACCTTATAACATAAGGAAACACTGGGATAGCTGCCGGACATTCACTATAGTGGAGCATGCACCTGCGCTCCCCCTGGCATCACGTCCTAACGTTGCTGAGAAAAGGGGGCAGAATGTGGGTGGCTTTTCTGATTGGTAATTCCTCTGTCACATGACACACTGTAATGAAATTATGGGTGGTTTACACAGAAATATATTGCACTCCGTGGAGCAAGAAATATTCCAGTGGGAGTAATGCCCCCACATATTAGGTTATGTGCATCACCATAACTATGTAATATGGTGAATCTCTGTAAAGCAGCAGCGCAACAATCTGTTGAGAACTCTGACCTATATTTTTTAATGCTATGTTACAACTTCCTTTACTTACATCCTGACTGACTGGAATGATACGAGAATTTGCAGTAGTTGAATCTGCTGTACTACCTTTTTTCAGGTATGAAATAATGAAAGCAGCATTCCTTTTAAATTGGTGCTGACCAGGTCTTTGTCATTGTTTTCCTCTGCTTTTCTCCATCACATCAATTAGTTGTGATGCTCTGCTTTTAACATGTCCATGGTGTGGCTTATTGAAGTCCGTTATTTTAAGCACTGAAGTGGGAGGGGCACGTGATGTTTCGGGCACTGCACACCTGGACTGCAACTGACCACCACGACTACCTATCATATTGATTACTGGGTCATCATCATCATCATCAACTAAAACTGGTAGATCACAAGTTTTTATGGGAAGGGGATTCCTGCAAACAGACTCAGACACAGCCACTTTGAATTTCTTTTTCTCCGGTTCCCAACTGGGGTCAATTACATCATCATCCTATTCATCAACGTCACACACATCCACATCTTCTGCTTGGATGCTAGCATGTGGACTGCATGTTGCAACAACAGCAACATCATCATCATCAGCATCATCTCATTCATCATCAGCATCTACACCACCACCACCATCACCTAATATTTTTTCACCACACTGGGAATTACTGCATGGAAAATGTGTGACATTAAGTGCCACGGTGTACGGAATATCACATTGTATGCTATCGTTGACATGATTATCAGAATCCTAAGGTTCAGTTACTGGGATGTTACTGGGAGTATGATATCATCTACAGTGCCACTCACTTGCATTGCTTCACACTCAATAATTTTGGATACGGTACACTAGTTGGAATTAGAATTTGACGCAACAATACTAATACTACCTCCACCACCACTAACACCAGTAACACTAACACCACCGGCTGGGAAAACATCATCTCCTCCAACTATGAGTGAAGCTACTGACTGGGCTGTAAAAAACACTGCAGGAGAAATACCTTTCCTCACATCAGCAATGCACTTCTGCATCTGCATGCTACTACCACGCCCACAGACCATCTTTTTTTTTTTTAATTTAGTTGTTTAACCAGGTATAGCACACTAAGCTGAAAGCTTTTTTACAGGAGTGACCTGGGAGCACAAGGAGGTTAAGTGACTTGCTCAGGGTCACACAGTATGCAAGTGGAAGCTGTGGGATTCAAACCCAGGTCTGGACTGCTGGATGTCACTAAATTTGCAGCTCAGAGCCTTAGACCACTGCGCTATACTGCCAACATTGCCATGGCGAGAAACAGCTTTGCTTGCACGTCTCTTTGCAGGCATTTTGAGGGATCAACCACAATATTATAACCAAATTCAGATTTTGATATGTTCACTTTCTGTTTGGAGGGATGTTGGATGTGAAGCCAAATAAACAACTGTGGCTTCAGCAACAGATAAGAGACTACTCTGAGACTGTCACAGAATTAAAACAACTTCGGTAACCAACTGCGCAGATGAGGTCACAAAAACAATCCAATCTGGTAAAAAATACCTTTTGAACATGGGGGGCACTGAATGCAGACAGTGCAGATTTTTACAGCACTACAAGCAGCAAAACCAAGAACAGATACCACGATCACAGTACAAAATCAGGCAGCTGCAGTGGATAGCAGGTTCACACTGCTGCACCTGCAATTACACTAGTCTGTGGGACAATAAAAGGTGTATTATTTGATGCATGCAACACTGCACACACACTCACACACAGAACAGTTTGTGTACAATGCTGAATGAGGAATGCATAGCAAATGCAAAAGTTCAGTACTATGCCACTTTATGTACTGTAAATTTGTAATGTAAACAACCTGAACTTATGAACTGCTGCACCACATCAACACAACAAACAGCAAGAAAATTTCAACTATTACTGACAATATTACTGTGTGTACATTAACAGTCAGTTATATAACAAAAATATAACTAAAAAACAAAGAAATCTCTATTTCTCCAACTTAAATCTACCTACACCACAGATACGCCCCTCCCCCAAAGTACACTTTCACTGTTTTTCACCACACACACTCAGTGTTGTAAATTATCATTCAAAATCCACACAAAAACAAAAATGCTCGATGATATGAGCATAGGAGGGTTTCCTACAATCGATGAACTAAAGTTGAATCCACCCCCAAAAAAATGCAAAAATGCTTTTTGAACAGCTTTTACAAGATTCCTATCACAGACAGCTATCAGAGCACACTGTCTCCTACTCCTTCCTACTCATACTACCCCAAACTGAGGCTGTGCAGATCAATATAGAGCCCATGTGACCTGAAATCCCATGAATCACTTCAAAATTCGCCTTTGGAGCTCAAAAACAAGGCAAAGTGAAGCAAAGTGCACTGCCTGCAATGCACTTCACCTTAAATTTGGTAGAGTACTGGTCTAGGGAGGCGGAATAATGTGAAGTCATTGTTTCCAATGGACTTCGCATTCCTCATTGTAACATGAAATACTCTGCTTCACACTGCGGAGCACTCCGGGAATCTGCCTTTGCTCCGCAAATTGCTTCGTGAAGCAGATTGAGCCCATTTCACCCACCACTACTCCCAAATGGGCATCCTGCCACCATAGGTGAAATAGGCTACCTGTACTTGTGGTATAATCTCATTTTAAACATAACCAACAAAAAAAGACCCTGAGAAATTATACAATCACTTACAAACACAAAATGGCCATTATTGTTCAAACTGTGCTCTGCTTCTGTAACACTGATGTACTTATAACACCCATGTCTAATGCAAAAATTGTAGAAAGAGCTGTCTCCTATAGAGCTGTTGCGAAGTTCCGGTGAAGTTGCAAAATACGCCTTAGTTAAAAACTACATGAATTGCCCACATTACCACTTTGCCAAATAAACTGAATTTTCCTGGAGAAACGGCACTTTTTCAGGTGAAGTCAGTTAACATGATGGTGAAGTTAAAACTTTGCCAGTGAATTTACATTAACTTCTCCTAAAAAAATGCCACTTCGCCTGTCAAAAACTTCACGAAATCAGCACTTCACACTTTGTGAATTTGGCAAACTTCACAAACTATTCCATGGAGCTAAGTTTGCTAACTACACACATCTCTAGTATGCTACAGCCTACCACTTAAAACAGTCAAACTTATAGTTCAAAAATAGAATATTAAAACATGGATGGAAAAAATCCTGGTTTATTTGTAGTTCCAGTTGTGATGTTATCTCAGTGCAACAGCATGGTCTAAAACTAATCTAAAAAAAAGCCAATATAAAAAGTCTTTTAAAAAAAGATTCTACAGGATCCAGTTTATAATGCATAGTTAGACACTCCAGGGCATGTGCTATGCTGTTTAACGTCACTTCCCAGAAGGTTGAAGGCACTTGTCATACAACCCAACCGAAGGGGTGATGCAGTCCCAGCATGACACCTGCCCTGTCGAACCTTACTGCCCAAGTAAAGCCCCTCACTTCCATATCTGCACATAACTTGGAAATGGATCCTAAATGTTGTATTTAGCTGCTGTAATTTTGTATCATGGCCTACAGTTATACAATGTTACATGTTATTTCATTTTTTTTCCAATTATTCGTTATTCTCCTTTGATCTTAGGCCCCTCTTGGCTGTGTTCCCCCAGCCCCATCACCCCCCTTCACCCACACTTACTTCAACTGCCCGTGCTTCCATTTATTCCCCCCCCACCACCACCACCACTCCCATGGCAGGGCCATCAGGCAGGCAGGCACCAAACCTCCTTCAGAAACCAACATCAAGGATACAGCAGCAAGAGCCGATCCGGAGGTGCAGGGCCTACATAGAGCCAGCGTCATCCTGTCAGGGGCTTCCTGTCACTTTTCCTCCCACTTTTTAGGATGCTGGCCTTAACGTTACACAGCCAATGGCAAGCACATTATCTCAGTCAGTTGTCCAACCCCTTCCACTGTCACCCCCAAACAGCCTGCAACATCCTGAGGACTCCTAGGCATTGCTGCTGCAGTGGGGCACCATCCACCCTCCCTTCCTGAGGTGAGAGTTCTTTGAGATGCTCAGTCCTACTCACCTGCCAGCCCTCCAGCAGCCTGGGTTCGTTCCTGAACCCAGGTCACCAGCAACGAGAATAGCAGTGCTACTGCTATGCTGATGGGCTGACCTGTGTTGTTTTATCTTTGATTTGAGTCATGACTGAAAAAGGGAGTTATGCCTCAGCCTTCCTTATCCAGAAAAAGGGAGTCATGCCTCAGCCTTCCTTATCCAGAAAAAGGGAGTCATGCCTCAGCCTTCCTTATCCAGAAAAAGGGAGTTATGCCTCAGCCTTCCTTATCCAGAAAAAGGGAGTTATGTCTCAGATTTCTTTACCCAGATACCAGTAAATAAAGATTACTGCAAAGGACACTGGGCCCTATTCATGTAGTGCGCTGGCATCCACAGCTGGTGAACGTTTGCTCCCATAATAAGGTGGCATGAAAACCTTTTAGCATGGGCCCAATAACGTAACTTTGTTGAGTGCGAACTAGGGTCACCATGCCATTTTAAGGGATTTTTTTTCAAATAAAATTTGTATTACAAATGTAATCATGCAAAATCATACATGTTTATTAAAAGGAAATGTTTACCTTTTCTGTTCCCCTTGTAATTTCTAGATCCTCGCTGCCTAATTTAATCTTATGTCTAGTAGCACCAATTATTCTCTTGAAGGAAAAATACTATTCTTAAACATTTCCCTACTGTAATACCCCCAAAGCAGAGTGGCATTTTCTGTAGCAGTAGTCTTGCTGGACTACTTTATAACTATTGCTACGCATTAGTAGAGAAAAATCACCATGTTTGGTGAGACACAGGTGTCGCACACTGTGATGGGAGATTGTAAAATGAGACCAATGCTACAGAAAATGCAGCCCTGCTTTGGAAGTATTGCAGCAGGAAAAAGTTTTAAAATAGTATTTTTCCTTCAATAGAATACTTGGTGTTTTGACACAGCGCTAAACCAAACGGAGAGGTCTAGAAAACAGAAAGGGAAAAGAAAACATAAAAATTCCTTTTTAAGGGTAAAACAACCCATGTGTATTAGACTGCAGTGACATTTAAAAATAATCTCGTGTCACTAATAATGGTCTAATGGGTTAAAAGTCCTCATAGCACAGTACAAGTCAAATTTTTTTTTTTGCACAATACTATTTCAAAATTAATGAGCAAGTTCACCCATACAAACCTGAGCTACATTTACAAGGAATTTCTTTCCAGCAGCATCTTTTTTTTTAACTTATTAATTTCCACTTATTCAAAGCCCATGACTGCAACTTCCTTCACTGCCAGTCAAGCTCTCTTCCACTCAAACAGCCCCTAACCACCCCCAACCTGTTGCAAGTGCCCTATCAGGATTATGATCCTGAACCCCACGGGGCTCCTGAATTTCCCAGATTTGCTGGTAAGCAGGATTTATGTGGATCTGTGCTGGTCTTGGCGGACCCCAAGGTGATCCTCACTGAGCACTGGAGGTGGGCCAAACATCATCATTCCAGTCTCAGGCGATTTTCTAGTTTTAGCCCACCCACTTTCCGTGGGTATCAGCAAAGTAGATGCTGATGGATGCCCAGTCTGCTATTCACCATACCATACATGCCCCAGCCTCTCTGCTATGACTCCCTAGGAGTGCTATGGGGTCAGGTAGAAAGTGGGGTGAACATTTCCACACCCCGAAGGAGAGCATCATAGTGGCATGAGCTTGGGATGCAAACTTATATTGTCAGCATGGAAGCTACATCCCTGCCACTGTACTATAGGCCAGCTGCCAGCAACAGCTGTTTAAAGGCAAGGCAATCTTTATTAATAAAACTCTCCATCTCAGGGGCTCAGGGGGCTGTACATACAACAAATCAAAAGTGTAAAAGGGGAAAAGCATAATATCAAATGTTCAAAATATAACCAAAATACGACTATCAAATACAGACTTGATAAAAATAATTAGCAGAGAAAAGCCTGTTCTAATAAGCAAATCTTCAGAGAGACTTCGAAAGCCTCCACTGTGTGGGCCATATGAATGTTCCCAGGAAGCAAATTCCACAGCATTGGAGCTGCCACTCCTAAAACTCAGTCCCTTGAGAGTCTGAGATGGGAAGGTAGGTAGGTAGGTAAAAATGTATTTTTATACAGGTGACACATGTCTTTTGGACATAATCCAGTTTACAAGACAGGCCTGTGTAATTTCCTATCTAAGTACATACAATACAGTTCCACATTTAAAAGACAAATGAATACAAACAACATAATATAACAAAATACATCCATATAAATTATTGTAAAAAGAATCATAACAGATTCCAAAAACACATCTGAAAATATTCAACACTCACAAATGTGAGTATATAACTCCTTTATAGTTTCAGTAAATAAGGAGTAACTTGTAATTTCTCTCACATCAACAGGGAGATGATTCCGGAAACCAGCAGCTTGATATAGCAAGGACCTATCCCCATATTTATTTTGAAATTTTCCTACAACTATTTTATTTAAATGAACTGATCTAGTTAACAACCGTTTATGATAGTATTTCACTGGAAACAATAGTAGTGAAATTGGATGATTCACCAATAAGAATTTCATTTTAAAAATTAAGGTTAACCAATGGCACTGATAATTTATATCCAAGGACAACCAATTTACTTTATTCAGCAATAAACAATGATGAATTCCGATAATCCCCCTTTAACACGTATCTAGCCACTCGATAATAAGTTTTGTCTAACTTAGTCAGCAATACTTTGTTTGTGTTCCTGTATATTAGTTCACCATATCTTAACACTGGGATAATTAACTGATCTGCCAATTTTTTCCTATCTAACATTGTTAAGCAATCAGTACTTCTTCTTAACACTCCCACCCTTCTGTTAACTTTTTTAATCAATTCAATAATATGGCTGGAAAAGGATAAATGTTCATCAAATGTAACCCCCCAAGTAACTATAGTCCTTAACCTGTTCCAACTTAGTTAAGTTCCCTGTGTAAATACATAAATTATGAATAACATCATCACTTTTTTTACTGAAAATTTCATGCATTTTTTTTTTTTTGCATTCATAATTAGTTTTGACCTGGTGAACCACCCCTCTATCTTTGAAAAAATCAGACTGCAGGTTAGATTGCAATATGTCTTCCGTTTTTCCAGACGCAATTATTACTGTATCGTTGGCATATAATCAGATCTCTGTTTGCTCTGCAATCTGTGGAAGACTATTTATAAATATAAGGAACATAAGAGGTCCTAAAATCGATCCTTGAGGGACTCCTCTGTTAACATTTCTTCTCTCTGATAAACATCCCTGTACTGTACCTCCACTCTCTGGGATTGATTATCCAGACATGATTTTAACCAATCTAAAGGATCATCTCTAAGACCTATTTCCTGCAGTCTTTCAATTAACATGGGGTGGTCCACCAGGTCGAAAGCCTTCGAGAGATCTACAAAAATAACCGTTGTCTCCATATTGTTTCCCAATGACCTGTTTAACAGGTCATTAAATTCCAAAAGAGCTGTTGTGGTAGAATAATTTTTTCCAAAAACCAGATTGTTTTGTTGTTAACAAACTATATTTATCCAGATAATCCATTATCTGGATAGAAACAAGTTTCTCAAAACTTTTTGATAAAAGGGGTAATAAGGCTATGGGCCTATAATTGTTAACTTCTACCACGTCTCCCCCTTTAAAAATTGGTTTAACTCTACTCTCTTTCCAGGATAAGGGAAAATATCCAATTTGAAGACTCCAGTTAAATAAATATGTAATTGATGCTATATTGAAAGTTGCTAATTTCAAAAATTTACCTTCTAAACCATCGTTACCAAAAGCTTTGTGAATATTTATATTCTGAAGTATTTTATAAACTTTAGTTACAGTCAAGGTTTTAAATCTAAATGGGGAGGGGTCCATTTTGTGAAAATAACAAACAGGCCCACATAGGTTGGGGGGGGGGGATCAGACCGGCTGGTAAGGGACCAGAAGATCTTTCAAGTAGTCTGGTCCTAAACTGCATGGGGCCTGATATATTAATAAGCCTATCTTGAAGGTGATGCACCACTGCAAAGGCAACCAGTGCAGTGCACGCACGATCAGCATGATGTGGTCACTTTGAGATGAACCCACTACCAGGACCAGCTGCAGGAATTGCATCAGATCTCCAGATAACCCCAAGTAAAGAACATTATAGTAATCCATCCTAGAGGTGATGAAAGCATGAAGGATCATCACCAGGTCTGCAGGAGCCAAATGCGGTTTGATCCTGATGACGTTTTGGAGATGATAAAAGCTAGATCGGACCACCACTGATACCTGCCATTCTAGTGTCAGCCTACAGTCCAAAATGGCCCCACGATCCTTAGCTGCATCAACAGCTATGAGAGACTGGCCACCCAATCAATCAATCAATCAATCAATCAAACAAAATCTTTATTTCACCAGGCGAACATCATCGAGCAAAGCTCATTGTGAGATGGACCTGGGCAGGATACAAGGACATTACACAGCACACTGAACACAATAAAATCACACAATATTTAAGTAACTAACTATCACAGTCAAGATTAAATATAATACACAGGGTAATGACAGTGGTAGTGCATGAGTACTATATACACACATGAGCAGATAAATACAGGTTATAGTCAAGATTGGGCACTATAGTGTGGTGAAGGCAGAAGAACAAACATGAGTGAGAGGGGGCAACAAGGGAAGTTAGGAAGCTGATAAGAAAAGGAAGGGAGCTGTGAAGGTTAATGAGGGAAGGGGAGGGTAGGCAGGGGAACCCGTAAGTGTTATAGCAGCAAATAGTGATACCAGGGCCATGGGTAAGGCCAGGCTCTAGATAAGGGAAGTGGGGCGAGGAAGTGGGTAAGGTGAATGCCCCAGAGTCAGGGAGATGGGGGCATGTGAACAAGAGGTAATGCTACTTTAAGACAACTGAAGCCTATGCAAGGGAGCAGGCTACACAAGGAAAAGCAAAAAAGGAATGCTATGAAAAGGTTAAAGAGGGAGGGGAAGGGGTCAATGAGACGGGGTAGTAAATGTAACATTTCATCAGACAGTTGACCAGCAAGTCACTGAGGCAGTGAAGGGGAGATCAGGAGAAACAATTGCAGGTTTCCTAAAACTAACGAGCATAGAAAGTTTTAAATGCTGATATGCCAATGCTGTGAGCCAATTTCAAGGTTTTTTGCAGTGTGTTCCAGCACACAGGTAACATATGGCTCATGGAAGCCCTACCAAAGCGTGATTTGACCTTTGGCACTGCCAGGTAGATATAGGAGGCACTTCTCAGCATATATATACCTATCATGCTTAGGGGTAAACAATCCAAGATATACTGAGGCAGCTTCTTGGCGATAACTCTGAAGGTCCACAGGGAGGCATTTCTCTGTCTTCTGTAACAGAGAGATGTTCATCCCACATCATTGTATAGAGAGCAGTGGTGTGTATTGTATGGAAGATTGGTGATAAACCTTAGGGCTCTATGATAGAGCGTGTCCAGTTTCGAGAGTGCAGCAGCTGGGCCCTGGTTGTACAGCAAGTCTGTGTAATCCAGGAGGGAGAGGAAGGTGGTTTGGACCAGCCTTTTCTTGGCAACTCTTGTAAGAAGATGCTTAATCCTACAAAACAGGCCCAACCTCTGTCTAAGGTTTTCTGACAGTTCTTCGATGTGGTCAAGAAAAGAGAGTCTGTGGTCAATCCATACCCCCAGGTACTTAAACTTGGATACATACTCCAGAGGTACGCCAAGAAGGGTGGTGATCAGAGGTAGTGTTCCAAGTAAAGCTGGATATCTTGAAGGCGCAAGGTGGGGAGAAGAACATTGCCTTCGCTTTTTTGGCATTTAGAAGTAGCTTTTGGTTAAGAAGCTGATGTTGCAGAAGATTGAAATCCTATTGAAGGTGACTGCAAGCAGCCTTGATGGTAGGTCTACTGGTGTAAAGAACCATGTCATCTGCGAAAAGATGTATATTGGCATTTTTGATGCAGGCATCTATACTGTTACTATATATTGCGAAAAGCAAGGGGCCTAGTATCGAACCCTCTCAGGAGGGGCTTAAGTGGAGAGAGTTCCCCTTACACTTTGACCTGCTGGAACCGATCTACTAGATAATTAGAGAACCAGCTCAAGGAAAGGTGGTCCAATGAAGGAAAAGCCAAACCTCCCATCGCTTCTGAGCCCCAGCAGCCCAGCTAGATCACCATGACCTCTGTCTTTCCTGGGTTGAGACACAGCCAGTTTGAGGCCATCCAGTCATTTATCTCAGCAAGGCATCATCAAAGCATTGAAGCCACATAGTCCATGCCAGGACAATAGGACATGTACAGCTGAGTAACATCTGCATAACAGTGAAACTCAACACTGTACCATCTGATGATCTCCCCAGAGATCATGAATCACTTTGAGTGCAGTCTCAGTCCTACAGAGACCAAACGCCTTACAGGAGAGGGTCATAGATGGCATACGTCTCCAGATGGTCTCCAAGTTGCTTTACCACCACCTTCTCAATAACCTACTACAAAAAGGGCAAGTTAGAGACAAGTTTGTAATTCACCAGAATGTCAGAGTCCAAGGAAGGCTTTTATAGGCATGGTCTAATCACAGCTTTTTTTTTTTTTTTGTTGGTACTTTTTTCCCCCGGGCCACCAGTCTGCTTACCTCACACTTACAGGCATCCTCCTGAGGTTTCCGGCTGCCATCCTAAGGACTCACGGCTCCATATTCAGGCCTGTGGCTTGCTCCCCTCGCACTCTCACACCAGGACCAGATCCAGTAGAGCCACGCACCCTCGGCACCGAGCGAGTCCCCTGCGAAGACGGCCATGAAGCCGCTGCGATTGGTACCCATATTTTCCATTTTTCTCCCCCTTGGACGTCTGTGGCGTGCAATGATGCCAAGGGACAGGAGCATGCATGTTACCGCATGCACCCCTTCCCGGCGTCTGCCACAGCACGTCCCCCAGTCTGCCCATGGCCTGCCGTTGCCCCCAGCCACTGCTAGAGGCCATTAGGCCACCGAGGCATCCTGCCCCCCCTCCCCGGAGAAGGACAGCAGTCCTACAGATGCTCGATCCTTCTCCTCCTCCCCAGCCGACCCCCAGCGACCCAGGCTCATTCCCAAATCCGGGTCGCCGGCCTGGTGCAAGGTGTGGCGTCCAATGCCTCAACCCTCAGCGCCACCGGGCTGGCCGTCTAATTACAGCTTTTTCTTTTCAGAGCAGATGGAAAAACACCTTCCCTCAAGAAATCACTGATGATCTTATTGAACACAGGACCCGATGACTCATCACAGCCCAAAAGCAAGAAGGTTTGACCCGGTTCCAGTATACAGCTGGTGGAGTGCAAACTAGAGACTACCAGGAGCACCTCATCCTTAAAGACTGGCTGAAACGTGTCTCAGTCAGACAGATCTACATCACCAAAGGAACAACCACTACTGGCCCATACCACGCCACTTGAAGAGATACCCAATCTGACAGAGGGCACCTTGTCAGAGAAAAAAAATGTCCAAACTCCTTTCACTTATCTGTCGTAAAAGCTGTAACTGACCCAAGACAGGAAGGATTTAACAACCTGTCAGCAGTGCTACGGATAACCAATGGGGAATACAGGGCCGGGAGTCATGTATTACCTATCTGGGTATTAAAGTGGGCAGGACAATTGGGTCCCTATATGAGCTGAATTACACGCACCTTCTAAAGGTCATAGAAGCGGATATGAGGAGGTGGATGCAACTGCCTTTAGCTTGGATAGGGCGAATTAATTTAATAAAAATGAACATCCTGCCTAGGATCCTTTATCCTATGCAAATGATCCCTATGCACCTGGTTAAAGGGGATATTAGGAGGGTAGAGAGACTGGCTACACAGTTTATCTGGAGGGGGCACAAACCAAGCATACGACTGCAGAGGCTAAAGGCTGAGACGAGTAGGGGAGGCCTGAATTTCCCCGACCTAACAAATTATTATTGAGCTATCCAACAGCAATTTGTTGCCAACTGGGTGTACCGACCAGCAGTGGTGAGCTGGGTCACGCTGGAACAGTGGGGTTGCCGGGGACGACTATCAGCGTATCTACACTCTAAGGGTAGACAGGCCTACGCTATCCAAGGGGGTCATAACCCGCTGGTAAAAACGGTGCTAGAGGCATGGAACCTTACTAGGAAACTTAGGGGAATTAGCAAGGGAGAGACATTACTACTGCCTCTAGAGGGGAACCCCTTCTTTCTGCCAGGGCTAGAGGATGGAAGGTTTAAGGAATGGGAAAGGTCAGGTATTAAATGCATGGGCAATGTGGTAGGCAAGGATGGATTGAGGACCCTGGTAGATATTGTAAGAGAGTGGGGTTTACAAGATCAGCAAAATTTCCAATTCCTACAACTGCGGGCATTCCTATCAAAGATAGAGAGAAGTGGGGGAGAGGCACATGGATGGGGGACAGTGGAGACAATGATACATAGGACGCAAATGGATCCTAAGGGATATATAGGTAAAATGGTAAAGATAGTGAGGGAAATATACCTGGATTATACGCAGAAAATTAAGCAACTGTGGGAGAAGGATCTGGGTATCCAGATTACTGAGAATAATTGGGGACAAATGCTGTCGGGACATATGGGTCTCTCTGTTTGTAATAAGTTCAAGGAAGCCTACTATAAGTTTCTGCATAGGGCATACTACCCGCCAACGGTGGTACATACGGCACACCCATCAGTCTCACCTATATGCGGTAGGTGTGGGGAAGACAGAGGGACGTATATTCATTCCTTTTGGAGCTGCAGGGTATTAAGAGTCTTCTGGGCTAAAATTTGTACAGAAATAACACAGATGGGAGGGATCTTCATACCAGCGGACCCTGTAGTGGGACTATTTGGTATGTCTCTGGGAGAGGCGGAGGATTGGGAGTATCTCCCACGATGGATCAGAATACTGCTGGTAATGGCTAGACATTGTGTCCAAAACACTTGGGTCAATCATGTGACCCCTACCAGTCAGCAGTGGCACCAGTTAATTATACAAAATCTGTCCTTGGAAAAATTGACCCTGGCACTAAGAGGAAGACAAGAGACATTTTATAGGGAATGGGCCCCTTTATTGGCAACACTGAGCAATGAAGAAATGGTCATTCTACAAGGTGGGACAGAATAGAAACGGCTGGATCCTCCGCCATGGGTGGCTGCCCTCCCCTTCCCCCCCTTCGGCCTCGGCCTCCTCCCCAGTTTATCCCCCCGTACTGTTCTACCCCCTTATCTGAAGCTATGAGAACTGTATAAAGGTGGAAATAATTAAAGAGGAGGAGGGAGAAATTATGACGAATAGCCCCAACATGTATGTATAAATACTGAATTATGAGATGCATTTGTTTATATATGTTTGTGTGTATGTCTGTATGTCACTGTGTACTGTAGTTGTTAACTTTACTATAAAATTAATAAACAAATTATACAAAACAAAAAAACCTGTCAGCAGTGCAAAGTTGCTGAGCTGGTCGATTTCTCCCCTGAAGCAATCGACCTTGATAGGAACTCTGTGTTTTTCAGATTGATTGCCCATTGATGCTTGCTATCATGAGTTCTCAGCACCAACTTATCCTCCTCAGACTGGGTCTTCTCCAAGAATGCTCCAACTTCCATCCCTTAGTTTTCCAACTGATGCAGCTCATCACAGTACCACAGTGAGCTACAATGGAATGATAAGGGATGAATGTGGTAGGGTGCAACAGAATCTAAGGCAGCCATATTATAGTGCTGCATGACCTTCTCAGAACCTTCTGCACAAGCAACATTCCTGAGACATCCAGTACCTCGTGGAGCTTGTGAGGCTCCAAATTATGTTTTGGACATACCAGATGATCTCCATGGGGGAGTAACCAAACAGGGGACCCCACAAATGAACGACACTGCATGATGATCCACAAAGAGGACTGGATCAATACTGACCGCACTAATGTCAAGTCCCAGTGAGAAGATCAGGTCTCAAATGTGGCCATGTTGATGAGTTCCAGAGGCAACTGCCTGTATTAGTCACAGTGATGACATCAACTGAAAGAGTTTCTGTCCAAAGTGCAAGGATTCATCATTGACCCAAGCATTGAATTCCCCCAGCACCAACAATATAGGGGCCTCCAATACCTCTGCGGCCAAGAAGTCCACAAAATCCTGCAAGAAATCACTCACACAGCCCGGAGGTCGATATATGAGAATGATCCTGCCACTAACACCTGCAGCACATCCAACTACCACATATTCAAAGGATTTGAAAGATCCCATGGAGAGTGCAGTGAGTCCTGAGGAGGATTTAAAACAAATGGCCACCCCTCCCCACTACGATCCCTCCTCAGGCAGTGTACCACTAGAGATGTGCGAAATCGAAAAATTATGCCTAGCGGTCCACATCTGTCTGGGATCTGTCTGTGGGTGTCGGAGAACAAGGGCAAGGACCAGGAAGGAGGCAACATGGGGGGAGGTCAGAGGAATGTGGAGGAACAGTCCGGGCGGATTATCATGTGGCCACCTGCCAGTGCATCATCCGGTCCGGCCCTCGGCTCACTCCTCTCAGTCTCATCTCTTGTCTCAGCCCGACCTGCCCAGTCTCATCACGGGAAGCGGTACAGTCAGAAATATCAGTTGGACTCCACTTGGACATCATCAGAAGAAGAAGACCAGACCTAGTCCATCTCTGCTACAGGTCTGTCTGAGGTGAGTGAGTCACACACAGTGTCTGCGACTCCAGTGCTTAATACAGTAGGTAAGGTTGATGACCATGAGGGGAACTAAATAATTCTTTGTCAGATTATATCTATGGTTCAGTCACTGCGCTTGTTTGTTAGAGTGTTGCTAATGTTGTAGATCTGGATGAAGTTTACTGGTTTTTACTCATCTGGCTCTGATGATGAGCCTCCAACCAGTCTGGGAAAGGAACAAACTCGTCTCTGGTCCTTACAGTTAACAGTTTAGTGGTTTCTGGAGTCAGCAGCTGGCAACACCACTAGCCATGTTTATTGTGTTGTTGTTAAAGTGTACTAGATTATATGAGTACTGATAAATTTGTGCAGACTTCTGACTTGTTCCCTTGTTGACACTGCTACTCTGTACCCCGCTCAGACTGGCTGACACTGACCTAACCTGATCAAGCTCATGCTTGTTAGCAACATCCGTCCGGCTGCTGCAGCTGTTTTCCCGCGTTCTGACACTAGCTCACAGCAGGAGGTGACAGTGTGAGAGTACAGTCAGTCAGTGTGTGGCTGCAATACTCCTTGCAGCCCTGCCCTGCTTGTCAATTACTTGGTTAATTAAGGATGGGTGTCAATAATTACTTGGTTAAAAGACAAAGAAAAGTGTGTGGGTGTGAGTGTGAGTATAATAATTTTACAGAGAGAAACTGCGACAAAGAGACTTAAAGGCCTGAGATTTTATTTCTGACTAGCTGGACACTACACAGGTGGCAGTAGGGCAGGCAGACAGAAGACAGCAGCCTCTCTGAAGCACAAGGTGGTGTGACAGGTCAAAAAGAACTAAAACAAAGTGAAGTCAGAGTGTGGAGAGGAAGATTACTAAATCTTAATGTGTACGGTAAGCCACTTTTTGTATCTAACAAAAAAAATTATTTATTTCCAAATGGCATGTCCCAGTTTTATGCTTTGGAAAGTTGGTAGCCTTTTTTTTTTTCTGCAACTTTTCTGGACATTTACTGCCTGTGCTGCACTGGCAGAACCAAGATGTGACCGAAAAACAATTGTAAACAGTGGACCAGAGACCATCATTTGGTCCGGGTGGTGGTCTGGGCGCCATAAAACATCATGGCTGGGACCTGATTTCAGTCTCAATGCACCGTGCAATTTTTTTGGAAACATTTCTGGACTTCTGGGCCATGTTTGGAACCAGCAGCACCACACTTAGGCCCTAAAAACATTTAAACGCTGTAGAAAACATAACATTTGGGTCCTCATGGTGGGTGTGAGCTATGTAACTGCATTTCTGACACCTGATTTCTGTTTCAATGTACTGTGCAATTTTTTGGGAAACATTTCTGGACTTGTAGGCCCTATTTGGCACTTGCATCTGTGAGTTTCAGGCAGAAATGTTGAGCAAACAGGCCCTAAAACAGCTGTTTAATGTCTGGGTGGGGGGGGGGCACCCTATAACCTCATGGCTGAGACCAGATTCCACTCTCAATTTAATGTACCATTTTTTTCTGCAACTTTTCTGGACATTTACTGCCTTTGCTGCATCGACAGAACCAAGATGTGACCGAAAAACAATTCTAAACAGTGGACCAGAGACCATCGTTTGGTTCGGGTGGTGGGTTGGGTGCCATAAAACATCGTGGTTGGGACCTGATTTCAGTCTCAGTGCACTGTGCAATTTTTCTGGAAACATTTCTGGTTTTCTGGGCCCTGTTTGGAACCAGCAGCACCACATGTAGGTTAAAAAAGCATTTAAACGCTGCAGAAAACAGCACATCTGGGTTCTCATGGTGGGTGTGAGCCATGTAACTGCATTTCTGACTCCTGACTTCTGTCTCAATGTACTGTGCAGTTTTTTTGGAAACATTTCTGGACTTGTGGGCCCCATTTGGCACTGGCAGCAGTGAGTTTCAGGCAGAAATATTGGGCAAACAGGCCCTAAAATGGCTATTTAATTTCTGGGTGGGGGGACACCATAAAACATCATGACTGACATCTGATTTCGGTCTTGATTTACTTTAAAATTTTGAGAAACATTTCTGGAATTATGGGCCATGTTAGACAGTGGCAACACTCTGTCTCACTCTACATTCTCAATGTCATCCTAATTTTTCCAGATCATACTGTATTTCTCGTCTTATCATGCCTACTCTGCACAGCATGGCTTCAAGAGGCTGTGTTAAACTGTAGCTCTACTAAAGCGTTTTAGACGGGTGGTGGTGGCGGTGTGGTTGAGCCTCGGATTAACATCGTGGCAAGCCCAAGCCATGGGGGGACACATGTTAAGCTATCCAGAAAATGTACATTATGTTTAACTTTGCAATAAGAGTGCTTATGTTTCTATGATTGTTGTGTACATATTCATTCAGACTGATCCTGCACACAGCCCAAACAGCTGCTGCCAGCCCACAACATCACACATAGCTTTGGGGGAAAAATTTTGTTCCTCGGAACAATTTACAAATTACAATACCTGACATTTGTGGATAGGAGGAGGAAATACATACAAGTCAGAGGGACTAACATAAACCAAGTAGAAAGGTACAGTGATTATAGGTAAAAAAGACTAAAAGTGACTGACAGATAGTAACACATGACGGGGGCACATCATAAGGGTCAGGTCAGGGAGAGGGTATACATATGAAAGAGGACAGGGAGGGAACATAAACATTGCATAGAACACAAAAAACTGGACAAAAACAAAAGAAAGGATATAGAAGAAGAGGACAGAATATATATATATATATATATATATATATATATTTTTGCTTTTTGTTATTTTTAGAGGATGCAAAGAAGGGAAGAGTGACAGTAAGAAAGCAAGGAAAAGAGAAAGAGAGGAAAAAAAATGTTGCTGCCAGTGCTGCGCTGACTGGTCTGGAGGCTGACTGTTACACTGCACCGGCAGCAGGTACACATTCTTCCCTGCCACCACCACCACCACCACCACTCCGTCAGGAGCTCAAACATTTTTTCTTGCTCCTGAAGGAGTTTCCTGAGGTCCCCCAGAAATCCTGTCAGAAATCAGTGAACTCACTGCGCAGAGCTCCCCCCTCTCTGCACAATGCTCTCAGGTATTCTTCAACGCTCACTGCTGCTGGTGCTGGCGCTGGGGTGGCTGCAGGCTGTGCTGGGCCACCACCATGAACCTGGCGACACCTGCGTCTCTGGGGTCAGGGTGATGGGGGCTCTGCACCTGCCACCTGCTGCTGCCTTCTGTGGCGCCTATGCTGACCACTGGCCCCTGCCTCCTGCTGGCCCCCTTTCCCTTCTAACTGCTCAGCAGCACCCTGGGCCACTCTACCTGCTGCCAGCTCTTTTTCTTTTTTAAGCCAATCTGCAGTGTGGTGGTGCTGCAGATGGCTCCTTTGGCCACCAGTGCCAAAATGACCCCCGGTCTTGCCCCTTCTAACAGATCTGCCACAGAAGTTGCAGATCACAAAAGAATTATCATTTGTGTTTTGGCCGAAAAAAAATCACACAGCTGATGACACGTTCTGTGGGGGGGCAACAGCTGATGTCACAGGGCTGGCGGGCACATCATGCTCCTGCTCAGAGGAGGTGGGGGCGCATGCTCCAGCTGGGAGGGGGATGGCATCTGGCGGTGTCTGCTGCTGCCTGGGGTGGGGGCCACAGGAGGATTCTGCTGCTGCTGGGACGGGGCGAGGGGCTCATGCTTCTCCTGCAGAGTGGGGGCTACATTCTCCTACTGGGAGGTGGGGGGCACATGCTCCTGCTGCTGTTGGGGGGGCACAGACATAAAGGCCCACCTATTAATAGGGACACTGGGTGGGGGTGGTCCAGCTGCCTTCTTCCAAGTCTTAGAATTATTCATTCTAATCTCTATCTCCTTCTCCTCCTACAACTCCCCCCCCAAAAAAAAAGAAAAAGAAAGGGAAGTTTACACACACAGACACTAAAAAAGATAGTTAAATATAAAAAAAAACTAACAGAAAATATTAACTTTTTAAACTAATGGGGAACAGATCACAAATCAAATAAGCTGCAAATGCAAACACACACACACATACTACTTTTTAGAAACACAAGTTTGAGCTCTCCTGCTGTAGTCTCTCTCCTCTCCTACCTCCTACTAAGCTGAAACAGCTCTAAAGGAAGTACACTTAGTCTGGCTTCCTGTCTAAGTGCAGTCACCCATGTGACCAGCAGTCTACTAGAGAGAGTCATGTGATAAGCTTTTTTTTCCCAATTTCACCTGATACTTACATACAGCGAAATGTGCAGACAAAAGAGTAATCGTACATAATTTCGCAGGCGAAAATTTCACAATCGCGGGCAAAACTGTGCAAATGTTTCAGGCATGGAAATCCGACGATTTCGCCGGAAATCCGCCAGTGTGATAAAATTTTGTTGCATCTCTATGTACCACAGAAAAAACACGAGGGACAGATGCCTCCAAAACAGGTTCAGAGTCATTGTTTAACTACGTCTGCATGATACAAACAAGGTCAGCTGAGGAATTAGTGACAAAACCCTCCATCACTGCTGTCTTATTCTTCAGTGACCTTGCATTGCAAAGAATGGCCCGAAAGAGAGTAGGCTGACTGGACAGACTACTACCTGCTCATTGACATTTGGCAGTGCCCTGGGGATGGGAAGCAGGCATGGTGGGCTCTGATCTTGATTCCAAATCCTCTCTGGGTGTCTCCTGGTTCTCATCACCCTGATTCTGCCCCCCGACCATCATACCCGGGACAGTCACTGCAGCTTTTGTCCCTCCTTTGCAGAATCTCCGTCCCCTGTAGTGGCTGAGAATCTCTGCAGGGAGAACTAATGGGGTTCCACCGAAAGGGTGGCACTGCTACAGGTGGTGGTCATTGGTGTCGATGTGCCTAGCCTCACTCATACCTTTACACATATTTATTTACATTTAAAGTTAGATGATTTACAGAATATGTTCTATGAGAAACAAATCTTGTTTACAGAACGTCTCAAGTGTCAAATACAAGAACAAACAAAATAAACTTTAAAAGTATCAAATGCGTAAGTGATGAGTACACAAGACACAAATCCAAAATACAGCACAGCCCACGAAACACAATGATGATAATTACAACGGTTGGTCTGGGCAGTCAATTAAAACAAGTGCAAGTAAATTGTTTCCATAGGAGCAACTTTTTTAGATTTTCTTTCAAAATAGTCAGAGAACAAGAATTCCATAACAGGGGAGAAAGTTTGTTCCGTAGCAGTGGAGCATTGTATGAGAAACAATCTCTCCCAAAATGAGTTTGGAACCTAGGCAAAGGAAAGCCTTGATTAGGGATATCCCTAAGACTGTGACTCTATGGATAGAAACTGAGAGTCTGTCAGACAGATAAGTTGGTGTCTGATGATTTACAGTTTTGTAAATTAAAGATAACCAGTGAAAGGTGTGTCTGGACAAGGGAGATAGCCAATTTCATTGGGTAAGTAAGAGACAATGATGTTCGTTCCATTTGGATTTTAGAATAAACCGCAGAAGATAATAATAAAGTGTTCACTAGGGAAAGACTGGAAGCATTGGCATTACGGTAGATTGTGTTACCATAACCTAGAGTAGGAAGAATTGACTGAGCAACAATTAGTTTTCGATCCGATGATGACAAACAATGTCTGGCCCGCCTTAAGCAGTCCTTGACCTTTTTTTAAATGGTTTTATCAATATGAGGTTTAAATGTTAAGGTGGAGTCGAAGGTAAGGCCAAGGTACTTGAATGCATGACAGTACAAGTCGTAAAAAGGTATTGTTTAGGACAACAGAAAAGAAAGGTGTGCTTGGTTCACAACAGACTGGGGCTCAAACAACATTATCTGAGTCTTTTTGCTATTTAAGAAAAACAGGCTATTAGAAAACCAGTGAACAACCTTATCAAAGTCTGCCTGAAGAGTAGTAATAAGAGAGGAGAGGTTTTTGTGGCCAAACAAAAGAATAGTCATCGGCATAAAAGTCGAACCAAACAACTATCAACTACAGAAGGCCACCACTACACTAAACACCCCCAAATAACCACCCCAACCACCCAAAAAACACAGACAATCCCTGACTCATTCAATAAATACAAATCTCACTCCCTAATTATGCATAATCCTGACTTATACATCAGCAATACACAATAAAATAAAAAGGAAGCGGAAAAATAAATAAGATAACAAAGCAAAACAGTTGCTACTGGAGTGTCTTTCAAAATTCTGCTTATAGACTGCAGCGGGTTAGTGGCTCCACACATACTGCCCTATGCAGGGAGATATTGCCAAGTAGTTAATAGCCAACCACAAGAGACACAGCTAGATGAAATGTATCCAGAATGACAATGTTCCACTACCAGTACATTTTCACAAGACCAGAGCAAAATGATAAGAGTCAAACAAAATACACATGGGGGGAGACACCATACACCTCTGGTGCCCCCAAACACTCTCCCACAGTGAATGGGCAGCCAATCAACAACTGGCTCCAACCCTGTAAATGGAACACTGTGGCCCCTAGGGTAATGACCAGGATGTTTACCAACCTGACCAAAAACCAGGTGGACAGGCCAGGATACACCATAGCCAAGGGGGGTTACGTACTCCACACAGATGGCGGCAGCAAGTCCAGATTTTGCAGTGCCCCCCCCCCCCATGCAATAATAACTGAAAAAGAGTACTTCCCTTAGTTGCAGAACAAGACCCTTGGGAACTCTACTCCACACAGGGCAGGATATTAAACAACCCTCCAGGCAGAAAATTCAGCCCTCCTCTGACCCAACCATAGCACCTAGCCACCTGAGATGAATAGCTGAAAACTGGGGGAAGCCTTTTAAAAAGCTGTGCCTCTTAGTGATCAAATTCACTATCCCAGTAGTGCTGATAATTTCAGAGATCCACAATGGAGTCATACTCTGACATCCACTCCTTCCTCCAGCCGCTCCGGGCAGCTCCAAACCCCACTACCCTCAGCTCCAATCCAGAGAGATGAGCACCGGCCAGCACCAAGACCAGTGGACAACTGAAGCAGAAATCAGTTTACACCTGCCAGTCTACGGACTGAAATGATTTTACCAACCAGCAAGGAAGCAGAATAAACAGGTCTCAGAAAGCCCCCAAGTGAAAACACCAGCGTGTCTGTCCACTGGGAGGAAAAATAAAGGTACACTTTCCAATGTTAATATATTCAAAGTTTGCAACAGATTAAAAGAAACTAAAATCTGTGTTCAGAGAAAAAACTACCATTTTAAAATAAACTGCCTACCTCACTGAAAGTCATAATCTGACTATAGATCGCTAGAGTACTAACAGTTATCAAATCTAATCCTTATAGGGTTTTAAAAGAATTTTATGTGCTGAAATTCACACAATATAATTTAAAAGTTTAGGAATGCATATAGAGCTACCAGACAGCACTCCCAGCTTGGCATCCATCTTTTCCTTAAAGTCCTCACCAGCAGCAGTTTTTCAAAATCCCTGTCAGCAGCAGCTTCCTAAAATCCTCAGCAGCTATTTTAATCTCTTTGATACTAGCACCTTTGTTAATAGCCTTGTAAGCAGCAACTTTTAAAAATCCCCATCAGTAGCTATTTAAAATCTTTGCCAGTAACAGCTTTTTAAAACCCCCAACAGAAGTAACTTTTTAAAATCACTACCAGTAACATATTTTTCAAATCCCTGCCAGCACAAACTTTTTACAATTCAGCCCATCTCCTGTAATCCCTGAAGGATAAGCACCAATGGAACAGCTATGCAAAACATCCCCATATTCACTTGAATTTTAAAATCCATTTGGTGAAACAAAAATACCCACCCAGAATTTCACTGTTTTAGCAGGTGTACAATTTCATTTATTACAGACAATACCATATTAAACTGTTACTGAATATGCAGATAACGGCTTCATACTGTACGTTTATGCCGACAGCACTAAGTCCAGAGTTGAGTGTTTGGTCAAGAGGTGGTTTAGGCATCCTTTAAAGATCAAAAATCAAACCTCCTGTTAGAGCCTCACTCAGAATTTCTAGGGACATCACCACGATTTACAATGGTCATACATTTTTGTGATGTCCCTGGTAATTCTCAGCAGTTATTTTTTTATGCTGAAGTAACTTGTTTTTCACAATTTGCACATGCACTAATCGCACATGCAAATATTCTAACTAAAAGGCCCCATGCTGCTGATAGACTTATTATCCAATGATGGCAAATTCATAATGAGAGGGACTGAAATGGTGACTGGTCTGGCCTGTAATACATTAAAAGAGGGCTAAACCATAGAGCTACAACTACAAAGAGAAAGTATGCAGTCGAAAGTAAAGCATGATAGCATATCAATATTATTCTTGGTGATAGTTTAGTTATCTTAGAACATATCTAAGGTTTTAGTTGAAGCCAAAGCACTGTTTTATAAAAAAAAAAATGGTTTTCTTAAAAGAAGCAAAACATATGCTTGAAAAGAAGGGTTCATTTCCAGTTAATGATGACCACATAACAGAATTAATGTATATCCGAGTAAGGTGGCATAATTGCCTCATAACTCTGCTGCTGCCATGGTTATTTGGTGAAGTGCCATTTTTCTGTGGTATCATTTCACGGAGCATTTTTCTTCCTCACTTTCAATTGAAAATGGTGTCAAGGGTAATGGACTGGGATCACTGTATTCCAGAAAATGTAAGTTTAAATTCCTGTAAATGGTGACACATTAACTTCAGCTATGATAAATTCCAACAAAGGCTGACATGCCCACTTCTCTGGAATAAGGACACAATTCTCAAAGCTGTTGCTTTTCAGCATTCAAGGACCTTGCCTTTTCTCATCATCTCTTCTTATTCCATGCAGGAAGGCTGCTTATCTCTGACTCACATGCAAACACCAGTACAATATGCCTATCCAGGGAACCTAGTACAGTTATCACTGCCCCCTGGTAACCCCTGTTTGGGGGGGGGGGGGCATTAGGCCACTGAGATGTTGGTGGGACTGTTCTTCATGCTGCAATGCAAGTGTTCAGACCTTCTCCTCCCCCATTTCTCTGACATTACCGAAATGCCAAACCTAATGATGGGGGAGTGGGTGTTGGGAATGACAATACCCGCTATGTCAATATCTCTCTGCAACCCACCTCTGGAGGTGCTGTAGCAGGGGGTTATGATGCAACCCCTCTCCCACCTGGAGCCTGAACAGTCTGAATACAGTATCCCAGTATCCATAACTCCACCTGTGTGAGGCTGGGAGTCAGTGAATAACCCAGATTTGGGTCTCTTACATGATAGCACTACGTGCTACGCCGGCGCCACTGGGCCAGCCTGCCTTTAAAACAAAGAAATACAAGTTTATCTTCATGGCCCTGTGTGGCCTGATGCTTTTTCTTTTTTTAACTTTTTGTTTATTGATTTTACAATAGGTACATAGTAAAAACATCCTGAGGCAGTATATAAGGGATTATAACAGAATATTCCCTCATGAGGGTGCTACCCCTCTTAATACATGCAGGTTAAACTTTTTATCATACTGCTTCCATTAGGTACGACCCCTGGGGGAGGGAATCAGTGAATAAAACATTTCTCCTCTATTTATCAATACATTTTCTAAACTGTTTTTATGAGCCCATGAGCTGCATGAATTTATACTTCGACATTTATGTCAAAAACATATCATAATCTCTTTTTCCTCACAGAGGAAGTGAGGATTTCATGCTTACCTAAGCTCATAGGAACCAAATTGGTTTCCTACTAGTAATTGTTCAGTGTTCCAAATCTTGTATACTAGTTAGAAATTATATTAACAAATTCACAACCAAAATAGGGTAACTTGTTATACAGAAGAGCAATCTAGTCTGAAGAACTTTAGTCAGCTATCTCTATCATTATATCAGACCCAGTTAAAAGGTTAAACAAGAAGGGAACAAGAGGCTAGCCCCCCAAAAACACCCAAACTAAACACAGCCATTTCTGTTACCATCACCAAAAAATATAAAGAGCTTATCTTGCTCCAAAATCCAAGATTTACACTTAAGCTGTGTAAAAACAACAGTCAGCACTATTGTCCACCTTAATGTTCTTTTAGATAGAAGCAAACCTTGACTCCAGCTCACTGATTAAAAATTCAGGTTTCCCCTTCAGTATCTTCATTCAATCACACTGGTCTGAATTTTCCCTCCGTCTAGCTGGTGGAACATGACGCTGAGCCCATTTAAGAGCCTCTTTAGGATCAGAAAAGATTAACACTTTCCCTTTATAAAGAATTCACAGACATGCCAGAAACAGCATGCTATTGAAAATTTCAGCTCCCCTTAGCATAGCCTAGACTCCATCAAAAGCTTTTTTCCGTTGTCTGGTCACATAGCTGAGGTCCAGATAAAGTCGGACTGGTTCTCCATCCTGCAGCAGTACTTTCTTCTGGCGAGCCAGCGCCAACACAAAGTGTCTTGACCCCACACCATCCAGGACCGCTACAACTGCCCGTGGAGCTTCGGGGTTATCAGGACGTCCACGATAGGCCACACGGTAAGCTTTTTGAATAGTAACCTGGCGATCAGAAAAAGAATGCCCCAGCTGCTGTTTCAGCCAATCTTGGAGAAAAAGGGCCAAATGATCTCCCTCGCACCCTTCAGGCAAGCCTACAAATCGTAAATTGGCGGCCCGGACTTGATTCTCCAGGACTTCAAGCCGGGAGTGAAGGTGCCCATTCTCTTTCACTAGTGTGGCCGTGGTACTCAGGGCCACCTTCGATCTCTTTCTGGCTTCTGTGAATTCGGTCTTTACTGCTATGACCTCCGTTTCCAGGATATTGACACGGTTGGTCAGAGTTGAATTTATCTACTAGGCCAGACACTGTATAAATTAAATGGTTAATTTTAGTGCCTATGGTCTGTAGGGTTTCCTCTTCCCCGGTGGTGTCTTCAACAGCCGAACGGCCCTGCGCGGACCTCGTGGCAGGAGGCCCTGAGAGTTTTACTTTTAGTGCCTTCATGGTGCATTTTGTCCTTCTTTGGATTGCCCATTCCTGTTCTTGAAACTTTCCGATCTCCTTTTCTGCCAATGCAAGCTATCAAAAGGACCAACTAGGTATAATTAAGTATACAGACAATATGGATAGCACCAAAACTAAGCCTCCATCTTGCTTGGGATCAACAGCGTCCCCCGGCCTGATGCTTTTTCATGCTGTAACCCCAGTGTGGGTGCAGGATTCAACAGAAGTCTCTGCCTCCTCTGACTGTGTCCTGGATTACATTGCCTGTATGTAATATAAAGGGTTTGGCCAGTTCTAGATAATTCACTCTGAAAGAGCAGCTGGACAATGAGGAGTCTGTGAGAGCAGCTCTAAATGGAGAAGTTGTGAGTGCATGCCCATCTGCTCTGCACAGTATGCCCATGGTGAGTCAGGGACTACTTATTTTCCTTTTTTGAATCTGATACCAAGCCCTAACAGCTGTGGGGTGATGTGGCTGAAGCAGTAGACTAGCAGCCCCTTGGGACATAGAGAGATGTGTCACTCCACTGGATGTTCATTGGTCCAGCAAACCCTTGAATGGGAAGAACCATCAGGAAGGCAGCCAGTGCTCTGAGCTAAGCTGAGAGACCCCAGAGTTATTAAGCTACAGAGAGAAGTGTGGGTCTCTCCTCCAGGGTCCCTGTGGATATGGACTTGGTGTGGTCCTAGCGGGCAGGGGTGGAACGTGGAGGTGTCTGTGGGTGTCCTTTAGGGGTTGGTCCCAGGCAATGGGTCCCTCCTGGGTGGAGACCGGTTAGATTTGTGGTGGGGCAGGGGCTCATCAGTGTGTTATTTACTCCAGTAGATGCAGCTAGTAAGAGGTGCTGAGCAGTCATGTGACAAAGAGTCAGCTGTTTTAAGTTGGTTGAGTCCCTCCCCATGGTCTTGTGTTGTCTGCTGAGGATGTCCAAGGTTCTGAGATGGCTCCACTTTATCTGACAAATGCCTGGGAGCAGACAGGGACTGCATCCTGTGATTAGTAGGCCTCTACTTCTGCACTAGTAAAGTTGTGTGGAAAAGGAATTTGTTGAAATGCAGTTTAAAATTTTTGAGGTGCCCCCTCGTCCTCAGGGCCCGTGGTCCCACTAAAAGACACCAGATGAAACCTGGCTAGCCGCCACCCATGGTGGAGGGTCCTGTATTGCCTGACTGCCAGGGGTTGACTTCTATGCACTGACTTATGTTTTACATTTGTTTAATTATACTGCATGTGTCAAAGGTTAGGGTCAGTCCACACCATATGACATGGCAGACATTACAACCTCATTCTAGCATACCCATCAACTGTCACATGATTTCGTATATGGAAACAGAGATATCTTTAAGCCAGGGTGCAACTCCATGATGGAAGCATCCCAGGACCATATTCTGGCATCCAATGAGTGGCAGGGCTCCCTCTCATGGACCTGCTCTGGGGGGGGGGGGCTAAGCCAGAGCGTATCCCTGGTTGGGTAAGTCTGCTGAGGGTGGGTGACGGGGCTGGATGTGGAGCTGGGCTGATGGTGGCTGGTCCTCAGGGTGGGAAAAGTACAGCAAATGAAAAAATAATCCCCTTTAGAGATGTGACAGTGCCACATAATTAATCATCTCTTCAAAAAGTGGAAGTGTTATGAAAATAGCAATACAGTTTTATATACAGACATCCAGCAAATCAGTTCCAATCTCTCAGGTTGTTAACCGCAGAGGCGCTAAAGCATTTCTGCCACTGGTTCAAAGACCAAACCAAAATCCTCTTATTTTCCCAGAATACTTTACATTTTTGAATTCCTCAATATTATAAAGCCCAAATGACATTAACCCCCCCCAAAAAACAATGCAACTTGTTAAAAAATGTTATTTACCTTTGTACTCCTATTAAACATCAGATATGATTGCAGTTTAAGATAAGAAAATGAAATAATGTTTGCTTAGAGAGACTGATTTCACTTTGGAGAGAGAGCAGTGAGGATTTGCCAGGCTGCGGAACTTGCTCAAGCACAAACGACAACACTAGAATAGGATGTGAGCCAGATGGCTGTGCATTCTACACACGAAAGCAAATTTAAAGGGAAACCTAGTAAGAAAAGTACCTAAAGAAAAGGACACTGAGAGCATTCACTGTCAAAAATGTGGCAGCTCTCATGCTTATAGAAAATGTCCAGCATATGGACAGCAATGTCCTACAGTAAATGCGTGAATTATTTTGCTTACATATGCAAGTCAGAAATGAAGGTCCATGTGTTAGGAAAATCTGTGAATAATATGGATTCTAGTGATAGTGAATTGTTTGCAGGCTCCACTGAGTCACATAACTCAAAAGGGAAATTGAGGCTGGCCTGGTGGCACTGAGGGTCGAGGCATTTTGAATGCCACATCTTGCATCATGCCAGCAACCTGAGTTCAGAAGTGAGCTCCTGCTGCCAGGGGTTGGCCGGGGGGGGGGGGCAGGGAAGTTGCGGAGCAGGACTGAGACGCCGCAAGGCAGCTCTCCTCTCCGGAGAGGGACGTGAGGGTTCACCGGCTCTTGGCTGCCATCTGGTGGAGGCTAAGTGGTAGCGCCACGCTATAGGGAGCCCCGGCATTAGGCCAGGTGGTTGGCAGGGCCGTCACTGGAGCTGCAGAGCACTTGTGTGCCTCTATGCACGACCTTGATCTGGGGTCCTGGGGTAACAGGAGAAAAAAGCAGAAACACATGTCTCCCCTATTGCCGAGAAGCTGCAGGTGGTAACAGGGGAGCAAAAAGCTATATGGAAAAAAAAAAGGGGAATTGAGCAGTACTCTAAATGTAAATGAATCATTTATTTAATTCAAGTTGGGTAGTGGGACTGAGGCCAAAATACTGCCTGAAACAGATTTTCATTGTCTCAGATGGAAGCCACATAATATAAAGGAAGATATGGTACTACGTGCATACAATGGTGACAGCTTTCCAATGCAAGGTATATGCAGATAAAAACTGAATTTAGGGGGGGGGAAAGACCACAGTGCACTGTTTGTTGTAATCCCAGTGGATAGTCAACCATTATAGGCCCAAACACCTAAAGAATCATAATGAGAATAGGGGAGCCCACAGGTTGGGTAGATTTACTGGTGTCAGTAAAAAAAAAAACCTCTGCCTGTGACTATGCATAGACCTCAACAAATACATTATCATGTTCTTACAAAGGGAAAGAGCCTGAAGAAAATGTCAGGTGCCAAGTATTTTTCCAAACTGGATGCATCTGCAGGGTTTTGGCAAATATCCTTGAGTGAGCAGAGCACCCGACTTCGCATGTTTAACTTGCCATTTGGGCAACACTGTGATTTGAAACTTCTTTTTGGGATTTGTTCATCAACCAGTGCAGTAGACATTCAATTGCACTTCTAGTGTTAAAGTCTACATACAGTTAAAGTGTACATATAAAATATTATGTGGGGTGCTAGTGTGATACAACACGAATCCGGTTACCCCCGGCAGTGACATTTCACCAGCGAGGTTCCCCACAGTGACTACAGTACCACGCCACGGTGGGAGACCCGCTGGAACCCGGTGCTGTCTGTTGAGGTCCTGCACCCCTCAATCAGCTCCGACTGGAGTTGAGAATCCTTAAGTGGGGGGTGGAGGTGCAGCCCCATGGGGGTTCGGGGCAAAGCCCCAAGAAAACAAGAGAACAAGGCGAACCGGCAGCCGACTGCAGAATGCGGCCGACCTGCCGGTGTCGCTGACGGGGCGTTTGATAAAATTTTTGTCGGACTCCCATCGTAGATCCACATGAATCAATTATCAAGGCAAGTGTTGGAACTTGGTCATAAACATGGGTTGAATCTCAGCAAGAATGAATGCCAGTACAGAGTCCAGGAAACTGCCCGCCTTGGTGGAAGCTAACCCCTGAAGGGGTGCTGCCAGACCTTTCAAAGGTTAAATCAGTACGAGACATGCTGGTGCACCCAAATACACAAAAAGGACATAAAATGGGTCCATGGAATACCCAGCAAAAAAGATGATGATTAATAATGATGTATCATGAACTATCACTAACAATTATGTTCAAAGATCATGTTTAAGCTCCAAAAACCATCACTGTGATTATGACTAACAAGGATTAAACATGAACATTAAATGGCTACCAATCAAAAAGCATGATATTATTGAAATAGTGACTGTGATTAATAATGATCTCATAGCATCATAATTTTTCATGATTGCACATGGTCAAGATTACTGCAATTAATTAAAAAAATAATTCATCATTTATCTATACTAACATATTAAAGTGCCAGCAGAATAGGCCTTATGGTCTTTCATGTCTGCTCGATAGTCAGCACCCATACTGCGCACCCATTTTGCTGTCCTCCCCACCTCCTTGGGTACCCCATCCCCTTTTTCAGGGTATTTCCCCAGTATTGGACTTCCTCAGCCTCCCCCTCCCCCTATACCTGTCCCAGCCCCTCTTAAACCCCTCCATAGTATCAGTCTCCACCAGTCCCTTGGGAAGCACATTCCATGGTTCCACCACCCTCTCCGTGAAGTAATACTTCTGGAATTTAGCTTGTCTTCTATGTAGACATCTTTATTGGAATCATAAGTTATGATACCTCTTCTATACAAACATACCACTTTCTATTTTACTTTTTTTAATTTATTGTGCTTTTTGCTGCCTTACCACCTACCATCAGCTCGTACCCTTCACAATCCATGCCCCGAGTGCCATACCCCCACCGATACCACCTGACTTATCCCGCAGGGTGGGGCCACCACTTCGATCCAGCCCCTCTATGCTGGGAGAAGGTGTCAGTAGCCACCGACATTACCTCCCTGGATTCCCCCCTGGGCGGGGGTTCAGGACTTGGTCATCGCGGTGGAGCCAAGATAAGTTGGCAGAGAGGCGAGGAGCAATGAAGGCCAGGTAGATGAGCTTCATTATGGTGGTCAGGTAAGATTCTACCCCGGTTAGCAGGGGCGAGGACGTGCAATGATGTCCAGCATCTGCCCTGCCCCTCTTGTTTCAAGGCGCCTGTCGCCTGTGGATCACCCAGCCTCCGCCAGGAGACCCTCGAGCACTGGGCACACAACCCTTCCCTTCCCCAGAAGAAGGAGAGCAGTCCATAGGATGCTCGATCCTTCTCCCCCGGCTGGCCTTCCAGTTCCCCAGGTCCATTTCAAGGACACTCAAGAACCTTCTTGTGAATGAGCTTGCTCGATGGAGTTTTCCTGCAATGAACTTGAACTTAAAACCTGGGTCGCCAGCACTGTGAGCGGAATTCCAACCACTGTGCCAACGGGCCAGCATACTTTCTATTCTACTTACTCTGACACCTCACTTCTTACTAGTGCTCAAAAGGCTCAGATTGGTTTATATCGCTCCATTCAGCGGTTCCTTTTATGGTTGTGGTGTGTTCCTACAAGTATGTGATTTGTGCTCAAAACCTTTCCTAACAATACTGTCAAGGGAAATAAAAAAAAAAAAAAAAAGACCAATGTTTTGGTCCATAAACTGTGCTTTTGATATATGCAAATTAGTTATGCAAATATGTATACTATACCTAACATATCATGTACTCTTCCTAAAGGGATTAAAAATTGACTTCACATGATCAACATTATAATTAGCTTTTGCTGATATTGACATATTTTCATATTAATAACAATAAAACTTTAAGTATTAGTCATGTAATTTACATTCGTACAATACAAAGCTAGTATAATCATCAATAATCATCAATGATCATCACTTAATCATCCACAGATCATCAAAAACCATCATGCTGATTTAAGATTACAAAAATAAACAGTAATCATCAATTGGGATTTGAAAGTTAGATGTTTGATGATTAAATTATAATCTAGACAGTGATCTTAGATGACGATCTCCCTTGATGATCGTATGGTAACCTTTAATGATTAACAATGATCAGTCATGACTGACATTCAAAAAAACATGACTGACGGATGCCAGCCCAGTGGCATGGAGGGCAGAGGTGCTGCAAAAGTGCCTTACCTCCTGCTGTGCTGATGAATCAGGAATGGACTTGGATTGTCAGGGGTTATCCGAGGATGGAGAGGACTGAATGTCTGAGGGACTGCTCTCCTCCCCTGAGGAAGGGGTGGCTTGTCATCCCAGTCTTGGCTGCCCCCAGGTGGAGGCCTGGGGGTAGAGTGGGTTAGGGAGGCAAAGTACGGGAGGGACCTGCGGGGATATGTAGGATGGGCATGCCTCCACATGTGAGTCCTATGCTCTGCAGGAGGGCTGGAACGGGAGGAAAATAGACACTGGGGGGCTTCATGAAGCCGGGCCCAGCCATCTCCATGCCTGCACTGCTGCCCTGTGAAGAGACCTGGTCTGCCTTGGACATGATCTACGGGTTGGCCCTCCCCCCCTTGGCCCTGTCATGAGAGGGGAACTCGTGGGGAGACTTATGACCAGGAGCACACTAGGGGAGGTGGAGAACTGGCCTGGAGGAGCTGGGGATCAGGCTGAGGCAGCCACCCCCCAGATGCAGGAGGCTAAAAACCTATATAGAAAAAAAACACACATGATTGATAATTTACCGATTTGACTGGATGGTAAAGATTCTGGGAAAATTTGTGTCCTGTCTAACAAAAAAAGATTAGTTTAAAATGCAGCCTCCTTACAGAAAGGAGTGAATAGCAATAGTGTTGACAGCATGCTAAAGAATGGCTTCAACTTGCCGGGTTGTGGAACCTTCCCCTCCCCCGGAGAAGGCGAGCTGTCGTAGGACGCTCCAGCCTATCTCCCCCCAGCCAACCCCCGACGGAACGAGCTTGCTTCCGAGCCCGGGTCGCCGGTGTGGTGCGAGGTGTGGCGTCCAGCGCCTCAACCCTCAGCGCCACCGGGCCGGCACCAGCTCAGAACCCTAAACCACTGTGCTATACTGCCTCTGTAAACTTTGACTTTGAGTCAGGGACTAAAGGTTACTCCCCAAGGTCATACTGTGAAACCAGCAAACTGCCTGGATTTATAAAGACTTTGGTAAGACAGACTGTTTTGGAAAAAAGGAGGGCAGAGAAGAATGTGGTTTTCACAGTAACAGTTAAATGCTTAGAGTGTATTTACATAAGCATAAGTCATAGCTACTAAACAGGACGGTGTTCAGTATTACTAGATAATGACAGATATAGAAACAAACTCTGGCCAGAGCCGATAGAACTGCAGCTGAGGAATCTGGGGTAAAAATACTGTAAATTATTTTCTTAATATTTTTACACAAAATGTTCAACATAGCCTTGTTATGAACCTGCCTCATGAAGACAGGCAGAGAAAATGTTCAGCTCTTGGCTTAAAGGTGATTTTGCACTGGGATTGCGAAATTAACTCTTGGGATGCTAAAACACATTTTGGGCAGGAGTTGAAAAATGACAGCTGTCACATTCACGAGGTGCTGTAAAGAAATTGCTATGCTGAAAATGGTTCCATGTCAATAACACACAAGGAAATGCAGCGCGGTGAATAAAAGCACGGTCATTTGGTCACATCACAAAACAGCACAATACAATTTCAACCAATGTCATCACATTGTGGTTTTACAATGCAGTCGACTACACAATAGTATCAACACAGTAACATCCAGTTTTAAAAATTGGAACCCTTTCAGCACAGCACAATACAATCTTTTCACTTTACTGCTCATGTTTTAAATTGAATCACTAACCCTCTCCCTTAGCAAACCCCTCTCAGCTTTACTGCGCTGCAGATGTGCATATTGTTAGTGATAACAAGTGTGGGCAAAATACTGTTTACCTTTTCCTTCCTGATCAAAAGAATGTGGCCCTTTTAGACTTGACAACACCAAGTTCCCCCTTGAACTAGCTTACACGGTGTGTAGATGGAATGTTCAAGCAGCTCAAGCAGCCAGAGAGTATAGTATTTAAACGAACAGTACTAATGGAAGGTAAGCATTTTTTTTATATTTTTTTAATGCTACCAGCTCGAGAAATAATGATTGTATGTACTGTTGCTCCATCAGGAAGTGAAGCCTTTATGCTGCCAGCTTGCTCGCACGAAAACAGTCCGCTGACCACAACCACAGGACTGATCGCGCTGCAAGTGCCTAATGCTGTAATGTGTCTTTATCAGTAATCAGTCCATGTGTATATAGCATTACTCAAATGCTCACACTTTTTTACTGTGCTATATTGACGTGATCCCGTTGAAAATTTGGGGTTAAAATGTTGATATTACCAAATGTACACACCTGCGTTCACAAAATTCAACATAGGCTCATAACTTTATTGAAATTTAATATTTGTACACCAAATTTTCACCATAGCCTTCTTATGACCCCATCTCATGAACAAGAGGAGAGACAATTTTCAGCTCCTGCCTAAAAGGTGATTTTGCACAGGGACCATGAAATAATCTTTCGGGATGTTAAAAAAAATTTTTGGCCACGATTTGAAAAATGACAGCTGCCACATTTTGTGAGGTGCTGGAAAGATATGGCTATGCTGAAAATTTAGGATAAAAATATTGAAAATTACCAAAGGTACAAAGCTGTGTTTGCAAAATTCAACGTAGGTTTGTAACTTTATTTTTTAATATTTTTACAGGAGATGGTTGCATTGCTACATGCTACTGAGTTGAGGAGAAACCCAGAAAGCAGGGTCAAATATAAGCTTATTTTTTCCTTATAAAAGGTATGCCACTGCAGATGAATATTTGACCTCACCAGTCTTTCTTGTGCGTTGTGCCGTCTTGTGTGTGGTCTTCAGGCTGTTTCCTTATTCCCCGCAGGAGGATAGTGGCAGTGGAGCTGGATAGCGAGGAAAGAGGAAGGCCCTTCGGAAAGATCGTGTCTGGAGGGCTGCACGCTGAGTTGCAGTTGGTTGTGGTTGGTGAGCAAGGAGAGAGGGTCAAGGAGCAAGGAACAAGAATTAAGAATTAAGGATAAAAGGATTTCTGAAGTTTGAATCTGAATCGATAAAAGAAGCGGAGCATTTAAAACAAAGAACGGAGTATCCGATAGGACTGAAGTGACTGAAAGTGTCCTTTTGTTCTTATTTTGTTGCCTTAAAGGCTGAATTTTAGATTTAAATTTGATGTATGTCACAAAAGTAGTAAAATCTTTTTTTATTTTTTGTATTTTAGTATTTCGTGCTGCTGAGTGAACTCTAAGTTCTGACTGGTTCTGGTGGTCACATGCTCTGTAAGCATAAAGCGCATGCGTGCCGTGGTCTGAGCAGATCACCATTCCTAGCCAGGCTGTGACGGAGCTTACATCTATGTGGGTTGCGAGGGACTGTTTCACCTGACTGAGTTAATTTGGCTGTTTTAGAGCTCTTAGAGAGTGTGGGCAAACAGTTCTCTAAAACTTGTGTGTTCATGTATGCTCAAAAAATTTGTTGCTTAGAAGATTGGTGAGTGAAGCACTTTTAAGTGAGCTCCCTTTGGACTGGAAGAGGGAAGGGTTAAATTGTCTTATACTTCTTTTTACTCCTAATAAGTCCTAGAGTTTCGTGTTATAGAACAGCTTGGACAGGTCTGAGAAGGCTGAAGTATGAGTACATTTCAAGCCAGAATGAAGTAAGTTTTATGTGCACAACATTCAGCCTAGTTAGTGACTGCATAAATATAGGAAAACATTTTTTTCTCTTTTTTAGTATTGCATAGTATTTGTTTTGTTTAAAGCCATTTTTGTTTTGTTTTTGGAACTTTTAGATTTCAAACTTGTAATGGAGTTTTGTAATCAGTTGTAATCAGTTCAGTATTCTAGTGGATTCTCTCAAAGTGTTTATTGTTTAAATTTAAGGTACCCTGGAAATGATTTGCTACAACTAAAGAGTCATAAAGGAGTGGCGATAGTGACTACTAATAGTCCACTGAGGAGACGTCAGCTCTTAAGTGGGTGGTTGAAATCCATTGAGACTTCTTGGAGGCCTTTGAAAACTTTCTTGGTGTCCACTGGCAAACCCTTTTAAAGAACTGGAGGAGCCTAGAGGGGAAGTGACCAAACATAAATCAGGTAAATGGCACTTAAACAGCACCTAAAACGGTACACAAGGAGGAAACTGCTGTGGAACTTTTTTCTCAGTTTGTTTAAGAATATGCACTTGTGTAGTGTTTTCTACTTATATGACATTGTATGACCCCAACATTTATCTGTAAATCCCCTCAAGGTTTTTCTCTTTTCTTTTAAGTGCTGATTTGCTATAATCTGAGTTGACTGAAGTAGATTTATCCTATTATAAGAGTATGCCAGCTATTACACGCAGTTAGAGTAAGATTGTTAACTCACAGGATACTGAGGATATGTTAATTGCTGAAGGATGTAAATGGGGGTAAAACCTAAAGGGCCTTTGTCTTTGAAGTCACTGGCCAACAGAATATTGGGTAAAAATCAAGATAAATTGTATAATAAAGATAAGATAAGAAGAAATAAAAGCAAGTATATAAAACAGACACAGTTGGTAAAGGGAATTTCATCTCAACTTATCTCAATTCCAAATGAAGGTAATGGAGATATTAGGCATTTTTTTGCTCCCCGATTAATAAAGTAAATTTGGTAACACCAACTGTTATAAATAAGGGCAGTAACTCTTTTTTGAATCAAATGAGTCCCCTTAAAGGTGACAGTATTGTGGATAATCCCAGTCTAAACAATATAAAAATGGGAGTAGGAGCGGACAGGGAATCTGAAAATGGGAAAATTGACTTCACTCAGATTTTTCAGAATTTGTCTGACTTAGACATGGAAGTCAGAAGTTTAAGAGAAACCTTACAGCATGATATTATAGGTTTTGAAGCTAATAGAAATATAAATCAGAACCCTTTTGTTTTTTGTCAGCAGCTAGTTGGAACATCTTCTGACACAATACATACATCTGAACAAAGTCAGCTTCTTGATAAAGAGAGCCCAAATATAAATCTAGGTAAAGTAATTTCCCCAGGTGTGGGTGGAAATCTTTCTTAAACCTTAATCATTTCAGTTCATGGACGATGAGCCCAGAGTCCTTGAATATATCAGATGTTGAGGGGTTGTCAAGAGACTTGTTAGCAGCTTTAAGAGACACAGTAAAATCCAACATACTTTTATTTAAGCAGCTAACTGAAATTTAAAAAGATATATCTTTCATAAAAGGGGGTTGTCTTGAAAATAGAATTAGGTTGATGTCAATAGAGCAAACTCTCTGTGTGAAAATTGATGCTGGGACATATGATGTCTCAAAAATATCACAAATTGATAAGGGCCTGACTGGACGAAATAACAGTGATATAATTGATCCTAATGGATTAATTTGGGGAACATCTGAAGCCGATCAGAGTGGTATTAGTGCCAGCTCGGAATATATTATGCTGCCTGTTAAAGGTCTAAGAGATAGCAGTATTTGTTGAGAATTAGCTACTGACCATTCAGTTTTGTGGCACAAGGGAGAGCTACAGGAAAGGGAAATGGATTCTGATTTTCAGAAATTAAGTTTAGCTCCTGTTAGGAATATGTCACCTAGTAAACCAGAACTCATTACAGATACTGAGATTTCTGGATCTAACTCCTTAAAAAATAAGGGTAATGATAAGAAAATGTAAAATGAAAGAAAAGTAATTACTACAGTAATAAGTGAGGAAATCAGTACTAAGGGAAAACACCAGGGGAATAATGGAAATGGATTAAACCCTGTTGCTAAATCGAAAAATGTTAAATATTTGCAAATGACTAAAAAAACAGGTAAGGAATGATTGGGGAGAACAAAGCAAATGGACAAACAATAACAAAAGAAGGAGAAAAAAGTCTACAAATAAAGACAGGTGACAGAATTCAAACTGAGGAGGTAGATAAAAACAAGTTGTTAAAAAATAATATTGAGGGAATTAAGGAACTAAATCCAGGAATGACTGACAACATTGAACCAGTGGATAATGGAAATCCACTGAGTAAAACATCAGCAATAGGTGTGGATGATCATTTTAGATTGTTTATGGTGAAAACTTTGGAATCAGATTTTGTTTTACCACTATATAAGGTCTCATGCCTTCCTAACGAAACCCCAGGAAAACTTGCTGATACTGTAATGAGTTTATTACTGTTGTTGTTTGATGGTTCCAATCTGGTAAGGAATTCAATCCGTATTTTAAGACCAATAATTGGAACTGAATTGGTTTTGTTGGTTACTGGCCAATTTTCTATCCTGAATGCAATAATCCAAAACTTTAAGCAGTTAATTGACAAGGATATTGCAGTAGGCAATATAGTGGAGATGAGGAATCTGTTTCCTGAGTTTTATGTAAATAAATCTAAAAATGTCAGTAAAATTGATGCTTCAGTTCCTATTTATGGTATGGAACAATTCTCAAAAGAAACAAAATTTAATTTGAAACAAAAGCTAATTGATTTTCTGAATGTGCGTTTGGATTTACAGGTTGGTAGTCATCAAATTAGCAAAGTTTCTAGATTATGTAAGGATGGCCAAATTATATTTTTTGTCAATCAAGAATGTATTTTAAAGGAAATTAAAAAAAAAAAAGTATTTTGGATAACCTAGAAGTTTATTTCTGTGTTGAAAAAGAATATGAAAAGGTTATTGGCAATCAGAATGGAATTGTAGTTGCTTCTCAAAGGTAGGAGACCTTGGTAGAGATCACAAATAGATATGAGCATTTTGCTCTTTTGAAAAATTGACAATCTGTTAATCTGTAAGGGAGACCATGGTGACCGGGCACAAATATTGGGGGGGTTATTTGTTTGCTTAAATCTAGGATTACAAGTACCTTTGAGTAGAGGCTCTTTTACAAAGGTTCCACATCAGGGTGTACAGTCTTGGAGTTACAATAACAGTACAAAGCAATCATTAACAAAGTAGGTTTTGACATGATTAATACAAGGTTTAAAAGTGATCAAATGCAAAGATGGTACATAGAGGTCAGGAGAGGCATGGGGAAGGGTAACACTGAGAGCTGGAGGGACACAATGGAGGGGGTGAGAGTGAGAGGGGGGAGGTGAGAGGGGGGTATATGCGGCAGCCAGAGGCAGTTTTGTCAAGAGGAGGATAGGATAAGAGCATAAGTTGGGCAGAGAAGGCGTAAGTGCTGGGAGGTGGGGTAAATGGAGAGTCAGTTTGAGGAGGGATTGGTTAATAGCAGTCACCGGAGTTAGAGGCCAGAAGAGCTCGGCGGAGTTTGGTCTTTGAAGGCACCCACAGTTGCCAGAGTCATGATGTCACTACTGAGATTATTTACCCAGCTAGGTGCCCGATAAGCAAAGGACCTTTGGCCTTGGGAAGTGCGACAGTGTGGGATTTGCAGCAGGTGTGGTTTGGATTTCCTGGTGTTGCAGCTGTTTGTCTTGAGATTGATGAGAGAGCAGACTCCTGGAGGGGCATTGCCCATCATTATTCTTTTCACTGTGATGCAGGTTTGATATTTAATGCGATTATTTAGTGGTAGCCACCCCGATAGAGAGTAGAGGTCGCAGGTGTGGGTGAGACCCGGTAGCGAGACAGCAGGCCTTATTGAGGGTGGTAGAAATCCGCTTGAGGGAGGAGGCAGTGGCTAAGCCATAGATAACTAATCCATAATCGATGATGCTAATGATGGCGCTCTGGACGGCAACTGTTAACGCTTCAGTGGTTAGGTGTTTCCTGTGTCAGAACAGCAGGCCCATCCTGATGTTAGCTCCTTTAGCCACGGTACTTATGTTGGCAGTGTAGGAGAGGTGGGAGTCGAGGGTGATGCCAAGATATTTAAAGGACTGTACTTGTTCGAGTGTGACTCCTTGCTTAGTTTTGAAGGTGAGGTGGAGCTGTTTAAATTTGTGATGTGAGCTGCTGAAGATCATGGATTTTGTTTTTTTCTGGTTTAGGAAAAGTTTGTGTTTTAGAAGCCATCTTTCGACTGAAGTGAAGCCATGTTGAAGGTTATTTTGCAGTTGTTGGGGATCCTGGTGGGAGGCCAGGATGACTGCATCATCCTCATAGAGAATGAGCTGCTGGGGACAGGACTCTGGAAGCAAGTTTAGGAATGGGCTAAAAAGGAGGGGGCCTAGGATGGAGCCCTATGGGACACCTGAGCAGACTGGTCTGAGACTGGAGAGGGTGTTGGAGATTTTAACTCTTTGGGACCAGTTGTCTAGGTAGCTTTTGAACCAAGTTACCGAGTTAGGTGAGAGACCCAAATTCCGGAGCTCGGCAAGCAGGAGGCCATGATGGACAGTATCGAAGGCCCTTGTTAGGTCGATGAAAGTTGTGCCAGTTAGATGCCCTTTGTACAGGGAGTGGTGGATGCTGCCAGTAAATTCGAGCAGTGCTGTGGAGGTGTTATGATTCTTTCTGAAACTGTGTTGCTGTCTGCTCAGCAGGTTGTGTTTGTCAAGGTAATCAGTCAGCTGGTCAGTGACAATACGCTCCAGAGTCTTACAGAGAGGAGGGAGGATGGAGGTGGGTCGGAAGTTCTCAGGAGCAGTTTTGGCACCACTTTTATGGATGGGGGTTACGGTGGCTAGTTTCCATTTTTCGGGGAATTGGCTAAGGCTAAGGGAGAGACTGAAAATCTTCATCAGTGGATGAAGCAATTCATCAAGAGTGGGGGATATAAGTTTGAGGTCCAGGGAATCACTGCTGGTTCTGGACTTACTGATTGCTTTGGTTACGCAGTCACGCACCTGGTGCATCTTAACTGCTTTAAAGTAGAAAGGGGGTGACTAGTCGGGGAAGTAGGATTAGGGGGAAAGGACTGCCCGTTTCATTGAAAAAGTCAAGAGGGAGTACTGAGCTAAGGTCAGTGAAGGTGTTATTGAAGGTGTCTGCTATAAGTCTGGGGTCAAGCATTATATCTCTATTAATGCTGAGAACCGAAGGGGTGTATCTTATCTGCTGCCCAGTGACTTCTTTTATGTTTTTCCAGAAATCACTTCCCTTTACCCAGGAGTTGGTGAGGGCGTTCTTGAAATAGGCTGATTTCTTATCCCGAATTGTTTTGATGCAGTCATTTCTTGCACGTTTGTAGTTGGTGATGTCACCATGTTTCCCAGAGGCTCCGGCGAGCGACCAGAGGTGGTCTCTTTCCTGTAGTTGCCTAAGAAGGTCTCAGGTGATCCAGGGCTTACAGAGTGCTTTAACCTTCTGCCTTTTGATAGGAGCAAAAATGTTGCATGCTTCATTAAAGATATTGATAAAGTGGTCCAGAGCCGTGTTCACATTTGTAGCTGAGTGGACCGGTGTCCAGTCTTGTTGGAGAAGGTGCACCTTGAGATAAATTAATTTGCCACGGGGTAGAAGCCTACTAGTGACAGTTTTTGGAGATGGTTTGATGAATTTATTAGACCAGAGGCACCTGACTGGGGAGTGATCACTGAGTGTGTCCGGGAGGACAGTGGTTTTAGAGATCCGGGCAGGGTGGCTGGTTAGGAGCCAGTCCAGGAGGGTGCTGGAGCCTGTTTTATAGTTCTTTCTAGTCAGTGACTCTACAATCTGAAAGAGGTTTGTAGCCGCAACAGAGTCCCTAAATGCTCCTGCTTCAGCAGCAGGCCAGTTTATGTTAAAGTCTCCTAGCAGTATAGATTCAGCATCAGGTGGGAGTGAGTGGATGAAATCCAGGATGGCCGAGAGACCACTGCATTGCTCTTTCAGTGGTATGTACACTGTAATGACAGTGAGGGCTTTGCTGTGGGCACCAAGGAGGACTCTGATGGGGAGAATCTAAACCGTAGTCAACAGTGGGGCAGTGTTTATTTGGTGCCCCATGATGGAGTCTTTGAGGCATAGGGTGCAGCCACCACCCCTTTTTGTGGTCCGGTCGAGCCTGAACACATTGTAGCCAGGGAGGGCAATAGCCTGATCAGGGACTGCTGGGGAGAGCCAGGTTTCCACTACTGCTAGGATGTCCAGCCTATGTTGGCTGGTAAAGATTTGGAGGGCATCAGTTTTGTGAAGGAGGCTGCATATATTGAGTGTAATAATAGAGATGGTGCCTGGGGGTTTGTTCTAGCTGGCAGCTCTAGTGGGTGCTGGGCCAGGATTTGGGTGGATATTTCTGGAGAGCATCAGGAGGAGGAGGACTAGCTTGAGCACACGTAATCATAGGTTACTGGTTCTGTGTCTCCTTTTTCTGGTCAGGTGTGAGTGCGACTTTTGGGGAGAGTGGAGGTCCAGAGACAGAGGAGTGAGGGGGCATGGAGGTAAGCCCTGCGCCAGCAGGGTTGAAAGATCAGGTCGCTTGAGGTAGGCAGGGACCGGAGTTTAAAGATGGGATCAAGAGAAAGAGTCCCATAGTGGTGCTATGAGGAGTCAGGTACGAAGCTAGGGGGACAGGAGGGGAGGCAGGCTCTGGGGAGGTGGAGTACAGGAATGAGAGGAGCGAGGAGGAGGAGAAGGGGAAGCAGTGTACAGCGGAGACTCATGGTTGTAAGGGGGGCAGGGGGGTGACAGGGAGGTGGGGGCAGTTAAAGTGGGAGAAGAGTGGGAGGATGTAAAGAGGTCTGTGATATGAGGAGAGGGCCTGAGGATGACAGGCTCCCTAAGACTAAGGGAGGTAGCTGTACAGGGACTGTGTAGAGAGTGCAGGGGTTAAGAATAGGGCTAGAGGGCAGTGGGAGGGAGTAGGTTGTTAGAGAAACCAATGAGAGAGGTAGAGGAGGTGGGGTTTCAAGATGGGGTGTGGGAAGGGTCTATTTAATTAAGGCAGGAGGGTTGGGGGGGAGTCGGGCATAAAATTTCAGCCGCTTCCACTCACACTCAATGGGCACTGCAGTCCCAAGCGGAGGAGAAATTTAGCTGGAGCGGCTGGCCAATCAGGAAGGTGGAGGAGTGCAAGGGTCCAATCCTGGTGCAGCTCGGCAAGCAACTGGCCAATAGCAGTAGCTCACGGCAGCCCTGGACAGTCTGAGGACTTACCCGGCTTTCTGGATCCTTGGATCAGGCAGGAGGTGGGTGGCAGGGTGGTCAGGAGCCCCGAGCCACAGCCGTGCGCTTCAGGGGGCTGGAGCACCTGAGATGTACAGCTGGATCTGGTGGTGGAGGAGAGAGAGAAATAGGGAGTTAGAGATGGGCGGGGAGGGCAATACAAAGCAAGACAGATAGTCTAAATCGGGGGGCGACGAGCAGAGAGCAGGGGATTTCAGCCAGACAGAGGTGATAATCGGGGGGGTGGCAGCAGCCCAAGTATAGCTTTGTTAGGGATACAAAGGCCAGGACTTTGGCGCCATTGGGGGGTTAGGTAGGAGGAAGGCAAGATCAGTGAGAGATTAGCGAGGGAAACTGGGGGGGGGGGGCAGTTCAGGCCCAGAGGAGAAAGGCAAGAGGGAAGAGGAGATGGAGACAGGAAAAAGAACAATCTGCTTAAAGTTTCCAGAGAATCAAATCAGTCCAAATTACATACAAGAGCACAGGACAGCTGTACTCGCTAGGACCTGCTAACACATTTCATAGCATTACAAACATTTCATTGGAGTCGGCAACAGTATTAAAATGATATAAAAAAAAAAGGAAACATGTTCCTTAGGGTCAGGGTGAAAACAGTAGAGAGTCCAGGTAGTGGCGGCTCCGAAAGCGGGTCCAAAATTTCGGCCGCTTCCACTCACACTCAGTGGGCGCTGCAGTCCCGAGTGGAGGAGAAATTCACCTGAAGCGGCTGGCCAATCAGGATGGTGGAGGAGTGCAAGGGTCTAATCCCGGTGCAGCTCGGCAAGCGACTGGCCAATAGCAGTAGCTCACAGCAGCCCCGGACAGTCTGAGGACTTATCCAGCTTTCTGGATCCTCAGTTCGGGCAGGGTGGTCAGGAGCCCTGAGCCACAGCCGTGTGCTTCAGGGGGCTGCAATGCCAGAGATGTACAGCTAGATATGGCTTTCTGGATCCTCGGTTTGGGCAGGAGGTGGGAGGCAGGGCGGTCGGGAGCCCCAAGCCGCAGTCATGCGCTTCAGGGGGCTGGTTAAATTATATGGATCCAGAAGAGTCTGCTGACCCTGATATAAAGGCTATTAAAATTCTGTCTTGGAATTTTACTGGTTTGGAAGAAAAAATAGGAGACCCTGACACAGTTAGTTATTTAAAACAGTTTAATACTGTTGGAATACAGGAAACCTGGGCCTTAGGTGATTTATTCATGAGTGGGTATTCTGTGTATTGCAAGAAAGCAACAAAAAGGAAAAAGTATGGGAGGGCTATAGGTGGTTTGGCAATCTTTGTTAAATTAGATAGGGATGTTACAGCTCAGGAACTAAGTATTACAAGCAGCAGTATACTTGCTATTAAACTAATAGGATACAATAATAAGAACTGGTATATAATCAAAGTTTATTCTCATCCTTTGGGTAATACTAATAGAGACAAAGATTATCTTGGGATACTGGATGACTCAATCTAAAAAATACAAATCGATAGTCCTCTTAGTAAAATTATTATAATGGGAGCCTTTAATGCAAGACTTGATGTTCTCCAGGGTTTTTCAGATGAAGCAATGGAAGTTACTACTGCTAACCCAGACTGTAAATTACAGTTAATAAGGAATATTACAGATAAGATGATTAATAAGAAGGGAAAGGATTTAAATTAAATCTTATCAAACAAAAATGTGTTATCACTAAATGGGAGATCCCAATTAGATATAGATGGTCAATATTCATTTTTAGGAGGTAATGGATGCTCCATTATTGATTATATTTGGGTGAATCTTAATTTGATTAATAATTGTAACTCCTTGTGCTTGGCTCCTAGACCTGAAAGTCAACATATGTTCCTAGAGCTAGAGCTTTTTGTGGAAAGCAAAAATAGTAAAAAGGATAGAATGGCTATCCCTATAAAGAAAAACAAACAGGGTAATGAGTGGAATTTAATTGAGGGGCATGATTTTTATGCATTGCTTGAGAATAAAGGTATTTTTCCCAACTTACAAGAGCTCTCTGATCAACCTTCTGATTCTACATTATATCAGATTATAATAACATCATAAACACAATTGCATATATAATCATAAGGGATTTTCCTGTTCAGCCCAGGCAGAAATTCCCATGGTTTAATAAAGACTGTAAAAAAGCAAGGAAATCATTAAACCAAAATTTAGATTATTAAAACAAAATTCAAATAAGAATACTAATAAAATAATGAATAAGGTTAGAAAAGAATACAGAGATGTTGCTTAAACATAAAGATAGTTATATTAAACAACTGTGGACAGAACTTCAAAAAGCAGTTCTAATAAAGGACAGTAAAACTTTTTGGAACATTTTTAATCACGGCACAAGGAATTATAATTATGTTGATACCCATACTGAACCAGAGATTTGGGTTAAGCATTTTAAAAAACTCTCTTTTAGGGATGATCAGGATTATCTGACTGGTATGGACAATCAAGACCAGATGAGGAAAGAGTTTACTCCAATTACTGAGATCACCCTATTTGAACTCGAAAGTGCTTTGGGTCCATTTAGGAAAAGAAAAGCTCCTGGTCCTGATGGGGTTCCTCTAGATGTTATAATTAAAACAAAAGATTTTTGGATTCCATTTTTACATAAACTGTTTAATTATATCTAGAAATCAGGAGACGTGCCGAACAGTATGAAATTAAACATAATTGTCCCAATATTTAAAAAAGGGGATAGAAAGAATCCAGAGTGTTACAGGCCGATCAGCCTTTTGGATACTGTAGGGAAAGTTGTTTCCAGAATTCTGAATAATGGATTACTGAGATGGTCAGAAAGTAATAGTATAATCGATGAAGCACAGGCAGGTTTCAGAAATAACCATTCTACGATCGACCAATGTTTTACATTGTCTCATATGATTCATAAATATAATGTGATTAAAAACCAAAAAGTTTATTATACATTTATCGATTTAAAAACGGTCTTTGACAGGGTCAGCAGACCACTTCTTTGGGAAAGATTAAACAAGTTGGGAATGGATAAATCCTTACTGGAAATTATTAGAATTTTGCATAATAATTTTACTAGTATTACATATAGTGAATCTGGAGATTTTAGTGGTTGGTTTCAAAACAACATTTGGGTTAAACAAGGATGTACTCTTGCTCCTCTATTATTTAATTTATATTTATATTATATTTATATAGTATGGCGCAGTGGGTTAAGGCTCTGAGCTGCAAATCTGGAGACCTTGGTTTGAATCCCACAGCCCCCCACTTGCATATTGTGTGACACTGAGCAAGTCATTTAACTTCCTTGTGCTCCCAGGTCACACCTGGAAACAAGCTTTCAGCTTAGTGTGTCTGACCTGGTTAAATAATTGAAAAAAAAAAAAATAAATTTCCACTGTACTAAATGAAATGTATAACCAAGAATTCCATATACCTATAATTGGAACAAGAATAATTTTGTATTTAGCGTATGCCGATGATGTTGTGCTTTTCTTTACTAGTCATCTGGGAATGACCAAGAGTTTAGAGAAATTTCAAGTTGAATGCATAAAGGCAGATTTGCAAATAAATTAAGAGAAAACTAAAGTTTTGGTATTTTGGCAGTAATAAAAGAGTTATCAGTATTACGTGAATAACCATAAACTAGAGGTAGTGAAGAGTTTTTGTTATTTGGGTTTAACTGTTAGTGAGAACAGAAATTGGGATAGTCATAAAAAAAATGCTAGAATTAAAGAGGGCAATTTTTCTCCAGTTTTATCTTTTTCACATAATTATGGTGGAAAATCATTAGAGGAGAACGTATTAGTAGCACGAGCAAAGATTAAATCTCAACTCTTATATGGGGCTGAAATATGGGGACTTGAATATAAAGGGACATTAGATATTAGTTTAAATAAGTTTTATTAAAAAATGTTGGGTCTCCCTAGTAGTGCACCTTCTGCACTGGTTAGAACTGAATTAGGCCAACTTTTAGTGGAGTGCTCTTGTATCCAATGGCTGATCAATTACTGGATAAAGATTTTTATTATGCCTTCGTATAGACTTCCTTGATTGTGTTTATAAGAAGCCATGAAATACAAGCATCAGCTTTTAATTTTTCCTTGCTTATTGGCAGCGGAGAAATTTATTAAACCATATGGCTTATTAAACATAATTACAGATAGTCTTAGATATCCATTTGAGATTATTAAAATGACTATTAATAATAGAGTTGAAGATATTTTTAGACAAAGAGATCTGGAACTCTGTAAACAATCAAGAGCATGTCTTTGGATGGCAAAAAATAAGAGAGAGCATATGATAGAGGGCTACCTCCATGTTTTAACAAATCTGATACAGAAGAAGTATTTCACCAGATTTAGATTTGAATGTTATCCAAATAATAAAAAAAAAGCACAAGTTAATGGGGATAAAAAAAGGGAGTTTGTATGTAATTGTGGACTGGGCCAAGAGACAATCTTTTGCACTTAATATTGTTGTGCCCACTGTATGAGAAATATAGATGTACTCTTTTAGGTGGTATATTGAGCAAACAGCAATATTAACCTACTGAATTGTTAGCTTATTTGTTAAAATCTAAGGACCACAAAGTGTGGTCCCCGAGGTCTACTTATTAAAAATAATCACACAAAGAGAATTTAATATGAATGTTTAAATATAATGTTTCAATACTGATTATTAATAATCAAGTTTTATAGACGTACCAAATTTTTGTGGCTCTTATATGGATCAATATTGTCTGAAAGAAGTTAATTGTATGAATATAAATTGTGGTACAAAGATACCTTAATACATGAATGTTTTGATTACAAAATGGTGGAAATGTCACCTTATGAATGTTATTCATGTGAAACATTTTTATTATATGAATTTTAGGTGTCTGTTATTCATGATACAATATTTAATATTTTTATATGAAAATATTTATGTGTTTTGTAATGATCTTTTTAATCAAAATAATAAAAATTACGACTACTAATATTTTTACACCACATTTTCAACATAGCCTTCTTATGACCCCATCTCATGAACAAGGGCAGAGAAAGTGGTTAACTCCTGCCCAAAAGGTGATTTCACACAGGGACTGCAAAATCACCTTTCGGGATGTAAAAAAACCACATTTTGGCCAGGATTTGAAAAATGACAACTGTCACTTTCATGAGGTGCTGTAAAGATATGGCTATGTTGTAAATTTGGGGTAAAAATATTAACAATTACCAAAGTTGAGAGACTGCGTTAGCAAAATTCAACACAGCCTCATAACTTTATTATTTTTTAATATCATTACACCAAATTTTTAAAATAGCCTTCTTATGACCCCACCTCATGAACAAGGGCAAAGAAAATGGTCTACTCCTGCCTAAAAGGCGATTTCGTGCAGGGACCACAAAATCACCTTTCAGGATGTAAAAACCATTTTTGGCCAGGATTTGAAAAATGACAGCTGTCACATTCATGAGGTGCTGTAAAGATATGACTATGTTGTAAATGTGGGTTAAAAATATTGACAATTACCAAAGTTGAGAGGCTGCATTTGCAAAATTCAACATAAGCTCAGAACGTTGTTGTTTTTTAATATTTTTACACCAGATTTTCAACATACCATTCTGATGACCCCCACTTCATGAAAAGGGGCAGAGAACATTTTAAAATCCTGCCCAAAAGGTGATTTTACACAGTGACCACAAAATTACCTGTCGGAACAGATTTGCCTAATGACTGCAACATTGTTCATGAGGTGGGGTTCCAAAGAAGGCAAGTTGAAAATATGGGCCAAAAATATGCAAGAATGCCCAAGTTATGCCTCTAAGTTCAACCCACCCCATTGAAATACATTGACTGGCATACCTGTTTCTTCAGCTCACAGTACGACTTTGAAGGGTGAAGACGTCTATGGGTCCACAGAAGATTATAGCGCTAGCTCCCTGGCGGGGTGCAAGGGCTTGAGGGTGGGGTGGTGGGCACTGAGTGCGAGGGTCAGGTGGGGGAACTGTAACTGCGCAGATGACCTTGATCCACAGTCTTCTTGTTACAGGTTAAAGAAAAAAAAACAGGACAGAGATGACGATCAACACTGGGGGACTAGACACCCCCAGTGTCACTGTTATGATTCTGGGGAGGTAAGCACTAAGAGGGAGGGTCAGGTGGGGGGAGGAAAGATAAAAAATATGTACCATATATAAAAGAAATGACCGCGTATGCACGGTAGTGGAGAGGAATGGGATGAGGATACAAAAAAAAAAAGGATGGAGATGCCAATCACCACTGGGAGATTAGGCACCCCCAGTGTCGATAACCATGCATGCACAGTAGTTGGGGGGGGGAGCAGGATGAGGATTTCTGCACTGGGGATAGGACCCCCAGTGCCACTGTTACATTTCAGGGTGTATGTGTGTGTGTGTGTGTGCAGAGAGGAGGGTAGGGTGGGGTTATGTATTTCAGCAGTCACAGACCCACTGACCGCCGAAAAAGTTTTCCTCCAGGTCAAGTAATGCAAGTGCGAAGTGGGCCATGGTGCACAGATGGGGAGGCAACTTCTGTCACCTTATGAGGTTGTTTGTTCAGAAGCTGCTTTTCTCCTAGTTCTAACAAGAGGACTGCAGGGCTCTGCCCACTGCAGCCCTAAAAATGGGGAGATGTCATGAAAGAGTTAACTAGATGTTGCTCTTGTTTACGGGTGTGCAAATACATAAACTGTGTATTCTTCGAATATTTGATTAATTCACCTGGGGTATTTGGGTATCCGACTGTATTCGGATAATCGAGTATGCTGGTATTCGACCACAATGTAATACATTTATTAAAAATGCTGTAGACATGAAAAGAAAAATACACCAAAATAGACAAATGAGATGTTTTCTGCTCAGCATGGGTAGAGGGTAATACGAGGTTTTGAAAGCATACCACATTGATGCACAGTCAGACAGTGTAAGCATAGCATAAAGAAAAACATGTTACTTTTGTGCACTCTCCTGCCAGTGCATATTTATGACCCTGATTAGTGCTTCTGTGCAAAAAATTATACATTTTCTAACTGCATTTTGGTATTAAAAATTCAGTTTAAAAAAGCGTTTGAAATTTTCAGTTTAGCTAGGCTGCCACCTGCCAGCAGTCATCTTGTGGAATGCACTCACTCCCTCATCTGGGATATATTAATGTGCCCCCACCAACCAATGCACTGTGTTGGCAGGGGCACATTAGTATATCCTGGGCACTGTAGCAAGCAGTTCCCATGAGATGGCTGCCAGCAGCCTTGCTAAATGGACGTTTTGGAGCATTTTTTAAGTGCAAGTTTTAATGCCAAAATGGTGAAAATGCAGTTAGAAAAAATATTTTGTAATACAGAAACACTAATCGGTGGCATATGCACCAACAGAAGGGTGCACAAAGGTAATCAGTGTTTTCTTTCAACAGATTAGACATTCTCTTTACATGTTCTGTTCCGCCTGATAGGTGCACTGAAAAAAATGAAGAGAAAATCTGTTTTGGAGACCAGGAGGGAATCATCAAAGCAAAGAGTTGCACAGCACGCAGAAGAACAAATTAAAAATGGAGACAAGAGAGGAAAGCTGAGTTGCACAGTAGAGCAAATAATCAGATTTTCATACTTTTCTATTAATTTTTTTTTTTTATTTTTATATGTAACCCCTCTCCAATGCATTCCTGGAGAGGGCCACTGCCCTTGCCTTGCGGGCCCGACCAAGGGCAAGGGGCCTGGGTTCCCATAGCTGACCAATGGGGGTCCTTTCCCAAAAGTTAAAATAAAAATGGTGGTGCCTCCACCCAGAGTACATATCAGTGTGTCTGAGTGCCTGCTGTAAACCTCCCCGGGATGTCGTACCAATCCACCTCCCCAACAGTTACCCCAGGCATGGACTCATCAAGTTCGAACCTCCCCACATTCAGTTACATTTACCTTTTCCATCTCAGAAAATAAGACAGGCTCACTAAAATTAGGCTCTGGATCCATTTTCTGCTGCAAAACAATAACTCCACGGTTTGTTTATAGGGGGATGGTTTAGGAATGGGGTAGGTGGAACAGAGTTCAAGCATTTCCATTTTGCATTTCCCAAAATCACATTTCCCCTTCTGATTCAATCCCCAGAGTTCAAACAGTGCAACCACCAGTACCTGTCTAGCTATCCGCTGCATGTATTACCCAAAGCCAGACCCACAGGTCTCAGTCCATTTAACCCCAAAGTCCTTCACGGGTACCCAGATTTAAAGTTGCAGGCCTGAGGTGCAGCTGGTAGCTGGCGTTGGCACGCTAAAGAATTGTAACTTTTTTACATGCTTCCCTTTGCTTTTCCTCCAGCCCTAGGGGACATACTTAAACTATATACAGTCCCGAGGTGCAGAGCAATTCTTGCTGTTTACTCACGGTTCTGCAGAATCAGTCCTCGGATGGCACAGTTCACTGAAGTCCTGGGGATGGATGGCAACACAGCAGAACCGGACACAATGCTTGAACAGGGGGCACAGAGGCTGTAGCTGGCTCTCTCTTTCTCTTGCTTGTTTTGTTTTGTTGTTTTGCTGAATTTTGTTGACCTGGTAAGCCCACTGGGCCTAGATGTCCTTTTTTCAGGGTGACCGGGGAGAGGGGGATACAGATGGTATGCAACTGAAACTGAACCAGATTAAGCTGTTGGTGGTATTTTTTTTGGTGAATGAGGGAAATTTGGCCAGGACACCGGGGAACTTCCCCTACTCTTTTCGATAAGTGCCATGGGATCTTTAACATCCACCTGAACTGCCACCAATCCAGGCAGACAGGACCTCGGTTTAACGTCTCATCCGAAAGACAGCACCCCAGAAGTGCAGCACCCCTCTCATGCTGCACTGCAGTGTCAGTACTGGGATATTAACCCAAGTGCCAGATGTGGGAACTGAACCCACTGCCCTCTGATCTCCTGGCCTCAGAGGTGAGTGTGCTACCCACTGAGCCACTGACACTAGTAGATCTGGCAGCTTATACCCTTCGGCCCATTACAGGCCCCGTTGCAAAGCACGAGCGCAAGGCCTGTCAACTACAGAGAACCCAGACCTGGAAGTGGCCACACAGCCCGGCTCCCTCTGATCAGAGCACCCTAGCACTCGGGTACAAGACCAGTGATCCCTTGCAGTGGCAGATCCCACTTGATAGGGGATAGGGGTTAGTGAGTTCCCCACCTGGCCCTGGATGTCAGCAGAAACATTCAGCACATTCTCTTCTGCTTCACTTTCTTTCTCTTTTCTGCCACGGCTTGTAGCCACAGCAATTTATTTTTTCCTTTTCCTTGCTGTATCTCAGGAGAAGACAACAGGTACTCGAATCTCTGAAAACACCTGCCTACCCTTTTGTTTTCACAGTCTTTCAACCTGAACACAGCCACATTCTCACTCTGGCTCACACATATCACCTGCACCCACAATCCCTTTTGTCACCGAGCAGGTACATAGCAATTCTCTAATTGAAGAGACTTACTCTTCCTTTTCTCAGCACATTTATATTCTCTTGTTCCTCATCCTCTGTATCCCATTTTTTTCCAGGCTTAGACGCAACCTTCGTTCTTTTTCCAGGCTCAGAACGCAACCTTTGGTCTTTTTCCAGGCTTAGACCCACCCTTTGTCTTTTATTCAGGCTCATGACACAACCTACCTCTCTTGCAATCTGCAGCTTTCCTTTTTCTATTCGAGCTATGCTTCTCTCACCATTGTGGTGCAACTTCAGAACAACACAGAACTTTCAGAATCCTGCAGCTTTCCCCTTTTCTCTCTGCCAAGTTGCTTCTTCCTTTTCCCGATGAAGCAGGCACTCCCTGCCCTAGGGGACAAGTTGTTGGCAGCCCAAGTCTCTCCAGGGGCAGGAGCCCCCCCCCCGGAGAAGCTCCAACCAAACTGACCCAAACTCTAACAGTTCTGTCCTCTTGGGAGCTTTCTGGCAGCTCCCCATTGGCTGGAGGCACGGTCACAGTCACTCAGAAAAATGACTATGTATGAGGCTCCCTTGATGCCTCATTGGTGCAGAAAAAGGTACCTAAACATTCTCTGGTCCCCCCCCCCCCAACAGCTGGTCCAAACAGTTCCAGGGTCCCTGGCAAGAATCCTGGCTCGGTGGTTGGCTGGCTAGTGTCACATGGTTGTTAAACATGGTGGGCGAAGTAAACAGTGTCCACACATTTACACAGTGTCCCAGGTTTTATCAGTTCCTGCAACCAAATCATTTACTTTTATTTAAACATTTCCCCACACAGCTGTAGCCATCCTTGTGCCCTGTAAAGCAACTGCACTGTTTACATTATTAGCTCACTCCTTCCCCAGTCATTGCTACCATTTTCTAATGCCCCTAGGCAGCTACCACAGTTCCACGGCAGTTTATACACACACTGACTTTACCACTGTGGGGCAGCCCAACCATTCACTCTATTTATTCCTTAGTCCCTTAGTCTGGGGGAAAACCTTTTTCCCTTGCCCACCATATCTTCATTTATTTTACTTATTTCTCCCTTTGTCTGTCACATGCACCACTTTCCTGTGCCCTTAGGTGCTGGACAGACCTCTTGCTCTTTAAAGGGGTGCCACCTCATGAATACTAATGAGGTGGCCCCAGATCCCTCGAGTGTGATTGGCGCTCACAAAAATTAGATTTCGTTGCTCCCGGTTGCCTCTCCCTCTAAACTAAGGTCCTCTGTCCCTCTCTCATTGCCCAACGGGACTAGGACTACTGGAGAGGCAAACCAAACTGTCGACAAAGGCTACACGAAAATGCGCTACTGTGCATGCACAGAGCTCACCGGCACCACAGTGCCCTTTCCTAAACCAGCGGCTCCGTGAACCAGCTCCTCCGGCCCCCTCTCGCTCTAAAAACAATGCGGGGGCCAGCAGGAGAGGCCAAGGACAGAGCGGACAAGCCACGACCTGGACAAAAAAAAAAGATGGGGGGTGGACCAAAACCCCAGGGAAACAAGCCTTTTTTGGGGGCTCACAGGTAAGCCCCCGACAGGGGGGTTATATATATATTCAATTGTATTTTTCATCATTTGTTTTATTTTTTTATTGTCCTATTTTAATATCTGGCTGGTCTGACAGTTAATGGCATGATAAGAAGCACATTTTATAACCCAGTGCCTTGCTATATCATAACAGAAATCACACTGAAAAAAAAACACAGAAAAAGATTTTCAGTAATTTTTAAGAGCACTGTCATTTTAGCAGCAGCAGCAGTGGTCATAAAGCCATAAGGTCAGTCAGAATACCAAGAGGCAAGCACAACCACATCCAACATCGTTATTCCAGACTCTTTTTCAGTAAAATCAAGAGTAGCAATCAGAAAACTGTAAGTATAATAGTCAGTTCAGTATTCTAAGCTGGCAGGCAGTGACAATACATTGTCCAGCTGTGACTAGTACATCATATTCACTGAAAAGTATCAAGCAGCTGCATACTGAGCCTAATAAAAAGAAAGTGTTGCACATGTTCAGGTTGCAAACGTGAGCGATGTGATGTGACCGAATAATATCTCCTGCAGTGCTGAAGAAGTGCTCTGAGGGTATGCTTGTTGGGGGGGGGGGGGGGCACACAAAATACCTACATACTAGCTGGGACAAAGCAGGACATGAGTGCTTTCCGGTGTTCCAGTAGACAAGAGGGTCAAAATTAAAGTCCACAGTTTTTCTTCCAAATAATTAGAGAGCCTCTGTCCTTCTGCATTAGAAGGCAACCTCACTGTCAGTGGCATGCAACCACCCACACCACTGTCACTTGGGCTTCCAGTGCTGCTCACTGCAGTTGCTCCAGAACTCTCTGACCCACCAGCATCCTTTGAACAGGACAGGTCCTTTTCCCTCATGACTCCCTCAAGTTCACTACACAGTTGCTGCTGGTACTCATTCACTCTGTGACTCTGCATGGCCAAGCACAGTGCCTGAAAAAGGTTCCAGTGGGCCTACCCGGTTACCAAAATTAAATAAATAAATACTGTAAATAATAAAATCACATTTGAATCTTGTGTCAAGCATGGTTGTGAATATGTAACTAGTATTGTCATGTAAGGTTGCAAACCATAATCTTAACTCCCTAGTAAGCCTATCCATGAGTTCTTTGATGGGTTCTGGAAACAAGACCATAGTGCTGTGTTCCTGGAAACTCTCCATGGCTGACATGAGAAGATGGACAGCTAGAATGAATATGAGGAGATGGACAGCTGGAATGACCTGACTCAATGAAGCTGCACTGAAGCTTAAGTCACAGGTGCATTTCTCAAAGGGAGACGGAACCTGGACCATGCCTTCTAATGATGCTCCAATCCTGGTGTAGCAGTACCCAACTGCTATGCTGCTCAATGAATAACTCATGTATAACATGCTTCTGTTCCAGCAAGTACTGCAAAATGTGCTGTTCCATCATGTACTGGTATCTTGGATTAGCCAATTGTTTGTTAAACCAAGCCGGTCCTGAACAGTTTGAGCTCTCTGACTGCCTTAACAGAATGATAGACATGGCTACAGATGTTTCCTGAAGGATCAACAATATGAGAAGCACCCACACTGCTCTGAAGAACACCAGAGACCAGCAAGGTTCAATGTACGATCAAAGCGCCAGATTCCCTGGAAGTGGCCATCATGATCTGCCTTTACCATGTTCTTCCCATTATCCATAATAAGGGACCCAACTTGCAAACCTGTTGTGCCAATCCTGGAGTCAAGCATTTCATGCAAACACATAAGAATGTTAACACCAGTGTGTTCACTTGAAAGAACTGCAGCACTAAGAAGAGCACACAGCCAGTGGGTTGGGGTACTGCTACAGCCAAGGCCAGAGGAATAGGAGGAGGAGTCAACAGCAGTTATGCCACCATGTGCTTCTGGTGCAGGTGGACATCAGTGTGCTGTATGTGAGAGGATTGCTTCTGAACAATGGTCGCTGGCACTGCAAGTGATAGCACTACCGCTATGCTGACAGGCCAGCAGGTGAAAGTAGGCTTTTGAGATGACATAACCTTGCTCCTGACCCTGGCTCTGGGGTGGACAAATGTGGGTGATTTAGGCTATGGGGGGCACCACAAACTTCATTTCTGCTGTCTCATCATCTGTTGTGCCTGTCAGAGTACAGTAGTTGGGCAAGGATGTAAAGAAGATTTTGCTGATGTTCGGTCACTAGTGGACTGCCTCTGTCACCATCACCACAATCAGCACCATCAACAGAGTCAGGAACTGGTTTTGCTGTTTTGAAATGCAGCATGCAGTGGCATGAAGAGAACACCAGCAGGTGCTCCATCCAAGTTAGCCACCTCAGGATGCTGTTTCAGAAGGTGGTTCCAAAGACATATTATACAATGGCAAGAAAATTTCCTGGACTCTGATTGGTCAGTGTATGTTCATTACAGTGAATTTATCTGAGCACAACCTCACAGCATCAAGTCCAGAAATACAGATGACTGCATAACAAGCCACAGCTTCTCTTACCAAGATAGCTTGAAGCTTTACAATTGTAATACAGAAGCAAAAGCTTAGTTTCATATAAAAACCTTATTTACTTATATTAAGGGGGCCAAAAATGTTTGTCATAGCTAAAACATTTCATAGTTAGGCAGAGAACAAGCATCAGAACATCTCCTTTATAGTGTGGGAACATGTCTTTTATAGTATCAGTTTTACAGTTTTATTTTTTATGAGGCAACACACCACATATGACTGCACTGCATCATGGGTATACAAACACCCAAATGTCTGGTATTGCATAACACACTACAGTGATAAAAGAAAATTGATTATTTGCATACCCATGATGCAGTGCTTTCACATGAGGAGTATTTCCTCAAAAAACATTTTAATTAAATTAAAAAAAATTAAACTGTACAAGTGACACTATAACATAGCTGTCCCTAAACATAAAAGGGATGTTCCAACACTTGTTCCCTGCCTAATAGCCATTTACATGTGCTTATTTGTGTCCCCACAATATTAATAAATAAAAGCCTTTGTATAATAGCAATAATCTCACTTTTGGGGTGTTGGATGCACTCAGTTTTTGGCCTTATGCACAACCACCCCAGCCGTGAGGTTATCCCAGCATATTCCACGCCCTGTTGTGCATTATCGCTTAATTTTACCATAGCTGAGACTCTGGCCACAGTGTGAACACACAGTTTTCCTTTTATCATCCTCCTGCTCAGAAAAATATGTCCAAATATCATTGAAACTTGAACGCGTACCTAACATCAATCCTCTTGTACATTGCTTGTACCCACAACCACCAGATTTTCAGTTTGAAGGGATGTAGAAGACTGTTGTGAACTGACACCAGATACAGTATCAGAAACACTGGAACAAGCAAAAGTTAGGCTTGACTGCTTAGTCATTTTAGCAGGAGGTTGGCATGATAGATGAGGTGGAACAGTGGCAAATTTTTCATGCCCGAATACAGCAGCTGCTTTTTGGATCATTTTTGACTGGAGTGCTTCCTTGCGGAATAAGGTGAGGACTCCATTTTAGCATCCTCCAACTCACTCAGGTCATTGTTCTCAGACGATGTGTCATGGGACACATCTTCAAGCATTTTTAAATCTTCTGAGGTAGGAGCATATTCTGAGCCAGAAGACGTTGCCTCACTGTCCTCATCGTGCTCAGATGAAATGCTTGGAGTTAACTGCCAAGGCTGTGGCTGAATACTTCCGTCATGAACTGTGGACACTGTGGTACTTGTGGATTTGTTGGTGGTAACAGTGTCAGCAGCAGACGTAGTAGAGGTGTTAATGATGGTAGTAGTAGTAGCAGCAGCAGTACTGGAGGTAGTGCTAATGGTGGCACTTGGAGCAGGTGGTAGTGATAGTGGCAGTAGCGGTATTGGAGTTGGTGGTAATAGTGTCAGCAGCAGATGTAGTAGAGGTGGTGATGATGGTAGTAGTAGTAGCAGTACTGGAGGTAGTGCTAATGGTGGCACTGGCAGCAGGTGGTAGTGATAGTGGCAGTAGCGGTATTGGAGTTGGTGGTGATGGTGTCAGCAGCAGACGTAGTAGAGGTGGTGATGATGGTAGTAGTAGCAGCAGTACTGGAGGTAGTGCTAATGGTGGCACTGGCAGCAGGTGGTAGTGATAGTGGCAGTAGCGGTATTGGAGTTGGTGGTGATGGTGTCAGCAGCAGACGTAGTAGAGGTGGTGATGATGGTAGTAGTAGCAGCAGTACTGGAGGTAGTGCTAATGGTGGCACTTGCAGCAGGTGGTAGTGATAGTGGCAGTAGCGGTATTGGAGTTGGTGGTGATGGTGTCAGCAGCAGACGTAGTAGAGGTGGTGATGATGGCAGTAGTAGCAGCAGTACTGGAGGTGGTGCTAATGGTGGCACTGGCAGCAGGTGGTAGTGATAGTGGCAGTGGCGGTGTGTGGGTTGGTGGTGATTGTGTCAGCAGCAGGCGTAGTAGAGGTGGTGATGATGGTAGTAGTAGTAGCAGCAGTACTGGAGGTAGTGCTAATGGTGGCGCACGGCAGGTGGTAGTGATAGTGGCAGTAGCGGTGATTGGGTTGGTGGTGATGGTGTCAGCAACAGATGTAGTAGAGGTGGTGATGATGCAGTAGCAGCAGTACTGGAGGTAGTGCTAATGGTGGCACTGGCAGCAGGTGGTAGTGATAGTGGCAGTAGCGGTATTGGAGTTGGTGGTGATGGTGTCAGCAGACGAGTAGAGGTGGTGATGATGGTAGTAGTAGCAGCAGTACTGGAGGTAGTGCTAATGGTGGCACTGGCGGCAGGTGGTAGTGATAGTGGCAGTGGCGGTGTTTGGGTTGGTGGCGATGGTGTCAGCAGCAGGCGTAGTAGAGTTGGTGATGATGGTAGTAGTAGTAGCAGCAGTACTGGAGGTTGTGCTAATGGTGGCACTGGCAGCAGGTGGTAGTGATAGTGGCAGTAGCGGTATTGGAGTTGGTGGTGATGGTGTCAGCAGCAGACGTAGTAGAGGTGGTGATGATGGTAGTAGTAGCAGCAGTACTGGAGGTAGTGCTAATGGTGGCACTGGCAGCAGGTGGTAGTGATAGTGGCAGTAGCGGTATTGGAGTTGGTGGCGATGGTGTCAGCAGCAGACGTAGTAGAGGTGGTGATGATGGTAGTAGTAGTAGCAGCAGTACTGGAGGTTGTGCTAATGGTGGCACTGGCAGCAGGTGGTAGTGATAGTGGCAGTAGCGGTATTGGAGTTGGTGGTGATGGTGTCAGCAGCAGACATAGTAGAGGTGGTGATGATAGTAGTAGTAGTAGCAGTACTGGAGGTAGTGCTAATGGTGGCACTGGCAGCAGGTGGTAGTGATAGTGGCAGTAGCGGTATTGGAGTTGGTGGTGATGGTGTCAGCAGCAGATGTAGTAGAGGTGGTGATGATGGTAGTAGTAGCAGCAGTACTGGAGGTAGTGCTAATGGTGGCACTGGCAGCAGGTGGTAGTGATAGTGGCAGTAGCGGTATTGGAGTTGGTGGTGATGGTGTCAGCAGCAGACATAGTAGAGGTGGTGATGATGGTAGTAGTAGCAGCAGTACTGGAGGTAGTGCTAATGGTGGCACTGGCAGCAGTAGTGGAGGTGGTAGCAACAGTGGCAGTAGCAGTGGAGGTGGTGGTGATGGTGGCAGCTGATGTGGCAACAACATCGGTCATTACCGAGGCTGAGGTTTGCACTGGAACAGTGGTGGTGGTAGCAGTACTAGCAGTGTTAGCACTGGCTGAAGTAGCAACTGGTTTGGTTGGGGGGAAGCAGGATGGCAAGTATGTGTTGAACGTCAACCCTGTATGAATCACTTTTGGAGAGGCTGGTCCACACACGTTTTTGAGTGTTTGTGTGACATTTTCATGTATCAGATAAATTGCAACAAAATGTGGAATACTGTTTCAAATATTTATTTATATCTTATTTCACTGATGCAATAATTTATTTTCTAACACAATATATACAAAACATTTTAATTTATTTTTTTATATCAGCAGGAACCAGAAACAGGAAGAATTACCGACTTTTGTTTATCCAGCGGTGGCAGTCAGCAAATGTAACTGATGGCTCAAACAACTTCTGTAGCATCCAGACTCCAGAGACATTTTTTTTATATTGTTGTATCAACTTTTTACAGTAAGAACAACTACAGTCAGAAAGTTAAGTCTGAGCCACAACGGTGCGGTCCTGGCCTCTGCCCTGACTACCCTAGGGCACAGATAATGTCTGTGGCATCAGGAGACAAAAAAGTATAGACTTTCAGCAATTTGTTATATTGTTGTCTGTAACATTTTACTTCAATAACAGTCAGGAAGCAAAGTCTAGGCCACTCGCAGAGGTGCCCCTCCTAGCCCTTGCCTAGCCTAGCTTAGGGCACAGATAAAGTCTGTGGCATGCGTTCCGGAGACATAAAGACCTCAATAATTTTTTTTTTAACACTGTTGTTTCAACTTTTTACTGTTTTAACAACAGTCAGAAAGCGAATTCTAGGCCACAAAGTTGCTCCCCTGGCCCACGCTACCTATCCTAGGGTACAGATAATATCTGTGGCATCCACTGTCCAGAGACAAAAGGAATAAAGACTTCAAAAATGTTTTTATATTGCTGTCTGTAACCTTTTACTTTAACAACAGTCAGAAAGATAACTCTAGCCGACATGCAAAGGTGCTCCCTTGCCTCTGCCTACTGTAGGGCATAGATAAAGTCTGTGGGGTGTGGTCCAGATACAAAAAGACATCAACTTCTTTTATATTGTTGTTTATCATCTTTTTCCTGTTTTAACAACCATCAGAAAGCTAAGTCTAGGCCGCAAAGGTGCCCCTCTGGTCCCTGCCCTGCCTACCCTAGGGCACTGATAATGTCTGTGGCATCGAGACAAAAAGAGTAAAGACTTCAACACATTTTTATATTGTTGTTTGTAACAAAGCCGCAAGGCAACAGTGGCAGTGCTTCCCCCCTTGTTTTCAATATATTATGCACTGCCTGCAGTGGTGGCAGGCAGGCAGCAAATGCCTATTTGCACTGACAAAACAAAGACTGCAGCATCAAGAGAAAAAACAAAAGAATAAGATTTATTATAATAACAATAATTAAAACAGCTACAAAAAAGTATGCAAAGCTGGCTCTGCTTGTGCACACTGCCAGCAGCTTCAGAACACCTTAAACACACACCAGTTTTTGCACAAAAAGATACAACACTGTAGTATTTACTTCAAAATGAAAAACAAATCAGCACTGTAAGTCTAAGTGTGAAGATGTCACAGGAACAGGCCTTTTTTAGCCAGCTATGCAGCAAACAGGAGCTAGCCTACAACCTAGCCAGCAGCTGCACATGCTGGCCCGAAGATTATAAGACAATTTGTTCTGTGGTAAAAAAATACTACTTAGCAGTCATTCAGTCTGTCAAGTGGAGCACCACAATCTCCACTAAGATACAGTAAACGAAAGAGTAAAAAAAAAAGTCTGCAAAGATTTTTTTTTCTAAATCCGATTCAGAACAGCACAACTCCTTCACAGACAGCAACAGCTTCCTCTTAGCTCAAGTGTCTATGCATGAAGGCATGTCACATGGTAAAGCTCTAGAAAGCTCTCTGTGTAGCCTGGGGATTGACTGGGAGATCTCACGTGCTGTCAAAGTCTTGTTGAATATGTGCTGCTGAATACCTCAAATACACCCTAGTATTCGGTTCCTGGCATTCGTTGAATACCCCTGGTATTTGAGGTATTCAATTGCAGGTTCATTACGAGGGACATCCCTCATTTTGCCCCTTAAAATTGCTCTGTCCCTCATCCGTCCCCCATGGAAAAAGTGCTGCCCAAACAAAGGTGCTGCTGTAAATTCAGACTTTAAAGCAGAAACTTTTATATTCTAAATGACTAAATCCAAAATAAACTTTGTACAAGTAAACACTATGGTTTTCACAGTGTTCTGAGTTTGTATCTTCATGTTTGAAGATGTGTCCCTCATTCTGAGGGTCCGTGCCCCTCACTGTCCCTAATTTTGAGTGTTCAAAAATGTCCATGTCCCTCATTTCAGTGACAAAAGGTTGAGAGGTATGGGCAGGTTCAAATTTCATGCACGCCCAATTCCTGTTATATGCAGATTCACCACTTGGTGGGGCTAATGTAACTTGCTATACAGAAGTTTCTAGCACTCTCTCTGAAAGGAGCTGACTTAATTTTGTTTACTTCTGTGCTGAAGAAAGTAAAGTTTAGCCAGTAAATTCTGCCTCCAGTCTCATTAGCTATCATTGTCTATGTTTCTATAAATAACATGGTACTGTACTAGTCATAGTGCACAGGAGGCAATAAAGCAAAAAATTCAATGACTTGATAAGACAGCATCCTTTAGCTATTAAAACTAACGTTGTGGGCCTTTCTGCATAATGGGGAATTACGGGGGGTAATAAAAGGGGTAGAATGGGAAACAGTAGTGTCAGCAGGTGGCAGGACAGGAGAAGGGGAAAGCGGCAGCAGGGTCATAGTACTGGGGGAATTCAATAGCGGGGAGGGTGAGATGGGATAAGAGGGGGTAAGTAAAACTAATCAGGAGGGTGGTGAGTATCCTGCCAATGACAACAGAATGCTTGAGTGCACTGTTTTAGGATTTATTTGGTATTGTAAATCTTATGTGACATTGCTGAGGGACTGGATGGGAAAGTATGTCTCTTTTGCTGATGACACAAAGATCTGCAACAGGGTTGATATGCAAGGTGGGGTGGAAAGGATGAAAAGGGACTTGGCAAGGTTGGAGAAATGGCAACTTTTGTTTATTTTATTATGTATATGTATCTTATTTCATTAAGCATGCTCTATCCTATTTCACTATAAATACTGACTGTACAGACTGTTATGTATTCTTCACCATAAGATACTCTCTTTTCTCTTTACTGCACACTCTGTACCCGGGTCACACCTGGAAACGAGCCTCAGCTCAGTGTGCCTTTCCCGGTCATCAAAATTTTAAATAAAAATAAAAATTAAAAATGTATGTCAGCTTAGATTCAATGCAAGGAAGTGCAAAGTAATGCACCTGGGAAACAAAAACCCAGGGGAAGGGTACACAATGGAGAGTGAGATACTAACAACAATAAAAATGGAAAGGGACCTGGGGGTAGTCATATCAGATGACCTAAAGGTGGGCCAGCAATGTGAGAAGGCAGTAAGGAGGGCTGGGTGATACTGGGATGCATAGGGAGAGGCATCACCAGTAGAAACCGGGAAGTTGTAGTCCCTCTGTACAGACAGTTGATAAGACCACATCTGGAGTACTGTGTACAGTTCTGGAGACCCCATCTCCACAAAGACATAGACAGGGTGGAGGCTGTCCAGAGGAGGGCAACCAAAATGGTACAGGGTCTGCACCAGAAGACATATGAAGAAAGACTAAAGCAGCTTAAGATGTATAGCCTCGAGGAAAGGAGGGGAGAGGGGGAACATGATAGAAACTTTAAAATACCTCAAGGGAATCAAGACCAAGAGGGTAGCATCTTTCAGAAAAAGAGATGTGTAAGAACAAGGGGGTACAATTTGAAGATGGGGGGGGGGGATAACTCAGAAGTAATGTGAGGAAGTATTTCTTCACACAGAGGGTTGTAGATGCATGGAACAGCTTTCCTGAGGAGGTCGTAGAGTCAAAAACGGTAGGGGAATTCAAGAATGCATGGGACAGACACAAGGCAGTCCTAGTGGGGGGGGTAGGAGGGAATAGGCTGTTGGTAACTAGGATCTGCAGCTTATCCATCAGGTAGGGAAATGGGCAGACTAGGTGGGCCAAGCAGTCCTTATCTGGCATCAAATTCTATGTTTCTATGTGCTTTGAACCGAGTATTTAAAGCTGGCGATGTCTCTTATGCCCGGCCCCCTAACAAGGCTCCAAGTCGAGTGAAGCACAGGGGGTTTGGGCACAACCACAGTTTTTATGTGCTGTTACACCTGCACCTTAGCACCATTAAATGCTGCACTTTTGCAAGTTATACATTGACTCAGCCTGATTGCTTTTCAAGTGCCAGGATTCCTGTGCTATTTGGTTATTACAGGCTGGCTGGCCCTTACTGAGCACCACTTTACCTGCTTGAGTGCCATCTCCATTTGTTTATTTCATCAGGATTAGGGGCCTGGCAAGAGCTGGTGTCAGTTAAGTCCCATGGAGTTGGACTGGGCATGGAAGTCCATTGTGTTGGCCCACCAGGGCTATCAGTGTGATGTTGGAAGGGAGACACTCAAGGCTGCATCAATTATCTAATAACTTAGGCATGAACCATCTATTCTGTGTGATGCCACTTGCTGGTATAGCTTAGTGCCCCCACACCTTGCTCTTGGTCTACAAGTAGGCTGAAGACTGTCTGATTTATTCTGCCGTCTCTTGGGAGTTCAGTCCCACCCCTCTTCACTTACCCCAAACCATTTCTGTTCTCTGAAATACTGTGGATCCCCTCTCCTAAGCCCAGTTCTTTGTACTTACTGTACTGTAACCATCCCCCCACAATAACTTCTTATATTCAACTTACTTTTTGCGCCTTCCTCTGCCGTTCGTCGTACCTCCACCCTGGTCATGGTGCCCTCAAGACTCCACTGCCTTATGAGCCCCTCACTCCCTCGGTCACTCCTGGCATGCCAGCCGGGAGGCAGGGCATGGCACCACAGTAGTCACTAGTGCCGTGGGTCCATATCTGGTTGGGGGAGCCCTCAGCCAGGTGGCTGATTGAGTCCCAGGGGCAGGGCATCATGGAGATGTTCAGCCGAGAGGAATTTTTATCCCTATAGGCTGGGGCGGAGACGTGGAATGACACCAGCATCTGTCCCGCCCCAGTACCCCTTGACTGTGTATCAGTGCCTCGGGTGATGTACCCAGCTGCCGCTAGGTGCCACTCTTGCACCGACCGCAGGAACCCCCACCCCCCCGGAGAAGGAGAGCAGTCCTTAGGATGCTCAATCCTTCTCCTCCCAGCCGGCCCTCCAATGACCCGGGCTCGTTCCCAAACCCGCTTCGCCGGCGTCACAAGCGGAAATCCAACTGCTGCACCCCTCCACAATAACTTCTGTTCCAGTTTGCAAAGCAGCAACCTCCTGTAGAACTTCTTTTGCAGTTTTATCTGGGTATGGGTAGCAGCGCCTTGTGATCAGAGGTGAGGGCACCTGCTCATGTTCATGTCGATATACTCATTAGGGGTGAACCCAATGCTCCTTTCCCTAATTCATCACACTGCAGCCAGAAAATGCACAGGCAATGGCTGCTGACACTGCTGGGTACAGCAAAATACTGCAATGCAGTATAGTGGTGCAGTGATTGTTACAGCCTCTTTGTCCCCCTACATTGCAACTGTGTATGAGGCACCTACACTTCTGCAATATAGTAACAATTCAAATGATATGTTCATTTTTGCTATGTCACACAAATGCAGGCTTTTGAATAAATGCTATAAGGAGATCCATAAAAACGTTCTCAGGGACAAGAGGATTTATTCTTAATTTGAAATTTGTCTGCAACTGAAGGCATTTAGATGTGACTGCTGCTGCTATTATGGATGGATTAGGTTTGCTAGCATTCCTATAATTACAATTGGCAGGGTAAAGAATCAGAAGGAAAGCTGGGACAATAATGAGAAAACAGAGTTTATGGTCAGATTATAGGACTTTAGACACGTTAGAAACAATTTTCTGTTAAGTACTGCATAGGCGACTCACCATGTTCAGCATACCCTAAATGAATGTGATAGCATCTGTCGTATGGCACGTAAGGAGCTTTCTTAATTTCACAGGCACAGTCTTACAATGAGGGTTTTGCATTTACTGTATTTACAATCGTTTTTACATGCTATTATAGCCAGGAAAGGATTTAGGTGAAGCACCTAGTTTTCAAAGATGTCCTGGGGGAACAAAACAGCAGCAGAGTTATAACATTTTTAAAAATGGAAATTAGAAACACAGAAATAGAAAGATAGACTTTGACGGCAGATAAGGACAGCTTGGCCCAGCTAGTCTGCCCATTTCCCTACCTACAGGATAGGCTGCAGATCCTAGTTAACCAACAGCCTATTTGTTCTTAACCCCCAGAAGAATTGCCTTATGTCTGTCCCATGTATTCTTGAATTCTCCCACAGTTTTAGACCCCACAATCCCCTCAGGAAGGCTGTTCCATGTGTCCACCACTCTCTCTGTGGAAAAAATACTTCCTCATATTGCCCCTGAACCGCCCCCATCTTCAAATTGTGTCCCTTGTTCTTGCACATCTATTTTTCTGAAAGATGTTACCTCTTGGATTTTGTTGATTCCACTGAGGTACTTAAAAGTTTCTATCATGCCCCCCTTTCCTCAAGGGTATACATATTAAACTCCTTTAGTCTCTCCTCGTATGGCTTCTCTTGCAGACCCTGCACCATTTTAGTTGCCCTTCTCTGGACTGCCTCTATCCTGTCTATGTCCATGCGGAGATGGGGTCTCCAGAACTGGACGCAGTATTCCAGATGGGGTCTCACCAACTTGTCTGTACAGAGGGATAACAACTTCCTGTTTTCTGCTGGTGATGCCTCTCCCTATACATCCCAGTATCCCCCCAGCCCTCCCTACTGCCTTCTCACATTGCTTGCTAACCTCAAGGTCATCTGATACAATTTCCCCTAGGTCCCTTTCCATTTTTGCTGTTATTACTACCTCCCCCCATTGTGTAATCTTCCCCTGGATTTTGTTTCCCAGGTGCATTATTTTGCACTTCTTTGCATTGAATCCAAGCTGCCATACTTCTGACCATTCCTCCAACCTTGCCAAGTCCCTTCTCATCCTTTCCACGCCTCCTTGTGTATCAACCCTGTTGCAGATCTTTGTGTCATCTGCAAAGAGGCATACTTTTCCTTCCAGTCCCTCTGCAATGTCACTTATAAAGACATTAAAAAGGACTGGACCCAGTACTGAACCCTGAGGTACCCCACTAGTAACCCTTTCTTCAGAGAGGACTCCATTTACAATTATCTTCTGTGTCCTGTTGTCCAGCCAATGTTTTACAGGCTACCACCCTGGGACCCATTCCCAGGCTGGTTAATTGGACTATTAATCTTTTGTGTGGGACTGTGTCAAATGCCTTGCTAAAGTCTAGGTAGGCCATGTTCACAGCCCCTCCCTGGTCTACTACTTTGGTCACCCAGTCAAAGAAATCAATTAGATTCGTCTGACATTACCTTCCCACTGTGAATCCATGCTATCTTGGGTCCTGTGCCCCGCTGGCCACTAGGTACTCAACAATTCTTTCCTTCAGAAGTTATTCCATCACTTTCCCTACCACAGAGGTCAAACTGACAGGTCTGTAGTTTCCTGCCTCTGTCTTGGTCCCACTTTTGTGAAGGGGAATCACATCCGCCTTCCTCCAGTCCTCATGTACCACACCATCCTCCAATGATTTGTTTAAAAGGGTAGTCAGTGGTTTCACTAGTTCTCCCTTAATTCTTTTAGAATTCTGGTGTGAATTCTGTCAGGTCCCAATACTTTGTCCTCCTTCAGTTTTAGGAGTTCTTTCAGAACCCTTTCTTCTGTGAAAAGACTGGGATCGACCTCCTATCCAGAGTGCTTCTGTTAATTGGATTAGGCACCTCCCCCTCCTCCTCTTTTGTGAATACTGAGCAGAAATATTCGTTCAGTATCCCTGCTTTTTCACTGTCCCTCTCTGCCCACCCAGTGTACATTCTATTCAGCCTCACTATCTCCTCCCTTTGTCTTTCTACACTCCCTGATGTACCTATAAAAGGTTTTATCCTCTTCTTAACCGAGTTAGCTATCTTTTCCTCAGTTTGGGCCTTTGCTATTCTGACTTCCCTCACCGCTTCCTTCTGCCTTAACTGGTACAGCTCTCTGTCCTGCTCCTTCTGTGTTTCCTTATACTTCCTGAATGCTATCTTTTTCTCCCTGACCTTCCCCGTCACCTCCTCTGAGAACCATAGTGGCTTTTCCTTTCATTTTGATTCGTTAATTTGCTACACACAAAGGCTTATTGCCTCTGTAATGGCAGTTCTGATGTTTCCCCATTGTTACTCCAACCCTCCTTCTAACCTGTTTGCTAGTGCTTTTCTAAGGCACTCTCCCATCTTGCCAAAGTCAGCCCTCCAAACCCCAAACCAATATGATTTATTTATTTATTGAAAACTTCAGAGATTACCTTTGAGCACAAGTGCTCATTTACAAAGGCTCCACATCAACTACATAGTCAAAAAAACACAAGTAAAGTAAGCAGTTCCAGAGGAAATGCAGTCGAGTCAATCTTAAAACCCTTAAGGCAGGATAATTACATACAGTTTTGAAAAAAAAAATCCACACAGATTGTTGTACAAAAAGTCACAGGTTAGTACAGAGAGAAAACAAATAAGACTGTTTAATAGTTAGAATTGCATTGGACTGCAAAGAAAAATTGCAAAGATCTCTTGAACTGATTAAACTTGGGGAGATTCAGCAGTGTATCAGCAGTTTGTTTAACCAGTTAGCAGCCCTGACAGCAAATGATTACTTGTCCTACTGAGTATGCTGGAAAGGAGGCTTAAATCAGATAGGACATGATTTTTCCATAGTTAACTGCCCTTTGATCTTCCTTTCTATGTCAGTTATGTATTCTGATATGCTTTGACCAATTTTTGATAAATAATCTAGCTTCGGGGTGCCTCAGAGCTGCATAGAGTTTCACTCCCCTCACCAGCTACTGCTCTTTTGTTTATATTTCTAAGACATTCTATGTCATCACAAACTCCCGTTCCATGCTGTTCATGTGAATGGCCTGGAATGGGTGTTATTGATGTCATAGAATGATCATGAAGTATGAAAAGAGAAAGCAGCAACTGCTGAGGAGAGAGGGATTCAGGGCATTTACCAAGGCAAAAAAATAGATTAATGTAACAAAAAAGGTCAAAAGCATATAAGAACATTGAATATACACTAAAAGGCAAAAAACAGTGCATTTAGAAGTGTAAAAAAAATGTTTCCTATCACCTTTTAGGGCATTCCTAGCCATGTTCCTGGTGTTGTAATCGCTGGAGATTGTGCAGAAGCAATTTGTTAAAGCAGGAGGTGTTAGGCCCAACACGCTTTTTTGGCTGGCAAACAGGTCTGGAGCTTAATTCTGCTGGGTAAAGGTAGCCAATTAGTGAGTGCATAACGGGTACAACTATTAGTGCAGTTACCTGCACCAAGTACAAAGCGGCATGCTTATAACAGATCAGCCTTGTTCTGTTTAGCACTGTGTCACTGGCAGCTGCGTAGACAGGGAGTTGATAATCTATAAGTGACAGAATGGAGCTGGCCACAATATGGTATCTCGCATCCCCAGGGAGACTGGTCCTGTTATGATACAGAGCGGCCAGTCTTCTGTTAACTATGGCCCTATCAGACACCACATCGTCAACATGGGGTGCGAAACATAAGGTGTCATTCAGAGTTACTCCAAGGTATTTGAAGGTCTCACCCATTCAAGGGTATGTCCTTGACCTTTTACGGATCACAAAGGGTGGAACTTTCCTCTCCTATGATTTAGCAGTCTTGGTAGTAATTATCCAATGACTACTGTCGAGGAATATTGCTGAGGATTTGGCAAGTTAACCCCCCTTTTCACAGGTAACTGAAGTGTGCTATATTTTATTCTCGATCTGCAGACCCCTCCCCCAGTAAATCATGAGACAATTTATAGTCCCAATGCTGAAATTAGCACCTATTTGAGACTAGTTGCAGGAAATATAAAATTCTGCAGAGTATGTTTATCATAATGACTTTGATCCTAGAAAAAAATAGTGGCAACAGAGACAGTCTATGGAGAACTAGTGTCAACTAATGGTTGAGCGGCTGATAATTAAGCAGTCCTAAGTTCTGGAGGTATCAAAGCACATTCCCGACAGAATTTAAACTTGTGCTGCATTTAGCCACTGGTTTATAAGAAAATATTAGGAGTTCCATTTTTTGAGTATTTAGTTTAAACCCTACTATTGTTTCATGATACATTTATAACACATGAATTGATCACAGATGTACTGCAGTGCTATCTGCAGTCAACAGATTAAGCAAAATCATGGGTTAGAACTAGTTGCTAAACCTTATTTAGTCTTTATTCTTCCACAGGCCTATTGCATTTTTGCCTGGCAGCCTGCCAGCCCCAGTATATCCTTTTCTGTGGGAGTGAGTGACCTCCATGTTTTGTCCCCTACACGTACCTCTCTGGATTAAGGGCAGAGGTCACTGATTTCCAAACTGAGCTGACTGGAATCCAGAGGACCTCTTGCACCACCCAGGGATTGCCAAGTCTGCCACAAATGCCCAAAAGGTTGCCTAGACAGAGTAGAGCCAGCTGGACCTTGGTGGGCTCTGGGAATGTGGGGTAGTGGGTCAGGGGCACATTCCTTAGCCTGTGCCACTACAGAATTCCTTCACTGCTCTGGCAGGACTGCCATGAAAAGGCACCTATAATGGTGGCAAGGAAGGATGTGGGGGCCCTCTGAAGGAGAGGCCCCAAGGTGGGATGTACAGACCCCCAGCATAGGAGAAAGCAGCTTCTGGTGGGGGACAGATCTGGTAGCAGGGCGGGGTACAGAAAGGGAGGTTAGGTGCCTATCTATAGCCTCAGCTCATAGGGATGGACAGAAGATCCTAAGGATCGCTAGGGTGGCAGGACAGGAAGGGGAGCTAGATGCCATTGTCCACCTGGGGCCTGGCATAGTACAGAGAGAGTTGAGGGAACTGGGGAGGGGCCTAAGGTAAGTAGCATGAATTGTGACATTTGCTGAGGTGTTACCTGTCTATGACCATGAGGAGGAGAGGGTACTCCACACCAGGAGCTTCACCACTTGGTTAAAGGATTCATGCAGGGGGGAGGAGGAGGGGGTTCAATTTCACTGGAGACTGGGGCCAACCTGGAAGGATATGGATCAATACAGAGGTGATAGCCTGCATCCATCTGGGAGGAGCACTGCAGTCCTCCATAGAAGGTTTAGATGTTACCTTGATTGACACTAAAACTAGCCAAGGGTGGAAGCAGAAATACAAAGAGGGAGGCATAAACTGTCCCCCACACAAGGAGTCTCGGAAGTAAAATTCCAGACATGGATGCCATCATGGCAAAAGTAGACCTGGATCTTGTGCCCATTACTTAGTCATAGTGCACAGGGAGCCATGACTGCGACATGGCCATACCAAGTTACACTCAGTTCAGGAAGGATAGGGAGGGGAGGAAAGGAGAAGGGGGTTATTTATTATTTATTTATTTGAAAATTGGTAACCAGGAGAGACACACTGAGCTGAGGCTCATTTCCAGGTGTGACTCTGTTGCACTACATGTGCTGATAGGGTTGTGCTATATGTGAGGAAGGGTATCGAAGCAACTGAAATGCAGGGGAACCTAGGGGTAACGGATGGGATGAGAGTGCTGTGAGTCACCTTGGAGACAGGAGCCGGAGCCTCTGTTCATGCAGCAGTGATATACAGACCTCCAAAACAGGGGGAAGAAGTTGCAAAAGCAATGGGGTAAGCCATAAGCATGATGCAGAAAAGGGGAGGTGCTGCTAGTGAGGGACTTCAATTTACCAGATGTAAGTTGCAGCCTCCCAGCTGCAGCCTTAACTAGAAGCAGGGCCATCCTAGACTACCGGTAGGGGCGTTTCTTAAGCAACTAGTCAGAAAGTTCACTAGAGATGGGGCAATACTGAACCTGGTACTCACAAACAGGTATGATATTGCAGATGTCAAGGTGGGGATGTCACCTGGGGACCAGCGATCACCACATAGTGTAGTTTAACATAAGGACAGTGGAAAAGATAAACCTCACACGTACGAGGGCCCTGGACTTCAAGATGGCAGATTTAAAAAAAAAGGGTGACTGCCTCAGAAACGACCTATCGGGGGAGAGACTGCCTGGGTGGAGTGAAGGAATGGTCAGCCAGATTAAGGCATGGCATAGTGAAGACAGCAAACCTCTGCACGAAAGAAGTGCAATAAGATGTGAGCAAAAACAGGAGGAAAAGACCACTGTGGTTCCCAAGGGAAGTGGCTGAGAAGGTAAAGGCTAAAAGGGTGGCATTCAGGAGATACAAGAAGATGCAGAGGAAAGAGGACAGGGAAGTGTACCAGGAAAATGCAGAGGAAAGCAGGGAAGGTGGTTAGAGGCACAAAGGTACAAGAGAGGAAAGGATAGCCCAGTAATTCCTGCCATCAGCTCCCTTGGGCACCAAAGAAGCACATATTCTTACTTATGCATTACCTAATCATCCTATCGCTGCTGCTTTCTGGTGATATTGAACTAAACCTGGCCTCCCCCACCCAGTTACCCCAAGGGCTATGAATTGTTCACCTAAACATTAGATGCCTACTGCCCAAGATCAATCAAAACCCCTAGTTATATCCCTCCAACCCGACATCCTTATTCTGTCCGAATCCTGGCTCAGCCCAAACATTTCGAATGATAGTGTTGCCATCCCTGGCTTCTCCCTCATTTGCTAGGACAGAGCCAGGAGGGGTTGTGAGGTAGTCATGTACCTCAAAATCACTATTAAATTCACTACAATCCTGGCTTCCTCCACCCACTTCATGTATGAACAAATTCTCGTAAAGATCTCACCCCTCTCCTCCCTTCTGATCTTTATAGCAGGTGTTTACTGCTGTCCTACATTCCCCCCAACTCAGTCACCGACCTATTGGCATCCCTATCAACCCTTGCTTCCTCAGGTGAACTACTAATTCTAGGTGACTTCAACCTGAACTGGCTCCCCTCTGTACACTCCTCCTATCGCTCTGAAATCACCACCCTAAACCCAAGAATACCGGTACAGTCCTGACTTTGCAGGGCAAAGTCAAATGTATTAAGAACCATGTGGCAAAGTTGAAAAATATTACAGGAATCATGCATATAGAACTCAAAGTAGGGATGGAGACTGATTTCTCCAAATGTCATCAGAAGTATAGGACAGCTTTAATTGACAAAGGTTAGGGACCGAAGGAAAACATCAGCACACCAAATAACCTTAACCTTTAAACTTTACTTTTTCTACTTTGGGTGGCCAACCATATTTCTTTGATACTATTTTAACTTATTTTCTTTATCTACCTTGGTTTGATAGCCCAGGATAGCCAACTTCTAATGTTCTTTTTGACTTTATGACTGCTCTCTCTCCTTACACACGCACACTGTTCCAAAAATGTAGAAAACAGCTTTTGCTTTCTGTGTTGTTAAATGCACTTTACAGATGCTCAGATGTTATGTTACTGTGTTTTATATGAATTTGAAGAGGAATTTTTCTACTCTGATTAGTAAGTAGAACTCCAAGGTTAAGTGCTTTGAAATGTTTTGCCAATGTTATCTCAGTCAGCACCAATTACACTGTTTGGGTTCAGAGTAATCTGTTCAAATTAAAAATAACACCCTATAAATGGTGACAGATGCATACTGCTCCCACAAAAACAAACTCACTCTGGTAGAAGGATTCTTCATTGTTCACCAGAGAAGAGGGCGTGTGTAATGCCACAACTGTTACCTTTCTGCTGCTACCAACATTGATGTGATTCAACATGCAAATAAAATGTTCATAGACAAACAATGCCATGAAATGCAATTAGAGGTAGATGTATGAAGAAGATTGTTTTGCTACATTCTATCCATCATGGCACGTTTGATATGGTGGCAACAGATGTTGGATACTCATGAACCTTTTTATGAGTGCCTTGCTTGCTCATATTCAGGAGATACCAGCTCTATTTAAAAATAATGCATCATTGTTTTAAGGATCAACACTAACGTACTAAGGAGGCAGGGTCCTGAAAGCCCTCCTCTCTAATTTTGTTTTTCAGAAGCCGACAGTGGTGTTCTCGACCTTGCTGATCCTAACTGCCCTATGGCATCTGGCACTGGACTCCAGGCGACTGCAGTCTATGGGGAGAACCTGCCATGCTGCCAGTCACCTATGATTCACCAAGTTTTCTTTTGTGTGCTGTGGTGGCAAAGACTACCTAATAATTATGAAGAATAATGTTGTTCACAGACTGTCCTACTGGACTGTGCAGAGACTCACTTATGATACATTTCTGACTGTCCAGTAATTCTGAATGCAATCCAAGAGAAGAAGGCACACGTTAGGACAACATTGTTTCTGCTTACACGGAACCTTTGCATACATATTTTTCTGGACAATGCATTCTTCGTGGTTGACCCTGTGCAACGCTCAGATACAGGCAGTTCTAAACTGACAAAGACATATACAAGGGCAACCACAGTACTGTGTTACTCAATACTGTGGTGGTGCAAAGCATCCGTTTGCAATGAACTGTGATTTCCAAGTAACAAATCACCATTTGTGCCACAAATGTCTGAGAACAATGAACACTGTCCCATGGTATCCTGAGGATTTTATTAAATAACGTACTGGTTATGTATAAATATGTTGTTTGAATCTGTGAATTTACTGTTACTTTGGGATATGATGTAATATGGGCCTTGTGTGGGAACAAATGTATATTTCATTACTTTTAAATGTTATAGTCACCGAGCAGGAAAAAACACAAGATCCTATAGCCAGGCAAAAAACCTACCCACAGCATGGCATATTCCACTCTAGGAGCCCGATTCTCAAAGTTCCCACGAGGGTGCAAGGGGCTTGTGCCACTAAGAATGGTGCAAAGTGCCCCTTGTGCCACAAGATGCGCTGGGAGCAATTCACAAAGGCAGCCTGTGTCAACCACAGACTGCCTGCCCCAAATGGGGCTTGTGCTGCCCATGTGCCTAAGAATGGGCTGCAACTTGGCGCTACAGGGCAAGTGGCAGATGCAAGCTGCCTCATCCCTGAAAATGAGATTCACAGATCTCCCAGAGGGAGAAATTCTAAGTACCCTTAGACCAGCCAACGCTGGTTTAAGGGTACTTAGAAGAGTCTCCTCTGGGAGATGACCTGTGTGCAGCAATGTGCCGTGGCTCCCCCTCCCCAGCCTGGATGCCACCAGTAGATACAGTAACATTAGTACACCTTTTCCTGGTGGTCTAGTGGCCCCCATCCCCAATCCCTGATGCTGCCCTTATTATATTTAATAAAATCCACCCCGATCCCCGATGCTGCCCATATGATATCTAATAAAATACCCCCTTCCCTGATGTTGTCCATAGTGTATAATTCTAAAAATGTCTTCCATCCCCAATCTCTGATGCTGCCATTATTATAAATAATAACCCCCATCCATGATACTGTATGTAGTTTATAATTCATAAAATATCCCCTTCCCCGATGCCACCATTATTATAAATAATAACTCCCATCCCCGATGCTGCCTGTATTATATATGTAATACAACCCCCTCGAATCCCATGCAGCCCCATGAATAATGAATGTCATGTCCCCGCTCGTGGTGGTTCAGAGACCTCCACCCCCCCAGCAGGTAGTGCCCACCCCCCTCTTCCCCCATCTCAAACGACAGCTGGCACCCGGCACAGCCCACCTCTCACCTCCATGGCCAGGCACCAACTGAACTGTCAGGGAGCACATACTGTATATTGTACGTGCTCACTGATAGACAGTTCAGCCAGTGTTTGGCCATGGAGGAGAGAGGTGGATCAGCCGGCGCCTGGCTGTCATTTGGGATAGTGGGGAGTGGGGTGGCACTATCTGCTGGGGCTGGGGTTCACTATACCAACATGAGGGAGGACATGGTATTCATTATTAATGGGACTACATCGGAGATCGGGGGGGGGTGTTGTATTAAATATATAATATGGGCAGCATCAGGGATGGGGGTTATTAATTACAATAAGGGCAGCGTCGGGGATCAGGGAGGGGTGACATTTTATGAATTATAAGCTACAGATTGCATCGGGGATGGGCAGTTATTATTTATGGCCACACAAAATGCAAAGTGTCCATAGCGGTTCCGTCATTCTAAAATAGCATTTTTTTCAGCAGACTACAGGCCGAGCTACGCCAAATGCCACAGTCACAGCCATTAAATGTTTCAGCTTCTAACCCGAAGTCTTCCTCAGAACAACTTCGGCATAGCTCGGCCTGTAGTCTGCGGAAAAAAATTGCTATTTTAGCATGACAGAACCACTATGGACACTTTGCATTTTGTGTGGCTCTTTACATTATTGCCAAAATGCCATTCTACTGCTGCTGCTGCTGTAAACTTTATGGTGGATTAAAAGGTTTGTACTGTTACAACAGTCTGAACTGCTGACCTCTTTTCCATTTCTTACGGAGTGTGCTTATGATACTTGAATGTCCTGCTAAGGTGCACCCTTTGCCATACTGACATTTTGTAAACTGCATAAAATTGATTTGGAGCCTGCCCCTTTTCCTTGTGTTTTTTTTTTTTTTTATGAGAACTTAGCTGTTTACCACATTCCAGAGTGTTACTGTCTCTGGAAGAAGTGTGCAGAGTTGCTTAGTTATGTTCTGATACGAGGAAAGGGCTGGACATCCAAAGATGACATGTGAGACATGACGTGGACAAGCAGTCTTGGAAATGTTGCTAAGACATCTGAGCTTCATAAGGGTCCTTGGATGTTTCACGTAACTATACATGAAGCTGGGAATAAGAATTCCAGAGAAACAGGGAGCTGAGATGGGGAATCCAGCTGATAGAAGACCTCCACTTGCACCTCGACTTCCAGGGAAGGTAACTTCAGCCAGGTTATTATTCCCTGTAGCTAACTGCTTGGTACAAATCTGTATAGGAACCTATGCCATTTGCTTTGTACTGATTTTCCATGCAAACTACAATATAAGGAAGCATATTGTCATCATTTGTGTCCAGTGTCTTTATTTACGGTTGCTGCACCAAAGACACCCCAAAAATCTTCCTTACAATTATCTCAGCTGATATCAAATTTACACTGAGAATTAACGTGTAATACATGATATAATACGCCCAACAAACAGAGTGTATGAGAAGCCATTTGGCACTATACACTCCTGCTTAAATCAGAACTAGTCTAAATTCTTTCATGAGTATTTGCATATACTTCTCGTGATGCTTTGCATCATAGAGCTGTGTATTATTTTGTATTTATTTGAGATCTGGCTTTATTATCAATGCCCTTCCCCAGGTAACTCTCACTCAGTGCTTTACTAATGATATTCTTTGACAGTATTACTGATGATGTTAGGATGAAAAGGGAATCATTATGCATCAGACTTCATATGATCCTCTTGCGTTGTCCTCCTCTGAAGTCACAATCTGCTGTTTGTGACAGTGTGAGCACTAGTAAGTGGCACAAGTGCCACTCCTCCCAGAAAAACACTTATTGGATTGTTGGTTCTTACAGAAGTAATTGCTGTTTTCTGTGTTTTAGCCGCTTTAGTGGGGTTAAGATTTGAGTAGGAAGGTTTTGCTTCTCTTCATTCAGTCTTGGGAATTTGGGGAAAAGATTGAGGATTATCACTTGGTATCCAAGAAGGTGTAAAAATGTTACCTACATTTTCTTCCTCTTTTGCCCTAACTCCCATGACTAGACTGTTAAGGGTCTGGTACAAATGAATGTGAATAGAAAAGCACTTAAGTGATAATACCTGCTACAATTAATAATGAATATTTACTTGGAGAGTATACATAGTTTTTAAATAAACAACAGAGAAAACTAATTTGTATGGGGGATAAATGATTATAAAGTCAGGGTAATATTACTTACAGAAAGATAATTCAGGTTAGGGCTGTTTAGGTGACTTGGTATTTTTGCTGTGTTTTAAAGACTTTTGAATTGTATGATTTACTATAGTTGTTTTTTTTTTTACATTTGGTACTTTCATGTTTTTATTATTTTTTTGTAGTTTCTAATTCTATTTTACACTGCAAATAAATTGGATAAAATGTATCTACTGAAATTGATAGTATCTGTAGTACTCTGTGGCCTGGCTGGCTCTGTGCAACTGAGTTTGGAGCCTTCAAAAAAAATATTTTTTGGCCCCCTAGTAAAATGGCTACCCCTCAGGAATTTTCTGAGGGGTGTAGCCTATCAAGAAGGAATGTTTTTTCCAACAACTGGAATAAGTTTCTCAGAGCCAGGCATATGAGTGCTGAGTATACACCAGTTACATAACAAACTTCTGTGAGCGTATACATTTTACGTAGTGTTATTAACTCTGGGTGGGGATGCAGAGCTGAATCCGGGACCTGTGCATGTTATGAAGTAATTTAAAACTTGTTTGGGATAATACCAGGAGCTTGGCTCCAAAAATGGATTTATTAACATCAATATTGCAGGAGCAGAAGCCTGATATTATGGGGTTTTCTGAAACCTGGTTATCTGACAAGGTGCAGGATAGCGAACTATCAGTACCAGGTTTCCACTAGTTAGGTCAGATAGGGAAAGTAAGGGGGCAGGGGAGTGGCTCTTTATTTAAAGCATTCATTGGGCTCTGTTGATACTAAAGGAAGCTTATATAGTATAGAATATTTAGTGGTTTATATGTATAATATAACGATGGCTATAGTTATTATTTATACTCCACCTACAGTAGTATGCAGATGGAGAGGACTGAACAAGTTCTAAATAACATATATGACAGTCTGGGGGGTGAACCTGTAATTCTGATGGGGCATTTTAATTGTGATTGGTACAAATTAAGAGGGAAAAAACTAAAAGAACTAGTAGTACCCTTGGGGGGTTAAACAATACATTAAAAACCTACTCGTTTCACAAATTCAGTGTAGGAAGGAGCAACACTGGATTTATTGTTTCCCCTCAGATCCATGTGAAAAGAGTCAGAATTGTACCACCGTACTTTGCAGATCATAATTTAATTTGGGCAAATGTAATATGCGAACAACAGGGACAGTTTAAGCCTAAAGTGGGGTGGGTTAGAAATATGAGAAATTTCTCAGTAGACAACTTTAAACTGGATATGCAAAAAGAACATTGGGAAAGATGTTGTTTGATTCCTGATATAGATTTAACAGTTCAATATTTTACAGATACTTTTTAATCAATTTGTAACAAACATGCACCAATTCGCAAAGTACAGAATCAAGGGGGCAAAACACCTTGGGTAACTGAGAAACTGATTAAAGAAATCAGGAGTAAAAATAGGTTGTGGGAATTAGCTAGAAAAACAAAACTGAAAATAGACTGGAAACGTTTAAGTGGAAAAGAAATGTTTGCAATCACTTGATCAAAAAAGCAAAATCTGGCTATTTCAGAAATAAAGCGGAGGGAAATAAAGACCCCAAACATTTTTGGCAAACTGTGAATAGTTTAATTAGTCAGAGTAAAAATGAACAGCAACTGATTAAGCAAGTGATTTATGAGGGGAAGCAGAGAGAGGATCCCTTTGGTATCTCTAACATTTTGAACTACTATTTCATTGACCTCCTGGAATTGGAGATCAACGATAGAGTGGACATGGAAAGAGAGGAGGAAACTCCATACTGTGGATCGGGACTGCCCTTTCGGTTTAGAAACTTGAGAGTATCTGATGTTAAGAAGGACCTAAAGAATATTAAATTAAATAAATCACCAGGACTAGATGGGCTAGAGGAAAGGCTTTTGCAAAGGCATATGATTATATTGTGCCTACTATAGCTTATATATTTAATTGCAGTTTATGTTCAGGCTCTTTCCCTTCAACATGGAAGCAAAGCAAGATTATTCCTATTTATAAAGGGGGTGGACAAAATGATCCAGGGAACTATTGTCCAATTGTACTGTTGTCAACTTTATTGAAGTGTTTAGAGAAACATGTACATTTACAGATAATGGATGTCTAGAAAAATATAATTTGCTGACACCTTTTCAGTCAGGATTTAGGGGAGGTTACTCTACTAACACAGCTTTAATTGAATTTAACGATTTGGTGTCTACCTCATCGGATCCAGGGTAAGAGACTGTGGGTTTGTTTATAGACCTGTTGAAAGCTTTCGACCTGGTGAATCACTCCCTGTTGCTAAAAAGAATAAGGATATGGGTGTAACAGGTGGTCCCTGGAACTGGGTTAAGTCTTATTTGGCTGACCAATCCCAGAGGGTATCTGTGTCCCAAGTTCTGTCCTTAAGTAAAGGGGTAAATCGAGGGGTCCCACAGGGATCTATCTTGGGACCACTGAAATTCCTGATGTTCATAAATGACCTCCCGCTGGAAGTACAGTATTCTCAAATAAGCCTCTATGCAGATGATACAGCATTGATTACTACAGGGGTATGATGGTCTGAGCTTCAGGATAAGAGTCAGAAGGACTTTGATGGCATAGGGGAGTGGTTCACCATGTCAAGACTTATAATGAATATTAAAAAAACTAAAGTACTCCATTTTGGAACAAAGGACAATTTTGAATTGACTATACATACTACAAACAAAACAAAGTTAGAACAAGTGACATAATACCATTACCTAGGAATAACATATGATGCTGAGTTAAATTTTACCTAACATATTACAAATATACTTAAAAACATAAATCAGAAGTTAGGCATGCTTAAGTGTACTTCTAGGTGTTTAGACCTAAACACTAGAAAGACCCTGGTCGAACAAATGGTTTTACCTGCTATGGAATATGGTAGTAATGTCTATAGGGTAGCGAATAAATGGATGCTATTAAAGTTAGATAAAGTCCAGTATAGACTAGCTAGACTTATTCTAGGATGTAGCTTACACATACACCACTGTGACATGTTGAGTAAACAGGGTTGGTATACCTTAGACATAAGAAATAATATAGTCTGGATAAAACTACTTCATAAGACTTTTGTAAAATTCCCCCTACATTATATTTGAGTCACAGCTATGGGTAAGAGTGAAACATCAACTCGAGTATTAACTAGGGCAGTACATGTAAGCAAGATATCCACTACCTTGTGCAGGAATAAGTATGAAACTAAAGCACTGAGATATCAGGCTTCTGCTCTATGAAACAAGCTACCCCATTCCATGCGTACTACTACTTCATATGGTGTCTTCAATTCTATGCTAAATTCCATTTTCTCTATGGTATGCAAATGTTAGTATATTTTATGTACTTTTGTTCACATATTTGTCTTTTGCATAGTCTGTCTTGTGTATTTATGTATTTATTTTTTTATGCATTGAAGAACATCTAAACAGGACTGTCTTGAAAACAGGGTACTCACCCTTACGACATACATTTATCCTGTATAAAAATAAACGTTCTATCTATTTATCTATCTATAATTATCTCCACAGCAACAGATTGTGATGTCACAGAGTACCATGATAATCGCAGAAGGAAAAGCAGGAGCAGATAAGATTCAAGAGATAAAAATCCACTTTGTATGCAAATGCCTACAGCAACTAGAAAATAATGTTTTTATTCTTTGACAAAACAACCACTGGTATCTTCCAGCCATAGTAGCCTGGTAGCACACTTGTCTCTGAGGCCAGGAGATCAGAAGGCTATGAGTTCTATCCCTACACCAGGTACTTGGGTTAAATCCCAATACTGACACTGTGGTGCAGCATGAGGGGGGGCTGCACTTCTGAGGTACCATCTTTCAGATGAGATGTTAAACCGAGGTCCCATCTGCCTGTTCCAGTGGTAGTTCAGGTGGATGTTAAAGATCCTATGGCACTTCCCGAAAAGAGTAGGGGAATTTTTTTATTTAAACTGTAAAAATCATAATGTTTGTACAGAAATAACAAAAAGCAAAATGTGAAACAAAACAAGTATTAATGCATACATCCCTTTCTTATAAATAATAAAGCATATTGAATAGTCATGCAAAACTAAAGAAAAACCCTTATACTAAAACCCAGACCCAGACAGTATCTTGAAACCTGGTTATTATATCTTGTAGTACTGCAAACATCACCTGTTCAACTGTCTTATGCTGCTGTCATGGTGTGAGCCCACAGCAGGCTTGCCAAAGCTGGAACTTTATACTTAATAAAATCAAGTGCATTGTGACTGCATCATACTTCGTCCAATGCCCTGGAAAGGTACCCAACCACAAAAGTTCTGACGTTAAGTTACAAAAGGGGTTAAGAGGCCAGAGTTTGTGTAGATATTGCCATTACTACCCATACCAATCCCTCCCCTCTCCCCCACCCCTAAGAGTAGGGGAACTGTGCAGTACAAATTTCGAAAAATAATATTGACAAGTAGAGGTAAGACACCAATACATGACAAGAAAACAAATTATATAAATAAAAGTATTTAAGTATTGCTGTCATACCTTATAAAAACCTAAATTCCAGACAAACATGTAAGCAAATCTTTATAAAATGGACAAACTAGAAACACATATCCCCCTTTCCCTCCTACAGACCAGGAAAGTTACTGTGATTTAGTAAACTAGAAATCAAAAACAGAAAACTGTTCACGCATAGAAGCTGCACAGTAATACACAGCAAAGTCATTTAATACATAAGCATGCTTCCCATAGTAGTACAAAGAATTTAAGAAAAAAATTTAAAAGTCAGGGGCCAAAGTACCCCCACACACACACACACAAGAGCAGGAGAAAGGAAATGTTCCCTCCAACCAATCTGTACATGTGATGTGGAGAGATAATCTAAAAAACTAACATCTTTATCTCCAAACCCTGTGTCTCCTTTGGAAAGTCTGAAAGTCTCCAGAACAGAGGACATACAGTTTAGCCCGATCCAACCAAGACATATTCCTCCACCATAGCTTGTATAGTGTCTGAGAAATAGAACTTCTATCAGTATCTTGAAACCTGGTTATTATATCTTGTAGTACCGCAAACATCACCTGTTCAACTGTCTTATGCTGCTGTCATAGTGTGAGCCCACAGCAGGCTTGCCAAAGCTGGAACTTTATACTTAATAAAATCAAGTGCATTGTGACTGCATCATACTTAGTCCAATGCCCTGGAAAGGTACCCAAACACAAAAGTTCTGGCGTTAAGTTACAAAAGGGGTTAAGAGGCCAGAGTTTGTGTAGATATTGCCAGGAGACCACAAAGGGGCAGTCCAAAAAGAGATGCTGCATTGTTTCCAATTTCCATATACACTGTCCCAATCTAGGGCATTCTCTGTCTTGTACTCCCTTATGCTTCATATTCCCTTTCACACCCAATTTCAAATGCATACAAAGCCACAGAAAATCCCACATGTAGACCATAACCCTCTTGCTTAATAAAACCCTAGTGATAACCTTTTGTTCATTTGGAGTCTGCTCCGAAAACCATGGCCTGTCAATGAAATGGGTATCCAGTATAACGTTATAGAGCTCCTTCCTGGATTTAGGGAGTAAATTTACTTTGACCACCTGCCGGGTTTTATGTTTACCAACCGTATCTGCCAAATATTGGGGTAATGTCGAAATGTGTTTTTGTTTAGATATTGGGAGGTTATTCTCCCATTTCGCCAGCAGGGGTCCAATGCTATCAAGGAGCCAAGGTGCCCATGGCTTTGGTTGTTGTCTCTGTATCGGGACTATGTTATGATAGAAAAAAGTAACAAAGAAATACTAAGGGGTGAACCAGTGCCAAGCAGCCTTGTGCAATTGACAGATATGTGATGCCCCTTTCAATGGGGTTCAATCGGTTACCCCACATACACTGGAAAAAGACACTAAAGAGAGTAGTTTCCAGACCTTTTGGAGGAGGAAAAACCACAGCTAAGAATAGAAACATTGGTAACAGGAACGTTTTAATCATATAGACCCTCTTTTTTTTTTTTGACATACGCCATTTGTTCCAGAGCTCCACCTTCAGGTTAGCCTCCTGCAATTTCAAGTTCCAATTAGAGAATTGTGGGTCCAGTCCACCCCAAAAAATTCCCAGAATTTTATTATACCTGGTCTTAAAGGGAATCCCCAAAATTTCAGCTATTGTGCCATCTTCATACCCTATAGGCAAACAACAACTTTTCTGTAAATTGAGAGCAGAGCCTGTTACCTCCGAAAAAAGCTCTAGTGTTTGTTTGTCTGCTTAACAGAGGCTTCATCTGCCAGTATGAGTCCTAAGTCATCCGCAAAAGAAATGGAACATATTGGGGGGTCCTCACTACCCCCAGAAAGCCCTGTTATGTCAGGATTTGTTACTGATGTTATGCAGTAAGGGATCTAAAGTCAACACATATAGAACAGGACTCAAGGGTCACCCTTGCCTGACCCCTCTGTTCACCACAACGTTCTACCTGACCCACCCATTAATACTAGGCATAATACAAATGTTACTATAACAAATTTGCATCCATTTTATGAATAACGGGGGAAAACTGTATGCCTTTAATACTTCCCATATGTAATTATACTCAATCCAATCAAGGCCTTAGTTTGGTCTAGGCTCACCAAGTGACCCATTATTTCATTAGCATGTCCTTTATGAAAGAATTCTCTAAGGAGTATTAAAGCATCTCGTATCTTATGGGAGGGAACCCCACTAAATTGTGTGGGGTAAATAATGTGGTCCAAAACCCCTAAAATGTGCTTTCCAAGCACTTTCATAAGAATCCTGTAGTCAGTATGCAAGAGGGCTATCGGCCTCCAGTTCCATAAATCGCCTCTCTCTCCTGACTTAAACAACAAGACCAATGCTCCAACGTACATACTCCCCGCAAGGGTTCTCGCACACAAGGCAGCATTATAACATTCCACCAATTCATCTCCCATGGTTTCAAAAATGTATTTATATAATTTGTGCAGGAGACCATCTGAGCAAGGCGTAGTACCCTTGTTCAAGGACCAGATGGCCTCTCGTAACTCTTGTTTTGTGAGGGGGCTCACCAATGATTCATGGTGGTACTGTGAAATCTGTGGGAGGTGACATGCTTTTAACCATTCCATCATTGCATAATCAGGCAGGGATTGGTGGAAAAACTAGTTTGTATGTAATTCTGGATTACTTTCAATATTGCAGTATTCTCCGTAATTTTGGTACCATCTACTGTAAGTAGATATGATATAGTTTTGTGATCCCTAAGGGCTTTACAAGTCTCAAAGGGTACCATATCCCCTTTTTTCCCAGTAATCCCATGTTTCTGTTGGCGTTCCAATCATTTAATTGTCCCAAACTGTAAATGAATTAGTTCTGCTTTCATCTGTTTTATGGCAGAGCGAAAATCACCTCCACCTTCAAACTGTAATTTTGAGAGAACCCTCAATTTCTCCCTAAGGAGCCTCTGCCTATTGGTATGTTGTTTACCATTTAATTTCCCCATAGTTTGGAAATAAGTAATAATGTCCAGTTTCTTCTCTTCCCACCAGTCATTTAAATTCTCATATAAGAAAAATACTGATTTCCGTACTTCCAAAACCTTCAGCAATTTCATTAATTTCCAAAAGTTTTAAATTCAACTTCCGTAACCCAGGACCACACATTTGTTTTGGGCGGTTCCCTAAAGTTACTCATAGTAATCTATGATCAGAAGTGGCAAGATCCAGAACCTGAGCCTGTTGTAGCTGCAGATTAGCTGTTACAAAAAAATAATTGATCCGAGATGATCGAGGCTCACAAAAATAAGTGTGGGGTGCAAACCGGAAAAAGGTAGAAAACACATCCACCAGTCCCATTTCATCAAGCAAACCCTTTAAATAATTGGTGTCACAAAAAAGTTTGCTCACTTGTAACCCCCTATCTGCGCTTGACAAACCACAATTAAAATCTCCCCCAAAATTATATTCCTAGTGGTAAAAAGAAAAGGTTTCAACTTCCAAAAAAACACTGCCCTATCATATTTCAACTGTGGAGCATACACATTAATAATACAGAATTCCATCTCCTTCAGTCTAATATCTAGTGGGAAAGCCCTCCATGGCTGAATTTCTAAAGTTACCACCTGTACCCTAGGAAAAAAAAACAAATCCCTACCCCTGAGCAGGTCTCCTCTCCCTGAGACCAGAAGCTATCTCCCCAAATCCAACTACGACAAGCAGCCTCCAACTCTAAGGGTGAGTGTAAGCGCCATCCTGAAATAAAAGACAGTCTAAATCTGATGCTGTAAACTGTGCATATGTGCTAAGGCACTTTTTCTCAGACTGTAGACTGTTCATATTGAAGAATGCAATTTTTAAATTATATAACAGTGACCCCCATTCGCATCACACTGTTATCATTTAAATTTGCTTGAAGCCCTTGTCACTCTGCCACTCATTTGTGATTTTGGATGAGAATCCTCTATATTGCCAGTATCCGACAAAGTTCCATGCTGTGAAGATCTCACAGAGTTATTGTGTGATTCTCTTTCCTTATCGGATTGAGACCCTTGTAAAGATGCATATTGATTGTGCACCAAAAGGGGCTTAGGTAACGGGTCTAATTCTTTGGGACATGATTTGGATTTCTTCCCCTTCTTTCCCTGTGCCACTGCAAATTCAGGTTCCTGGGAAACAGCTATGGGGGGGGGGGCATGCTGTCCTGTTGTCGCCCTGTCACCGAAATTTGCTCTGCTTGTAAAGGTGGAATCAGCTGATCACTTCCCGACGGGTCAGGATAGTTATGTAGGGTGTTCCTTCCCTCAGTCTGTTGCCAGTCTGCCATATTCAGATTCCCAGTACCAGTATGATTTTGTTTGGAGGCTGTTCTAATATAGTAGTCTTGCACTCCAAAGTCTGAGTTCTCATTATTTTTTTGCCGCCCACGGGCAATCAGAAAAGTTATGTTCAGGTTCGTCACATAGGTTGCACTTGGGGTCCTGGAAGCAATGTGCACTGGGGTGGTCCATGTCTCTGCAATGCATACACTTCAAGATTTCGCAATTAGTGCTAATGTGCCTGCTAGACCCACATTTAAAACAAGTACGTGGTTGCCCCGGGTAAAACAAGAACCCCTTATCCCTCCCAATGAACAATTCGGGAGATGTACAATATTCTGGTCATCATGCTGTAGCTTGACTTTTATCTTCCAGCCCCTGTTCCAGAACCCTTCCTCGTCTAAAATAGGGGCAGGGTTGCTTTGAATGGAACAGCATTTTTACAACCAATAGATGACATCTACTACAGCATGTACTAAAGCTATTAGACTGGCTAAGTCCGATTATTTCAACTCCTCATTCCTGACTAACATTAACTCTCCATCTAAATTCTGGTGGGTAGTTCATGCCCTAGTCTCTCCCCCCTCCCCTCCCTCAGTTCTCAAAATAAATAACTCCCTAGATTCCGACCCTGGCTCTGTGGCCAATGAATTTAATGCCTATTACACCTCATGTGCCAAGTCTCTTCTAAATTCCCTCTCCCCCTTGCCACCTACTAACTTCAGCCCTTTGCTTCAGCCAGTGCCTACCCCTCCCCCTTTTCCTTTTCTACTATCTTGGTGCTCTGAACAAGAATCGTAGTTGCATCCCACTGACTGCGAGGTGCAAAACTGTCCAGAAGATAATACTCCCCATCTTTGACTACTGTGACGCAGTCTATGGTGCTGCTCACAAATCTTCCCTGACCAAGTTGGACACTCTCTTGAACTCCTTCTGCCGCTTTGCTCTCAACTCACCTTCCCACTCCCACCACTGTGAACTCTATCACTCTCTAACCTTCCTTCCACTATCTCACAGACGCACCTCACACTGTGCCACCTAACCTCCAAATTCTGATTCGGAGTGTTCCCCTCCTATCTCTCATCTTCTCTCTCCACTCCACCTCCCCCCTACCCACTCTCTCAGATCTAATGATGCCCGCACCTTGACGGTCCCTCACCGCTCCACCCTCATTGGTCAGACTGGTTTCGCCCATTTCTTCCCTAAAATCTGGAATTCCCTCCCCCCTGAAATATGACACTCCTCCTCCAAGTACTCCCTTACCTCTACCCTACACAATTACCTCTCCCTCAGCTGTTCCAGCTTTATCCCTCCTTAATAGCTATCCCTAGTTTCTGCCTTCCTACCCTGATCCCGGCAGGGTTCTCAACATCCTGAAGGGGGAATCAGGAAATGGCTACCCCTTCTCCTCATATTCAGTTCTTGCCTCTCCCCCTCTCTTCTCCACCTGCCCTTCTGGGTCACCCGTGTGCACAACCTACCTCATCCTTTTTACTCCAACAGCACTTGCATACTACCTCAAGCCTTCTCCTGGTACATTCATGCACTATAATGGTTCTGTCACATTATTACTGTTTTGTACATTTATATGTTCTTTTGTATGATTTTAGACAAGTACTGTAATTTATCCAATGTTCCATTACTGTTTATTGTACAATATCTTGTGTTCCAACTGTTGTATAATCTTACAATGTTGTATTGTTTGTGCTACCCACATACTATTGTAATTGATCATCCTTCACAACCCTATGTAACCCTCTCCCCCAGGTCGCACCGTGAGATAAGCAACTTGTTCAGTGCGCCCTCCGGGCGAAACATTTCAATAAATAAATAAAAGAAAAATAAATAAATAAAACCAGTAATATTCACCCCCTCATTCCTGAATACAATCGTTATTACCTGAAAGGACGGTTCTGTCAAGGGTATCACCAGAAATTTAGACCACAATGGATTGGTCTTGAGATTGACAAATTTGCACCAAAAACATTCCAAAATAGCAGGTGTCCTGAAACTAATACTGTAGGTTGTTTCCCCTGGAGCATGTACGGGTGCATACACCTCCAAGGTGGTAAAACCTAGTGATTGTTTTAACAGAACTTTTCCAACAAAGAATCTGTCAGGAAGTGTGTCTTTATTGCCAATATAATGTAGTCTAATGGCGTTCCTGTGGTTAGCTAATTCCACAGGTTTGTGGAAAAGACTAGCGTATGTCTGATCTACATTGTTATCCTGCCCTTGCCCAGGCATCAGCCTGTAGGCAGCCAGCTCCAAACCAGATGGGCTTGGCTCTGTTGGCATATTCTGCTGTACATCCATAACATCAGTGGTATTAGCCTTATAAAGGGTACCTGGGTTTAGCTGTGTGTTGTCCATTTCAGATGTGAGTCTGTCAGCCTCCGTTTCTATTCTGGTCATATTCAAACCTGCACCGGGTAGAAGGATTGTAGGATCTGGATGCCACGTCCCATTTTCAGCCACGACCCAACCAGCCGTCTGTAAGGCTGCATCGGATGACCAGGGATGTTTCACTGTACTACTCCAGTCGGTTTGGGGCACTACTTGCTATCCAGAATCCAAGTACTACGGCGTGGCTCAACCCCCAGCAGTTTTGTCAGCCCAATCGCACCTGGGCCGGTTGGCGATGATAGCGATCGTTTCCTTTTCCTTTCCTCTTCCATCTGGAGTTTTCGCCTACTGAATTTGGTGTCCAATAAGCTCTGATTCTGCCTCAAGACAACACTGTTTCTGTTCTAAGGATAGTTCTGGGCCTTGTAAATCCACACTCTGACTCGTGGTTTCACCCTTTCTTTCCGGAATCAGCTGTTCATGTTCTAAAAATGGCGTGGTGTACTGGCCACCCATCGGGTGCATCCCAGCTGCCTCCACACCAGTCGGATCCACCTGCATGTCAATATCCATAACATTCATCGTGCCTGCTCCACCAGTCCATCCTTTGCTACTGTCAGCCATGTTAGAATGACTGGCAAGGGTTCCCCCTACTGGCAGAGTAGGAGAATTTCCCCAGTGCCCTGTCCAAATTTCCCCCCATTGACTAAAAATACCACCAACAGCTTAATCTGGTTCAAGGTCAGTTGGCATTCATCTGTATCTCCCTCCCCCGGGTCATGCCTGAAAATAGACAGGATTTGTCTAGTGCACGTACCCGGTCAACAAAAACCAAATAAATAAATTTCAAAACAGACTCTTTTATGATATCTTAAAATGCTTGAAATTATATTTTTAAAGCAGTAAGGTTTGAACTGTTAGGCATAGAAATGTAAGTGTTTTTTTAAACGAAAGCTTGGAGCATGATCAGCATGAATAGGTCCTAATGATACCTACCTTACGTGTGGCTATATGTCTATACTGGGGGTGCACAACTAATTAATAGTATTTTCTGAATACCACCAATAGTGCACCATTCGTTATTCAGATATGAATAAGGAATAGTGGAACTATTTGTGTGTACTGGTATTCAGGCAATATTACCAAAAAAAAAAACAGCCCCCTACCTGGGGACTAATGACCTGGCTTGGGACAGGGCTGGGATAGTGCAGGGGGAGTTTAGGGAGCTGGGAAGGGGTCTTAGCTAGCTCCCTTAGTGGCATTCGCTGAGGTGCTGCCTGTCTATGATAGGGGACAGGAGAGGGATCTACACACAAGGAACTTCAACTCATGGCTGAAGAAAAGGTGCAGAAAGGAAGGGTTCAGCTACATTCAGGAGTGGTGATCCATCTGGAAGGATAAGGGTCTATACAGGAGTGATGGCCTGCATCCATCCAAGAGGGGAACCACAGTTCTCAGTGGATGGTTTAAGTGTTACTTCGATGAACATTTAAACTAGTCAAGGGGTGGCGATAAGAATCAGTGAGTCAGAAACTGCCCCCCACTGGTTGAAGTAGAGAGTAAGGAGCACCCGATTGAAGAGGAATCCCCAGGTCGGAAATCAGTAAAGGAAGCAGGTGGTAGAGATAAAGGGAGAAAGGAACAGGACCATTAAAAAGAGAGGGAGGAGGGAGGGAGGGCAGAAAAAGGGGGCAACAAGCAGAGTGGAAACAAAATCTGGAAGGCCATGTATGCGAATGTTAAAAGTCTAGAAAATTAGATTCTGGACCTAAAGACCATCGTGGCAGAATCTGATCTGGATATTGTAGCCATTACCGAGTCATGGTACACTAGAAACCATGACTGGGACATGGCCATACCAGACTTTACTCTGTTCAGGAAGGATCAGGTGGGAAGGAAAGGAGGGGTGTGGTGCTTTATGTGAGGGAAAGCATAAAAGCAATAGAGATACAGAGAATACAGGGGGAGGCAGAGGTACTGCTGGTCACCCTGGAGACGGGGAGTGGAGCTGCTATTTGCACTGGAGTGATCTATGGACCTCCAGCACTGGGGAAGGAATTAGGTACTGGTGGAAGCCATTGCAAGATGGCAAAAACGGGTAAGGAGCTGCTGGTGGGGGACTTCAACCTGTCAGATGTAGATTGGAACTTCCCAGCTGTGTATTCATTTAGAAGATGGGACATCCTGGACTCTCTGCAGGGGGCATTCCTCAGGCGACTAGTCAGTGAACCCACGCTTGATGGGGCAATATTGGACATGGTACTCACCAATAAAAACAGTGTTGGAGATGTAAACGTGGGAGGCCAGTTGGGGAGTGAGCACTGTACAGTGTGGTTCAATATAAGGATGGCTGTGGAATCAAACCACTGAAGGGTGAGGGTCATGGACTTCAGGACGGCAGATTTTATAAAGATGGGTGAATGCCTTAGGGATGACCTGCCGAGGGAAGGATGGCCTGGGTGGGTTGGAGGAACAGTGGGCGAAGATAAAATGGAGCATAGTAAAGGAAATAAACCTCTGCATCAAACAAGTGAGCAAAAGCAAGATGAAAAAGAGATTGCTATGGTTCTAGAAAAAGTTGGCTGAAAAGGTAAAGTCTGAAAGGGTAGCATTCAGACATTCAGAAGGCATAAGGAGACTCAGAGGGAGGAGGATAGGGAGGTATATTAGGGGAAAGAGAGAAAAGTAGGGAAAGCAGTAAGGAGCAAATGGTGCAAACTGAAGAGAAAATAGCACATGAGGTAACAAAAGGGGACGACATTTTTTAGGAATACAAGTAAAAAGAAAAAGAGGTGGGGTTATAAGGTTATAAAGGAAGGGGGGGGCTGTACAGAAGGGGACTAGGAAAAGGCAGATATCCTAAACAAATGCTTTTGTTCAGTGTTCACAGAGGAAGGAGAAGGGGAGGGGCCACAAAAAAGTAACAGAAGCTTTGGAAGGAAGGGGTGGACACTGGTCCTTTTTTGGGGGTGAGAGTTCTGAAGGGACTTGCTAATCTGAAGGTGGAAATGCAGTGGGACCAGATTAAGTGCATCCAAGGGTATTGTTGGAGCTCAGGGAAATACTGCCTGTACCTCTGGCAGTTCTATTTAACAGCTCACTGGAAACAAGAGTGGTTCCAGAGGACTGGAGCAAGGAGAATGTAGTCTCAATACACAAAACTGGCAGCAGGAAGGAGGCAGGCAATTGTGGGCCAGGCAGCCTGACAATGCTGCTGGGACAAGAAATGGAATCACTGCTGAAGGAAATGATTGTGGAGAATCTTGAATCCAGTGGGTTTCAAGATCCGGCACAGCATGGTTTCACGCGGGGAGGTCATGTCAAGCAAATCTCAGAGACTTCTTTGACTGGGTGACAAAGTATTTAGATCGGGGTGGAACGGTGGACATAGCCTACCTAGATTTCAGTAAGGCTTTCGACACCGTTCCGCACAGGAGACTAGTAAGCAAGTTAGGTTGATTAGGAGTGGGTCCAAAGGTGGTAAACTGGATAAGAAATTGGTTTGGGGATATGCAACAGAGGGTGGTGGTAAAAAGAGTTCAATCTGAGGAAGGGAGTGTGATCATTGTGGTGCCTCAGGAATCACTGCTGGGATCAGTCCTCTTTAATGTCTTTATAAGTGACACTGCAGAGGAGCTGGAAGGGAAGACCTGTCTCATTGAGGATTACACCAAAATCTGCAGTAGGGTGGACACTCTGGGAAGGGGGGCGGAAAGGATGAGCAGAGACCTGAGAAAAATTACAGGAATGGTGAAGAGTATGTCAGCTAGGTTTCAATGCAATAAAGTGCAGAAAAATCACACAGGGCACCGAAACCTCGGGGCAGAGAACAAAATGAGTGAAGTGGTACTGATGACCACTAACCAGGAAAGAGACCTGGGGTAATCATATCAATGACCTAAAGGTGGTCAGGCAGTGCGATAAGGGGTGGTGGGTGTGCAATCTACATAAAGGACTACCTCACCTGTCTCCCTGGTTCTTACCCCACCACAGAAACCTCAGTGCAACTCCTCCCTATCAAGATACTACTTGGTGCCCAAAACAAAGTCCTCACGATTGCTGCTGTCTATATCCCACCAAAAGATCCTGATTCTGGCCTCCAGGCTGTCCTCGAGTTCGTAAGTACACAACCTTCTGACATCGAACTCCTTCTCCTTGGGGACTTTAATATAAATTGGCTTGCTCCTGATGCAGGGTCAAACAAAGATGCTATCCTAGCAGCAAATTTAACACAAGTGGTAAACTCCCCTACCAGGAAAAACTACAAATCAGGGACCAGCACCCTCATTGACTGGATCCTTACCAGCCACCCTACCCGTATAACCAATGTAAGTGTTCTCCCTGACTCGCTCAGTGATCACTCTCCAATAATATGTACCTGGACAAATAAGTTTCTTAAGCCGCCTCCAAAAACATCTATAGCAGAGTCCTACCTTATGGCAACTTATTCATCTCAAGACCTGTCTTAGGCAGATAGACTGGTCCTTGATTTACAAAACTCAAGATGTTGACCTAGCCCTTGATTACTTTATTTCTACTTTCAACACTGCCTGTGACACTATGCACCAGTAAAAAGCATGAAATCAAAGCACTCACAAATCCCTGGCTCACAGCGAAACTATTGGCACAACTCAAAAGTAGGATCACCTCTGGGCCACTGCAAGAGCTACTGGCACTCTGCCGGACATTCAAAAGTATAAACAGGCTCGTAACCACTGTACTAAACAGATCCGCTTGATGAAGAGCTCCTACTTCAAGAATGCCCTCTCCAACTCCTGGGGCGAAGGGAAATCCTTCTGGGACAACATAAAGAATATCATGGGTCAGCAGTCCAAATCCTCTCCTACAATACTGAATGTGGATGGAACCACTATATTAGACCCAGAGATCATTGCAACACCCTAAATGATACCTTCACGGACCTTAGTGGTGTCCTCTCATCTGATTTCTTCACTGATGCTGACCTCCAATTTCTACTTCTACTACTGCCTCTCCAACCAAACCACCTTCCATTTCAAACTAGTAAAGGCACATGAAGTCTATAAATATGTAAAGAAGGCCATTTCTAAGTCCCGAGCAAGCAGCGACACTATTGACCTTAAACTTCTGTCCCTCACTCTGGAGGAAGTACTGCTCCCCTCACAAAATTTTCAATCTCTCCCTGCTACAGCCAATTCCTAGGAAATGGAAAGCTGCAGTTGTCACTCCGGTGCACAAAAGTGGTGATAAGTCACTGCCTGGTAACTATCGCCCGATATCAATACTACCACCTCTCTCTAAGGCCTTGAACGCTTGGTGGCGGACCAACTTTCAGACTACCTGGAAAAGCACAACATCCTATGCACTCAGCAGCATGGATTTAGGAAAGGCACAGCACATCAACTGCCCTACTTGAATTCTCAGGAGCAATCCACAATGCCATGGACAAAGGAAACCTAACTGGAGCAGTCTACATTGACTTAACCTAAGGCATTTGATACAGTTCACCATGGCCTACTTATCAAACAACTACTATCCCTAGGGCTCTAGCGGGTCCTGGTGACTGGGTAAAAATTACCTTGCTCAGCGCTCTCAATCTGTAAAAGTAGCTGGAGTTCTCTCAGCCTCAAAACCGGTTCAGCTCAGGAGTTCCCCAGGGATCGATCCTGGGCCCCCTCCTTTTCAGCCTTTTCCTAAACTCCCTCCCCAAATCCTGCCCTGAACAAATAATCCTCTATGCCGATGATGCCGTGATTCTTGCCACTCATAAAGATCCGAACCTCTTACACCTCAACCTTCAGCATGTTTTTCCAAAGTTGAGATGTGGTTCCTTGAACATAAGCTGGTTCTAAACCACAAAAACTAAATCCATGCTCTTCTAACCTGCAAAACAAGAAACGGCAAGTCCCACTCACCATTAATACATACCTAGGAAATACCTTGAACAAGTGCCAATTTTCAAATATCTTGGAATCAACTTTGATCAAGGCCTAACCTTTGCAACTCACATTGATAGTACAGCAAAAACTATTAATCAGCGAATTGGGATTCTGTATCGGAACCAACAGCTTCTTACTCATTCTGCACTGAGGATTGCCATCCAATCCTCTATCATCTCAGTCGTTGATTATGGCTTAGTTATATATGGATCTGCCACTACTACAGCACTTAGTCGCATTACAACATCCCTAAATAAGGCCTGTCGGTTGCTCACTGGTGCATATCGACGTACCCACACATGTGAACTCTATGCTGACTCAGGTTGGTTGCAACTCTCAAACCGGATAAAGTACCTTACCTGTCTGATGGCGAAAAAAATCCACTCTGGGCCTCACTCCACCCTGTATCCAAGACCTGTTATGCCCGAGCGCTAGCACCCGTTTTACCAGAAGATCAGAACACCAGCCTCTCCAAGTCCCCCGATGCCAGACTTCTCAGGGACAAAGATCATTTGCCTATCATGCCCCCAGCTGACTAAATGCCCTCAGCACTCATATTACTGCCTCCACCTCTCTAGGTATTTTCAAATCAAGGCTTTTCTCTCACCTTGCCACCTCCAGCTCCTGTGACTGCCCTGATTAAACCTCCTATTTTCTCACTACCCACCCTGTCCCGTTATTTGACAAAGACATGTTTGGGAAACCTTTTCTCCTGCTATTGTCTGCTCCCCACACCGTTCACTTACCCTCTCTGTTCTGGACTTTTTCCCTATTTGTTTCTCCTAATCTGGCATACTCTTTTTGTAATAATAATGTGATTATTGATATCTCATGTCCTTTTGCACAAATGATTTGATATGTATTTGTATATGTTTTCTGCTCTTGACACAACACAAATTGTTGTGTTATCTATGTAACCTTTTGTACTGTACCTAATTGACGTGGAACCTTTGTAAAAAGAGCCTCTGGCTCAAAGGTAGTAATTCCTAGAACAATAAACTAAACTAAACTAAGGCAGTAGGGAGGGCTAATGAGATGCTGGGGTGCACAGAGAGGGGAATCACCAGCAGAAAGAGAGGTGGTGTTACCTCTGTATAGATTGCTGATAAGACTCCGCATCTCAGAAAGGACACAGACAAAGTGAAAGAGGTCCAGAAGGGGGGAGGCAACCAAAATGGTGCAGGATCTGCATCAGAAGTCCTATGAGAAGAGATTAAAGGACCTAAATATGTAAGTAAAACTTTATTTTTTAAGCGCTTTTCAAAACCAAAGCGCTGTACAGGAAAATTAAACTAAACAATTAAAAAGATAACAAGCAATTAAATAAGCATGTATCACATCATTCACCATAGGCTTTAAAAAAACAGAAAGGTTTTGAGCTCTGATTTAAAACTCTCGATGGTCAGGCATTCTCTTATCCGACGAGGTAGAGAATTCCACAGGGAAGGGGCAGCATAAGAGAATGCATGTGCCCCAGATGTCTTTAAACCAACCCTGGGAATCTCTAGCAATCCCTCGTCGGAGGATCAGAGTGAACGAGAGGGGCAGTAGGGAATAAGAAGATCTTGCAGATATTGGGGTCCCTGTTCATGTAGGGCTTTACAGGTCAGTAACCCGACCTTAAAGGTGATCTGCCACAGAACCGGCAGCCAGTACAGTCCACGCAGCACAGGCGTAATATGACTAGTTCTGGATGTACCAGTCAGACGCCTGACCGCCGCGTTCTGCACTAGCTGCAAGCGGTGGATATCAACCGCTGGTAGCCCTAGGTACAGGGCATTGCAGTAATCAAGGCGGGAGGTCACGAAGGCATAGACCAGTGTAGGAAGGTCAGCCAGAGGAACTAGGTGTTTCATCTGGGTGATATTCCTAAGATGATAAAAGGAAGACTTGACAATGGCAGACACCTGCGATTTCAGGGTCAAACCATCGTCAATAATAACACCCAGGTTACGCACCCGGTCTGAGGTCGACAGCTGGACACTATCAAGCCATAAGCCTGATGGAAGCCCAGCTCTACGACCTGCCTCAAAGTGACCCGGGTTCACAACCAACACCTTGGTCTTATCCGGATTTAACCTGAGCCAGCTAGCACTCAGCCAGTCTCTGATTTTATTTCAGCCAGACAGCTGCCAAGCACAGAAATTGCATCATCTTGTCCTGGAATAAAGGACAAATACAGCTGGGTGTTATCTGCATAGCAGTGAAAACCCAGACTATATTGCCTAATGATATCTCCTAATGGCAGCATATAGACGGCGAACAACATGGGTGCCAAAATGGAGCCCTGCGGCACCCCACAGGACAGGGAGGTGGTGTTAGAGGAATAAATTCCGGTGACAACCCTCTGTGTTCTGCCTGTGAGGAAAGAACAAAACCAATGTAGAACTGTACCAGACAGCCCACAAAGCAGCCGCAAGCACTCCAAAAGCACACCATGGTCCACAGTATCAAATGCTGCAGAGAGATCAAGAAGGACTAGACTATTACGAGCCTTTTGATCTCTCGCAATTAGGAGATCATCTAAAACCCGGATAAGGGCAGTCTCAGTGCAATGTGTTTTCCTAAACCCAGACTGGAGAGTATCATAGACATTGTGATTTGTAAGATGGTCATCCAGCTGTGACGCAACCACCTTTTCAATAACCTTACCCACAAAGGGCAGGTTAGAGATAGGTCTGAAGTTGGCTAGGCAGTCTGGGTTCAAGGAGTGTTTTTTAAGGAGTGGTCGAATGACCGCCTCCTTTAGGGGATCAGGAAAGACCCCCTGCTCCAAGGACATCCAGACAATTTCAGCAAGGATCGGGCAGATAATATCTATGCAACCTAATAATAGTGGCTTAGGGCCCGGATCCAAACTACAGCTGGTTGGTCGTACAGTCTAGACAATCCTCACAATGTCCATGAACTCCGGCCTGCTAAAGTCAAACCAGGTAGCACAAGCGTTCATCTCCTCCCGCCGATCTCCGCAATCCCTTAAAGAGGGAGCTGGACCGATGCCCGATGTAATACTGCCAATATTATCTGCGAAGAACCGAGCAAGCTCATCACACTTTGTTTGTGAAAAATCTCTTCCAGACTGCAGACAGAGTGTATTGCATAGTCTGTCGACAGTCCGAAAGAGTTCAGCCAGTCAATTCCGCACAGCAGCAATCTCCCCGGACAGGAACTCTGGCTTCTTACAGGTGATTGCTGATTGATAGACACCATAATGGTCCATCAATCTAAGCCTGTCAGCATCCAGGCCAGATTTCCGTCAAGCCCTCTCTAACCTTCGCCCCACTCTTCTCGGCTCCTTCAAGGACCCATCAAACCAAGGGGTCCTCGGGCGCTGGGTGAATGGATGAACTCAAACAGGAGCAACTGCATCCAGGGCATCCCCACCGCCTTATTATAGGCAAGTATGAGGTCCCCTGGATTCATGCACTCACTTGATACACCCGATAGGTCCAGTACCGCCGATAGGCCCTCTGGGGTAATCCCCCTCTGAGGGCGATACTGGACCATCTCCGTAGGGGCAGGCCTATTTGGGGGTGCCCCAAAGCTGAATCCTATGATGTGATGGTCCATCCAGGCACTTGGTTCCACCCCAATTGTATGATCTCCAACTTCAGGAGAAACACAAGGTCCAATGAGTGACCCCCTATATGGGTAGCAGAGGTAACCACCTGTGTAAGGCCCAACATAGTCATAAGTTGGAGGAGATTATTTCCAAAGTGCGAGAGTTGATCGTCGACCCAGGCACTGAAGTTGCCCAGTATTAACCACCTGGGTGACTCCAATGCCACGTCGACAGTGAAGTCTGCAAACTCCTTCAGGAATTCTCCGCCATCGCCGGGTGAATGGTAGATGAGGAGAATCGTGAACCCTACACCTGCTCCCAGGATACACTCAAAGGATTGAGTGCAACCCACTGGTACATCCACAAGACCTAGCTCCGTTTTAAAGAAAATGGCTACACCCCCGCCCCTACGATCCAACCTCGGGCGGTGTATCACCAAGAACCCAGTCGGAGTAGCAGATGCCAAAATAGGGCCTGCATTCTCATCCAGCCAGGTCCTGGTGATGCATGCCAGGTCAGATGTTACAACAAGATCAGCTATAATAGCAGTCTTGTTCCTAATTGACCTGGCATTACACAACACCACCCGGGTTGGATGGGTTTTCAAGGAAGATCCCAAGATCTGCCCACAATTTGCAGAGCCCTTGGGTATGGGAATCAGGCAAGGAGCACCCCTTTCCTGACCCCATTTCACCTCAGGGCGTCTCCTAGTCCCTACTGTCTCTATCTGCCCACCCCTCTCCATTTTCCCACTCTGCCCAGTCCATAAACCCCTCAAACATCTCCTCACTATCCCCAATGCACGACATCTCCTATAGACATTGGCTAATAATGGGGGACAGTGAAAGGGGCGCAGATCCCGGAGCAGAGTGGGAGAATAACGCCTGGCTGTCTTAAGACCCTCCGAGCACATCTTAATCAAATAATTAATAAATAACCAAATTATACCATCACACTACAACACTATAATTATCGATCACATATATACATCCACCTTCAACAAACATAACCCACACAACCACACACCCCTACAAATATCCGATCAATCATACATGCACACCACAGCAAATTAATTCAGAAATAAACAAAATCAGTTATTACCATATAAAAAATAAAATAAGTAAACAAATCGTTTAAATTATAGTCAGATTAAATCCTATAACTCCTGTAAGGAGTCCAGTCCCTTTTTGTCCAAGTCAGTCATAGAAACATAGAAACATAGACTTTGACGGCAGATAAGGACCACTTGGCCCAACCAGTCTGCCCATTTCCCTACCTACTGGATAAGCTGCAGATTCTAGTTAACCAACAGCCTATTTCCTGCAACCCCCCACTATAATTGCCTTAAGTCTGTCCCATGCATGTTTGAATTCCTCCACTGTTTTAGACCCCACAACCTCTCCAGGAAGGCGGTTCCATGCTCCACCACTCTCTCCGTGAAAAAAGAATTTCCCACATTACCCCTGAGCCTCCTCCTCTAACTGTAAATTATGCCCCTTGTTCTTACACATCTCTTTTTCTGAAAGATGCTACCCTCCTGGACTTTGTTGATTCCCTTGAGGTACTTAAAGTTTCTATCATGTCCCCTGTCCCTCCTTTCATCAAGGGTATACATATTAAGCTCTCTCAGTCTCTCTTCATATGGTTTCTGATGTAGACCCTGCACCATTTTAGTTGCCCTCCTCTGGACTGCTTCCATCCTGTCTATGTCCTTGCGAGATGAGGTCTCCAAAACTGCACGCAGTACTCCAGATGGGGTCTCACCAACTGTCTGTATAGAGGGATAACCACTTCCCTTTTTCTACTTGTGATGCCCCTCCCTATGCATCCCAGTATCCCCCTGGCTTTCCCTACTGACTTCTCACATTGCATACCCACCTTTAGGTCATCTGATATGACTACACCCAGTTCCCTTCCATTATTGTTGTTGTACCTCCCTGCTATTGTGTACTCTTCTCCTGGATTTTATTTCCCAGGTGCATTACTTTGCACTTCTTTGCATTGAATCTAAGTTGCCATATGTCTGACCATTCCTCCAACCTTGCCAAGTCCTTCTCATCCTTTCACCCCTTGTGTATCAACTCTGTTACAGATCTTTGTGTCATCCAGTAGAAGAGGCATACCTTTCCTTCCAGACCCTCTGCAATGTCACCTATAAAGACGTTAAAGAGGACTGGACCCAGTACTGAGCCCTGAGGTACTCCACTAGCCCCTTTCTTCAGAATGTGTTCCATTCACTATTACCTTCTGTATCCTGTTGTGCAGCCAGTTTTCTACCCAGGCTACCACCCTGGGATCCACTCCCAGGCTGGCTAACTTGATTATTAATCTTTTGTGCGAGACTGTGTCAAATGCCTTGCTAAAGTCTAGGTAGGCCATATCCACAGCCCCTCCCTGGTCTATTACTTTGGTCACCCAGTCAAAGAAATCGATTAGATTTGTCTGACATGACCGTCCTGCCGTGAATCCATGCTGCTTTGGGTACAGTGCCCCGCTGGCCTCTAGGTACTCAACAATTCTTTTTCAGAAGTGATTCCATCATTTTCCCCACCACTGAGGTCAAACTAACAGGTCTGTAGTTTCCTGCTTCTGCCTTGCTCCCACTTTTGTGAAGGGAATCACATCTGCCCTCCTCCAGTCCTCAGGTACCACCCATCTTCCCATGATTTGTTAAAAGTGTGGTTAGTGGTGTCACTAGGTCCTCCCTTAGCTCTTTTAGGATTCTAGGTGAACCGTCAGGCCCCATTGCTTTGTCCACCTTGAGTTTTAGAAGTTCTTTCAGTACTCTTTCTTCTTTAAATGGACTGGTATCAACCCCACTATCCAGAGTGCTTCTACTGTTTGGTTTAGGTAACTCCTCCTCTTCTTCTTTTGTGAATACTGAGCAAAAGTATTTATTCATTATCTCTGCCTTTTCACTGTCTCCCTCTGCCCACCTCCCCTCTCCTTTATTAATCTTCCCTATCCCTCCCTTAACCTTTCTATGTTCCCTAATGTACCTATAAAAGGTTTTATCCCTCTTAACTGGAGTTGGCTATCCTTCCTCAGGTTTGGGCCTTGCTTTTTCTGACTGCCTTCCCCACTTCTTTCTGCTTTAATTGATACAGTTCCCTGTCGTGCTCCATCTGTGATTCCTTATACTTTTTAGATGCAGCCTTTTTCTCCTTAACCTTCCCTGACACTTCTTTGAGAGCCATAGTGGTTTTTTCCGCTTTGTTTTCTTTATTTGTTTCACACAAAGGCTTGTTGCCTCCATGATGGCAGTTTTGATTTTCTCCATTGTTCTTCCATCCCTCCTTTCTGGCCATTTGCTAATGCATTCCTCAGGTATTCACCCATTATGCCAAAGTCAGCCCTTCTAAAGTCCAGTATCCTTGTATTTGTATGGCTTGTCTCCATGGTTGTGTTTATTGTAGCACACTGTGCAGTGGTCGCTTGTTCCCAGGTGTCTACTGACTTCTAAGTTTGTGATCCTCTCCATTTGAGAGTACCAGGTCTAATATTGCTCCCTCCCAGTGGGTTCCACCACTAGCTGTCTAAGGCATGCTTCCTGTAGGGCATCGAAATGACCCTGCTCTTGGATGTGGCTGCAGTCCATGTTGCCCAGTTAACATCTGGCATATTCAGGTCCCCCATCAACAGTATCTCCTTTTTCAGCCATTTTGAGAATGCCCTATCATTTTCTTGTCCATTTCTCCCTTGAGACGGGATCTGTATACAACCCCTGTGCGGATTGTGATGCCATTCCCTGTCTCCAATGTGACCCAGAGTTCCGCTTGTCCTCCCCCTTTACTTTTTAGTTCTGTTACTTTGATCCCTTCCCTTATGTAGAGAGCTACTCCACCTCCTCTTTTACCCTGCCTGTCCCTTCTGTAGATTGTGTACCCTGGTATGTTGACATCCCAGTCATGGTTCTCCATGTACCATGTTTCTGTGACTGCCACAATATCCAAGTGTTCCACTTCCATCAGGGCTACTAGCTCTGGAAGCTTGTTTCAAGACTACGGCATTGGTACTCATTGCCCTCCATTTAATGTTGGCTTTATCCTTTTTACCCATCCCTGCTCTTATTGCCCTTGTCCATTTTTCCATTTACCCTGTCCTGCCCTCTGTCAAGCTCTGTACCTCAGTGTTTACCTACTACCTGCCATGCTGCAGTAAGGAGGCTTGAACTTTCTTGTTTCCTATCAGCACCTCCCTTGGCTAGTTTAAAAGCTTGCCAAGGAAGCCTTTTAAACCTGTCACCTAGGAGCGTGTTTCCCTTCCTGGACAGATGTAGACCATCATGCCAGTATAGACCTTCATCTCTCCAGGTGGACCCCCAGTCCCCAATGAAGCCAAAGCCCTGTGCTCTGCACCAGTTTTGCAACCATTCATTAAACCGCATGGTGTGCAGTACCCTAGCCTCACCCCTGCTATAGACTGGCAGCACCTCTGAGAAGGTTACCGTGCTTGCTACCTGTCTGAGGCCCCCTCCCCCAACTCCACCAAATTCATCCTGCACTGCACTGATCTCATGCCTAGCTAGGTCATTTGTCCCGAGGTGGACAATGATATCTAGTTTCCTCTCCTGTGATGCTGCTTCTGCAATCCTGAGGATTCGCTTCCTGTCCCTCCAAGCCATGGCACCAGGCAGGCACCTTACTTCCCTCTCCTCTCCCTTCCCCAGGTCTACACCCCTAACAGTTGAGTCCCCTATCAGAAGCTGTTTCTTTCCCTTGTGTTGTCCCTTGCCACTCTTTTGTGGGTCTCCCTTGTGGATGTCCCCAGCATTCTTCTTGGTCTCCAATGAGGGTGTCATCATTGAGGAACCTTGATTTGCCAGACCGACATATGATTTGTGTAGAGGTGCAACTCGGGGGCTACACCTCTGTTCCACCACCCTCACCCTCCCAGAACCTACTGTGGTCCATCTGCTCTTCACACATGGCAACCTCTGAGGCAGTGGTTGTGGAACTGGTGCTCTTTGGGTGGGGGAGTCCTCCTTAGTCCTGCCAGTTCAGCGCTGAGGTGGGCAACCTCCTCCCTCAGAGCTGACAGTTGCCTGCAAATAGGGCAGCAACGCAGGTTCCAGAATGTTTCCCAGAAAATTGCTGCCCCACAGCCAGTGCATTGCACCACTCCCCACATGTCCCTCTTCCTTATAATATACAATGAGTAATATACAATTTTTTTTGTGTGTGTGTATACTTACGCTTTATGCACTGTGCTGGGTAATTAAGAATATGACAGTTCTGCTCCAAGACCTGTTGAGGAAGTGATGTCAGAACCTTGCCTATAAAGGAAATGCCACGCCTGGGGTGGGCGGGGTGAGGGGTAGGCTGGGTGGGTAGGCCACAACCACTGGTGACTGTTAGAAACAATCAAATACACCACTGCTCCACCACCCTGGTGAGTACTGCCCTTTATAGTAAGTCAACCAACACCACAATGTACTAGACCACTGCTCCTACACAAACCACTCTACTGAGTCCAGGGATAAAAACGAACTCACTGTTCAGCCAGCAGGACACTTCCAAAATATTGCACAAATATCCTTCCAAATCCTATGTGTCTAGCGCAGAAATCAAGCAACTTCAGTTGTATTACAATCCCTCTGGTTATAAAATTACTACACTCCACGCAAATCCTGATAGGAAGCAATACTACTTAGAAATTAACCATCAAGCGTTCTTTTTTATTATAGGCTGAGGGATCTCTCACTTCCCCACCCACACCAGACTTTGTTCTAAGACTCTGCTCTCACCAAAAGTCTTTAGAAAGAGTACCATTAGTTTATAGCCAGTTCAGTGTAGTAGCCTTTCCAGGGCCTGCAGATATGTAGATCCAGTACCATTTCGATCAGGGAAAAAAGAAAATTCAAATATTGTGAGGGAAAATGACCACCCTACAGGAGGTCACGGCCCCCAGCTGGGTCCAGAACAACGGCCCCCAGCACTGAAACCGCCCACCAGTGGGTCCCCCCCCAGTAAGCCTAGGAGGCACCAATTACTCATGCCCACCCTTCAGCAGGCCCAGAACCGGCGTTGCCTGTCCAAAACCCAGTCAGAGCAGCGACCACCCCAGGCAGCTCACCCCACAACTCATGCTTCATAATAGCCCCAAGTTAAAAAAATAACACAGGGTAAATATATAATTAATAGATCCGACAGATGCAGATAAAAAATCCAACAGATGTAAGCTCCCCGCAGATTCAAAAGCTCACCACACCAGATAATCAAAAGTTTAGTTCCTGAGAACTCAGTCAGGCTTATCCACAGTGATCCAAACCAGGAAATGTCAGCTCCCCTTAATCCACACAATCCAATGTTATAATCCAAAGCGGGTCCAAGTTTCAGTTCAGATCAAACCACACTGACTCAGGTCCATTAACTGAATCAAATTCCAACACTAAGTCAGGTTCCAACATGAACACCTTCCCAAGCAGAAAAACACATGTTGCACGAACTGCAGAAGCCAATCCACACCGTTCATGCACCGCTCACAAAGCCGTCGGGTCCATTCTACCACAGAGTCAACTTCCAGCACAGACAGTTTTCTGAACAAACTAAACATGTACTGTACGAATTGCAAAAATCAATCCACAGAGTCCATACGCTGCTACAAAGCCGTCGGGGAAACTCCAATACGGAATCGTCAACGAGAACAACAAATGGACACCACAATAGGAAATAATCAGTAGTTCATACGTAAAACTATAAAACGCAAATAAGATAAAACAGAATAAAGTAATAATAAAACAATAAGATGCACTGAAAAAGCGCTAAGAAGGCATTAGAAGGAGCTCAAACAAATGAACAGACAAACACTATGCAGAGGCTAGCCCAGCATGACTGCCATCTTGGTATCTTGGCAGAACCAAATATGTACACACTGGAAGACAGGATAGAGAGGGAGGATACGATAGAGACCTTTAAATACCTCATTGGGTAAACAAGGTGCAAGAGGGAGGTATTTTTCAGAAAAAAATGGGCTCAAGGACAATGGGGGTATGATAAGAAACTGGAGGGGGGGTAGATTCAGAAGAGATGGGAGGAAGCACTTTTTCACAGAAAGAGTGGTGGATTCCTGGAGCAGTCTTCCAGCAGAGGTGGTGGGGGAAAACGGTGGTTGGGTTCAATAATGCATTGAATAGGTATAAGGGAATCTTAGGAAAAGGGGTAGTGAATGGGTCGGGCAGACTACAGTAGGTGGGCCAAGCAGTCTTTATCTGCCAGCAAATTCTGTTTCTATGTTTCTGTCAGAGACTTGTGGAGAGCAAACTTGACAAGAACAGTTTGTTCCAACTCATCCATCAACTGATCCCTTTATCCCCCAAGTATCCACTGCGGCATTCTCATATGGAGGTGGGCCACGGAGACTGTCACAGTGGCAGCTGCCATAAGTCCCAGCAGACGGGGCATGGTCCAGCTGGACACATAATGTCTCCTGTGATCCAGCTGGGCCTGGGCAACCAGGGCCTCAGCTCTGTCTGTAGGCAGAAAAGCATTGCCCACCTCCGTGTCCAGCGCCATACCAATATATTGTAGCTGTTGACAAGGAATGAATACAGACTTTACAGTACATTGATTGCAACACAGATTGCTGGTTAGACCACACCTAGAGCACTGTGTCCGGTTCTGGAAACCACATCTCCGAACGAGCACAGACAGAGTGGAGGCGGTCCAGAGGATGACAGCTAAAATGGTCCAGGGTCTGCATCAAAAGTGGTATGAGGAGAGACTAAAGGACTTTAATATGTACACTCTGGAACAGAGGAGGGATAAGGGGGCTATTATAGAGACCTTTAAATACCTCATTGGGATAAATAAGGTGCAGGAAGGGAGTATTTTCCAGAAGAAAAGGTGCTTAAGAACAATGGGAAATGCTTTGAAGCTGGAGGGGGGTAGATTCCTGAGAGATGTGGGGAAGTTGTTTTTAATAGAAAGAGTTGTGGTTTCCTGGAATAGCCTTTCAAAAGAGGCGGTGGGGGGGAAAAGTGCTGTAGATTGGGCACAGTCTGCATGAATATTTTAGGTAGGTAGAAATGAGCAGACTGAATGGGTCAAGCAATCCTCGTCTGATGTCAAATTCTGTTTCTTTGTTTCTATGTTTCACACTCCTCCCTAGCCCAATCATATTAAAAACAACCCCCCATCCCACCACCCTCTGCATCAAGCCCACTCTTGCCCTTCTCCCCCAAGCACCTACAATTGAAACTTTAATAAAAAAACTCCCATGATGTGCGACCAGACCAACCCATCCACCTCCATGGCCAGCAGTTCTCTCCTCTTCTGATTTATTTATTTGTATAAAATCAACCCCCTACCCAGGCAGTAGCACCAAAGTCCCACTCTCCTTCCCTGCAGCACCCACATTTTATATCACAAAGTTCCCCAGGCACAGGAAGGTGACCACAACTTGCCCTTCTCCACAGCCGGCGACCTTCTTGTGAATGGAAGTCCTCTTGTGCTTGCTCACATTGTGAAACAGCTGTTCATGTGATAAGCCTCAATTGTGGGTGCTGGGAAGGAGGAAGTTGGGCACAGGCTTGTTGCAGAGGGTATGGGAACAGGAGTTCATTGTTTTTAATATGACTGGGCTAGGGTGGTGGGTAGGGGGCTTGTTTTTGTATTCCCCCACAGGTACACAAAGGACGAATATGAATGCCAAATTTCCAAATATTTGGGTCCTCGAATACAAATATTTTACAAATATTCAAAATAAGGTATTCGCCACCCCTAGTCTGTACATGTCAGTATAATATGTTGTTAAAAATTGCAGGATGTTAAAAATTTAGTGACCCATTTCATGTTTTTATATGTTGATACCTGTAGCTACTGCAATTTTTATATTGATGTATCAACTTAGCTGACACCAAGCTTTCATTTATTTTAAAAAAAGTTTCTAGCCCAAAATGTTTCTAGCCCTAATGGTTCTTATGTTATTTCATTTTAAACAAAGGTCTAAGTTTTGAAACACTGGGACTAGTAACTTAATTTTGTTTTAAATGAAAGGTAGGAATCCAGGTTCTGGCCATTAAGAATTAGTTCTGCAATACTGTTTGCATGTGTTAATACTATCAATTACATGATGGTTTAAAAAAACACTTTTATAATTTTTTTTTTTTACTTTTTTTAATGTTGGTATTACTACACTTTACTTTACACATTAGTTAAGTGCATAATATGAATGAAAATAGCAAACTTACTACACAGTTTCTGATAAAACAGACACTGTCAACCCCTTATGCTTTAAAGTGTCTCTAGTTTAAAAAAACATATTTAAGGATTGGTTACATTCTGTCGAAATTGCTGCTATAGCTGGGAGTTTGATTATGACACCCTTTTTTCTTATTTAAAGTGAAAAACAGACTGTCCACCAAACACCATACTAGTATTACCACACAAAAACGTGTTTGTTTACATTCCTTGTTCAGCTCCCACTGCATTTTTCCTGGACTTGGGAACACCCCCACCACAGTCTAGCCATTTATGATGCAGTGGGGGGAACTGTTGCATCATAGTGGCTGCACTTCCTGGGGGTGTTGCTAATATTCACGAAGTATGCAAGAACGGTAGACTGAGGATCTGAATTAAAACAAGGTTGTGTAACCCCTCTGTTACCCGGGGTTACTAGAATCCCAGTAAGACCTAGTGGTAGGCAGGGAAGGCAGCTTGTGAAACTCCAGTTAAATGGGTTTCACACTGTCTCACTCTGTCCTCAGTCACAGCTGAGACTAGAGGGACGACATCATTATAGAATTGTCACAGCTGCATGAGCCACATTTGGAATCTTTAGCTCAGAGTAAGTTAGAATCTTGGGAATTCAAAGTCAGTCTTCAGTTTGTCCTTAAGCAAACAAGAAAGACACCTGTAGTGTCTGTTTACCCCCCCTCCCTCTGGGGGGTGAGGAAAAGTTCTTTGTGGGTTCCAGGGGCAATCCCCTTCTCCCACCTTGGGAAGAAAGCTGCCTGTTTTAATTTAAGTTCAGTCTGTTGATGTATAACAGCAAAGGTTATATTTCTTCGCCTGTGGGGCACCTGCAACGAATGGGTGAGTGTTTGGCCTCATTGGAAGGGGCAAACAACTTCTTTTATTCAGTTGGATTTCAAGTATTGGGGACTGCTATTTGGGAGAACTATGTCAACTAGGACAAACAAATAGAGCAGTCATCTGTTTAAAGTGTTAAAGTTCATTGTAGAGGGGGTGCTTCAGGTCATCCACCGTCAATCTACAGTTTTAAAGTCTAAAGTTCTGTGTGTCCAGAGAAATGGCCGGGTATGGGCTGTGGGAGCTGGAGGTGGATAGATCCCCATCTTTAGTAACCAGGTCCACCTCTATGGATTTCTTCTGTGTTTTTGCTACTTGCCTCATGCGCTTGGCCAGTGATGGGGTGGGTACCCAGACGTGGGTCGCAACTTGAAAATCTCTCTAGGAGTCGTAGACTCTAAGTGGTGTGGGGGAGCCACAGGATGGGAACATACTCCTTGTTTGATGGGAGTCTCCCAGTTTGATGGGAGTTTCGAATTGGAAGTACGAAAACAAAATCTCTCTAGGAGTCGCAGACTTCAAGTGGTGTGGGGAGCCACAGTTTGGGAGCCTCCTTGTTTGATGGGATGTCTTTCCAAGAAGAGTTTGGGTTCATTGCCAAGTGGACCATCAGTTGAGTGGTCGGCAGGGGAGCCGGGCCAGTCGGGCTGTGTATCCAATGCACATGCAAAGTCCGGGCTGAGTGCCTGGTGGGTCCAAAGCCAGACAACTGTTATAGTGTTCATTCCTCAAATGGACCGCTGTGTTTAACCTCTAATCTGCATTACAGTTACGTAGCCCTGTGGGGGGACCATACAGAGCTTTGTTTATGTTCAGTGAGTTAATAAATAAAGCCACACTGAAAAATCCCAATTCTGGTTTTGGACATTACAGTTATTGCTTCCTGTAGTTGGATTTACTTGGGTGCCCCTGTACAGAGTAGTCAAACCTATGCCTCTTGTGCCAAGTAGCCTCATCCTTCCCCGAACCCATAGATACCCTATGTATATCCATGCTACAAATGTGGACACATAGAGGGGTTACAGTCGGATATAATTACACCATCAGCATGCATTTCAGTGCTCCCAGGAGAGGAAGAAAGGACTTGTTTAACAAATAAAACCGACCAGCAACATCTATGAATTTTAGAAAAGGTAAACGATCAGAAAAAGTGGGTTTTCAGTTAGAAATAATATGATGCAAAAGGGGCCGGCAGTGTACCTTTAAAGGGACACCTTCAATCCTCTTAAGTCTCAAAGTGTCCCTAGTTTAAAAAACACATTTTATGATTGTTCACATTCTATAGAGACTGTTGATGCAGCTGGTGGTTTGATTCAGATCCTTTTTATTCTTTTAAAAGGTGAAAAACTGAGTGCCCACCATACTGGTGTTACCACACCAAAACATGTTTGTTTACATTCCTTGAGCAACTCCCACACTGCATCTTTTCTGGACTCAGGAGCACCCCCAACACAATCTAGCCACTCATTATGCAGTGGGAATAGAGGAGACTGTGGTATCATGAGCAGCTGCACTGGTTGAGGGTATTTCTAATGTTCAGGAAGTATGCAGTAAGAGTACTTCAATGATCTGAAGCAAAACAAGGCTGGGTATAGCTACACATTGCCATGCATTTCAGTTCTAATAAGCAAGGAGGAGATAAAACAACCAGCAACAGCAATGAATTTTAGAGAAGGTACGCATTAAAGCAATCATAAAATGTGGGTTTTTACTTAAAAATAATATGATGCAAAAAAGGTTGACAGTGTCCCTTTAATTACATTGTGAACATTTCAGTCTCCTCCTAGTAATCCATACTCTTCCTTGCTTTTGCAGGCATTGTCTGTGAAAGTGTTGGAAGAGAATAAAGAATGAGGGGGAGGATGACTACTGAGAAGTAATGGAACAAAGTCATCTAAATATTATGTTTCATTAAGTGTTTCCAGCTATTACAGTAAGTGATCTGCTTAAAGATCACATGCAAAGCTGTTGACGACGACTATGCCTCATTTGGTACAAGTAAAGTTCAGAAATTGCAGTTACTCATGTATATTGCTATTTTGTTTGCCTCTCTTATTTGATGGTTTTACAACAAACCCTTCAGACTTTTTCCAACCAGATGTCAGAATGTTGGGTGACTGCTGATGGCATTGAAGCAACTATGACATCATTTTCCTCCACGTCCTGTCAGCTTAGTATAAACAGTACATTAAATTTTATGAAAATGGCAAAAATCAGTCTTTGGTACCAATTTTCTGATGGCAGGTTTTATTAATGGTTTATACCTGTAGAACAAAATGAGAAATATCTGGCAAGTTCCATAGGCTGATCATCAACCTTCTGAGCACTGTATAACCCCCCAAAAAAATATTCATACTTTTAAATTGAGAATTGTGGTTTCCTGTGTTCCCTTTCCAGCCCTGAATGCAGCCACTGCAACTTCCTCATTATTTATTCTTTTCAGATTCATTCCATTTGCTGAGGTTTCACAGCACTTACAAAACGTTTGCTACTACCCCAGCACCTCTCCCCAAATGTGTAATCCCACAAAAATGTACACTTCAACCCTCCTCCCTTCTTGTAATTATTTCAAAACATGCCTGCACACCTCTCCCAAGTTTCTAACTTTACCTTGCACCACTCTTGTAACCTATACCCCTTCTCACACACACCTCCTGAAAAGTTCGACTGATTAGCCTTTGAAAGTTACTAAATATTTAATATTTGACAGTATATTTAATGCCATTTGAAGTGACAAATGATTTTTAGCTTTTCATAATTTGATGTACTGTATGTATACTAAACTGCCAGAACAATGAGGGAAAACAATGTCATTCTTGCTTAAATGACATCTCCACCCACCCCAGATTCCACCAGCTGGTCTGAAAAAGTCTGAAGGCTATTCTGTGAAGCCATCAAATCTTGAGAGAGGCAATAAAATCGCATTTAGACATTAAAAAATTGCAGTCCCTGCAGTTTATTTGTAATACATAAGGCCTGGTTGTCCCGTTGTTAGAAAAATGGTTAATTTTTAAAATATATTTGCATTTGATCTTTAATGCTGAATGCCTGTATAAATTAAATCAAATCAATTTTTAGGTCACTTCAGACCATAACGGTTTTGAACTGTGCAGTACAGATGCTTGTTTTCAACTGTATGCTGCAAATTATAGAATGGTTTGAAATTACAATGTTCAACTGAAAAAGTTCCAAGGATCTCAGATCTTAAGACATGTCTTCTGGCAGCATACGTTTCACTGCAGTAATAGATTCTGCACAAAGTGATGCTGCAAGTCCATCTTCCACTGAAGCTGTCTGCCATAGGAGATAAATGATAAGCATAGCAATCAGATAAATATCTTTTTGTTTTTCCAATATACAGTTTGTCATGCTTCCTGCAAACTGTACAGTGCACCATTTCTCCAGAGAGGCATATGAAGTGTTTCTAAATCTGCAGTGAAGATTTTGAGCCACAAATGAATACAGCTTCTGATTTTTAGAAACACTTTCCATCCCCCAACACAGCATAACTATTAATACATCCCCCTTAAACTTTCATTTTTATATTTTTTATAGTTGCTTATTGAATTGATAAAGTGGTTGCATTACACCAATGTATAAAACAACAGTTCACACATCACAACATGATATTAGCAATCCATACAACTAAGCCGAGGTTACAGAGATTCATTTTACATATATATTTTTAAGGTGGAAGGTATTAGTTACTGTGATCCTTCCCTTCTTCCCTAGACATTCATCCCTGGTTTACATTCCAAGGCCCAGATATTCAAAAGGGTTGCTCCATGCGCAACAGGGTTGCGCATGCGCAAGTCCTACATTGCGCCATTCTGCGATATTCAGCAGGAGGCAGTTGCTCCACTGGCAACAGGTTGCGCAAAAGAGCAATGCAAATGAATGCATGCTCAACAGGAGGGGGAGGAACCATGCATAACCTGCAACCCGATATTCAGTTGGTTTAGCAGGAGTTGTGCATGCGCAACCCCAACCTGCACCTGCACAACCTTGAGCCTAAAAGGGATCAAGTTGAGGGCTGATGGTGAGCTGCTGTATTGCAGGGCTTAACACAGCAGCTGCCACCCTGGCTGGCCCCCCAACCTGTCCCTGTGCCCCCCACCAGCCTGATCGCGGCAGAGTACATACCTTCAACTGTCCCTGATTTTCAGGGATGTCCCTGATTTTAGGCTACAGAATTTTCCTCTGTCTCCTCAGAAATTTGTGTTTCTGTGACAGAACAGTGGGACTGTAAGCATAAAATAATATCAAACATTAAAATACAGACTAGTTCTTCTTCAGAAATGCATCTTATACAAATCCTCTTATTCTATCAGATTTCTGAGTGAATATTACCAATTGTTAAGATGTGTCCCTGATTTGGCATCTTTGTCCCTGATTTTTCAAGCCTTGTCCCTGATGCATGACACAAGAGGTTGAGAGGTATGGAGTAACATGAACCCCTCCGCCCACACATCTCCCACAGTCCGATCGCGGGCATCACAGTTACAGAAACCCCCCACACATATCCCGAAGCCCGATCCACGGGCATCACAGTTACATGAAACCCCCACATCTCCCACAGCCCGATCAGCGGGCAGAGCGATGTATGAACCCCCACCCTCCAGTGCCCGATCGCGGGAGAAAATACCCCTCCCCAACCCGAATATCTCCCTGGTGGTCAGTGGACCGTAAAGCCCGATTGCGGGCAGAATGTCATCACAACCCCCAAACATCTCCCTGATGTCTAGTGTCCCCCCACCCACCCACGAAGCCCCTCCACCCGCTCCCGCAGCCGGGCGGCGACAGCATCCCACTCCGCTTGCCGCCCGCGCTCCCCGACTGATTGATCGGTAGGCTGCACGCCTTGTGCAGAGCTACAGCCACTGGTGAGCCCATATCGACATGACAGTCCAGATTTGTGAACGAACATCATTCTACAAATCTGGACTGTCATGTACGGTATGGCTGCACGCCCATTGGCTGTAGCTTTGCACTAATGGGCGTGCAGCCCTTCACGACAGTCAGTCGGCGGGCGGGGCGGTGGATGCTGTCGCCACCGCCGCGGGGAGCGGGTGGAGGGGCTTCGTGGGTGGGGGGACACTAGACACCAGGGAGATGTTGGGGGGTTGTGATGTGACATTCTGCCCGCGATCGGGCTTTACGGTCCACTGACCACCAGGGAGATATTCGGTTGGGGGAGGGTTACATTCTGCCCGCGATCGGGCACTGGGAGGGTTCATACACGCTCTGCCCGCGATCGGGCTGTGGGAGGTGTGTGTGTGGGGGTTCATGTATCTGTACTGCCCGCGATCGGGCTGTGGGATATGTGGGGGTTCGTATTTGTACTGCCCGCTATCGGGCTGTGGGATATGTGTGGGGGTTTCATGTAACTGTGATGCCCGCGATCGGCTGCATTGTGCGCCGGTCCTCGACGGTTGCTGCCTGGCAGGTGGCCAGGAGCAAGTCCTCGGGATCGGGCACCTACATGCAAATGGTGCAAATGGGGCTACAAATAGATGCAAATGGCCCCCTGCACCTTTGCATAAATTATAGCCCCATTTGCATGTCACCTTTGAATATCGGAATTTGAGCATGGCGCATTGGTATTTGCGCCACCGCAAGTTTAATGCTCAACTCTGGCAACTTGCGTATGCAAGTTCCACCGCGCCTACGCGCAAGTGGTTGTGGTTGGTGATATTCAAAGGAGTTGCTCAACAGCGAACCCCTTTGAATATCACCCTGGCCACACCCCAGCGCAACTATTTTGAGCAGCGCAGGGGCTTGCGCCTCAGAATGGCGCAGTTTGAAAATCTGCGCCCATTAGTATCCATAATGAAACAACAAATGAAGGAATACAGAAGTAAAATATAACAAAGCAAAAGTGACATGTTTCATTTCTAAGGGAAAGGAACAAGTAAGAGTTAATTGTTGACTCATTCTTTTTTAATTATTCACATAACTACTTAAGCTTCAAGAAAATCTACACACATAGCCAGAGCATTAGATAAGGGGTGCCTTTTAGACCAAAGAAAAAATAAGAAGGTTACCAGAGTCAAAGGCCGGGGGGTAGGGATGGGTCAGCCTACAGAATGGGTTGGGAGGACTCATAAACTTTCATTTTTTATAGTCAATTTCTTTATTAAAACTTAAAAAAAAAACAGAATATCGTACAGAGAACACTAAAAAGCAAAATGGATACAGCATTTTTGAAGGAAGACAACAAAGTCTGACCATTCCAACTACCCTTAGGAAACTGCAGACGTATATACACGTCCTGAATCTGTATATTCATGTAACAGCAGACTTGTATCAATTGTCAACCTTTTCTCTATATATTTATGTTACTGAAAAGATACTTTGAAATGCACTTGAAGCCATCAATAAAATTGAGTTTAAAAAACCTTTAATTTTTGAAAATATAAATAACTTGCAAGACTGATGGAATCATAAATGTGTTATTCTAATTGTGTTATCATGGGAGATGTGAAATGCAAATTGATTATGTTCACAATTATAAGTTAAGTAAATACTGCCTGATGTTCTTAATCCTTCAGGACTAAAACAGCTAATTACTGCACCAGAGCCAAGCTGCACACACACAGAAACAAGCATTTGTCAATGCCAAATGTTGCTTGCTTCTATGTGCTGTTTAGGAATTTGGAAGTCATTGGAGTGCAAATATTGAAAATTTGCGAACTTACGAGCGTGCGTAGGAACTGCGCGCAACGACGTAAAACAGTCATTTTAGGAATTTTTCACCAAATTTTCAACATAGCCATTTTAAGACCTCTGCTCATGAACAGTGTCACTGTGATTTTCTTAATGTGTCCCATACATTGAGTTCGCACACCGACTGCGCCATTGTGCGCTACATGGGCGGAAACACGTTTTGGGCAAGATGTGAAAAATGACAGCTGCACTGCTCATAAGGAGGTGTGGTAAAATGGCAATGTTGAAAATCTGGAGTGAAAATATTGAAAATTACAAACTTACGAGCATGCGTAGGAACTGCGCAACGCACACTCGTAAAACAGTCATTATTAGGAATTTTTTCACCAAATTTTCAACATAGCCATTTTAAGACCTCTGCTCATGAACAGTGTCACTGTGATTTTCTTAATGTGTCCTATACATTGATTTCGCACACTGACTGCACCATTGTGCGCTACCTGGGCGGAAACACGTTTTGGGCAGGATGTGAAAAATGACAGCTATACTGCTCATAAGGAGGTGTGGTAAAATGGCAATGTTGAAAATCTGGAGTGAAAATATTGAAAATTCGCGAACTTATGAGCGTGCGTAGGAACTGCGCAACGCACGCTCCTAAAACAGTCATTTTTTGGAATTTTTCCACCAAATTTCTCCAAATAGGCTTTTGAGAGCCCACCTTATGAACACTGGCAGTGTTGTTTGCTAATCTTCCCGAAAGGTGATTTCGCGCAGTGGCTGCGAAATCACCCTTCGGGCCCGAGATAACGCCATGACAGTGACAGCATTCATGAGAAGGGGTCCCAAAAACCCCATGTTGAAAATTTGGTGCAAAAATTCCAAAAAATGCCTGAGATATGCAATAAAGTTGAAAAAACCCTATCTATTCCATTATACAGCTTACCGGCATTTCCTCAGTTCGCGGTTGGCTTTGAAGAGTGCAGACGTGTTCCCGGTCCGCCGAAGATCATCGCGCCGAGCTCCGGAGGTAAGTATGGGGTGAGGGGGGTGTGGGGAGGCAGGGTGCGCAGTGGGAGTGGGTGGGTACGGGTTGTGGGAGGGGGCAGGAGAAGCCGAGGGACAGTTTTTCATTTACAGGTGTTTTTGATTTAGAGACGACGAGGGACGTTTGCCAATGCTGGGGGGTGGGCTCCCAGCGTGGCAGCTGAAAGGCTGTTTGGGGGGCTGGAGCCGACTGGGATTGGGCACCCCGTCGGCTATAACACATTTTGCCACGCTGGGGTGGGCTCCCAGCTGGCACCTGGATGCTTTGGTGGGAGCCGACGGGGATTGGGCACCCCTGGCCGGCCGTACAGTGTGTGGGGGGGAGGGGAAGGCTACGAGCACGCAGTGCGCGCGGTGTGTGTGTGTGGGGAGAGCTCTGCTCACCAAGCAGAGCTCTCCCTTCAACTGTATGCCACTGCATTTTCAGCTTGTCATAGACAGCTGCAGCAGTGATTGGGGAACTGGGGCCACGCTTGCAAACAGACTAACTACATTGGAAGACGGGCAGACACACCTCCGAAAACTCGGATGATGGCACTATGTTTCTTGCACATGCGTGCAAGCAACATAAAAACAGGTCAGTGATTCAATGAAATTTCTTATCTTTAAAGATTTGGAAAAAATCCTGGTCTCTGACTGGATCAGAGCCAGTCACATGATACACAAGGAGTTTGAAATATTGTCTGGTTAAAAAAACAAAAGAACCAGGCAAAGTGCATTAGAACCAGTCACTAGTTCATTAGAACCAGGAGATAGTTTTTTTTCAACTATTGCCTGTTCTAATTCTCATATCTTGGGTAGGTTTAATAAAACTAGTATTAGCCAGAATTGGGTTAGGATTTTGTGGGAAAACTATAGACCTCTTGGGATGAATTACTGCCTTCCAATAGTCATACTGCCTTCAGGCAATATAAGAACTGTCAGAAACTAGTTCCTCCCATAGGTCAATATTTTCCCACATTTCCTTCATCTGTGGTCAATATTTGTATATTATGCAATGGCAAGAAAATTTGCTGGGCTCTGACTGGTCAGCACCCTCCTTCAACAGTGATTTTATATCAGTATAACATCACTGTATGAAGGTCCAGCAGCAAGATGACTGTAATAAAGAAAAAAAATCACTGTGCCCATTCATCTTAAAGTCGTTGTCAGCTTTGCAAACATCCCTCCCCGGTCTCTACTGTTCACTTGTAAGAGGTTTATGGTAAACTTGTCTCACTTGCCGCCATGGCAAGAACCTCCTACCCCTCCACAGTACTTCCCCCCCGAAACACAAATATCGTTTAAATAAAAAAGCCATCATCTCAAACTTTCAATCCCACCTTCAGCTTTAGCGAGAGTGTATGCATGCAGCCCACTTCAATGATCCACAATCAGCAGCCCACTTTAACGGTTCCCCATCCCCTCGCAAAGACCCTTCCGTGTCCTCGGCTCCTTAATGATTAAACAACCCTCCCTCCCACCAAGTCACAATCTCCTCTCCTCCAGCACACAAAGGTTATAGAACAAACTTAATTTTCATGGCCGTTTTATTCCCCAAATCCAGCGGCTTCAGTGAACTGCAGAGACCATAACTGCCGGTCATGCGATTCACTGATGCCACTTGGTTCACAGGTAAAAAGATGCCATGAGAATGCTCCGGTTGTCTTTGCCCCCAACTGCCACCAAAACGTTAATCATTTTTAAACCAGCTCTCCTCCCATCAATCTGCATTCAGCAAACCAGCAGAACATACCTTATTCACAATTCCAAAGCGGCTTTACCTGCTATGTTTGACCAAGTGCTCTGCTCTGATATGAGTGGCTGCCGCTTTGCTTTCACACACTTCCTCTACCGACTGCAAGGAACTGGTTAACGTGAAAGATCATCCCCCCAAAAAACAAAAATAAAAACCATGATTTAAAATCCCCCATTGATCTCCTACCTGTGTGGCACACTCTAAACCTCCATTCCCAGCCCTCCTCCATCGGCAACAGCATTGCGATTAAGATCACAAAGCAGGCTTTTTTTCCTCTTGGTCCCAGGGTAGGCAGCAGGACCAAAATGATTTCTGTCAGAAAACTCAGGACATAAGCACTAAGAGAGATGGTGGGGGGCAGGGAGGGGGGGATGCAGGGGCAGAAGATGACCAAGCAACCAAGATGGACTAAACAAGAAACCTAGTGGATGAAGAAAAACACAGGAACTTTTTTTAAATAAATTTATTTCCATACTTCAAAAAACACTGTAAAACACACTTAATTTTATGTTTTAACTATTTTTAATTACAATGAGCCATTGTATAATAGCAATAATGCACTCCAGGGTGTATGTCTTGCTGGGATAATAACACCATTGCTCAGATATTGGATGCACTTGGCCTGCAGCATTGTACCCGACCACCTGAGACATGGTTGAAGTCTAGCCATGACATTGGTCCAATAGTATCACATAGGGGATATAAAATGGCCTGACTCAATGCAGTTTATCTCCAAGTGTGCAGAGGCAAGACCATAATTCACAAATGGCAAAGCCATGAATGAGTTGTGAAAGTCCTGCCCCCAATATAAAGAGATAAACTGTGTAACTGGAGTCTAGCCACTGTGTATTCTAGGAATAGATCAGTTTTAAAGTTATAACTTTCAAATCTGCTGTTTGTATGATGCTGTAACTGTTTCTCTTGGATTTCAACTGCTGGCTTCAGTGCTATGCAGGGCAATTTTGATATTGTCGGTATTGCAGAAGCTGTTCTCTGATTGGCTTTTAGATTAAGCATAGTAATTATATAACCTAACCACCAGATAAATGTTTATCTTAAGGTCAGATGGTGTGATTAACACATTTTTCTGGGAACGTTTATCACCACTCGTGTTGTATAAAAGACATATATTTAACTCAAAGTAAACTGCCAGAAGTTAGCTTAAAAATGGTCAGAAACAAATCATTAATTTATTTATTTCCATCATGGGGAACTACTTCCCATGAGCCTTCTTCAAGCCAAACAACAACACTCAAACAGAAATCCCTACCCTTAACAGTACCATTCAGAACTCAAAAGTAACTTTTATAGATGGCAGCAGTTTATGAAACAGCACTAACACAAAACCCCTCTGCTGCCATTCACCACTTTTTTTACCACTCTGAACACTGGTGACTTTTAAATAACAGATATTTAAATGCAGGGATACTGCATACTGCCCAAGTTACTTGAAGCACTGCCCCCTGGTATAATCTGCTCAGTCAGCAATATTAATATACTGAACATAGAGAATAAAGTATGGGTCGGGGTGTGTAACAAGATTTTACACACACCAGGTTGTGGGATGCTACATAAACCCCGAGTGCGAAGCCTGAGGGGGTTGTGAAAAGCATCCCACAACGAGGGTGTATGTTAAACTCGAGTTTGACACACACCCTGGCCCATTTTTTATTTTATATAATTGCTGGATTTCCCTTTTTCGCCTCAGCAATTATACAAAATAAAGAGCTTCCGCTGCATCTGTGGTTTTTGTCTCGTGCCGATTTGAATCGGCAAATTTAAAAAGTTATTTTTTTGTCCTGGTTTTTGAGGGTTTCACTGTGTAAGGGGAAAAAAATAAAACAACTTACTGCCGAGTTCTTCTGGCGGTGCTGTTTCGAATCGGAAACGGTAAGCGGTCTTGAGTGGTGGCGCTGTTGTGCGAGCATGCACACAGCAAGATAAACCATGCGCGTGTTTGCCGTTATAAACACTCCTTTATAATGGCAAATTATGCCACAGTTTCCCTACGGGAAAAAGGGGAAGCCGATTATTATTACACATTTAAAACATGATACTGCTAGAATGTTCATGTATAACATTCTACTGGTAAACTATATGAAAAAGTCAGGGGTTTTCCTGTTGCTGTAGCCAAGCTACAAACATTTCACTCTTCACTTGGCTTGCTTACAGTATACAGTAGCTGGCACCTCTGGTCAGTTTGAACATCCACCACAATTTCACAAGAAAACTACTATACATCAGTGGCCCTTAACAAGTTAACCTTGGAGAAGAATAAGCTGAGAGGGGACATGATCTCAGTCTCCCACATGTGCGCAATGGTATCAACAAGACTGAACACAGATGCTGGATCTGGTGTCCTCCAGCAGGATTCAGAGACGCACCCTGAAAACTCAGAGGTAGTAAATTCGAGGGGTAATGTTAGGGGGCACTTCTTATCCAAGAGGGTGGTAAACCTATGAACTAGCCTACCAGCAATTACAGTGGCTATGAAGATAGTGCAGGCCTTCAATACAGGCCTGGAGAAATTTATGCCTATCAATGAAATCACAGGGTACCTCCAGGAGGGAATGTGGGTAAGGAAACACAGGTAATAAGTACATGTTTGCATGGCATATTTAATTATTCCAACTTATGAAGCGGGGCCATTGTGGACAAAGAGCCCCCCCCCGATCTTAAAATGACTATGTCACATAAATTATTGTTTAAAATTGATACATTATCAATTAATCTAGTCATAAACATTTGGATACAATTACCATATATAATATAACAGGACCTCCAAAGGGGGTTATTGTATTGTATAAGAGTGTTGTCTCCTGAGGTTTGAATGAGAAGACTGCAAAGGGAAGCTGATGGCCTTTTCCATGTTTTGATTGGTCATTGAGGATGTTATTATTTGTTATGTTAACTGTAGCCAGTGGTGCCAGTTTGTGCCCCATGTTCTAAATTGTTAATTTATCATTCTTCTATGAGAGATTTCTAGAGCCTTAGAAGAATACAGAATTGCTGTAATTCTCAAGGATAGTGATGGCTTGCAGCTGGGCAATAGTTAACTGATCGCTCTCCTTTATATAATGAACATGGTTAGGAAGGATTTGGCTCAAAATGGCTTGCTGACAATCACAATAAATTTCACTGTACCAAAACTGCTTAGCTGAATTTGCATAACCATACTGCTGCGGCTATGAACAGGTGTGATTGTCTTGGAGCAATGTTTACTGATTTCTCAAAAGAATTTTAATCAATCAAAATTTACTGGCTAACATGCTGGCATGTATTGGCTTCTTCCACCAATTAATGTACTGTGTTCAATCACATGTTTAGAATCAAGTCCAACAGATTATTCTAAGTAAAATGGATTCAGGCCCATTTAGAACAGTACCAGGACGGACAGTATAGTTCCAGTCGGGCACTACAAGCAATGAGAGGTCTCTGCTACAATGCACATGGACAGTGTACATCACTTGACATCTATTCCTTCCTTCAAAATGATTTTAACTGCATTAGTGACAGGTTTTTAAAAAAAGATGCATGATAACAAGACTAAATATTTGGAACTGGAACTGCTGAATCACATGCTCACCAAGTTTATACATTAACACTAATGGAAGGCAATCGCTGTTTGAATATGTGTCTAAGCCTAGGTTTTTGGGGTACATTTTGTATACTAATTTAACTCATGTCATGATCGACAAATAAAACATTTATAAGTAAACCTGCAACACGACTGACAGCTGTGAGATGCAATGCGAGTGTGACAGCTCAACCAACTAGGAATCAGATGGCGCTTCAGTTATTGCCGTCTTCTGTGGATTGCACTTATGCCCTATAAACAGTACTGTAGAGATTCTACTTTGAAACATAAAACACGAGAAACTTTACAATACAGAACAGCTCACTGGGTTATAGTGAATACACCACCTTTCAATTCAGATCTCAAGCCAAGTTTTGGAGAATATGGCTTTATTTCATGAATTCTTACAATATGAATAGTCAATTCTAACTTTTAAGATTCTGAAGGGAATGTGTCCATACTAACAGAGGCACCAGATTCCAAGAACAGGTCCAGTGGCTTGGCACCATGCCATACTGCCATGTGGGAGACCCATGTTCAGGAATGATCTCAGGAGTCCTCCGTCCAATGGATCAGCAGAGTGTGGGCATGTCACAAAGGTTACACACTCACTTTCCAGAAAGTATAGGTTAGAGAGCATTGTTTTCCATCAAGCCTTGTAGGTATGTAATTAGCAGGACTCAGCATGGTCTTGAAAGAGACTGCTACTTGTGCTCCTCATGACTAAGTTGAGCTGCTTTAATGTGTTTAACGAGGGGGATGTGGGGTGTCTTATCCAAGCAAATAAAATAACACCAAGGCCCAGATATTCAAAAGGCTTGCGCATGGCGCAATTGCACCATGCACAACCCACTGATGTATCCCGGCCGATATTCGTGGGGAGTGCTGCATAAACTCGATGCCGAGCACATCAGTAATGTATGCAGGTGCAGGTAATGCACTCCATGCATACTATGCACAGCCCGATATTCAGCCCCGATGCGTGCGGAGCCATGCATGCACAAACCCCTACCTGCGCAGCACAAAGTTACACCCCAAAAGCAGGCTGGCCACACAGGTGAGCCGCGATTGCAGGGTGCAACACGGCAGCTGCCACCTGTGGGTGGCCACCTGACTTCCGGCTGCACCTCCGTAGTGGCAGCCCCCCCATGCCCGATTATGGGCATCAGTAGAAAAAGAGAACCCAAAATCCCTGGTGGTCCAGTGGACCACTGCCCGCCCAATCGCGGGCTTCATTGAAGTAAATAATATCCCTATTATCCCTGGTGGTCCAGTGGACTGCTGTCCACTCAATCGCGGGCTTCAGTAGAAGAAAATAAAATCCCTATCATCCCTGGTGGTCCAGTGGACCTGTCTGCCCAATTGCGGGCTGAAGAAGGATTAGAAGAAACCCATCATCCCTGGTGGTCCAAGTCGTCGGGGATCAGTGCACCTGCATGCAAATGGGGCCATAATTACATGCAAATGGCCCATGTGCCCCTTGCATACATTGTGGCCCCATTTGCATGTCAACTTTTGAATATCACAGTTGCTGCGCCTTGCACAATGGAACTTGCGCTGGCGCATCCCCATGCTCCACTCTGGCCACTGGTGTGGCGCAGTGCCACTGCGCCATATGCACTGCGGGTGACCAGGGTGAGATATTCAACGCTGCTGAGCCATGGCGCAGCTCCGTTGAATATCGCCCAGTCCACACCCCTGCGCAGCCAATTTGAGCTGCGCCGGGGCTTGCGCCACAGCCTGGTGCAGTTTGAATATCTGAACCTCTGCCTCAATCAATTCTGATCAGTTTCATTCATGTAAAATAAATGAAATAAATCATATACCATGTCATTAGATGAAAAGTGGGGGTGGGGAAATGATCCACTGAGTAGCAAATACAGCAAGAAAAACTGCACAGTGGCTTTATCACTTCACAGGAGATAGTAGATGAACAGGGTCATTCAAATTCTGAGAGACCATGTTACCTGTATACTGTATGTCCCCAGTCCAGATATCCCTGTCTTAATGTGTCTTATGTTAAATCAGGCAGTAGCTGTTGCATGCTACCTTGAGACAAAAAGTGATGTCTTAAATAGGGAAGATATGTTTAGCAAGATACTGCTTGCTCAGCACTGAAATTACTTCTTGTCTCAAGGTTCCAGGATATGGCTGCCACATGTTTAGCATCAATCTGACTCAGCCCTAGAAATCTCCAGATTGCTGACACTTATGGGCAAGTCTAATACCTCGTTTGAAAGAGCTCTTTGATGGGATTTCCTATTATGAGTGGCCCTGCATATCTATTGTACTTTCCCCTTTAAGTGTGTACTTCCCAAATATCCTCTATTTGTTGGTCTTTAACTGATCCTACCACAGGGAAGATACTGCAGGGCCGAAATGAGTACAGAGAACACATTTATTGTGGCCTGTAATAATGGCGGAGGCTACTTGCACCTGCCAGTTTATATTTTTGGAATAAGCTCTTTTGGAAGCATCAGCTAATTTAAATCTTGGTTTGGAACTCAGAAACCTGGTGACGATGCATTTTTTATATAGCCAGGCAGGTACAATATACTGGTTTATTTGCAGCCACAGCTAGCCATTTTCATCATTTGACAATGTTATGGAAGGTGAAGAAATCAAATGACATTATGGGTACATTCCCATTCATGATGGCAGGCAGACTTTATTTATTTATTTAGTTTTTGCTGACCGGGTAAGTGCACTAGACAAATTCTGCCTATTTTCAGGCACGACCCGGGGAGGGGGATACAGATGAATGCCAACTGACTTCGAACCAGATTAAGCTATTGGTGGTATTTTAGTGAATGGGGGGAAATTTGGCCAGGGCACCAGGGAAATTCCCCTACTCTTTTCGAGAAGTATCATGGGATCTTTAACATCCACCTGAACTACCACCAGAACAGGCAGAAGGGACCTCAGTTTAACGTCTCATCCGAAAGACGGCACCTCAGGAGTGCAGCACCCCCCTCATGCTGCACTGCAGTTTCAATATTGGGATATTAACCCAAGTGCCTGGTGTGGGGATAGAACCTACAGCCTTCTGATCTCCCGGCCCCAGAGGCAAGTGTGCTACCTGCTGAGCCACTGACATGACCATTCATGATGGCAGGCAGACTTAATGAATAAATACTTCAGTCTGTTCACTTTGCTAATTTATGTACTGTCAGGAAAAGTAATCATTGTTTGTGATCCAAACTTGGATGTCCACACTGTTTGTGTAGGAATATGACAATTTGGTAGAAAGACAATATTGTAATGTGCTGACGGAAGAAGGCAAAAGGGCTAATGGAAATATTTTCTGTTCTAAGGCTTTCTGTTCTTCTGTGCTAATGTCCTTGCTTTTGCAAAAACAGAGTTGGTAGCTAGTACACTGTGCATAGCTTGTACAAAATGCTGAGCATAAACAAAATTAGAGATAGCAAAGGAAAAGTATATAAAACGCTCAGTCTCAGAGTGAAAAAATACAGCAATGTACCCAGTGACACATTACCTGGTATGGACATATGCTGAGTTCTGTAAAGATAACAGCTAGTGGAAGGGGTGTATAACATGAACTGTGAGAGGCAGAGAGTGAGAAACTATGAACCCTGAAATGATGCGCTGAAGCTTTCACAGCTGGCTGGTTCATCTCCGAAGGGAAGGTAACTGATCATTATTTATATCTTGCAAGCTGGACTGCCAGGGCAAATGCAGTATACTGTGTTAGTTCAATACATCTTGCTTTGTGGTGTGCAATTCCTCATTTCTAGTGTAATCATTGGCTCGAATACCTAACATTTGTCTCAAGTCGCCAGTTCTCTGCTACTTTATTAAATAAATACTGTACAATAAAACTGGCTGCAAAGTCCTTTTCATGTTTTTATTTGTACTGTTGACTGACCAGGCACTTAAGGTGCCTAATAATTTATTCATGTAGAACCAATTAATGGTTCAGTGAAATAAACTGATTCTCAGTGAGACCCAGAGACATGAGGCAGAAAAGCAGAGTTGTACGTGGGGTTACAAAAACCTTATATAAGCAAGGTACAGCAGATAAATGCTTAAGGCCCAATATTTTATGGATATGGTACACAAACACATACAGCCTGAAAATAACAGTGTATAGGAGAGCTCGCCAGCAGCAGAAGGGGGGACCAGCAGCAGGAATCGTTTCCAAATGCTACAGCGAAGGGCAGCAGTGGCAGGAACCACAAGCAAGGGTTCCAGTAGCAGAGTTTTCAATGCCATCAGCAACAGAAAGGGACCAGCAGCAGGAGCTGTTCTAAAGTTTGAAACCGCCGCAAGTCTTGGGCTCACAGAGGAGCCAATCGGCAGAGGGGACATCAAGGTTCCCAGAAGAGCCCATCGGAAAAGCAGGGCACCTGCTTCAAACAATCAGGCAGGCTTTAATAGGAGCCACAGTCACTCGCATCAGCAGGAGAGCCCGCCAGCAGCAGAAGGGGGGACCAGTGGCAGGAGTAATTTCCAACCGCAACAGCAAAGGGCAGCAGCAGCAGGAGCTGCTCGCAAGGGCAGCTGTAGCAGGGTTTTCGGCCTGCCCACCCACTCTGGCCCCAACCTCCGTTAAATATTCAGGAAAGGCGGAGCCTTCTTGAAGGAGGAGGCAGAGTAAAGCCCAGGGGGAGCTGGAGGTGCTGCCCTCTGGAGGGGAAAAAAAAAAACATTTACAAAAAAGGGCTGGTCACAGCTACAGGACAGGGAACTGATTTGGAGGGGCACATAAATGTGGAAGGCTTTGATGATAAGGGCTGTCAAAACTGTAAGCAAAGCTAAAGCTTGGACTACTGGTGAGATCACAGCTAAAGGAAAGGGAACCCAATTGAAGGAACAAATAACTGTGGAAGGCTTATGACAGATAGTGTTGTCATAATCTGTAAGAATTTCTCGAACTTGGACTATTTTGATGAGACTAATTAATTAATGTGGAAATCTTGAACTTGGACAGTTTAGGGGGTAATTAATATGGAATATCAAGCAAATCATTGACTTATAGGTGTCACAAATGCACTCTGGGGCTCAGATCCTCTGCTCCCACAGTGCTCAGCCTCAAAGAGCAATATGTGAACAGGAGACAAACAGGGAAACCCTCCTGTCTGTTTTGGGGCCGAGCAACTACCAGTCTCAAGTCCTGGGGTCAAATATGAACCCTTTTTTGCTAGCACACCCAGCTAACAGGTACAAATATCACGCCCTCTTCGGGGAAAGCAGTGCAATACTTAACCCAGTGGGCACACAACCTGGTTCACAATCCCCCTTCTGACTCAACTGAGTCATAGGTATTTCCTTACCTTGCTGCATATGGTGACACACTACAAGCACTTTAACAGATGTGTCAGAATTATCAACACTGTCCCAGTATTCACACTGAAAGAGAAAAAATATCTCAGACTGGATTAAGGAAACCAAAAAGTTTACTAAAATTAAAAATAGTAAAGAAATACAAAACATAAAACATATATACAATAATGCTTACAGTCAAAAGAAATGGAAATTTCAAAACAAAATGCCTTGGAACTGAATTAGTAATTCTAACTCAGTCTTCAGTTGTGTGTTACCTATTCTTGATAGAAGTGCCCTTAAGTGTGTTCTCTTTGGAGTCCAGAAGTAGAAGAGTACAATGTTCCCTCAGCAACTTGACATTATCAGGTGGGGAAAGGGTCCCACCCAGCTTGTGAGGTCACAGCTCTGTGTTGATACTGGCTGTTCGATCACTCTCATTCCTGCATACTGAATTAGTCACACGCCACTGCACACTGCTAAACATTCCAAAAAAAAAAATATATATATATATACTTTTTAATTAGTGAGCCACGTAGAGCATGAATTATGACAGGACAGAATGTCCCTTTGATCTCTCAGAAACACATCCTGTAAAACACCTCTCTTAGCTGTGAGGATTTTCACAGGTAACTGTCAGAGCTGATTTACCTCCTAATGTCGTAAAAATGCAGTGTTTTATGGCTAGTTTCATAGGTTCAAAGCAGTGGCTGTTTTAACCTGTTTTTTTATAGCAGCTACAGGACATTTTGCAACCATGTGTTAACACAGAAAAGGAAACTAGTTATTTAGCTCTGGCCAGCAACTGCTTTGGGGTCAAAAGGTCAGGCCCCTTTAAAAGCTAGTCTTCCAGATGGGCCTGCTGACCCTGTCATGTCTCATAAGCAGAAATTCAATAACATATATTTATAACAAAATTATATACACATAACTAGTAGATGGTTATCACGTTACAATAGGTATTAACAAAATAGTCATCTTAAAGTTTGCACAAATATTGAAGGTGGTACAAATTTCGGTTGATCGGTACTAATATGGTATGCGTCTGTCCCTTCTAGGACTCACTGGTTTCTGAGGTTTTTAAGAAGCTGGTAATCTAGGGTGAAGGGTTGGATACACCTTGTTCTGAAGTGGTTAGTAAAATTGGGAGCATGGAGCAAGAAGGGTACAAGGGTGAGAGGAGGGCATGGATCAGGAGGGGAGATGGTGGGGGTTAGTGGAGGCAGCAGGGTAGTGGGGCCTGCCAGGAGGAAGGATAGCAAAATAGGAGAGTGGACAGGTGGAGGGAAAGAGGTAGGGGACACAGGGGAAGGAGGATTGTGGGGTGTAACAAATGTGGAGTGGCCATATTCATGAGCACTCTGTGGAGGCTGGGGGAGTGCCCAATTTGTCAAAGGTTAAGGAGGATGGAGGCTGACCTATTAAGGCTGAGGAGGGAAATGTGATGGACAGAAAGGGAAAAGAGAAACACGGAGGATAAGTAGGTGGAGGACAGGAGACAGGAAGTAGGAGAAAATAGGAGGGGGAGCCAGCAGGACACACTGGGGAACAGGAGCAGAGGTGCCAGCGCAGGGATTAGGGGCAATATGGGCATGTATGACAATGCCTATGAGCACAGATACACAATAGGCTCAGACAGGTACTGGCCCTTAAGGGAGATGGAGGAAAAGGAGGAAGCAGCAGAGAGGGAAGTTAGGGTAATGGGGAGCTGGGCCATGAAAAGCAAACAAAGCCTGAAGTAAGGGAGGATCTCACAAAGGAGCTATGAGATAAGTGCAGCGGAGGGGGGGGGGGCACACTGAAGGAAAGGAGTAACAAGTCAGAGTTAAGGGCGGATCTCACAAAGGGATTACAAGATAAGAGCAGCAGGGGTGGCACAATGAAGGAAATGAGTAACACTTTGGAGGGACAAGGTGGTAAGGAAGATGGCAGAAACGGATGGGAAAGATGCAGGAGGCGGTCTACAAGAAGGGAGTTAGAGCGCAGGCAACTGGGTAGATGATGGGATACAGGGAGAAAGGGATGCGGGTAATGGCAAAGAGAAGGATGGGGGAAGGGGGTGGGATAGGAACCTTCAGGAAGGTAGGGTGATGGAGGAATAGGGGGTGTAGAAGTGGAAATAGATGGTGACCAGGGAGAAGCGAGGTGAGGGAGGCGGTAGCACCCTTAGGGTTAACGCAGGAAAAATTGGTGATAGTGTATGGGGACTCTGCTATTAAAGGGATCCTCTGGTTAAGGAAGGGGGTGACTTTAAAAGGGAGGTCAGTTTTTTGTGAGCCAGGAATGGAGGCGAGCAGGGCATTACCAAAAACTAGGGAATGCATTAGGCTGGTCGGTGGGAACCTCACCTGGTCATACACCTGGGAACAAATGACATAGCTGGGGAGGAAGTGGAAGTGGTACAGAAGAGATTCATGGAGCTAGCAGGAAGGTGCAAGGGGATGGTGAAGTCCTTAACATTTTCAGAAATCCTACCAGTATACTGCGCCAGTACAGCTAGGCAATTGAGGATAATGGACTTTAACCACTGGCTGAGGCAGTGGTGTAGAAACGAGGGCTATGAATGCACAGGTGAGTGGGGGGATATGTGGGTAGACAAGCATCTGTATGCGAGGGACAGACTGCACATTAATGATGAGGGGGCTAGACTGTTAAGGGGGAAACTCCAGGGGTACACAGATAAAATACTGGGGAGAGATTTAAACTAGGGAAGGGGGAGTGTGCAGCAAGGAGTGGTCCAGGGAAAATGTCTAGTGGGACTTACCTAACTCACACTCCCCCACAGCTGGGGCCGGGAAATGCTGGGAGGGAGGGAAATGGTGGAAGGCAGTGTTGGTGGAGAGGGTTGCTAATAAATGCCAGGAATCTTGGCAATAAAATGTTGGACCTGCAGGCAGCAGAAGACCTGGACATAATTGCAGTCATGGAGACCTGGTGGTCTGACAACCACAGTTGGGAGGTGGAAATACCAGTGGGTATGGACTCTTCAGGAGGGCAAGGACAGGAAGAAGGGAAGGGGAGATTGCCTTGTATGTAAAGGAAGGGATTTAAGCAATGGCAAGTGGGGGAAGGGATGGACCAGTGGAGACACTATGAGTCACTTTAAGAGGAACGGGGGATGAGGCAGTGAGGGCAGGGGTGGTCTACAGACCATCAAATCAAGGAGAGGAAGTGGATAGAGAGTTTGTTAGCAAAATAAAGGAGATGGCCAGGAAAGGGGAAATAGTGGTGCTGGGTGATCTGAATCTACCAGAAGTGAACTGGGAAATTCAAGCAGCATCCACAGAAAGGAGTAGGGAGCTGCTGGTAGCCATGCAGGAATTGTTCATGCACCAGCTGGTTACAGAACCTACTATGTGGAGGACCATACTAGATCTGATAATGACAAACAGGGAAGGGGTCAAGGAGCTGGAGGATGGGGAGAATTTGGGGGACAGTGACCACAGGACGGTAAGCTTTAAAATTCGGAAAAGGCCAGTCAAGAGCATTTCCACCACTAATGTGCTAGACTTTAAGAAAATAGATTTTAGGAGGATGATGATGGAAATTGTGAGGAAGGAGCTTGAAGGAAAGGAGAATGTAGATGATGTGGAGGAGCTGTGGGGTAAATCAAGGAAGGAATATTGAAGGTGATAGAACAATGTGTTAGGATGGTGAGCAAAAAGAAGAAGGGGAGGAAACCACTTTGGTTCATAAAGGAAGCTGGTGTAGCAGGTAGGGAGAAATGGAGGGCATTCAGGGCATATAAAGCCTCTCAGAAAGAGCTGGACAGGGAGGTATACAAGGCAAAACTGAGGGAAACAGAAAGAATAATCAGAAGGGTGAAAGCAGATACAGAGGAGAATACAACAATGGAGGCGAAAAGGGGGGATAAGAATTTTTTTAGATATGTGAGCGACAGAAGGAAGGGGAAGATAGAGATTGTTAGATTAAAAGGGGAAGTGGGGGTTATGGCAAAAGAAGATATGGAAAAGGCTAAAGTTCTGAATGATTACTTCACATCAGTCTTCATAGTGGAGGAGGGGTTAGGGCCGAAGTTGGAAGTCAGAGGAAGGGAGGGCAGGGAAGTGGACTCGGGTCCATTCACGGAGGACAGGATATTGGAACAACTGGGGAAACTGTGGGAGGATAAGGCAATGGGCCCGGACAGGATTCACCCGAGAGTGCTCAAAGAGCTGAAGCAGGTGTTGGCAGCATCGGTCATGAGGTTGTTTAATCTGTCACTGGACAAGGGAAGGGTGCCTGGGGACTGGAAAAGGGCTGAGGTGGTGCCATTGCATAAGGGGGGAGGAAGGGAGGAAAGAGGAAACTACTGCCCAGTTAGCCTTACCTCTGTGGTGGGTAAGCTAATGGAGACCCTTATAAAGGAAAGGCTGATTAAATGTCTGGAGGCAGAGGGCCTCCTGGATGGCAACCAGCATGGATTCACAGGTGGTAGGTCCTGTCAGACCAACCTGATTGAACTTTTTGACAGGGTTATGGAGACATGGGACCAGGGAGGGTCGGCAGACGTGGCCTACCTGGACTTCAGAAAGGCCTTTGACACATCCCCCACAGGAGACTGGTAGGCAAAGTAGGTAGCTTGGGAGTGGGGAGCAGGCTCACAAAATGGGTTGAGCATTGGTTAGAGGGAAGGATGCAGAGAGTTGTGGTAAATGGGGTGCACTCAAAGGAGGAAAGTGTGATGAGCGGGGTTCCCCAGGGTTCAGTGCTGGGACCCATACTCTTTAACATTTACACTGGAGACATTACGGAGGGTCTGCATGGGAAGGTGAGTCTGTTTGCAGATGACAAGAAAGTATGTAATAGGGTGGACCTGATGGGGGTGTGGAAAGTATAAGAGAGGATCTGGCAAGGTTGGAGGAGTGGTCAGAAAGATGGCAGCTACAATTTAATGCAAAGAAATGCAGAATTATACATATAGGGTGTAGAAACCCAAAGGCAAAATACCGGCTTGGGGGGGGAGAACTGGAGACAAGAGAACAGCAAAGGGACCTGGGGATCACTATTTCGGACAGCCTGAAGGTTCAGAGTCAGTGTGACAAGGCAGTGGGGAATACAATCAGAATGTTGGCATGCGTAGGGAGGGGCTTCACAAGCAGGATAAGGGAGGTGATCACTGACCATGCCACTATACAAGACCACGGTCAGACCACACCTGGAATATGGAGTACAGTTCTGGAGGCCATACTTACAAGGGGACAAGGACAGGCTGGAGAGGGTCCAGAGAAGGGCTACCAGAATGATAAGCGGGCTACAGGAGAAGACATACAAGAGGAGACTGGGTGAGCTGGGCCTGTACACAGTGGAGGAGAGAAGGGAGAGGGGGGACATGGTTGAAACATTCAAGTACTTGAAAGGCATAAATAGGGTGAGGGTTGACAATATCTTCAGATTAAGTGAGAACAAATCCACTAAGGGGCATGCAGTAAAACTCAAGGGCGGCAGATTTAAAGACGATATCAGGAGGGAATTCTTTACAGAAAGGATGGTGGGGTCATGGAACAGACTGCCTGAATGGATGGTGGAGGTTGATTCAGTGGGTAGATTTAGAAAAGCCTGGGATAGATACATGTGCCTAACTAACAGGGGGCAGACAGAAAATGGAGGGTGGCGGTCTTCCTGGGGGGGGGGACTCAGGCAGACTAGATGGACCATGGGGTCTTTTTCTGCCATCAGATTTCTATGTTTCTATATAGTACATAAATACATAGGACTCAGTACTGAATGGGTACAGTACATAAATGCATGGAGCCTGGAATTTAATGGGTATAGTACATACCTACAAAGAACACAGTATTTAATGGGAGTACAGTACATAAATACACAGGGCCCAATATTTATTGGTGTATAGTATATAAATACTTAGTAGTCCCTGTATTTAATGGGTATAGCACATAAATACGCTGGTTCTGAGAGTTAATGTATACAGTGCATAAATACATGCTCTAGTATTAATGGGTACAGTACATAAATATATCTGTCCCGGTATTCAATGGGTATAGTACATACCTTCAAAGGGCCCGGCATTTAACAGGCACTGTAAACAAATACAGTACACAGTGTATTATAAAACTGGAATCATCAACCCTGCCTCTTGATTGACTCGGACCCAAGTGAATGACACATGGGGCCCGATTTGAAAAAATAAAACTCTGACACAAGGTACCTGCACTAAATGACTTTGATGCAAGTGGCACCTTGCATCAAAGTTTGTGGCAATCCCAATTTCCGAACGCAGGCTGTGTCGAAATCGGGATGCCATGTGCCAAATCTGCCCTGCATCACCCTTGTGCCAGAAGTGCCCTTACGCCAGGTCACAAGGGGGCTTGTGTCACAGCGGGGCTGCACCATCCCCTTTTTTGGAATTTTAGAAGCCCCATTGTGGTCACAACAGGGGACTGAGTTTAGACCACCCAAGAGCTGGTCTAAGGTCCCTTCACCACTGCCGGGCAGGGAGGTAACTGGGGGCTTACAAGGGCAGCACCTGGGGCACAGGGAGCTGTGGGGTGCCATAGGGGGTGACAGGGGCATGGCAGCGGTACCTGGGGTCTGAGGTGGCACCAAGTAGGGCGGCCATGCGCAGTGGAAGACAGCTGATCAGCCTGGGCAGAGGGGTGTTGGCATGGATGGACTGTGACCTGGAGGGACCCCTGGTAGCAATTGCCATGGCACCTGCCCCATAGGCACCCCTCACTGCTCCCTCTGCCTCCATCCCCTCCTTGCAGGCATATTCACCCCTCCACGATCGTGGTTCCCCTAGGGTTGCAGCAGACAGGGGAGGCCTGACAGGACCCTCTGTCAAACCCCGCAGGTACGCCAAATGTTTGTCATAACCCTGCAGCAACTCTTGGTACTTTTATGCAGGGACCTCCAGTTTTATAAAATAGGGCGCAGGGTCCCTGACGCACATGGAGTTTGCTGCAGTCGTAACTTGCATCAATCTAAAGACCGACTGGAAATCAAGCCTATGGTATTTACTCAGGACATGTGCATGCCCTGCCATTGTGTGAAGCACAGTGTGTGCACAGGAGGCACTGGGTGATTTTTTTTTTGCATTTTTTCCCCATCCTTTTTGTAATGAGCATGAGCACACCAGTACTCCCAATGACCCCGTGACCTCCCACTTTAAAATTGTTGAAACTGAAATTGTCACCAGGGGGGTACTCTCGATATGTTAGTATACTTGTCTTTATGATTTAAAATTACCTTGAGCCTTTGAGTACCACCAGTCTTTTCTGTGACTCCCAGTCTCACAATCATGTACACTGCATGCGGTATCAAATTTGAAAGTGACTATAGCGAGCATAGTTTGTCTTGGGTTTGAACAGATGCCCGAGTGCACCAATTAATTCTACCACAGTGTCAAAGCTGATGAAATGGTACTGATTTTAATTTCATTTTTTTTTGTGGTTTTGCACCCTGTGTTTGTGATAACGGCAGCTGCTTTTGCCACATTCATGTCTTTACTCACTGTTCTTGATGCACTGTATCTTTAAATTGATTACACTATATAAGCAGTATCAAGGTGCTAGACCCTCCTCTCCAAGGAAGCGTCCATGTGCAAAACCAGTCAGAGCTTGTAGCTTTGCCATGTTCTTCTCTGAAACTCTGGACCTTGGAGTGTTTCACCTGGCTATGCCCTTACACTGTCTGCTAGACTCGCTATAGCCCATGGAATCCTGCTGCCATCACTATCCTATGGGGTTGTAACCTACCTTAATGCATCTAAAACCCTTCTTAGGAATTGGAATGTCACCTACAATAGTATCTCTAGACATGCCTCTGCCTCCTCTTGGTCAAAACACCACTGCCAGCTCTATGCTGAGCTAAACTGGCTACCACCCTCTTCTGCTCGTACCCATGTAACAGCCTCCCTAACTGACAATATCCTTAGAGCAGGTATACCTGTCTCACTTGCCTCTTTGCCATCTCCACTGCCCTCCTCCCATGGCCTTCAGTCAGCTGATAAATCTCAACTACTTGTTCCCAGGAGCAAATCTTTCAAAGGTGCCCTAGCCTCCTCCCACTCAGCGACCAAACTGTGGAACTCCCTGCCTCTTGATGTTCGCCTTGCTTCCAGTCATGTTCAGTTCAAAAACAAATATCGCTATTTCCTCTTTAGCCAGGCCTCCTGCTCCTGCTTCAATCCCCCCGCAGTTTTTCCTCCCTGCTTCTATCTCCACCTATTCTGTCGTTTAGTTCTTTCAACTTGTACTTATGTCTCACTATTGTTTGCTGCATCTGCACCCCAAACAAGACTCCTCTAACTGGTTATGTTTTTACGATTTATTGTCATTGTATTATTTGAATTCTTGTCCTATCTTGTTTTTATACACTCATGTACTTTAAATTGGTTTCCTATGTTTTACCCTGAAACTACTGTATTCCTGTGTCATTGTAATCTCCCAGGTCATGCCTGAAAATAGTCATGTTTTGGCTACGGTACTCACCCGGTTAACAAAAACAAAATAAATAAAATAATAAATAAAATAAAATAAATTGTTTTTTGAACTGTACTGCAAGTAAATTCAAGTTGGTAAGCAAAGTGATTGGTTTTAGTGCTGTTTTTTTCTGTATTTGTATACTGTTTGGAACCAGCCACAAACATGAGTGGAGCCACTTTTCTTTGTCTCAAAACAATAAACACACCTTACACATTTTTATAATGGTGGTACTGAAAGCTCATTCTGATAATCCCACTCCCACAGAAAACAGCATTCACCTTTGACTGGTGCTATTTGGCAAGCAAGGTTGGGATAACCTGAGAGTTACCAACCCCCATCATGCCTTACTGCTTAAGGACTCAATATTCAACAGGCAGAATAGATGAATATGTAGATCCTGCTGTATAAAGGGCATGGTAAGCAAACACACAGGACCTGATATCTATTGTACACAGTACCCAAATACTTTATAATTTAGAAAATGTTCAGGCAGAGAAAGGCCCACTGAGTCATAGCTCTTTTCCAGGTGTGCCCCAAGGGGAGGTGACTAATGAAGAGGAACTTTGCAGTGTTGCAAATACAATGACATAGGCAGTGTAATAAAATAACATAGCACAGAGTGGTTTAAAAAACACATAAGGAATACTGGTTGCTACAGATGAGTGTGTTAGGCTCAGGGGGAAGAACACAAGGGCCAAAGCGCCCAGCTGGTTCAGTTCTGGGGTTGCCAAGGCAGTAAGGGAAAAGAGGTTGGCCTATAGAAAATTCAGGAAGACCAAGAGAGAGGTGGATAAGGAAAATTACCTAAGGTTGGCTAGTGAGGCAAGTAAGTGTAAACCCCCTGCAAATGGGGGTTCCCAAAAGACTTCCAGGAGCTTGCTTGAATGCTCCAAGCCTGAATGGTGTTTGGCATTTAAGCCATTTATCAGTGATGTTTTTAGAGCCTCTGGTACTGTCTCTTTAAGAGCTGTCTGCTTGCAGACATAATTAGTTTGTATGGGGGACTGTGTGCTTCTCTGAGTACCACTCGAGCTGCTGCCAATCACTTCATTTTGCAGTCACTAGGAGTGCAAAGGGAACCTATCTGAAAGATGTAACTGTTTGCCAGAAATTATTTAGAGTAATAATGAAATTACAGTTTGTCTAACCTGCTTTCTTTGCAGTCAGAACTGTGTCTGCTAGTTCCCCATTCTAGTTTTGAACTGCTGAACTGGACCAATCAGTGTGGGGTAAGCTAGCTCTAAAATGGTGCCTTGGACGAATCAGAACTTGGACTCATAATCTGAGCCAGCCACAAGAGGATTGTATGGGCAGTGACTCTGGGAGATGTAGTTTAGACTTCAGTGCCTTTTGGACCAACAGCAGCAGTCTATTGTGAGTGACAGCCAATCCAGTCAAGAACTGGGAGGAACTCAAAGGAAGTGCCCGTTTTGTCAGTTGGAGTGTCAGTTGAGCTTTGGCAGTGAAGAAGGGAAGGAGCCCTGTGCTTTTTCAGTGTGCAGTTTTAGTCAAAAACGTGTGTAAGGCCCAGAGTTCCGGTCTGCAGCTTGTTAGGACTGAATCCGTCCTGTGAAAAGAATCAAAGGATCTCTGAAGAGTAGAAAACAGGCTCACCCTGTAGAAGACTGGAAGAATTGCTGAAAATTGCACTCGGTCTGTCAGGAACTGAATCTGCTGTGTGTTCTCCGGTATTGTGCAGTAATTGCGATCGGGATACAGATGCAGCCTGCCTGGTATAGTGCTTTCTTTTATATGGATGTGTGAAGAGGTTTGTGTACCTCAAGTGAGCCCTGCTGACATTGAAGGACCCTATCTTATTTGGAGGTCGTGAGTACTAATTCAGGGTCGCTTCCCTGTTGAATTGCCACATTAAATCCAAATGGAATTACTGTACTGCTGACTGTTTAATTCTCCTTTCTGTGTGAAAGGGCCCTACCAGCTGCCACGGTTTGGACTAGCCACTAGGGCTTGGGTACCCAGGACAGTAACTGATAGGGATAGGCCTGTGCACAGAGCCATAGGTAGATTATTAGAGTGATAAGCTAATTAACCTGATTTCCCCTGTCCTTGTTATATCCCCAAATAAATCAGAGCTGCTTGTTTCAGCAAAGTTATACTGCCTGAGGTATTTGTCTATGTTAAAGTACTGTACTGTGATTGTTGCACTGTATCTCATTTCACAGGAGGTCCCAGTGCCGGAACCAGACCTGGGGGTAAGTGTATACTGTGAAGGTAATTCTGATATATTGTGGGCCACTAGTGGGAAGAAAGGGGTTGCAGTGTCCCAGAGGGCTGTGACCAAGTTAGTTTAACTATTGCAAACCCTGACCTCTGGGTGGAGGCACCGCCATTGGATCCAGGCCCCTCAACCTGTTAGTGGCAAATCAGGCAGGGGTAGTAGCCCCTGGATAGCGCCATCTAGGGTTACATCTTGGAGGCTCACCACTGGGATTGTGTGTCCTCTAGTGGCCATATTCTACGAACCACTGTTAAGAAAAAAATGGGTACCCGACAGAAGTGGCTGTGCACGGCTGGTGGAGTGGTGTACTGGGGAGGGATCGACCCCAAAATGCTATGCTTATCCTGGACATCCCCTGGGTATCAATACGACACTGTGCAGGAGTACTTTCAAGGTGGAAGGTTTACAAAACCCTGTGGTGGTGGGTCGGCATGCTAATCTGCTCACCCACACTTTCCTGGCCCTAGTAGAGTTTAAGGATCCCATAGATAGCTCCAAAGTGCCACAGACCATTACCCCAGAGGAGCCCTCACTGCTTGGAGAGTGATAACTAAGGACAGTAAAGACCGGGGAATCAGCCCCACCACTATCTGAAACTTTTGAGGAGAAATTTGCTGAATGGTTGCTGGGAGAGGGAAAACTGTGGAGGACTTGAAGAAACTATTCTTGCCACCTGGGGGTGTTCCTCCCCCAACACCCTCTCCTGCTCCAGTGCCCGTAATGGTGGCTGAACCAATGCAGACTCCTATTTCTGCACCTGCCATTAGTCACGACTCTTACCGAAGGTTGAGGATCTTCTCTGGCACCCTCCCCACCCCCCAAGGGGAGGATGACTGGGAGACCTGGATAGACTATGTTGCCCCCCAAGTGCTAGAATGGCAATGCTCGGAAGGCGAAAAGCGAAAGAGGGTTAGTGAGAGCCTCCGAGGTCCCGCCCTGGCTACCATCCGTGCTAAACGGGCCAGTAACCCTGAAGCGACTGCACAGGCCTATCTTGAGGCCTTGGAGAATGTGTATGGGAGCCCAGATTCTGATGAGGACCTATGGTAGAGAGTAAGAGATGGCACAACAGTACCAAGGAGTTGTTGTCTGTGTATGTATCTCGGCTGGAAAAATTGTTGCAAGAATGCCTCAGAAAAGGTAGTTTGCCAGCTATTGAACTGGACCGAACCAGGCTGGACAGGATCCTTAAGTCTGCCCCCTTCTCAGAACTGCTGTTGCTTCAGTTACGCCTGGCAGATCGACTGGAATCCCCACCCTCCTATGATGAGTTAATGAGAGAAATTCGAGGAGTTGAGAAAAGACGACCTCGGGAGGGACCTGCACCAATAGCTGACTCGACCTGAGTGACTGAGGGTGACCCATCAAGTGAAGTTCAGGGGCAGAGGTTGGCAGTCAATGAGTGCTCTGACAAGGAAAAAGATATGCCACAATGGGGCGAACTGTTGAGAGATCCAGGAATTCAAAACAGTCCTTTATGAAGGCCACGCCTGCAAGTACGGGCCCTGACCTATATCCGACTGCATCTGCTATGGGGTGGGGGGTACCCACCATGTATCTCCTGCTGATAACAGCTCCGAACTCGATTCCTTGACCATGGAAGTGGAGAAACTGACGAGATGTCTCCAAATGCTTATCACGCCCAGAGCAGAGATGGCACCAAGGTTTCCAGTTAGTAATACCCCGCCCTGGCTCCCAGTGTGGCGCCTCGCCAGCTCAAACTCCAGAAAGTATGTTTTGCTATAATTGTGGGAAAGATGGGCACATGAAAAGGGAATGCCAGTCCCCAAAAGACACTGACAAAGTTGCATATAGGCTACAAGGAGAGCTTCGAGAAGAAATCAGTGGTTAAGAGGTGCAACTACATGATCCCAGTGAGGGCACCAAAATGCTAATTCACGTCCTTTGTGGCAAGGTCAGTTGCCCAGGCCCTACTACCGCCTCTCCAGACTGGTCCAGAATAGTGGGTCCCTCCATGGAGACCACTGTAAAGGTGAATGGAGTGTCTACAAGAGCTGTATTAGACAGTGGCTCCCAAGTGACAATTATGTTCCAGGATTGGTATCAGAAGCATTTGTCAGACGTACCTTACAACCATTAGAAGGACTGCATGTATGGGGGTTAAGTGAGAAGGCCTACCCTTATTCGGGTATATCCGAATTTGGCTGTCTTTCCCCACCTCCGTGGCTGGAGTGGCCGAACAAGTAGAGACCCTAGCCTTAGTGTGTTCCCCCACTGGACTGTATGATGGTGTCCCTTTGTTGATTGGAACAAATGCTCATATGTTGGAAGGCTGGCACAGTTGTGTTAAGAAAAACAGGGGTCAAAGACTAGTAGAGCTTTAAGAGTTCGCTTTAATTAAGAAGGCCTATGAGGCACAGAGAGATGCTGAAAAAACAGAACCAGAGGAACCGGTCGGAATTGTATGGAAGAAGGATCCTGAGTCTCTGATCCTGGCGCCAAATGCCCAGTGTACCTTACAGGGAGAGGTCCGTATCAGAAAGGATGTTAAGAATAAAATATTAATGTTGGATGCACCAGGCGATGGAAATTGCCAGAGGGACTGCTGGTCAAGCTTCAGTATTTTGCCCGCTAGAGCCCATGCTTATGCCAGAAGGGTAATGGTCCAAGTTCATAATGTGTCTGAAAGAGACATTCGAGTAAACAGAGGTTGCATCCTGGCTAATGTGCATTGTGCAGACACTGCAGTGCTACCCAGCAGCAAGAGTTCAAGGAAGAATGACAGAGTAACGCCTGACTTGTTTGATTTCGCGACCCCGCTGCCAGCTGAATGGAAAGTGAGGATCAGTGAGAAGCTTGCCCAGAGAGACCAGGTGTTTCTTTAAAGGAATGGGATGTAGGATGTGTACGAGGAGCTGAGCACAATATCCGGCTGCATGACGAAAGACCATTTCGTGAGAGGTCTCACGCCTGGCACCTGCTGACATAGATGATGTGAGACGGCATCTGCAAGAGATGTTAGCTGCTGGTGTAATACAAGAATCCAGAAGCCCTTATGCTTCCCCATTGTGGTAGTGAGGAAAAAGAATGGAACAGTAAGGATGTGTGTGGATTATCGCACCTTAAACCGCGGACTATCCCTGATCAGTACACAATGCCCCGCATTCAGGATGCTTTGACTGCCTAAACGGGAGCAAGTGGTTCTCTGTGCTGGATCTCCGAGTGGGTACTACCAGATCCCGATGGCCCCAGAGGACCGTGAGAAGACGGCCTTTATCTGTCCGGCTAGCTTTATGAATTCATGAGGATGCCTCAAGGGATTTCAGGTGCCCCAGCCACTTTTCAACGATTGATGGAGCGTGCAGTGGGGACATGAACTACTAGAGTGCCTGTATACCTAGATGATGTCATTGTGTTTTGGCAGTCACTGGAGGAACATGAGAGCAGATTATTTAAGGTATTGGACCGACTGGAGGACTTTGGCCTTAAACTGTCCATTGATAAGTGTCAATTCTTTCAAACATCAGTAAAGTATGTGGACACATAGTATCCACCGAGGAATAGAGACCGACCAAGTAAAGTTGGGCCTTGACCACTGGCCACAGCCCAAAAATCTAAAAGAACTGCAAAGATTCCTGGGATTCTGTGGTTATTATCGGCGCTTCATCAAGGACTATTCAAGAGTGATCCGCCTACAACCTTACTCAAGGTATCCCCAACCCACAAAAAATACCAAAAGTCAGCGTCCCTCAAGACTGAAAGAGTGTATTTTCATCTGAGTGAAGTATTTGGGGCCCGCTGGACTCCTGATTGTGAGACTGCTTTCATGAGATCATATATCAACTTACCCATGCTCCAGTGCTGGCCTATGCCGATCCAAGAAAACCGTCCTGCACACTGATGCTAGCTTGCAAGGGTTGGGGCTGTTGTACCAAGAGCACGAGAATGGCCTGAGACCAGTGGCCTTTGCCAGTAGAAGCCTGACCCCATCCGAAAAGAACTATCCTGTACATAAGTTAGAGTTCCTAGCTTTGAAGTGGGCTATTGTTGACCAATTCCATGAGTACTTGTATGGGGCTAAAATACTAGTAAAACTGACAATAATCCTTTGACCTATGTGCAGACCTCAGCTAAGTTGGATGCCACTGGCCAGTGGTGGCTTTCTGCATTATCTACATGACTATGCTCAACACCAGCAGGTCTGAACCACATAGATGCTGATGCTCTCTCCGGAGGCCTGTTCCCAGAATGATTGGGTCCGATTGGCAGAACCTGACATTCGGCACTCTGCCGGAAGTTTGACAGGGGGAACAAATGTCCACGGACGCAGTGGACTGCATGGTGGATTGCTTGGGAGCCTCTGAGAATTGCATACCTGCTGCTTATTGCCACTTTTCTGCAATAGACATTGGTGCACTGCCTCAGCTGACAATGACAGTATTCGCGGGCTCAATCCGCGATCCCATGATCAAAGCAGCTTAGAAGCCCTCTATGCAGGAAAAGATGTGTCCAAATTACGCTCCACTGATTTGAGAACTGCACTGTTATACAAAGAAGGTCCTAAGTTGAAACTGATCAATAAACTGTTATACAGAGAAACAGTAGACAGAGGGGACAAGTAGACAAACAACAACTAGTGCTGCCCACTGCCTTTCGAGACTCAGTACTGAGGTCCTTGCACAACCACATGGGGCACCTTGGTATAGACAGAACACTTGACTTGGTGAGATCCAGATTCTATTGGCCTAAGATGGGGCTGATGTGGAGCAACACATTCTGAACTTGTAGTCGCTGCTTACAGAGGAAAGCTTGCCCAGAGGGCTGCCCCCCTTGTTAACATCACCACCAGTGCACCCATGGAGCTGGTCTGTATTGATTTTCTGAGTTTGGAGTCGGATCAAAGAAATATCAGTAATGTGCTGGTGGTCACTGACCATTTCACGAGATATGCCCAAGCTTTCCCCACCAAAGACCAGAAAGCATCCACTGTGGCCAAAGTACTTGTAGAAAACTTTTTGTTCACTATGGGGCTCCACAAAGAATCCATTCTGATCAAGGAGAGACTTTGAGAGTCGCCTGATCAAAGAGATGCTTCTCTGTGGGGAGGCGAAAGTCCAGAACCACTCTACCACCCCCAGGGGACCCACAGCCTGAACGCTTTCAACCGTGACTTTGCTAGATATGCTAGGCACCCTGCACCCAAAGGACAAGCCTAGATGGAGCCAACAAATTAGCACCCGGTACATGCTTATAACTGCACCAAAAGTGATGCCACTGGATTCTCCCCTCACCGCCTGATGTTTGGAAGAGAAGCTCGACTACCAGTAGATGTGTGTTTTGGGGTCTCTCTGATGGGGTTCAAGCTGACAACTATTTAAGTATGTGCAAAAGTTAAAGGCCCAGCTAACTCATGCGTACCAACTGGCTCAAACCATGGCTGCCAAAAGAAATCTGGCCAACAAAGAAAGGTATGATAAAAGGTGAAAGCACAGGAACTCCAGGAGGGAGATCGGTATTGCTAAGAAATCTGGGACTGCATGGCAAGCACAAGATTGCTGACAGATGGCACCATCTCCCTCACATTGTAGTGGGCAAACTAGATGATCTGCCAGTGTACAAAGTAAGGCCTGAGAATAATTCAAAAGATGTAAAACAATGCATAGAAATCATTTACTGCCCATTGGACAAATCTTAATTGAGTCTGAGCCCTCAGAAGATGCCCTCTGGACCAGTGACTAGGCTGCTAAGAAAAGATCAAGAAAGTCTGCACCTACAGAAGCAAAGTTAAGTGTTCCCCTCCACAAGTCCCAGTTGAGCATGACTGTCAGTCCATGTCGGAAGAAAGTGAGTGACTTTGAATACTATCCTTCTTACGAACTGAGTCAATTGTTCTGGGCAATCCCTAGTCAATAGTGGAGACAAAGCTGGGCCTTCTGGATTGTCTAAGCCCCAGCTTCATCCCTGGAGCCAATGCTCCCAGAAAGTGAAGTGCAAAGCATCAGATCAGATGAAATGGAATCATTGTGCATGGTTGAACTGTTTGAGCTTTCAGGGAGGAAATGATAGATTGGGGCGAGACTGGTGATATATCGAACAAGAAGAGTATTTTGAGTGCCCTGACAGTCCACTGCCAGTGTCCGAAAGCTCTCCATGCAGCCAAATGTTGTGGACTCAGAAACTGTAACTCCTGGAGCTGAAAGTGCTCAAGTTCTAGCCTCTCTACCCCCGGGAGACTCCCTGACGAGTGAGGACAATGCTGAAAATGAGGCTCAGATGCAGAGACTGTACAGTTCCCCTAGAAAGACTGGTTGAGCTGTAAAGCCTGTGGTGCACCTCAGTTATGATTCCCTTGGGAGGCCTGTGGATTTGCCTCTCAATGTTGTCCATAAAGGAGTGTATGTGTCCCAGAGCTCATTGCCCAAACTGAGCGTCAGTGCTAACTCCAAGTTACTTGTGTTGTCCTTCTACATGGTGCCCTTGCCCGTCCAGCCCCAAGGTAACTGATAGGAAGGCCCCTCTCTTCAGGTTTCATGTACAGAGGTAATAACTTGAGTTATGGTACAATGTGATGTAATACTGTGTAAAGAGGACGTGACGCAATGTTTCAGAAATGTGTTCTTGGTAAAATGATATATTGACTGATGATTACATGCGAGCCTAATGCAAATGTATATGGTTGCAGTTGAAACTTATAGGTACTTGCTTGACGCCGGACGCCAAGCTTTCCCAGGCCAGGAAGGGTGTAACCCCCTGCAAATGGGGTTCCAAAAGATCTCCAGGAGCTTGCTTGAATGCTCCAAGCCTGAATGGTGTTTGGCATTTAAGCCATTTATCAGTGAGTGTTTTAGAGCCTCTGGTACTGTCTCTTTAAGAGCTGTCTGCTTGCAGACATAATTAGTTTGTATGGGGACTGTGTGCTTCTCTGAGTACCACTCAGCTGCTGCCAATTCACTTCATTTTTGCAGTCACTAGGAGTGCAAAGGGAACCTATCTGAAAGATGTAACTGTTTGCCAGAAATTATTTAGAGTAATAATGAAATTACAGTTTGTCTAACCTGCTTTCTTTGCAGTCAGAACTGTGTCTGCTAGTTCCCCATTCTAGTTTTGAACTGCTGAACTGGACCAATCAGTGTGGGTAAGCTAGCTCTAAAATGGTGCCTTGGACGAATCAGAACTTGGACTCATAATCTGAGCCAGCCACAAGAGGATTATGGGCAGTGACTCTGGAGATGTAGTTTAGACTTCAGTGCCTTTTGGACCAACAGCAGCAGTCTATTGTGAGTGACAGCCAATCCAGTCAAGAACTGGGAGGAACTCAAAGGAAGTGCCCGGTTTTGTCAGTTGGAGGTCAGTTGAGCTTTGGCAGTAAGAAGGAAGGAGCCTGTGCTTTTTCAGTGTGCAGTTTTAGTCAAAAACGTGTGTAAGGCCCAGAGTTCCGGTCTGCAACTTGTTAGGACTGAATCCGTCCTGTGAAAAGAATCAAAGGATCTCTGAAGAGTAGAAAACAGGCTCACCCTGTAGAAGACTGGAAGAATTGCTGAAAATTGCACTTGGTCTGTCAGGAACTGAATCTGCTGTGTTCTCCGGTATTGTGCAGTAATGCGATGGGATACAGATGCAGCCTGCCTGGTATAGTGCTTTCTTTTATATGGATGTGTGAAGAGGTTTGTGTACCTCAAGTGAGCCCTGCTGACATTGAAGGACCCTATCTTATTTGGAGGTCGTGAGTACTAATTCAGAGTCGCCCCTGTTGAATTGCCACATTAAATCCAAATGGAATTACTGTACTGCTGACTGTTTAATTCTCCTTTTCTGTGTGAAAGGGCCCTACCAGCTGCCACGGTTTGGACTAGCCACTAGGGCTTGGGCACCAGGACAGTAACTGATAGGGATAGGCCTGTGCACAGAGCCATAGGTAGATTATTAGAGTGATAAGCTTAATTAACCTGATTTCCCTGTCCTTGTTATATCCCTAAATAAATCAGAGCTGCTTGTTCAGCAAAGTTATACTGCCTGAGGTATTTGTCTATGTTAAAGTACTGTACTGTGATTGTTGCACTGTATCTCATTTCACAGGAGGTCCCAGTGCGGAACCAGACCTGGGGTAAGTGTATACTGTGAAGGTAATTCTGATATATTGTGTGGGCCACTAGTGGGAAGAAAGGGGGTTGCAGTGTCCCAGAGGGCTGTGACCAAGTTAGTTTAACTATTGCAAACCCTGACCTCTGGGTGGAGGCACCCGCCATTGGATCCAGGCCCCTCAACCTGTTAGTGGCAAATCAGGCAGGGGTAGTAGCCCCTGGGATAGCGCCATCTAGGGGTTACATAAGGAAGTCCAGCGAGCAAAGGCACAGAAGGAGCTGCAAATTGCTGAAGGAATTAAGAAGGGGGAGAAGGTTTTCTTTCACTATATAAGTGAGAAAAGGGACAAGAAGGAAGGGATTGTTAGGCTTAAGAAAGGGGTAGAGTGGGTGGAGGATAATGGAGGAAAAGCAGAGATACTAAATGAATACTTCTGTTCTGTCTTCACCATGGAGAAGGATGGACCAGTGCCTTCAGGAGGGAAAAGAGGAACGGGGGGGGGGGGGACACAGACATAGTGATAGAGGAGGATAGAGTGATGGAGGGTTTGCTGGCATTGAAAGTGGACAAATCACCAGGCCCGGACAGAGAATATCCAAGGGTACTAAAGGAACCAGCTGAGAAGCTGGCCGAGCCACTAGTAGACCTATTTAATAGTTCACTAGAGTCAGGCATGGTACCACAGGACTGGAGAACAGCATATGTAGTGCCCCTTCACAAAAGTGTTCCCAAGAATGATCCAGGGAATTACAGACCAGCCAGTCTGACTTCCATTGTGGGAAAGCTCATGGAGACCATACTAAAGGAAAGGTTGGTGGCATATATAGAGGAGCATGGCCTCCAGGATGAGAGGCAGCATGGGTTCATGGGGGGGGGAGATCGTGTCAAACAAATCTGATTGACTTCTTTGACTGTGTCCCTAAGACAGTAGACGGGCCAAGCAGTAGACATCCTCTATCTTGATTTCAGTAAGGCCTTTGACTCTGTGCCCCCCAAAAGGTTGACCAGGAAGCTGGTGGATCTTGGAGTTGGGGAGAAGATGGCCAGATGGGTGGAAAACTGGCTGAGGGACAGAACCCAGAGGGTGGTGGTGGGATAATTATCTGGCACCAGAGATGTAACAGTGTTGTTCAATGTCTTCATCAATGACACTGGGGATGGCATTACAGGCAAAATGTGCCTATTCGCAGATGACACCAAGCTCTGTGGGAGAGTGGACGCAGCTGAAGGGATACGGGACCTACAGGAAGATCTGGGGAGGTGGTCCAAGATCTGGCAGCTTGGCTTTAATGCCCAGAAATGCAAAGTTATGCATACTGGAGCCAAGAATCCCAGGACAGAGTATTACCTGGGTGGAGTCCAAGTAGCTGCAATAGAGGAGGAGAAGGTCCTGGGAGTGATAATCCCTAGTGACTTGAAGCACTGACAAGAAAGCAGCAGCAAAGGCAAACAAGATGCTGGGATGCATAGCTAGGGGGATCTGTAGTAGGAGACAGGAGGTTATACTGCCCTTGTATAGGTCACTGGTAAGGCCGCATCTAGAGTATGGAGTTCAGTACTGGTGCCCACACCTCAAAAAGGACATTAACCTGCTGGAGAAGGTACAGAGGAGGGCTACAAAGATGATAGCTGGTCAGCAGGGCAAGGCATATGAGGAGAGGTTGAGGGCACTGAACATGTACTCCCTAGAAGAGAGGAGAGAGAGAGAGGGGGGACATGATTAGGACATTCAAATACTTGAAAGGGATAAATAATGTTGCTAAGGAAAGTCTCTTTAAGCTGAGTGGCAACCATATCACGAGGGGGCACAATCTTAAGCTGGAGGGTGGGAGGTTTAGAAGGGATGTGAGGAAGCCCTTCTTCACGGAAAGGGTGGTGGACACTTGGAATGCGCTGCCGGAAGAGGTCATCTCATTAAAGACAATGAGCAACTTTAAGAAAGGCTGGGATAGGCATGGGGGAAGATAAGAATCATGGGTAGGGAGGAAGGGAGGAGTGGAGAGGGAGGGCAGGGACATTAGCTCAAGCTGTGGACCCTGCAATACGAGCAGACTTGATAGACCAAATGGCCTTCCTCTGCTGCCTTGATCGTATGTTCGTATAAGTACAGCATTCACCTGGAATCTCAGGGATGTTTATTTCAACGCTACTGGGGAAGCGGGTACCCATATCCTTTATGTACAATCAGCAGTAAAGGAAACGGGTGTTTCCCTGATGTATGTTCTATGGACATGCTCTATTTCCCACAAGTGTAGAAACATTTCTTGCAATTGCCACATGTAGGGTAGGTTTTTTTTCAACTGCTGTAAAAAGTGCTGAATATTGGTAATTTGTTTCTGCAGTTCAGTCCCTTTTTACAAGTGCACTCTAGAACTCTCAAATGCTTTCCTGTGACCCCCATTTTTTTAGGGAGTCCTAGACCCTCAAAATGAAAATCCTACTTATAGAACTGTTCAGAGACCACATCAAAATGAAATATATAGTACATACAGTAGGTCACAAATACCAAGATATGCAAAGTGAGAAATAGCCCTGCACAATGTAAGTTACAAAAACCTTAGTAGACATAGCAAAAGAAGTTAAAATAAATACAATAGGTGAAGGCTGAAACCAAGAAGCAGCAGTGTAATCTCATGCATGGTGGTGGCGGGGTGTGTGAAGAAGAAATGAAGTAGGAGACTGAAAGAGGATAGAGGGAGAAGAAGCAGGGGAACTATTTACAGGAGCAGATATGTATAGTATGTTCACATAGGAGGGCTTCCTTTAAAGACCAGTAAGGAAGAGCAGAGGGCGGAGGTGTGGTTGTTCCATAAAAGGGAAAAGCAAGAGGACAAAGCATCTTGTCCGGCAGAGGTTTTGAAACAAGGGATTGAGGAGTGAGAGACAGTAGACCAGAGGAAGTAGGAAGAAGAGGAAGAGGAGGGAGGAGAAGTAATTGAGCAGAAAACTAGAATGTGGAGACAAAATGCAGTGGGAGAGATATATGGCCTCTAAGGAAGAAAGGGTGAGGCTGACGTAAAATAAACAGAGGTAAGTATGGGAGAAGGAGAGAGTTTATGGAAAGACGCTAAGAGTACTGTAATAGAAAAATGGATCAATTTTGGCAAGGGGGAGATTTAGGTGCAGCACTGAAATCACATCCATGTAGTCAAACACTGGGATGATCATACTGAGCATGCTCTCATGGCAGAAAGGGAATGGAAGACAAGATTTTTTGTAGTACAGCTACAGTGTGCCAAGATTTTGGAGGAATTTTTGGAGGGTGGCATTAATTTGAGTTCAGAAACCAAGGCTTTAATCCAGTTACATGCCAAGATATTTAAAGAGGGAGACTTTTTCAAGGAGGGGGACGCCATCCAGAATCATGAAGACCAGGGTTTTATGGAGCTTAGTGAGTTTCTATTTGCTGCCAAAGGTCACAGAAACTATATTTTTTTAATTTTGGGGGCACGAGAGGGTTAGAGCAGAACCAGCACTGGCCATTATCAAGTTACACTACACATGTTCCCACAATAAGGGGAATGCACACAATACAATTAGGCCCCACAGATGGGGGCTATACTCTCCCCAACCTGAAATGCTTGATGTCCTCATCAAGTTTCAAATTGTTCTGTGTAGTCCTCATATAAACCTGACCAGAAAACAAAATGACCTGCACTCCAGGGGCTGGATTTTCAAATGGAGATGCAGGGCTTGCATCGTGTCCTGCGCCATGGGACTTGGGTTCTGCCAGTGTGCCGAACCCCTGTGCCACAACTGCACTGATTTTGCATTCTCAGGTATAGTTGCAACAGTTTCCATGTTTGACAGCAGCGTGCGCCAAATATCTGGCACAAGCTCTATCAAACAGGCTTTAAAATACAATGGCAAACCAAGATAATATTAAATGGACCATGTCCCTGTTCCAGTATGCCTCTAGGACTCAGCACCCTACTTGGTTGCTGAGCCTGGATGCTAAAACAGCATTTGACAGGGTCTCATGGAAATTCTTAAATTACACATTCAAACAACAAGAAGTCTTGCTATATTATGACAATTGCAGTGAGTCCCCATCTTCGAACTGCCCGGTGAAATAGTTAACTTTCCATGCAAGCATGGAACTCTGAGCGCGAGCTCGGTTAGAAGGCTCTGTCTGCTGACCTTCAAACATAAACTGTCAGATTCTTTACTCCGCCTCACTGAACAGTCGCTCCAGAGATTTCTCCTTCTGCTCGGTTCATTTTGTCGGTTTAAAAGTATTATTTTATCGGTTTTCAACTGAAATTATATCGCAACCGGTCGGTTCAAGCTCTGTCTGTGGTAATGTAAGTAATAGATAGGTTTTACATTCGTTTTTCTCTGTGTGGAACTTGTAAACATTTATCGGTTCGGTTGAACCGATCAGATTGTGCTTTAAAATTACTAGTCCTTTTTTAGAGTACGGTTCCCGGTTCTTATTGGTTCTAAAAAAAACGGATTTCATTACGGTTTTTTCCACGACCCGTGACACGGTTGGAACCGATAAAGAGTCTTGCTTGGATTGCTAAACGGGCAAGTTTAGTTAGGCTGGCATTATGTCTGAGAAACCCAAAGAAAACCGGCCCACTGGGTTTCAACACTGTAGTGTCTGTGGGGAAGCCTTTGCTAAGGCTGACCCTCACACCACCTATGTCTATTGTCTGGGGTTTGACCACCTCAATGCAGACTGCCAGATTTGTAAGAATTTCCCTGCTGCCACCATAGAAAAGAGAGTTGGTAGGCTCAGGGAAAGGGAGGCCAAAAAGTCAGCTGACCCGGATGGCCGGCCCGGTTCAGTTCCAACCGAACCAGAAGGAGTGCCCTCTGACCAGGGCAATACTTCCTCGGCCAAACGAAGAGCTGGCTCTGAGGAGCCAGTTCCTGCAAAAAGGACTAGAAAGTCAGCTGGTGTGGAGTCAAAAGTTCTCTCTCCAACCGCTGAAGAAATAGCTAAAGCAATCCAAATTGTCCAGTCTCTTTCCCCGGTTCCGACTGAACCGGCACCATCAGGGAGGCGCTCGGTTCGGCCGGTTCCACCGGTTCAAGATTATGATTTTGAGGAATTTTATGAACCGTGGGAGGGGAAAGAGGAGTATGAGGAGAGTGAATATGGTTTTGAAGACCTGGATGTGCCCATTGAACCGGACACCTCTCCAGACAGACCCTTAGGGGTTTCTCCTCCAAGGCTCTCTGAGTCCCCTTCTCATTTTATGTTTTATAAAAGGTTGCTGAAACTCTCCAGCTCCCTGTTGAGAAGCTGTTGATGACAAGAGGAGCCTGATTATGTAGAAATGATGGATATTCCAGAGTCTAAGAGACTGTCTATTCCTCTGCATAAATCTTTTGAAGCAGACAGTAAAAGTTTTAAAAACTCCTCACACTATACCTCCTGCAGATAAAAGGATGGACAAGAGGTATACTTTATCAGGCTCTGATACGGAGTTCCTCACACAGCAATGCAGCCATGTGGGAGTAGTGCAGGCTGCAGCCTGTGACAAGGCAAATATTCCCCTAGCTTCACACCCTCCTGAGAAGGACTCCAGGAAGATTGATGCTATGGCAAAGAAACAGTACATGGCAGCATCTTTGGGACTCAGACAGGCAAATTATATGGCTTATGCTGCTAGATACCAGAAATCCAGATGGGATACTGTGCTGGCTCTAGCAAAACAAGTCCCTGACCAGCTGGCCAGGGAGCTGGAACAGGTGGCTAGAGATGGTATTGAGGCATCTAAGGTGCAATTTCATGCTGCAGTAGGCTCTAATGATGTGTCATCAAGAGTCATGGCTTCATCTGTGTCACTTTGCAGAATGGCTTAGCTCAGATGTACTACCCTGTCACAGGATACCCAGTCTAAGGCCATGGATTTTCCTGTTGTGGGCAACTCTCTGTTTGCGGAGCAAACAGAGAATTACATGAAGAAAATGGATGAATACAGGACCACCTATAGGAGTGCACAGGCCTAGGAAAGGCAGGCCACTCCTCAGAAGCAGCTTCCCAGGGGCAGGGGCAGGCCTTTTCATAGGCCTTTTTACCAAGCCCAAGCCTCCTCTTCCGCTTATGCCCAGAGGGGGTTCTTTAGAGGGAGAGGCAGACGGGGTTCAAGCAGGCCTGCTTCCACCCCTCAACCTAAAGCCCCTGCCAAGCAGCCACCCTGATGGGGTAGCCAGGGCCGATTCTTCTCTACCTGTAGGGGGCAGGCTGGCTTACTTTGTCCATGACTCGAAGTCTCTAACGTCAGACAAGTGGGTCCTGGAAGTAGTAAGCCAGGGACTGGTTCTCAGCTTCAAAAAATTTCCAAAGATGAGAATCAGATCTTTTCCACCTGCATCTCCATCAGAGGCACTTGCCCTAGAGGCAGAGGTCTCTACCCTCCTCACTCTCAGAGCCGTGGAAAGGGTTCCACCCCTACACCAGGGCAAAGGTTTGTACTCCAGGTACTTCTACCCCAAAAGACAGGAGAATGGCGGCCCATCCTGGATCTCGGATACTTAAACAAGCACCTTTTAAAACCAAAGTTCAAAATGGTGACTCTGGGAATTATTTTACCCTCTCTAAGTCCAGGGGACTGGCTACGTCCCTGGACCTCAAGGATGCCTACTTCTATATTCTCATCAGAAGCTCCCATCGAAAGTACCTCAGGTTCGAGCTGCCCTCAGGCCATTACCAGTTCACAGCAATGCCCTTTGGCCTCACCTCTGCTCCAAGGGTATTCACCAAATGCCTAGCAGTAGCAGTTGCATGCCTAAGAAGGCAAAAAATTGCCATCTTTCCTTACCTGGACGATTGGCTCATAGTAGGCCAGTCCCCAGACCAGGTCAGCTTACACCTTCAGGTAACTCAGCAACTGCTTACCTCTCTAGGTTTCCTTCTGAATCTCTCAAAGTCAGTTCTAGAGCCTGTCCAGCTCCTAACCTTCATAGGCACAGAACTGAACACACAGGAAGCCAGGGCCTTCCTCCCTCTGGACAGGGCAAAGACCCTAGTCTCCCTGGCCTCCTCATTCACCCTGCAGGTCTCTCGACCAGCAAGGCATTTTCTGCAGCTCCTAGGGCACATGGCTGCTTCCACAGCAGTAGTGCAAGGAGCAAGATTTCAGATGAGGGACATTCAGTTCCATTTGACAGCTTTTTGGTCTCAAAGAAAGGATCCTCTTACCAAGTTGATCCCAGTAACTCGAACCCTGATCCAAGCCCTACAGTGGTGGCAGGATCAGAGCAACCTGAGACAAGGAGTTCCTTTTGTCACTCAGTCTCACTCTTTAATCCTTACTACGGATGCATCCCTCTTGGGGTGGGGGGCTCACATGGGCGACCTCACTGCCCAGGGACTGTGGTCTCCCAGGAATCTCTGCTCCACATCAACCTGTTGGAGCTCAGAGCAGTTTTTCTAGCACTTCAAGCTTTCTCCAAATCTGTTCAGAACAAAATTGTACAGGTCAGAACAGACAACACCACTACAATGTGGTACATCAACAAGCAAGGGGGCACTCGGTCTACAGCCTTTTGCACCGAAGCCATGAAGTTGTGGTCTCTGGCTTACTCCCTGAACACCTCCCTTACGGCAGTTCACCTCCCAGGCAAGGACAATGTCCTGGCAGATGCTCTCAGCAGAATTTCTCAGGGCCATCACGAGTGGTCCCTGGATCCCCTGGTTCTGGGAGTGGTATTTGCCAGATGGGGCACCCGGCAGATAGATCTTTTTGCAGCCCCAGACAATCACCAACTTCCTCTCTTTTGCTGCAGGCCCCCAGTCTTGGGCTCAGTCCCTCTGGATGCCTTAGTCCTCAGTTGGGAAGGGAAGTTTCTCTATGCCTTCCTTCCCTTTCCTCTCCTGTTCAAAGTGCTAGTCAAAATCAGATCCCAATCCTGCATGGTCATTCTGATTGCCCCGGATTGGGCCAGACAACCCTGGTATCCACTCCTACTGTCCTTAGCAGTCCATCCTCCCCTGTGCCTTCCCAGGAATCACAATCTGTTAACCTGTGCCCAGGGAAGGGTGTGGTACCCGAATCTCAAATCTCTCAATCTCAAGGCCTGGTTCTTGAAGAGTTAGAGTTTGCTGACCTACACCTCTCACAAGGTGTAATGGATATATTGAAGGCTTCTAGGAAGCCTTCCACCAGGGCTACTTACAACTCCCAAATGAAAAGGTTTTCCATATGGTGCTCAGAAAAGCATATTTCCCCAGACTCTGCTGATTTACCCACAGTCCTGGATTATTTGGTCCATCTGAACACTTTGGGGCTGAGACCAGCTACCCTGAAAGTGCATTTGGCAGCTGTGTCTGCTTTTATTTCAGCAGGTAAATCCTCTTCTCTTTCAACTCACCCTGTATTTTCCAAGTTTTTTAAGGGATTGCTTCACATCAACCCTCCATTCAGGGATCCTGCCCCTGCCTGGGATCTTAATGTTTGCATTGCTCAGCTTATGCAACCCCCCTTTGAGCCTTTGTCTTCAGCTGAGCTTAGGTACTTGACTTGGAAAACTGTGTTTCTGGTAGCCATCACCTCTGCCAGACGCATAAGTGAATTACAAGCGTTGCCAGTGGAGCCGGATTTTATCTCCTTTCACAGAGATAAGGTAGTTCTCCGGACTAATAGAAAGTTCCTGCCTAAGGTGGTTTCAGATTTCCACCTTAATCAATCTATATCTCTTCCAGTGTACTTCACTGACCATTCTTCCTCTGGTGAGAGGAGGCTGCACAAGCCTAGATGTGAAGAGCCCTTAGTTACTACATAGGAGTAGCAAAGGGTCACAGGTTTGACTCCCTCCAACTGTTCCTCACTTATGGTGAGGTTGGTAAAGGGAAGCCTGCCACTAAAAGATCCATTGCCAGATGGATTGTCTCTTGTATCCAATTCTGTTACGAAAAACTGGGTAAGGTTCCTCCCTCAGGCCAGAGGGCTTACTCTACCAGAGGTACAGCTGCTTCTCTGGCTGCTGCCAGAGACATCCCTATTCTAGAGATATGCCAAGCAGCTACCTGGAAAACAGTTCACACTTTTACCAAGCATTACTCCCTGGACATCCAGGCTCGGAGTGATGCTCGGTTTGGCACAGCTGTCCTTCAGAGCCTATTCCCTAAGTAGGTTCTGTCCCTCCTCCATGGGGGTACTGCTGTGTAGTCTGCAATTGTCATAATATAGCAAGACTTCATGTTGTTTGAAGAAAAAATTACTCACCTTAATAATGTTGTGTCTTCTAATGGAGTCTTGCTATATTATGACCTCCCTCCCTGCCTGCCCCTCTCAGAACCTCTGTTTTGGGATGTGGGTGGGCATAACAGTGTTGGCACTTTATTTATGCCACCTTATTGTTTTCACCCTTCTTTTGGGGTGAATTGGTGTTGTGTTTTTCATTTCTTTTGGGTCTCATGACTTGAGTCTTTGTTTGAGACCGAGAAGTGTGTGTTTATGTTAGTAGCCAGTCGGCTAGTGTAGGTTTACAGCTTCCATACAGAGCCTTAGTGAGTTTTAGCTCGTAAAGATCTGACAGTTTATGTTTGAAGATCAGCAGACAGAGCCTTCTATCCGAGCTTGCGCTCAGAGTTCCATGCTTGCATGGAAAGTTAACTATTTCACCGGGCAGTTTGAAGATGGGGACTCACTGCAATTGTCATAATATAGCAAGACTCCATTAGAAGAAACAACATTACTAAGGTGAGTAATTTTTTCTTATATTACTTCAGTTTTAGCCTTGAATTTATCACCATAATTATGGAACTACATCATACCTCACAGTCAGCCACTATTAGAGCAAATGGGTTCTTGTCTTCTTGAGTCTCACTAGTATGGGGAACAAGACGAGACTGCTCCCTGTCTCCACTCCTCTTTGCCCTCACAGCTGAGCCTTTAGCAGAAGCCATCCAGCAACATACAGGAATAAAGGGCATACAGCATCATGGCACCCTACACAAACTTACATTTTACACAGATAAACTTTTAATTTATCCAACAGAACCCACTGAATCCCTACCTACCCCTAACTTTGACAGTTCAAGCTAATATCAGCCGCTGGACGGACTTGCCTCTGTCCTTCAGTAATCAAATTGAGTCCACGTGGATGAATGTCCTCCCTAGAATGTTGTATTTATTTCAAGTTTTACACATCTGTGTTGATCCTGGAGATTTTCAAAACTGGAATAAAATGATCTTGAGGTTTATCTGGGCAGGGCAGAAGCCCAGAATTTCCTATCACAAACTGCAACTTTCTAAGCAAAAAGGGCGTCAGGCACTCCACCACTTGCAATATTACTACCAAGCAGCCCAACTATGCCACATTTGTACATGGGTAGATCCAGGCTATTACATGCACTGGAAAGATTTAGCTATGGGAGATCTAAATGGCTCTGTTACTAAAATTCCCTTCTTTACCCCCCCCCCCAGTACAACTGGTGGACACAGAAAAATGTATTCACTAAAGCAGTATTAAATAAATGGTACAACATATGGCAGAATAACAGATACGGAACAGCTTTATTCCCAGTGTGGGTGCTAGCGCAAAGCGGCAAAGAGGCGGGGAGAGTCCGACTGGCTAAACTGGACCACTGGTTCTTCCAGTGGGATATCCAGGATTAACTCATTCACACCAGTTTCAGAAGGAGATACTCCCCTCTCCTTTGCACAGTTGAAACAACACTACTCATTATCCTACACAAATCATTTTTGTTTTTTGCAGACAAGGCATTTTCTAAATAATTTAACAGGTCCAGGGAAACTGGCAGCCTCACCTGACCCATTGGCTCTATTGTTGCAGAACTCAAAACTGAGTGGTATGCCTCAACATTTTATTTCTCATGGGTATAAAGCCCTCACTTCTCCATCGTCACTGCTAAACCAAAAAATGGAAAATACCTGGTCGGCAGAACTGCACATTCAAATGACAGACAAGCAGTGGAGAAGGGTCTACTCCCAACAATATAAAATTTCTTCATTGCTACAGTTAGAAGAATTTGCACGGAAATCTATGGTTTGGTACTTTCACACTATCCGTAATGTACCACATTTTGATGGAAGACACTAAGCAACCTGCTGGATAGGGTGTGTGGAGGAGGTTGCAATGCATTCACACATAATTTAGCTGTGCCCAAGTTTAAAACTTCTTGGAACACTGAACAAGAGTTGCAAACAAATCTGTACTAATTTCCCCCCCAACTGACCCCAGAATTAGCCATCTTTCTGTATTTTCCCAAAGGGCGATTTAATAGACATTGGAAACATTTTATTGACATTGCACTGACAGCGTGACCAAGAAGGCAATGACTAAACAATGATTGTAGCCTCCCCCCCATGGAAAAATTGACGCACAACATCAGGCAGCTTTATTCAACAACCACTGGCAAGGGTGCATAATACACATGATGGATACAGAAACTGATATTGTTCCATGAAAACAGACTATATGGTAGTGTTAAAACCTAAAAAAGTGACGATAAAAGCAAATAGCACATATTATGAGTACAAAAGAGATGTCATGAAAGACCCAATAGGCCAGCAATTATACATGGAAATTAGCATAAAGGCAAAACCTAACAGTGGAGGGAAGTGTAACAGCTAAAAAGTAACTGATGGATAACCTAGCTTGTAAATGGTAACTAATAGTACCTCAGATAAATGCATGTACTAAACTGAGCTGTAATGTATACCCGCATGCTTTGTCTTATTCAATAAAGAGAAAATTAAAACAATTATATAAATGGAGCAAAGCTCAATCTCTGGGCGTCAAGCTGGATGCTACTACTATTGGTAGGTATCTTCTAGGATGCAACCAAGATTTATTACTTGGTACTGAACTACAAATGAGGCCTGGGTACCTGAAAATAGACAGCTGATTAGACACAATGACATGCACAGGGTTTCCGGAAGAAGGCAACGAACTAAAAGAAGAGATGGTACATGGGATGGGTTGCTAGCAGAGGGCAATGAATGGACAAAGACGGAGGTATTATGAAAGGCTGCCAGTGGGGGATAGCAGTGGAAAAGGAGAAGGATTTGGGTTGCCAGAAGAGAGCAACAAAGGCTTTAAGAGGATATGATGGACAATGAGGATGAAAGAAGAGGAAAAGGGGGTTTGAGGTGTTGGAAGTGACACAGGGGGCACAGGGATATGGGGAGGAAAAATAATATGGCACGGGCTGGATATGTATCCAGCCGTGCCGGGCACCTTGTGGGGTTTTGGTATCCCAGAGGGCCAATGGTGGGTGTCGGGTATACATCTGAGCCTAGAAGCATGGCATCCCAGAGGAAGGAAGGTGGCATGGAGTCAAAAGCTTTGCTTAAATCAAAGTAGAATTAATCTACCATCTGCCCTCTATCAACCTCCCTTGTGGCTCAGTCAAAAAATACTACAAGGGTGATCTGGCACAATTTCTCCACCACAGGTTCATGCTGTCTGTTGTCCTATAAGCCATTAACCTCTAGGTGGGCAACTCAGTTTTCCTTGACCATGGTCTCCATGCTTATCTACAATGGAGATAAGACTAACCGGTCTGTAGTTCCCTGGGTCTTCCCTGTCCCCCACTTATAAAGCGGAATCACATCTCAGATTTCCAATCCCCTGGCACCACACCAGTCTCCAGTGAGCATCTAAATAGCTTAGTCAGTAGCTCAGCCAGCTGATCCAATTTGCCTAAACACCCTCGGATGCAAGCAATCTGGTCGGAGTGCTTTATCTATCTTGAGGGGTGCAAGCCCTCTTCTCACCCTGTTGACCGAGACCCCAACCTGCCCCATTACTGCAGCCCCTTGAGGAGGCCATAATGCCACTTCTGGTACTGGTTCTCTGCCCTCCATCATAAATACTGGGCAGAAGTAATCATTCAGAACATCAGCCTTCTGTTCATCCTACTCCACTGTGCTCCCCTTCAGACAGTCAAACAATTTCCCCTATCATCTCTCTCTCTTTTTTCCGTTATACCTACAAAATCCTGCTCCCCTTGACACCCTAGGCAGTGCACAGCTCTATGTCCACCTTTCTGCTCCTGAACATCCCCTTTGCCTCTTTTAACTTCCCCTGATATTACCCCCATTCCTCCTTCCCTTGCTTCTCCTTATATTTTTTGAAGGTTCTCCTTTTGGTCCTCATTGCCTCCCTCACTTCCTTGGAGAACCACATTGTTATATTAGTGTAAACTGTGTCTTTCCTCATATAAGAGTCAGTCACCTCCAATATGGTCCCCTTACTACCCATTTTTTTCTCTACCCCTTTGACTCTCTCTACTCCCTCTAGTTTTTCCCTTATGCTTTCAATTATTTTACTGAAGTCTGCCCTTCTGAGGTCCAGGACCACAGCCTCTGAAGAGGTTCTGCAGTTGCCTAGGACCAGTTCAAACAAAAATGTACTGAGGTCACTGGACCCCAGTGGTTCTGTCACCACCACCCCTTCCACCACCTCCGAATATGAAAGCACCAACTCAAGGATGGCATCCTGTCTTGTGGTTTCCCTGAACCTCTGCACCAAGAAACAGTCCTGCATTGTTTCTAGCAGTGCATGACTTCTGGCATTCTATGCTACTGGGGTAGCCTAGTCAATATCAGCTAGGTTCAGGTCATCGACAACCTCTAGCTCCCCTTTTGCTGAACATAGAAACATAGAATTTGACAGCAGATAAGGACCGCTTGGCCCACCTAGTCTGCCCATTTCCCTACCTAACGGATAAGCTGCAGATCCTAGTTAACCAACAGCCTACTTCCTCCTATCCCCCACTAGAATTGCCTTATCTCTGTCCCATGGATTCTTGAATTCCCCCACTATTTTTGACTCCACGACCTCCTCAGAAAGGCTGTTCCATGTATCCACAATCCTCTCTGAAGAAACACTTCACATTACCTCTGAGTCGTCCCCTCTATCTTCAAATTGTGCCCCTTGTTTTTGCACATCTCTTTTCTGAAAGATGCTACCCTCTTGGACTTTGTTGATTCCTTGAGGTATTTGAAAGTTTCTATCATGTCCCCATCTCCTCCTTTCCTCGAGGCTATACATCTTTAATTCCTTTAGTCTTTCTTCATATGTCTTCTGATGCAGACCCTGCATCATTTTGGTTGCCCTCCTCTGGACAGCCTCCACCCTGTCTATGTCTTTGTGGAGATGGAGTCTCCAGAACTGTACACAGTACTCCAGATGTGGTCTTACCAACTGTCTGTACAGAGGACCAACAACTTCCTGTTTTCTACTGGCGATGCCTCTCCCTATGCATCCCAGTATCCCCCAGCCCTCCTTACTGCCTTCTCACATTGCTGTCCCACCTTTAGGTCGTCTGATATGACTACCCCCAGGTCCCTTTCCATTTTTGTTGTTGTCAGTATCTCACCCCCATTGTGTACTCTTCCCTTGGGTTTTTGTTTCCCAGGTGCATTACTTTGCACTTTTTTGCACTGAATCTAAGCTGCCATACATGCTGCCCTCTCCTATTTCCTCCTCTAGATCTCAATCCCGCTCCTTCTGCCCTAGTGGGCTGTAGACCACTCTCATCCTTTTTTCCCACAACTATACTTAGCTGCACTCAAACTGACTCCACTTCCACACCCTTCCCTTTGTTAACACCATCCTCAGTGGCCTCGATGCTCTCCTTAATGTAGAGGGCTACACCTTCCCCTTCCCCTTTGCCCTTAACCCTATGCCACCTGTACAGGATATAACATATATTGTTATATCCCTGTATAGTTACCCCGTCCTTCCTATACAGGTCTTGAGGAAGCCCAGATAGAAACATAGAAGTTGATGGCAGATAAGGACCACAAGGCCCATCCAGTCTGTCCATTTGTTCTACCATATGAATGTGCCACAGGCCTTTATTCTGTCAATGGTCTATTTAGTCATACTCTACATCCATAACATGGGCATCATTCACCTCCCTAGTTGATGCCTTGAAGAAGGCAATCAGGTGGATTTGGTAGAATCGTCCTTTTTTTGGAACCCTATTATGTTCTAGAGAACAGTTTGTTCTCTTCCATTTGCTGAACCACAACATCTTTTATGACTTACTCATAATTCTGCTGTCAGGTACATTCCTTGTTACCGTCCCTTTCCCACTGAATTAACTACTGGGTGTAAATGTTCTTCATGTGCTTGAAAAGTCCCTGCAGCATACTGGTGGGCTCATCCCTGTTTTCAGAATGGCCTGCCTGCATGAACAGGCAAGACTAGTCCCCTCTCTCTTTTCCCCACTATAACAAACCATGTTTCTCACGTCAGGGGAGCTGTAGCAACCCATTACAAATATTGCTTGCTCATTCAAAATGGCCCTGAGCACCTCAAATGTTGGGGCACAGAATCTCCCCATAACAATGCTGTCCCCAGAGATATGTATCAATTTTGGAAATATCTCACTATACAAAATTCACGGATTCTGTCATAGAGACCACAGAGCCATATGGCAAGCTCTTCCTCAGCTAGAGCCAACACGCCTATTAGTGTCTGGACTGAAGGTAATTCTTGCATGTCTGGGGAAGAGACACATGCCTGGTGGGGGACTGGGGGGGGGAGAGACCTAGGAGGATAAGGGGCTGTATGCTAGGGACAGTCTCCACCTTGATTTGGAGGAGAAGGAAATCCTAAAGCTCAAACTAGCTGGGTTCATTAGCGAAAGGTGGGGTTTAAACTTGTGAAGGGGGGAGGGATCAAAAAGGAGGCAGTGCCAGCAGATACGATAAATGAGGGACATGGTCTCCACTCCTCTAGGGGGCTAGGGAGATATGGAACTGGGTCACCAGGTAGGGTGCAGGAGCTGAGAAATGGGCGCTCAAGGGGGAGAGAGGAGAGGAGAGGAGGGAAAAGGGGTGGAGAGTGGTCCTGATAAATACCAGGAACTTAGGAAATAAAATGCCTGCGCTCCAGACAATGCTAGTTGAGGGGGAGGTAGGTGTGGCAGCAGTCACTGAGACCTGGGCCACTAAAGGGCACGAGTGGGACCTAAATCTGGAGGGCTACACTATGTTCAGAAAAGATAGGGGGGAGGGAAGGGGTGGTGGTGTAGCACTGTTGGTCAGAAATGGCATGGGTATTGGAGGGGTAGAGGAGGCAGAGGGGAATGTGGAGGCTATTTGGGTCCTCCCTTTGATGTAGGGAGATAAGAGAGTAAAGGTCGGAGTGGTATACAGACCACCAGCACTGGCGGAGGTCCTAAAAGAAAGTTTGGTGGCAAATCTCGAGGGACACTGTAGATTAGGAAAGGGAAGGGTAATAGTAATGGGGGACCTCAACATTCCAGGAACAGACTGGGGGACTATGACATCACCAGTGGCCAGAGAGCAGAGGCTGCTGGATGTCTTCCAGGATGCGTTTCTGACACAACAGGTAGGTGAGCCAACTAGGGAGGCCCGGACACTGGACGGGGTCCTGGCGGACAGTGATCAGATTAGGGGCCTAAAGGTGAGGGACCTGTTGGCTGGGAGTGATTATGCCACAGTCTGGTTCTTTCTGGACCTGGGGGGGAGGAAAGCCAAACAAGGACAGTAGTAACCAACTTTAGGGGTGCAGACTTCAGGGAGATAGGAAGGATCCTTAAAGATCATCTAGACAGGATAAGGCCAGATATGGATGCTGAAAGTAGGTGGGGGATCATTAGGAGGGGAATACAGGAGGTTACCAGATCCTGCGCAAGGGAAAGGTGTAAGTTCGGTGAGGCCAGAAAACCCTGCTGGTGGACCCAGGAGGTACAGGAGGTGGTGAGGGAAAAGAATGCGGCCTATAGGCACTTCAAGTGGTCAAGGAGTGAAAGGGATCAGGAGGAATATGAGCTGACAGCCAAGAGAGTCACCAGGGTGGTGAGAGCAGCTAAGGCAAAAAAGGAGCAGTCCTTGGCCCGTGGGATCCAGAGGGGGAATAAGGGGTTCTTTAGATACATGGGGGGAAAGGAAAGTGAGGGGGCAGATCAGCAAGATAAGGGTAGGGGATGATTGGGCACAGGAGGCAGGGGAACAGGCAGAAGTCCTAAATGAGTACTTTGCCTCAGTTTATACCAGGGGGGATGGAGGGGCTATGTCCTGCGAGGGGAGCGGGGACAAACCAGAGCAAGGGGTTAGACCGGTAGAGACCAAGGGCCCTGATGGGTCTGGGGAAAGAGAGTGGCCACCACAGACAGGTGGGGACCCAGCAGTGCATGGCGAAAAGGGGGAGGACAAAGCTGAAATCCCAGTAGACAGAGTAAGGGAAGCCCTCAGGTCCCTTCGGATGGAGAAAGCACCTGGGCCAGATGAGATACATCCCAGGGTGCTGAGGGAACTGGCAGATGTCCTGGCAGTCCCTCTAGCGGAGCTTTTCAACATCTCTCTGAGGACTGGGTGGGTGCCCCAAGAATGGAGGGTGGCCCATGTCATGCCGATCCACAAGGGGATCAAGAGAGGAGGCAGGAAATTACAGGCCCGTTAGCCTGACATGGGTGGTCGGCAAGGTGATGGAGGGTATTGTCAAGGAAAGGCTATGGGGGTTACTGGAGCAAACTGGGTACTTGGACGATAGGCAGCATGGCTTTGTCATGGGAAGATTGTGCCAGACAAATCTTGTTGAGTTCTATGACTGGGTGACGAGGGCCCTGGACCAGGGTAGGCCAGTGGACGTCCTCCTTCTGGATTTGAGCAAGGCATTTGATTCAGTACCCCACAGTGGCCTGCTAGATAAGCTGAAAGAAATGGGGGTAGGGAGACAGTTGTTAAGATGGATAGGGAATTGGCTCTCTGAGCATACTCAGAAGGTGGTGGTTGGAGGATTAGCCTCATCCCCAAGGTGGGTTACTAGTGGGGTTCCCCAGGGGTTAGTGCTGGGGTCACTCCTGTTCAACGCCTATATCTCAGACATCAGGAGGGGATCAGGAGTGAGATGAGTCTCTTTGCAGATGACTCAAAGCTAGGTGCAGTGGTGGATGGGGAAGAGGGAAGGGTGGCCTTGCAGGAGGACCTGGAGGCTCTGGAAAGGTGGTCAGGAAAATGGAAACTAAAATTCAATGTGGGGAAGTGCAAGGTTCTGCACCTGAGAGTCAGAAATCCAGGCCAGGGGTATACCCTGGGAGGAGACATGATTCAAGTCACAGAGGGTGAGAGGGACCTGGGGGTAGTGGTAGATGTCAAAATGAACAACTTGGAGACCTGTAGGAGGGCAGCGGCAAGGGCAAATAGGATGCTGGGATGCATCGCTGGGGGATTACCTCCAGCAAGGCGGAAGTGATCCTTCCACTGTACAACTGCTTGGTTAGGCCACACCTCGAGTATTGTGTACAATTTTGGAGACCACATTTAAAGAGGGACATTACACTCCTAGAGAGGGTCCAAAGGAGGGCAACCAAAATGATCTAGGGCCTGGGGAAGAGGACCTATGAGGAGAGGCTCAAGGAGCTCGACATGTACACCCTGGAGGAGAGAAGGGACAGGGGGACATGATAGAGGTCTTTAAGTACATGAAAGGGATCAATAAAGGAGGCCCAGTCAGGGTGCTCCAAAGGAAGGAGGGTGGGGCAACAAGAGGTCACGGGTGTAAGCTGGAAGGGGGCAGGCTCAGAGGGGAGAGGAGGAGATGTTATTTCACTGAAAGGGTGGTGGAGCCATGGAATGCACTGCCCAGGGAGCTGGTAGAGATGGAGACTGTGGACGGGTTTAAGAGGGGATGGGACAGGTACAGGGGGAGGGTAAATCTGACCAGGCACAATACAGGTGGAACATCTGGGACTGGGGACAGTATAACCCAAGGGGAAGGGGGGACACCAAAACTGGCCCTCAGTGCGGGTGCTGAAAATCGAGCAGACTCGAGAGACCATTAGGCCTATTCTGCTGGCATTTTAGTATGTTAGTATGTTAACAAAGACTGGCCACCTTCCAAACTTTACTTAAGATGATTTTTAGTTGACATGTAAAAAGTTCAGCATCAGTGTAATCAAATGGGAGACTTGATTCCCTCCTAAGAACAAACTCTGGTCAGAGCTGATACGGCTGCGCCAAGCATTTACTAGCGCTGCCGAAGAATGCCGTACAGCAACAAGTGGTGATGACGGAACTGTGCATGCATGAAACTTATGCATAAGCAGTTTGATTCAGCGCCACCATGTTGTGCACGGTGGCCATCACTTCCGCAGTTGTGGAAGAAAAAACAGTGCCCCCGAAGTGAGTGTGTTTATGCAGCCGCAAAGGGGGAGTGCCGAATAAACACAACCACTTCAACTGTGCCGCGGCACTGTGGAAGCACACCGGACAGTAGTCCAGTCATGTGCTTCCACAGTGCTACTATGTTTCAATGTGATGGCATACCAACTGTGGAGCTCCACCCACACAGCCATAAAAACAGCCAAGTGTCACCCCTCTTCAGACATTCTAGTGATTCTCATTGGAGGCAATGATTTAGGCTACATAACTGGTATACAATTAATTGGAGATAGATGGTACCACTTTAAAAAAAAAAGCTCAGGTGTATTTTTTAAAACTATAGAATCATTTGCACTGACATTAATAAGTTTAAATGCTGAAAAAATTAAAACCTCACATGACTCATACTGAAAGAAGTAAACAAAGACTTCAGCCTTTATTTACCTTTATTATATATTTATATTTACTAACATACTAAGAAACCAGCAGAATAGGCCTAAAGGTCTATCGAGTCTGCTCGAGAATCAGCACCCAGTTAAGACACCATTACTGCCCTCGTCCCCCCTGTAAGTCCCCTCAACCTCATCCCCCATCATAATTTCACCTCCAGTTTTAGCCTTCCACTGCTTCACCCTGCCCTTATACCTGTCCTAGTCCCTCTTGAATCCCCTACTGCATCAACAGTCACCAGTTCCACAGGCAGTGCATTCCATGGGTCCACCACCCTCTCGGTAAAGTAGCATCTCCTAGTCTCCCCAGTCTCCCGCCAACCAGTCTCATGGAATGCCCCCTTGTGGTCACATCCTCCCTTATTTGGCCTTACCCTGTTTATTCCCTTTAGATATTTAAAGACCTCAATCATATCCCTCCATCCCTCCTCTCCTCCAGGGAATACATGTCCAGCTCATCAAGCCTCACCTCCTAGGATCTCTCCCCCAGGCCCTGTATCATCTTGGTCACCCTCCTCTGGACCCTTTCCAGCAGTGCAATGTCCTTTTTCAAGTATGGGCAGCAAAATGGCATGCAGTACTCAAGGTGTAGTCTAACCAGGTAGTTATACAGAGGAAGAAGTACCTCCCGACTCCTCGAGGTTATCCCCTTGGCAATACACCCAAGCATTTTGTTTGCTTTAGCCGCAGTCCATCTACACTGTTCAGAGTTATTCATTTTGGCATCCATGACCACCCCAAGATCCGTTCTCCCCCCCAGAAGTCTGCAGTTTCTCCCCACCCAAAAAGTAATCATGGTCAGGGTCTCTAGGCCCCAAGTTGAGAACACTGCACTTCTTGGCATTAAACCGCAGTTTCCAAGTACGTGCCCACCTCTCCAGAGTCTCCAGGTCCAGTCCAGGTCCCCCTGCAGGGCTCTTCTCCCCTCCTCCCCATCCACCACCACCACCACCCCCAGCTTCGAGTCATCAGCAAAGAGGCTCATCTCACTCCTGATACCTTCCTTGATGTCCACGATGTATGCATTAAACAGGAGTGGCCCCAACACTGACCCTTGTGGGACCCCGCTAATGATCCTCCTGGGAGATGATACCTCCCCCACAACCACCACTCTCTGAAACCTCCCAGTTAGCCAGTTCCCTATCCACCTCACCATCTTTTCCCCCATCCCCATTCCCCCCAGTTTCTCCAGCAAACCGGTGTGCGGCACCAAGTCAAACGCCTTGCTGAAGTGCAGAAAGAGAACATCCATCGGCCCTCCCTGGTTCAGTGCCTTTGTTACCCAATCACAGAACTCCACAAGGTTGGTCTGACATGATCTGCCCTGAATGAAGCTATGTTGGTGGTCGTCCTGATGGCCCCGTGTCTTCAGGAACACCTCCAGCCTCTCTTTCAAGATGGAATTCATCATCTTCTTGCCCACCACCGACGTCAGGCTGACAGGCCTGTAGTTACCTGGCTCATCCCGTGAGACACTCTTGTGGACAGGCATGACATGACCCATCCTCCAAGCCTATAGTACCCAACCAATCTGAAGGGAGGAGTTAAAAAGGTCCGCCAAAGGTGCAGCAAGAACATCTGCTATCTCCTTCAGCACCCTAGGATGGAGGCCATCCGGACCCGGTGCCTTATTCATTCTCAGGGACTTAAGGGCCTCTCTCACCCTACCAACAGAGAGCTCCCCCGTTCCTCATCCCTAGCCTGCCCCCCCATGCGGTGTTGGCCCTCCTTCATCTCTTGTGAAGACTGAGGCAAAGTATCCATTCAATACCTCCACCTGCTCACTGGCCTCCTCGGTTCACCCACTCCCTGATCTCAGTCTACTAATCTGCCCCTTCACCTTCCTCCTCTCCCTGATATACCTAAAGAATCCTTTTTCCCCAGTCCTGATCCCCTGCACCAACCTCTGCTCTGTCCTCACCTTGGCCGATCTCACCACCCTGGTTACCTTCTTGGATAACCTATTGTACTCTCCCCCCAGTCTGCATCCCCTTGTAAGCACTTATATTTCTTATAAGCCACTCTTTTCTCCCTGAACGCCTCCTGGACCTCCTTGGTCCACCAGCTCTGCTTTCTGGCCCTACCAGTTTTACACTGGACCTTTGTGCAGGCCTTGGTGGCTTCCATGAGCCCTCTTTTAATAATTTACCACCTGGTCTCTGTGTCCCTGTCCTGTCTGATCCCCTCCAGATGCCTCTTGAGAATCCCCACCATCCCCACAAAGTCCGCTCCCCTGAAGTCAACCACCACCATTTTGGTGTGACCCCCCCCCGGTCCAGGGAAAACCAAACGGTGGCATACTCACTCCCTGCCAGTGGGTCCTCCGCAACCAGGTTCCTGACCAGGTCACAATCCGCCAGGACCACATCCAGGATGTGACCATTCCTCATTGGGTCAGCCACCAGCTGAGACAGGAATGCATCCTGGAAGATGTCCAGCAGGCACTGCTCCCTAGTCAGTGAGGATGCCATAGTTCCCCAGTCAACCCCTGGCATATTAAGGTCCCCCAGCACCACAGTTCTACCCCCACACTGGCCACAGTGATCTCTTAGGTTTGCTACTAGGCCCTCCTTGAGCTCCTCAGACTGTGTGGGAGGCCTACAGACCACTTCCAGGTTGACCCTCCGTCCCCCAGGCACCTGCAAGGTAACCTATAATGCCTCTACATTACCCTCTGCCTCCTCCACCCTGCATACATTAATGCTGGTTCTAATGATGAGTGCCACCCCACCTCCCTTCCCCACAGCCCTGTCTTTCCTGAAAACAGTGTACCCGCCAGGTTCAGGTCCCAATCATGACGGGGCATAGCCCAAGTTTCAGTGACTGCCGCCACATCCACATCCCCTTCTGTTAGCATCGCATGAAGCTCAGGCATCTTATTTCCCATGCTCCTGGCATTTATCAGGACCACCCTCCAACCCTGCCCCTTGCCCTCGCCCATCCCCCTAACCTGAGATCCCCCAGTTAACTGTAAGCTCCTGTTCCCTCTCACACTATTAGGTGCCCCATTTGAGCACCCCATCCCCCTGCTGGGGGGAGAAGACTAAGTCCTCCCATGCTGTGTCTGCCTGCAGCAGCCTCAAGCCCCAGCCCTCTCCCTTCACAAGTTTAAACCCCATCTAGCCTTGATAAATTCGGTCAATTTTAGTTTCAAGACCTCCCTCCCCCCACAAACTTGCTCACGTACTTAACAGATATGGATATGGGAGGGATCGGACACGTTAATATTTATTTGATTTTACAATCTTTTCACCAGAAAAGACACATAAAGCCAAAACTTGCTTCCAGGTGCATCCTAGAAGCACACAGAAGTCAAGTGACTTGCTCATGGTCACACAGTATGCAAGTGATGGCTGTAGGATTCAAACTCAGTTCTCCAGGTGTGCAGCTCAGTGCTCTTAACTACTACACTATACTGCCTCCCTAATTTCCAACAAAAAACTGCCACCCTAATGTTTAACAAAAATGTGATTGTCAGACTTGCCTAGTGGAGCGGCATTAGTGCCTGGGTAATGTGAGGTCACGTGAGCCCCCAGCTGGGGGTAGAGCATGCAAAGAAGATGAGATGCTCCACTTCTGGGGAGGGAAGGTGTGGACTGCCTAACATTTGTACATCTGCCAGCCAACCAAGGAGCAGTGCTAGTGTTGACTGTGAAGACAGCCGGATGCACATGCTCCTGATTAGAGGAAGAGTGCAGCTGCACTGGCCTAGCTTGTCAAAGTATGACAGGGAGCACGGGGTGTAGTATGATTTGCAGTACTATATCTAAAACTGATGGGGTTGTTCACAGAGTAGGTGTTAATGTTTTATGGACAACCACACTAGGGATCTGGAAGTATAGGCATAAATGAAACTCTTGCTTACACATGTTCATTCAAAACTGCTCTTTGATAGAGAAATGGGATCCTATATAGTACTTGTTTTTGTAATATGTTGGATCCCCTGCTAAAACTAATAAAGTTATCAATAACATACCCAACTGGGGAGCAGGATACAGACTAATACACCACAGCAGTGTTGAGTCACGACCATTTTATGATATGAAAAATGGAATTTTGTTAAAACAAAACACAGGCAGTCATTCATCCTATCCATTGCTTCTAAATGGAAAAAGGGTTACACCAGTGCACCTCCTTCCTTTTGCTGCATACACTAATTTATTTATGTAAGAAAATCACTTTTTCTCACTATTCCCAGGTGACTTCATGCCCTATGGCCATTACAAAGCCTATCCATGTGGTTAATGCCCTTGAAACATATCACACCTGCTGAGGTATAGAACACTTCTTGGAGAAAAATGATGTGGCCTGTAAAGGCATACACTGTACAAGTAATCCCTTGCAGTCAGGCAAGGCAGACTGGGCACATCCCACCACAATCTGCTTACTGACTGCCAGCATGAGATATCACTGAGCACTGTGATTTAGCTCTTCTTGCCATGAGAGGTAGCCCTCACCTCTGTTCTCCACTGGCCACGAGTGCAAGAGAAACCAGGTTGCTTCTAAACCTGGGTCTCCCACATGGGCTGAGCCTGCCCTCCCCAGAATCCTCCTAGAAGTCACATACTCGGGGAAAGAATGACTCCCTATCGCCTGGCAAACAAGCTAAAAATATAAGTTATACCCTGACTAGCATCACCAGAATAAGAACCTGTAGACCTCCACACCAGTACAGTGACACAGCATGGGTGTCCACCTCACTATCTACTAGTTGTACCTAACAAGGTTTAAATGTATTTGGCTTTACTTTGTAACAAAGCTTGTAAATAGAAATGCTGATACTGAAGAATAAGAACTGCATTTATATACCACCTTTCACACAGTTAGAAGTCAGAATTTATACAATCTAAATTACAGTGGGGCTTGTCAGGGCTTAGCCCTCACAGCTCTGAAGTAAGCCCCTAGTAGCTCATGCATCAGTGCCATTGACTTGTTATGGGAAGGGGGGCTCTGTTTAAACATTTGATCCTCATGGGCCCCCATAGCTCCCAATGCTCATAAAGTGTAATTCCAACAATGACGGCTGTCTCTGCTACAGTACCAGTCATTGCTTTTTTAAACAAAATTATTCTAAAGTTTGTAACTTTTATTCAGAAAGACTAATACAAATTTCCCTTAACAGTGTACACTGGGACTGCTTACAATTCAGAGGTAACTACTACATAGGCACTCTAAGTCTTCTGATGTATGCCAGTCTTTGCTGTCTCAGCACATGACAAATCACCTCTGTGTACAGTATGTCACACATCTCAGTAATCCCCTGCTCACTCGCTTGGGAAGGAAACAAACTGAATTCTATAATAAGTGCCTCCTAATTTACAACTTTACTCACAGAACATCTCAAGTTGAGTAAGTGTTGCACAGACGGACCCCAAAGGTTACTTCCACTGTAAATACTAAGCATAATTAACTGCAGAAAGAGATTTCAAAGATATTAACTATAAATTACGAAATGATTATTAACTCTCCAATCTGTGATGAACTGCATAGTCCACAAGTCTTTTGCAACTGAGGCACATAATGAATGGGTCTGACACCGCAGCAATCTCTACAATTTTCATCCAGTGATTTTCTCACAGTGGTTGTCAATCGGCTCTGCAAGAAAGCAGGTCAAAAAATATAAAACGTTCTATTCAGCATAATAGTTAAACACACTCGGGTGTTAATTGCACTTCCAAAACGTGTTTGTGGCAACATATGAAACCTCTGCAGAAAGATTCATTTTACATTTTTAATGTCAACAGCATGTTTACTGCATTCAAACAAGCTAATCAGAATTTATCTTGCTAACAAATGTTAATAAAATAATCATCGGCACTCAGCGCCTGATGCCACATCACTGCTTTCTGATAAGACAGCAGGAGAGCCTGATTTATTACATTTCTGTCACTTCTGGTCAGAGCTGGGGATTTATCTCTGTGTGGCATTCTACTGTACCTTGCTTTTCCTGCAGACACTTTATCACTGCTGTTAAGAGATGGCCACTGCTGATATTCTATCTGCTGCTTTTTGTACTTAAAGAGCCCTCAACAGCACAATGAAATTGTTCAAACGATAAAATAAGTACAGCACACATTATTTAGCTGATAGCAAAACATATTGCATATGTCTTCCTCTCAACTGTTTTTGAGTATTTTATGAAAACTGGATCTCTGTCACTAGATCTCTGTCAGCTCTTGCTACTTGTCTATATTTGCCTTCATTTTTTTATTCAATAAGCTTTATTGTATTTCTTCTTTCTTTTAAAAAACAATACAAATTAACCATCAACCACAAAATCAACAAATTAAATACATCTGTTGTTATTATTAAATTCCCTAAAACCAATACTTATAATCTTAATCCCCCTTCTCCCCCTACCCCTATGTCTGCGACCTCAGATAAGAGAGAAACTGGGATTTCTCCATGTGCTACAAGATAGGTTTAATTACCCCACAGGGAGGATAGGGTATAAAATGATTCCAAGTATTACCAAAGGAATGTGGCCTATTTTGTATAGTTGCTATATGTTTTTCTAGTTGGATGGCCAGAAGGCTCTCTCAGTGCCACTTTACTATTGTGGGGAGAACATCATCTCTCCAATGTCGCAGCATCACTAGTTTCACCATGATTGCGATTAAGGTCAAGTGAGCTTTTCTAATTTGGGGGGTACCGTGGGGAAAATGCCCAGCAAACAACATTCAGGTGTAAATAAAGACTCTAGGCCCAAATGGGGGTCCAAAGTTTGTTTAATGGAACTCCAGAAAGCCTGGGTTTTAGGGCAGTTCCAGAGCAAGTGATAAAGGGAACCGATGGCCTCATTACATCTTGTACATAATGGGGATACAAATTTGCTCATTTTGTACAACTTTGCTGGTGTGTAAAATATAAATTGTGCATTATGTTGAACTGCACAAGTTGAAGCTGATCCTGCTTAATAAATTTATACAGATTCTGCCAGGAGACTTTCCAGAATTCACTATCTTCTGGCATGTGAAGTTCTTGGACCCAGTTGTAACAAATTCCCGAAGGAAGGTGTGTGTCTATAAACTGGAACTGTTTATGGAGCGCAGAAACCGCATGTGGTTGATGCGCTATAGACATTAGAGAGTCTACATCAGCTGAAGGAGTAATATTCCAGGGTTTGTTTTCCACAAAGGCGACTACATTTCTAAGTTGTAGGAATTTAAAAAAGTCCAGATTTTTAAATTGAAAACGCATCTGGAAACTAGGAAAAGGGACAATTCCATCTCCTTGGAGTAGGTCTGCAAGTGTGCAATCATCTAGTTGGCGGCAGAAGGTCTGAGGGATGGGATGGTGATCTATCTGGATCTGGGGATTATTGAGTATCGGCTGGATAGTAGACCTGCTCCAGGACTGTGACAAGTGTAGCTGTAATTGGTTCCAGGCTCAGAGGGACCATTCTATAGATGTATGCTGTAAGGATCTTGGGAGCTGAGAGGGTCGCAGGTACAGTAGGCTTCTCAAAGAGCAACCTGCCCTGGCTGCCAGTATCCTCTCAATGTCCAACCACAGTGGAATATAGGTATCCAAGTTGGGATGATTGAGCTTCTTGCCCCACTGAAGTAGTTTACTGGCATGCTGTGCCTCATAATACAAGAATATTGAGGGTAGGGATATGCCCCCTTGCATTTTGGGAGCAGTTAATTTGGTATAGGTTATACAAAAAATGATCCCTTCCAGAGAAACTCATTAAATGTCCTTTGTAGACTGCTAAACCAGCTCTTAGGAAGATAGAAACCCAACATGTCAAGCAGATACAACAGACGAGGTAAAACATTCATTTTGAGGATACTTATCCTGCCCCATAGGGATATAGAAGTGCTGACCATCTATCTAAATCTAATTTAAGGGTGGTTAACAAACTGGAGAGGTTCTCTTTAATCATAGTTGGGACTGAGCGCAAGATTTTAATGCCCAAATACGTCAGCACCTTAGGCTCCCACTCAAGGTCCAAGTCAAGGGCAACAGTTTTGGATACCCTGCTGTTTAATGGAAACACTTTGGTTTTGGAGGGATTTAATCTGTAAAAAGAGACTTTGAAAAAGTTGGCTATCTTTTGCAATAAAATGGGAAGAGACTCTTGCGGGTTCTCCAGGTGTATATCTGCCATTATAATTGGCAGTTTACTCACCTGGTAAAGGTGACTGCAATGAGCATCGCCTTACAGCATCCCCCATCCATTACCATCTGGGTTTACGTCCATCTCATAGGCTACTGATGCACATGTGAGCAGATGAAGAAATCCGATCTGCCTAGGTCCTCCTCCTTACCTCAGCTCTCCAGTTGGATTCTTCCAAAGCTGTAAACAATCTAGAGAAGTACTGCAGTAAAGCTTATGTTAAGAGATACTAGAACAAACAGTAGGGGAGAAAGATTCGAGGAAACTGATCTGGAACAGCATGCGTATTTATTTCCTATTTGCTACATGCTAATCTCTACCAGCCTGTACAACATGCACGATAAGGGCAAAATTCTGTCTCGACCTTTGCTGTCCATACTATTTTTCTTAGCTGGTACATCTTCTAGAACTCCTGGGTTGGTCCAAGGATGCTGTAAGGTGATGCTCATGCAATCACCTTTACCAGGCGAGTAAACTACCATTGCATATTGCATCACCTTACAGCATCCCCCATCCATTACCATCTGGGTGTTAAGAAGCAGTGAAATTAACTCTGGGTGGAAGAAGATGGTCCAGCTAGGAAGTCGCATGGTTCAGTAATACTTTTCTAGCAAAATTAGCTTTTTCTACATTTGAGACATCTAATCTGTAATGTCTATTAAAAGCATATATCAATGACCGTGTTGCGGCTGCACAAATGTCCTCAACTGTTGCCCTGTTTGGCTCCACCCAAGAGGTGGAAACTGCTCTTACGGAATGTGCTGTAAAGTCTTGGGGCTGAGGGAGGCCCCTCAGTTTATATGCCTCTGTGATGGTCTGTTTGATCCAGTGTGCCAGAGTGGATTGTGCAGCTGCTTGGCCCTTCCTTGGGCTGCTAGTGAGCGTGAATAGTCTGTTGGTTACCCTGAAGTGTTTAGTCCTGTCTAGGTATAATGTGATAACCCTTTTCATGTCCCAGTGTTTAGAGGTCGTGTCTTGGTAGTTACTGTTTTGCTGGCCCCATGCTGGCAGTTCTATAGTCTGGGATGTGTGGAATGGAGTAGCCACTTTGGGGAGAAAGGTTGGCACTGTTCGCAATGTTACTCCGTCGTTGTGGAACAAGAGGGAGGGTGATTTGCATGAGAGTGCCCTGATTTCACTGATCCTCCTTGCTGAGCAGACTGCTACTAGGAATACTGTTTTGAATGTCTCTCATTTTGGGTCGGTGGACTCCTTTGAGTCGAATGAAGGCTTAGCCATGGCATCTAGAATGGTGTTTAGATCCCAGGGTGGCACAGTCAGTTTGCATGTTGGGCGAATGTTAGCTGCTGCCCTTAGGAATCTGAGGATATTGGGGTGTGCTCAGGTGAGAAGCTGTCGAACAGACCCACCTCTGCCCCAATCGCTCCTGCTTGGACCCTGAGAGAAGACACCGAAAGGCCTTTATCTAGGCCCTGTTGAAGAAAAGCAAGTATATGTGGAATTTGCACTGGTTGGTCTGATAGGTGATTTTCTGCCTGCCATCTTAGAAAAATTCCTCATTGGTGGCTATATGTATTGGTAGTAGATGGGCGCCTGGACTGAATCATAGTATCAACTGCTTTTTGGGTGTATCCCTTGTTCAGCAGTCTTTGCCTCTCAGCAGCCAGGCCACGAGGTGGAGGAGGCGTAGATTCGGGTGTGCAATTGGACCCTGCATCAGGAGGTCCGCTCGCAATGGTATTGTCCAGGGGATGTTGATTGCCATGGCCACCAGTGTCGCAAACCAGTGTCTCCTGGGCCAGTAGGGGGCGATTAGAGCCACTGTGGTTCGAGAGTGGCGACTCTTGTTTAGGGTCTGTTGCAAAAGTGGGATTGGGGGAAGACATAAGCTCTTTGAAATTTCCAGCTTTGTGGGAGGGCATCCATCCCCATGGATTGTGGTTCTTTGAATCTTGAATAAAAGTGTGGCAGCTGAGTGTTCTTTGCCATCACCATTAGATCCAATTGTAATGGTCCCCAACATTGGTTGATTTGATGAAATACCTGAGGGTGTAGGGTCCACTCCCCTGGAGCGATGCTCAGCCAATCGGCCTGAATGTTCAGTTTCCCGGCCAAGTGTGTGGTGGTGATTGACTGTAAGTTGGTTTGTGCCCAGTTTAGGACCTTCCATGTCTCTTGCAGCAGATGCAGACTCCTTGTTCCCTCTTGATTCTTGATGTACGACACTGTTGCCCTGTTGTACAATCTTATAAGGACTCTCTTGTTGCATATTTGACTCTGAAAGTGATGCAGGGTGTGGTACACCACCCTCAACTCCAGGATATTTATTGACATTTTTGATTCTATCTGCGACATCTCCCCTGCGTGGGCCTATGGCCGAGAGTGGCCCCCCAGCCTGTAAGGCTTGTGCTAGTGTCAATAACCAGGTTGTGCTCTGTGTCTAGTGCTTCCCCTTTGGTAATATTGTGCTGGTTAGTCCACCATAGGAGAGACCTCCTGGCTGAGGGTGGTAAGTTGATTGGCTTGGATAGGTCATGATTCAATCTGTGACCTGCTTATATGGCGAGGACTTGTAGTGTCCGCATGTTCCACAGCACCCAGAGGACAAGTCCTATGCAGGGGGCCATCGAGCCGAGTGCCTGAAGAAGAGCAGCCAGAGTTGGGCTCCTGTTGTTGGCCAGGTTGTGAGCCTGTGATATGACTTTGTCCGTCCTCTTCTGTCAAGGTTTGACTTGGTTTGCCTTAGAGTCTATGATGGCCCCAAGATGCTCTATGGTTTGGCTGAGTGTTATAGAGCTCTTGTCCCAGTTCAGCACCCAACAGTGTGCCTGCAGGGTTGAGACAACTAGTTGGGTGTGTTGGTGTGCTAGGCACAGTGATCTTGCCCGGATTAGCCAATCATCCAGGTAGGGAATAATATGAATCCCTTTTTGCCTGAGGTGGGCTGCTATTGTGACAGATGCCTTCGTGAATATTCTAGGTGCTGAGGCTAATCTGAAGGGTAACATTTGGTACTGATAATATTGTCCCAAGATCTTGAAGCATAGGAATCTGAAGTGGGATGGTCATATTAGGATATGTAGGTATGCATCCTTCATATCTATGGACGTGAGGTAGTCGCCCTGTCATATGGATTGCAGTGTAGTCATGAGGGTCTCCATCTTGAATTTCTTCTGAAGAATAAACTGGTTTACAAACTTGAGGTTGAGAACAGGACGCATGTCCCCTGATTTCTTTGGAACCAGGGCTTGAAATAACCGGCTGTCCACCCGTCCCAGACAGCCATTTTTCATTTGGGACAGCCGTTTTGTGAAGTCCGCCTGTCCCTTGGACAGGCGGTTTTGAATTGATGCAGCCAGACAGTATTGGGCACTAGGACCCAGCGGCAGATGGGAGGTATCCGGACGACGTCATGTCGACATGACGCGTAGCTCCGCCTGCCGAAAAGTGCAGCTCCGCCTGCCCAGTCTTCCCACTGAGGGTCAAGTGACTGCAGCTACTAGTGTCACCTGACCTCTCTCAGTGGGCGGGAAGACTAACGGGCGCCGAACATGAGCAGTTGGGTATCCTGACTCACTCTCCTCACTTTCACTCTAGCCTTTGCATGGTGAGGAGCTCCGCGAGTAGGAGAGCGAGTGCTGTGCTGCCTTGTATATCGGGGGGACGAGTCAGCGCAGACGATTTCTTGTACAGCAGCAATATAATACACAACAGCCCTTTTCAGGGCTCTGACCTTTTATCTTAATCAATATAAAAAAAAAATTGAAACTGATCTTGCTGTCTGGGTCGGGGACAGACAGGACCTAAGGAGGAGGAGGACAGGGGAGAGGAGTGGGAGGGGAGTGGGGACTTATTATTTTGTTTTGGAAGACACAACTGGAAATAAATAAGTTTAAAGTGCTTCTCTGGTGACAGTTTAAAAAAATTAATCAGTCACACAGGGCTCAGGGCTACATTGAGGGCTCTGTAGTGCAGTCTGCTGCAGAATCTCATAGTGGTGGAAAACAAACTATCCATACTCCACTGCATGTGCTGATTTGCAGAAAGTCAGAGAGAAATAAAAATAAAACATTTTAATCAGGGCTTCTGGTAGTGAATAAGTTGAGTAAAAGACAGTGCCCCTATTACCATGAATATTGAGCATTAACCCCAGTGCCTCTGTTCAAATTCATTTGTGAGCAGCTCACTTCAGTCCACTTCTTTTATTCCACTGAGGTCAGTGCTCTCAAGGTGGGATTAAAAAAAGGCTTCTGGTCTGGTTTAACTTTGAAAAAAAAAAAGAGACTTCTGCCTTGAGGGGTCTGTGCTGCTGAGCTCTGTGTTGTGTCGCCTTTTGTTGATCACTCAGTCATCAAATTAGACCTCCACTGTATTTCTGTGCACTGCAATCTGCAAAAAAAGTATAAGGGGAGGGAGGAAAATATTGGGGGGACAACCAGAAAAACAAAGCAAAAATACGAAGAGTAAAACTAGGGAGGCTATCCCAGGGTATTGTGGTGAGAACTAAACGCTTGCCTAGAGTCTGTGTGTTGACTGAACTCTGGTGGTGTGGGTAGGTGAGTTCAAGGAGGAGAGGAGTGAAAAGAAACCAGTCAGGCACTGTCAGAAGGAGACAGGAGTCAGTACTACTCTGTACTGTTGTACACCTGAATAAATTCTCTGTTAACCCACTCTCTCAAAAAGCCATGTGATCTGCAAGTGGTCTGATTCTGAATAAAAATATATCTTGACTATGAGTGAAAAGGAGAGGTGAAGACAAGGCTCTAAGCTTATTGTTCACTCAGCCTGTGTAAAGCCCTCCAGAGCTGTTAGCTACAGCTTGAACCTTGAAGATAGATACTGATGGACTGACTGTGCTAACTTAAACTAGCCCTGTCAGCCTGCTGTTGTGCTCTGCCAGTGGACTAACTGAATAAAAGTAAAATTGGGTGACTGTGACAAGAAGGCACTGTCAAAGGGAGAGGAGAGGGGCTGAATTGAGCGACTCCGACAAAGTAAATAAGGAGTAGAAAAAAACAACTTGTTTCTGGGGTTTTGTTTTGTGGATAAAAAAGAAATACTAAATTAAAACAAGTATAAGGCGTGCCTGCAGTGCTTCTGCTTGAGAGATAAGGCTCTCTGTGGATGTGGAGGAGTGGAGAGGAGGACTAATAAAAAATACAGTGACTACTACTAACTAAGTATTCTTGGCTAAGTAAACCAAAAAGGGGAAAACATGTCTTTGTTAAAGTTTGGCTTTAAAAAAATTACAGGAAAGCCTTCAGTTTCAAGCCAAGAGGGAGGAGAAAGCTCGGGTTCCTCTATGTGTACTGCTTCTCCATTACTGACAGACTCAGTAGCACCAACTACTCACCCTGACCCCACCATTGTGGCCACAGATGTGACAACTTGTAGTGTCACTGCTGATATGCCAGCAACTCTCACTACTGTTGAAAGTGGGGCAAAAAGAAAAAGGGGGTTCCAGGAGACCTGGAAGAAAAATAGGGAGTGGCTACTATATGAGCCTGATGTGGGTATGACCTGCTCATACTGCAAAAATACTTAAGGGAGACAAACACTTTCATGAGTGGCTGTAAGAGCATGAGACTTGAAAATGTACGTTCTCATGAACTCTCCAAACCTCATAAATTAGCCAATGAAAAAAATATTGTGTGTAACACTGAACCTTCCAACTTAGCAATAGAACGAGGAATAATACAAATGGAAAAAAATTAGGCGACACAAGTAGAACATTTGTTTAGAACAACTCTTTATTTGATTAATTCAGAATGCCAATTCACAGATTTCCCTGGCATCTTAGAATTACAACATGTAAATGGTACAAATGTCGGAGTCAGTTATAGAAGTGACAAACAGGCAGCAACGTTCACACATTTTATTTCAGAATCAATAAGGATAAAAGATGCAAAACTGGTTAATAGTAACACTTTTATCTCTGTCTTATGTGACTCGAGCACTGATGCCTCAGTAATAGAAGAGGAGGCAGTTTATATTAGGACAATGGAAAATTTCCGTCCAGTTAACAAATTTGTTTCCCTTCAGCCAGTCTCTATTCCAAATGGTGAAAGCATTTATAACTCAATAGGTGATGCCTTAGAATTCACCTTGGACTGTAAAGACTGGAAAGAAAAAATTGTTGCTTTTGGATCTGATGAGGCACCCGTCATGTTGGGTAAAGTGACTGGGGTGTTTGGCAGGATTTTGAAAGACGTACCTTATTTGTTAGGGATTCAGTGCAGTGCCCACAAGTTGGAGCTTGCTATAAAGCAATCAGCAACATCTATTCCATACATGAAAACAACAGATGAAGTATTAATGGTTATCTATAAAATATACCATAAGTCTCCCAAAAACTGGACTGGTCTCAAAGAGTTAGCCAGTAATATGAGCTACACAATTCACAAACCAGTTAACGTGTCAGGGACCCGGTGGGTTGCACACAGAGAAAGGGCTCTGTCTGTTATTCTGTCCAGCTACAAGGCCTTAGTTGTACATTTACAGCACATTGCTTCCACACCAGGGCAAACAAAAGATCAGGCCAGTGGGTTGTTCAAAACAATAAGTACTGTGAGATTTGTCCTCTTTTCTCAGTTTCTGGCTGAACACCTTCTGTCATGATGGCCTTCAGTCTAACTCTCACAGAGACAGCTCAACAGTAGAAACAATAGTCAGTAAGGTTGAAAGCACAGTGCTCTGGCTGAGAACTACCCTGTGCAGGATAAACTTGACAAAGTCTGTAACAAATTGCTCTTGCTCCCTGACTCTGACACAGCTGACAGTGACACTAGCACAAGTCGACTGATAGGCTCAGCCAGTACTCAGGTTCAGTACCGTGGATCTGATATCTTCCTTAACTTAGAAAGGGGATATTCTATAGATAGAACCAAACAGGCAGTGTTGCGTGATGTTATAAGCCTTCTTTCATCAACAATTGAAAGTATTAACTCACGATTTTCCAATTTTAAAACAGACAAAGTCCTACGGTCATTCAGTATATTTAACCCATTACAGTTACCAGATAGTGACCAACTAGCTCCTTTATGGCAATGAGGAAGTCAGAACCTCACAGAGCACTACAGTGACCTACTGAAGAAACACAATCATAATGTAAACTTGATTGAAGCGCAATGGTTAGAGCTTAAACCACTTATGAAAAAATCACTGAATGAGCTGTCTCCGAAATTTCACTATTTGGATTTCTGGCAAAAAATTCTCCATAATGATGCACATGAACAGCGATTCCCTGATATTCTGGTCTTAGTCACAATAGCTCTACTGATCCCAACCCAAACTGCAGTAGTTGAGAGAGGATTCAGCTTGATGGGCAGAGTGAAGTCTGACTGGTGGTCCTGTCTGTCTCCTATGACTACATCTGAACTAATGTGTGTCAAGCTGTCAGATGCTAACGTTGCTACATTTGACCTGCAGGATGCCATAACACTATGGTTCAAATCTGGAAAACAAAAGAGAAGACCTCATGTGAGACCATATGGCTGCAGACTAGATTTAAGTTCTGATTCAGAAATAGACTAGACTCAATCAGTGTTTTACCTTGAAAAATAACCCCCCAAAAGCAACAGTTTTCTCTATGTCCACTTTACAGTCCATTTTATGTTTTAAGTTTAAAATTCACCTCACAACAATGTGGACAGGTAAAACTTTGTCCGGACAGGCAACATTTACATCCCACCTGTCCCTCGGACAGGCATCTCAAAAAAATTATTTCTAGCCAAATTGGAACCAAAAAGAAAATTTAATATATGCCCTGATCCCTTTCTCCTGTGGGCACTGTGGCAATTGCCTTGTTGACCAGGAGACTTTGTAAAGTAGATCTCACTGCTCATATTTGTTCTGGCTGATGTGATACTGGGGACACCACAGCTCTGTTCACGAGTGGCTTCTGGTTGAACTCTATCGCGTATCCTTGAGAAATGACTTTGAGGACCTATTTGTCATCTGTTGTCTTGCTCCAGACGTGTGTAAACTGTAGGAGCCTTGTTCCTATGGGTAGGTGCTTGAACAGGTGTGCCAGTAAACAGTCCTGTGTGGTGTGCGATGTCTGCTGCCTCGAGTCAGCTGGAGTGTGATCCACCTCTTGAGGAGCTGTAATTGTGCCTGCCTCCTTGACCTCAGCCGCATGGTTTTCCTTATCCGGTTTTAGAAGTATGCCAGTTTGAAGGAGTAGGGCTTGTTTTGGTAGTATTGGTTTGTAGGTCTCCTCTCGTGTCTCCTCAGTAGGCAAAATCTGTCCCGGAAGGTGGGCAGATAGGTGTTTTGGAGTTCCTGTCCTGTCGTGGCTTTTCCTGTCACCTTTGTTCTTAACGTATTTCTCCAGGCCTTCGCTCAAAACCAGGTTCCCTTTGAACGGCAGCTTGTTCAGCATCGTCTTTGATTCAGAGTCCGTATTCCAGATCTTTAGCCATATAAGGCATCTAGCTCTGTTAGATAGCATAGCCAATCTGGTTGTCATCTTTGGGGCATCAATAGAGGCATCCACTGCGTGCTTGGCGCCTGAATGCGCGTGCTTGATGTCTGCTTGCTTGGATTCTGGATCTAGAGTTGGCACCAGTTTGAGCCAGGTGACTAATGCTCTGGATGTATAAGTCACTGCTGTATTAGCTCGGCATGCCAGGCCTGTCATTTTGAAGCACTTCTTCAGATACTCCTCCATTTTCTTGTCTGTGGAGTCCCTCGGGGGTGTGTTAGTTTCCAATGGAAGAACAGTCTTCTTGCATAGCCAGTAACTTGGTGGGCGACTGTGGGTGGGGTGCACCAGGTTTTACTTGACATCTTCCTGGATAGGACAGAATCTGTCAAAGGTGCACCTCTCTGCTATTCTGGCCGGGTCAGGCGACTCCCACTCCTTAGTGATGACCTCCATCAGGGACTCACAGCTGGGAAAGTGCTCATCCTTTTTCTGCTTTGCTCCGATGAGGGGATTTAATTTTGACTGTTGCTTAGGCTCTTGGACCTCAAACCCCACTGTCTCTTTGACTGCTCTTAGGAGCTCTGGGAGAGACTCAACCATAGTTAGCTTCTTAGTGAATGTGAGTTCCTCATCTTCTTCCATAGGAGTGTCTTCCTTGCCTGCATCCAAGTGAGATTAGTCATAGGGCGGAGAATAAGGTGGGTTGGGTTTACCACCGATACCGCCGTTGTTTGATGTGGAAGCTTGGTTCTCTCCTTTCTTCCCTGAAGCTTTAATGATTGGTTGTTTCTTGCTGGTATCAGAGGATGTGTCCTTAGGTGTATTGAATAATGCTTCCACTCTCTCCAAAATTTCCAGCATCACTGCCTGCTGAGTCCTAAAGAACTCCTCGGCAGTAGAGGGTAATTTCTCTGTTGCAGCCTCGGTGAACTCCATGTCCAGGTCCTGTTCCTGTTCACTTTATACCTCTGTGTCCTCCTGTTGCTTGCAACATGTTGGGCAGCAGAGCCCTGACAGATTGGGGAGGACAGCAATTTGGCATGACCTGCATTTCTTGGTCTTGGCCATGGTTGAATCTGTGAAGGGAAGGGGAAGCAGAGACAGGGTGTATAGCAAGGCAATGACCGAGACTGGATTACTGTTATTTCTTAGAAATAAACCCCACATCAGCTGAGCTGTGTGGATATAAATATATACATGTATATGTAGCCACCTTAACTGAGGTCAGAGAAAGACCCTTGCGTCGGGTCTTACATAAGCCATTTAAACCACGAATCAGCAGTATAATATCTGGCCACGAATATTAATAATTGCCAGTAGCAACAATAAGTTGTAATTCACTGTCATGACATATTGGCCGCAGTCACAGAAAAGGTGGTAGTATTGCTTTAAATACATGCATGAGCTCTTTAAATATATGCATGTGCTCTGGTGGCCACTTTAAAGCATAGGGCAGCAATTTACTGGTAAATGGAGCCCAAGCCTTGTACCCATACCTCCTGAATTGGCAATGCTTAATTGGCAGTGCTTCCCGACTTAGAGTAGTTTGTGCTCAGAGGAAATCCCCCTTGCAATTACTAGATATAGATAGGGCAGGAGTGCTAGGTCTCTTCAAGGGTAAAGGGAGAGGGCTAGTTTGTTGGAGCAAGATACCAGCACTCAGATGGCTGCTGCTACCTTATTAAGATGGCAGATATGTGGGAGGAGCATATGCATGAGTGTGCTGGTGTCCACAGATCACATTGCTGGGAACCACTTAATTTGAAAGTGCCATTAGTAAGATGGTGACCGTGACATCAGCACTCATGTGCCTAAACATCGTGGTCACGGGCAAGGGGCCCTCGGAACAAGATGTATGCATCAGATCAGTGGAATGGCCAGGAAGAAACAGAGAAGCAAGATGTGTCTGACTCTTGCTGAGGAGTAGTTAGTGACTAGCAAGGAGTGGGGCTGATGAGGAGCGGGAAATATGTAGTCGCACCAGGTGAGGACTTTCTCATTGTTAGTACACTAAGGACCAAAGGGTAATTTGGTGTGAACAGGATAATTTACGAATGCACTGCCAGGAGTATAAAATTAGGTGTGGAGGTCTGGTGCCTCGGTAGGGTCCTCTCGCAAGGGGACCCTACCCATGCTCAGGATCTTGGAACCGCTCACAAGGGGTTCCAAAATCATCAGTACTGTCTGGGTTTGAAGGGGGGAGGGAGGAAGGGCATGGAACGCTGTGAGGCACCATATTTAACAGCCTACAGATGCATAGTAACATTAACGCTGTACTCACACACTGAACCCTAATGGCTTCAAATTCAGAGAATACCATGAAACAGTACTAAAATACATATGCCTATCCAGCTAGTGACACAGCAAACCCAAGGAACCACAACTCAAAGCCTGCAATAAATCTAGGTTGAGCAGCAAAACCTGGATTAGGCAAATCATAGGTGAGGAAATCGTAGCTGAGGTATAGCAAGCTGTTTGAAACTAAACTCTCTCTGTAGATAAGACACCACACTGAAGACTGGGCTGCTGAATCAAAATAAATCCCATTTCTGTGCTTAGTCATCTATTAATTTAAATATTTAAATGCCAAGTAGCAAACAATAGGAGCAGGGATCACTTAAATCATATTACTGCATTGCAGAGCAGCTACTGAATACAGTAACCACCCTGCCTTACAACTAATAACTGCATACTGTTGAAGTGACAGCAAAAACCTTAATTTATTTCCTTACCTTTTGTGTGGAAGCTGAGGAGCTAGGCAGGGTGTGTGTAGCCTCTGCAATGCACATTAAGCGACTGGAGAGCTGAGGTAAGGAGGAGGACCTAGGCAGATCGGATTTCTTCATCTGGTCACGTGCATCAGTAGGCTATGAGATGGACGTAAACCCAGATGATAATGGATGGGGGATGCTGTAAGGTGATGCAATATGCAATCCTCTCATGTGACATCAGAACTGGCTACTGTAGAAATTATGTTGATGTCACAAGAAAGGGTTATGATGTCACTTGTAGGCAAGGAAGGAAGTAAATAAACTTGCAGGCAAGAAGACTTAGATCAAGTGACAGAGAATCATTTCTTCATGCAAATGTCCTTAGTAATAAAGAATAAAGGGAAGGAAATACACAGAATATCTGAATTACAAGTTGAATAATGTCTAAATGTTATATATTTTTTTACAGTTTTATATGTGATGTTAAAAGCTCTTTAATAGATACACATACTTCACTAATAGTGCAACACAAAAAAAGTAGATAAAACAGCTGTAACAGCCTCTACCAGACTAATACGATCTGGACAAGTAACACCACGATGGAAGTTACAACAGCAGAATGTTGCATGGAATAAGGCCCATGGAGGTTGCAGTCTGTCTGTTTTTTTTGTTTTTTTTTTATGAAGAATCATATTAGCCTCTGGGTATTCTACTAGTTGGCGCCAATGAAGATTTACCATACTGTAGCTGCATGTTTTACAATTGATAAAGCTGTTCACGGCAAGATGTACTCCTGCTACTCTGTGGCTTGTTAGCAAATTATATACTCTGTTCTCCTCCAAGAATTGTGGACCAGTAAAACATAGTACAACAAACTGCATCATTTGATTCAGTAAACAGAGGAACCATTGCTATATCTCCGTGGCAAGTCAAACTGGAAACAGGATACAAGATTCATTTCAGATGTTCGTCTATGTGGGACACTAAACCACTGGGTGTAAAATGTAAGGGTCAAATGAAAAAAAAACAGTGGGTCGTATTGTTCAGCAGACCCTAGATTCCCAAAATAGCAGTTTCAATCCTCTATAACAGTGAGTAGGTTGTCCACAAGGTACAAGAAAAGGTGGGTCAAAATTAAAACCTGTGTGCCAATTGTCCCAATTCCTCGCCCAAAAATGAACCCTGAGGCTATGGTATTGTCAAGACTGCAGTACCAATACACAAAATTCCTTATATATAATGACAGTCTGGAGGAGTTGAATGCCCAAGGTGAATCTACAGCATATGACCTGCCTGTAGTATAATATGTACTTACATTAAAATCTTATTGCCTGTAGAATAAAGACATAAGGGAGGAGGGAGGGAGGAAGCAAGGCTAGGCAAGGAAAAGAAAGGAGGGGAGGGAGAGAAGAGGGGAAGGAAGAGAGATGGAGGAAGGAAGGAAGTCATGAGCAGCTGCATCAGCCATAAGACAAGCACAGGGAGGTAGACTGAGATTGTGAGATGTTAAGGAAAGCTCTGGAAGGTTAAGGACAGAGAGAAAGAGAGCCGATTAACTACAGTGAGGTTAAGTGACTTACTCAAAATCACACAGTGAATAATTGGAAGCAATAGAATTCATACTTGGGCCTCTAGGTTCATAATTCTGAGCTCTACTCACTAGACTACACTACCTCATGGATATGTTTTGTGAGAGGGGCAGTACAAAGAACTCTCCACTGGAACATGTTCTTAAAGCATCTGGGTTCCAAGCAAGAAGGCACAAAACAGAGTGCAAACTGTTCTTGCTAATTTACCACATTTCTTGTACTTTACAAGAAATAACTTTGACACACCAGAGAAAGAGAGACAAAGAGAGAAGGAGACAGAGACAGAGACAGAGTGAGAAAGAGAGAGAGACAGACAGATCGAGAGAAAAACAGACAGAGCCAGGCATGTGCTACTTAGTTTGCTTTCACTCTGCAACAGAAAGTTAACACTGCTGTTAAAGGAAACACTGGATACTGAAAAAGGGCATCAGCTGGTCTAGAAATGCCTGATTAGGGCTTTTGCCATGAAAGTATAATTGTTAAGTACCTTTGGCATACTTTATTTCCTTTTGCAAGACCCATGCCAACCATCATGTCTAAGAGCTGCCGCAGCAATCTCGCACATATCAGGTGACTTCTAGCATGTGGGGTATGCTAATGAGGGCAACAAACTAATGCCATTAATTGGTAGTCCTCATTAGCATACCTTGCGCACCGGAAGCTCCTTGGTGAGTGCAAGATTGCCATGGGCAGCTCAGACACATGTCGGTCAGTGTGGGTCTTGCAAAAGGAAATAAAGTATGTGAAAGGTACATAAAAATGATACTTTCATGGCAAAAGCCCTAATCAGGCATTTCTGAACCAACTGCTGCCCTTTTTATAGTATTCCTTGTTTACTTTTAAACCAGAGAAAACAAGTAGTGGTAGTGCCAGCAGGTGGCATGCATATATTATACCACTAGAACAATGCAAAGCTCAGATACATAACATTTTCTCCCCACTTACTGTAAATATGGATCACAACTACAATTACAATCATCCAACACTTGAGGTAGGGTACAAGGCTACCTTTAGACCTTGAGCTACCCAGTGGATTATTCTGCCACCAAAGAAAAATGTTTGTTCACAAACACTAAATAACATACTGCATATTGTTCACTTTAGTAACTGTTCAGCAGTTGCTCTTTTTTTTTTCTTTCTCTTTTGGTGAGTTTGGCACAGAAGCCAGTAACACATAGATTGCAGCTGCAGAACATCTGAAGTCTAACCAGTTTCTTGCTTCCTAATCCACTCTAACAACAAACCATAGTTCAGGTGGCAATCCCGGCACAGGTACACCGATCTGGGCAGCTGAGGCTGGTAACTCATCTATTTATTTGAAATTATTCCAACTGGGGCATAACCCCATGAGATGCAGGATCTTGTTTTCATAGGGGTCCCAGGGAGCACAGTAGCTGTCTGCAGGTCAACATAGTCCTCCACAGATAGTTACAGTCCACCACATATAGTGACAAACAGGCTAAACTATACACAGGAAAACACACAAACTCTAAACATAAGTACATCCAAACAGTATTCAAAACAAGCTAACAAAGTGGGTTCATTGCAAACAAATAGTATGAGTATAGTTATGTAACCACCCCCACCAATGAGGTGTGCTGAAGAATCCTGGAGATAGTAAAGGGCAAAGTCTGTTATGCCTTTGGCTGAATGGTGCCTGGGTTCGTGGTTAGCAATGGGCCTGGAAAGTAATTTGGAGCCTCCACCTATGGGGATCCTTATGACAGAGCACTGCCAGGGTGTTTCCCCACAGGAAATAAATACAAGCCCCCCCAGGAAACACAATAACAAAACCTCCTCCTCACTTGTCACTGTAAGCATGCAAATAAACAGCAAGGCAATAATGGCAAAATATGTCAGCAGTTGCAAAAAAAAAAAAAAATAACCAATGGGTTTATTTTAGAGTTGGAGAACAAGGTAGTGGACAAGGGAAGCAAAGGTAAAAATAAACAAAGACAGCAGATTACATTCACCCCCACCGTAAGGTATGTCTCAGCATCTCTCCCCACATTGGTACTCCAGAAAACTCCACAGTCCCTCTGGGAGTTCCCAATTACAGTCAAAGTGTGCATCAGAAGAAGAGTTGCAGGCCTGTGATGCTTAGACCTTGGTGCTGTACCATGTAAATTTGGCTGTTGGCTGCAGTTGCTGACTGGCAAATTACACAATTGGAAGTACACTGAAACAATGGCTCCTGGCTGTAAACTGTAGCTATGGACTTGATTCTAAGGTTGTGCAGGAATGCCCAGAAAGTATCTATCTAGCTAGTTAAACAACAGAAATGATATGTTCTGTGGGCAAAACTCACTACTTAAAACCTTTAGATTACAGGCTGGTGTTGTTTCCATGGGAATGTCTCCCCTGCTTAGGCAGATGATGGCTGGATGGCCTTTTCTGTAGGCTGGACACATGTGTGGTAAGTCCAATGCACTCCTGGTGATGAAGGGTGTGGGCCATGATGGCACTGGATGGTGGGAGCTTTTTCTGTAAGCTGGTTACAGATGTGGTGGACCCAACACACTTCCAGCTGGCAAGCGGTGCGGGCTGTGATATTCCAGATGATGATCCTTTTCACCCCAGAAGGGGACTTGCCTTCACCCACTCCACCAGGCAGGCAGTCACTCAGGATCTAACTGGTTCAATCTCCTGTCAGGGTAAACTCCTAACAGCAGCAGAAGGCAGTGGCTCACCACCTTCCCAGATGCAGAGCGGCTTTAAGGCAACCCCTGCTCTAATTCGGAGCTAGAGCCCAGGCTTGGCACTCTAGCTGCATCAGTGCCCTTTCCAGGGGTCTCAAGTCTGTTCTGGGCAAACTTTCTAGTCAGACAGGAATAGCAAGTGAGAGCTATTCACAAATGTTCTCCTCAGAAGTTCTGTTTCAGACAAATCTGCTCTATTGGCATGTCTTTTCCTTGTGCAGATCAAGAAGCAAATGGTTTGATACCTTCTATTGGACCAACTTAGATGTCACAAAAAGAAATGCATGCCTAAGCTTTTGGACCAACCAAGTCCTTACTTGGAAGCTTAAGACCATTTGGTCATAAGCTTCTGAGGAAGGACATGGTTGGTCCAAAAGCTTAGGCATTCATTTCTTTTTGTGACATCTAAGTTGGTCCAGTAAAAGGTATCAAACCATTTGCTTCTTGAGCTGTTCTTACAATGACCAATACAGCAACTAAACTAAATCTTCCTTGTGCAGAAATTTATGGATTAAAAATCAGTGCCTAGCATCTCATGCATTATTCATTATGTTAAACCCCTAGATCCTGCCAGTCTGGGAGAGGGGAGCAGATGGACGGAAGGTCAGAGAAGGGGAGATAGGGGACCTAAACACGTGGCTCAAGGGCTGGTGCCAGGAAAAAGGACACAGATTTGTAGGGAACTGGCAACAGTTCTGGGAGCGAAAGTTCTTTAAATTTGATGGACTGCATCTGACTAAAGAGGGAGTCAGTGCATTGGGGCAGAAGTTTGACGTCTTTGCAGAATATTTAAACTAGCAAATGGGGAGAGGGTGCAGCACCCCACACGCGATGGAAGAACACCTCCTCCCTCAGCTAGTGGTCAAACAGGAATTCAGCATGTTTGCTGCTCATTTGCATCACCAGGTAAGAAAAAGGTTTGTCTCCCACACGACGACAGGGGTAATGCCAAACTTCACCCAACAACTAACACACCAAAATCTGGCCAATGGAAAATCATGTACACAATGCTCACAGCCTGGGAAATAAGATCCCAGACCTGCAGGCATAATGTCAGAGGCTAAACTGGACATAGTAGCATTAGTGAGATGTGGTTTACCAGTAACCACACTTGGGAGACTTCAGTACCTGGCTATGGTATTGTCCAGAAGAGACCGAGGAGCAAAAGGGGGAGGGTGGCCCTGTATGTTAATGAAAATATCAAAGCTACAGAAATTCAGAATACACATAAGGAGCCAGAAGAACTGTGGGTCACCCTGGAAACAGGAAATGGGACAGCCATAAGAACTGGGGTTGTCTACAGGCCCCCAGACCAGAGGGAGGACATAGACACATTACTGTTAGAAGATATACAAAACATGACAGCTAAAGGGGAGGTTCTGATAATGGGAGACTTCAACATTCCGGATACAGATTGGTCAATACCAGCAGGAACATCTGCCAGAACTAGACTCATAGTGGATTCCCTGCAGGGGGAGGGCCTCAAACAACTGGTACAGCAACCCACAAGAGACAGGGCTATCCTAGATCTAGTACTGACTAACAAAGAAGGGATCACAGATCTCCAGGTAGAAGGTCACCTAGGGCCAGTGACCATCACATGGTATGGTTCAATTTGCTACTACATCTAAATCATCCCATTCCAAGGCAAAAATATGGGACTTCAGAGGAGCTGACTTTGATAAGATGGCCAACAGAGTTAAGCTAGCCCTGGCAAAAAGAAACACAGGTGAGGGGGTACAGGCAAAGTGGGCAAGCATTAAGGATGCAATACTTGAAGCAACATCCCATTGTGTTAGACAGAAAAGGAAGTGCAAAAGAAGAAGGAAACCACTTTGGTTCTCACATACAGTAGCAGAAAAGGTCAGAGCCAAAAGGCTGGCCTTCAGGAAATATAAGGGAACACAGCGGGATGAAGATAGGGAGGCATACCAAACTGCCCTAAGGGAAGCAGGTAAGGCAGTAAGGCAGGCAAAGTCCCAAACTGAGGAAACACTAGCACGAACAGTAAAGAAGGTGACAAGACTTTCTATAGATACATTAGTGAAAGGAGAAAGTCCAGAGAGGATAAAGTGTTTAATGGAGAAAAGGGAGCATGTGAGGAGGAGGACCGTAAAGGCATCTATCCCAAATAGATACTTTGCTCAGTATTTACTGAAGAAGAAGGTAGGGCAGGGCCACAGCTCAGCATCATGGACACAGGGAGGAGGTGAGCACTACTCCTCTACAAAAGAAAGGGTCCTACAAGAGCTTGCTAAGCTCAGGGTGGATAAGGCAATGGACCTGATGGCACATCCCAGGGTACTTAAGGAGCTAAAGGAGGAACTAGCAGAGCCATTAGCAGAATTGTTTAGTGAGTCTCTGAGCACAGGAGAGGTCCCAGAAGACTGGAGAAGGGCTCATGTGATCCCGCTCCACAAGAGTGGTAGCAGGGAGGAGGCAGGGAACTACAGACCAGTCAGTCTTACCTCAGTAGTGGGCAAGATTATAGAGGCTCTCCTTAAGGAAAGGATAATGCAACACCTGGAATCCATAGGGGCAGAGGATCCAAGACAGCATGGGTTTAAAAAAGGAAGGTCCTGTCAAACTAATCTCATAGATTTCTTTGACTGGGTAACCAGAGTGGTGGACCAAGGGGGAGCAGTTGATGTCGCCTACCTTGACTTCAGTAAAAGCTTTTGACACTGTTCCACATAGAAGATTGATAAATAAGCTGGGTAGGCTCGGGTGGTCAGAAGTTGGTCAACTGCGGCAAACTGGTTGACAGGCAGAAAACAGAGAGTGGTGGTAAATGTATACAGTCAGAAGACATGCAAGTCACAAGTGGGTACCTCAGGGATCAGTCCGGGGCCAGTCCTCTTTAACATCTTCATTAGTGACCTTGCAGATGGACTAGAGGGTAAGGTTTGTCTGTTTGCAGATGACACCAAGATCTGCAACAGAGTAGATGATCCAGATGGGGTGGGCAGAATGAAAAGAGATCTGGATAAACTAGCAGAATGGTCAGAAGAGTGGCAACTGGGATTTAATGCAAAGAAGTGCAAAATCATGCACATAGGGAAGAGAAACCCTGAAGCCACCTATAGGCTGGGAGGGGAGTTGCTAGCAGTCACAAAGGAAGAAAGAGACTTGGGCATCATCATCACTGATGACCTAAAATCATCCAAGCAGACCTCTAAAGCAGTAGATAAGGCCAGGTGGGTGTTAGGGTGTATTAGTAGGGGTATCACAAGTCGTAAGAGGGAGGTAATAATCCCTCTGTACAAGACACTGGTTAGACCCCATCTGGAGTACTGCGTGCAGTATTGGAGGCCACACCTTCACAAGGACATTAACCAAATTGGAGGCAGTCCAGAGAAGGGCAACCAAAATGGTGCAGGACTGCATCAGAAGACATATGAGGACAGATTAACGGAGCTCAATATGTATACCCTTGAGCAAAGGAGGGAGAGAGGTGATATAATCGAGGCATTCAAACACCTTAAGGGCATAAACAAGGTGAAAGAGTCTAACATGTTTAAATATAAGAAAAATAGCAGGACAAGAGGACACAGCATGAGATTAGAGGAGGCTGATTAAGGGGTGTGAGGGAAATTCTTTTTCACAGAAGGGTGGTGGATGCATGGAATGACACCTGAAGTAGGTGGCTATGAATACAGTGCAGGGCTTCAAACAGGCATGGGATAGGCATAAGGGAGCAATACAAATGACTATGAATAGATAGGCCACTGACAGAGCAAAGGCCGATGGCACATTTATAAGGTAGAAAAAGAAATGGGCAGACTGGATGGGCCTTGCGGTCCTTATCTGCCGTCAACTTCTATGTTTCTATGTTTCTAGATCTCAGTGGTTGTAAGTCTGAGGTGAAAAGCTTACATACAAGTCCTGAGCCAGCATGCAACTCAGAGCTGTTTTGCAGAGCTGAGCTCCAAACAGATGTCAGTTTCACACGGACAGGATGTACTAATTTATTTGTTTTACACTTTGTGCAGCTTTGAGAGCTGCTTGAAACCGAGCAACCTCCTTGATGTAGGCTCCCCGCCCCTGAAGGCAGTGTAGGGGCCAGTTGTGTGAAGACAGGTGATGGTGCACTGGCCATGGTGAGAAGGGCACTGAACAAGCCCAGAGAGCAAATGACAGTGTCCAGTCCAGCCCTGGGTACCGCAGCTGCAGTCTGGACTGGGACTGGGGTGAAAGAGTGGTGCAAGGGAAGCTGCCTGTAGTGCTTTGGAGACAACCTAAAGGCAAGACCTCTTTCAGGTGGGGCTACATCTATGCAACATGATCATGGTCAGTTAGATGGGGACTCTGGACCAAAACAAATACAGAGAGTTCAAAGGTAACTGGAAAGATGGAACTTACACATTTGCAAGCTAGAAGCACTCCTCAGCTAGACAGGGAGTTTGTTCCATGTGTCTGGTGCTGCAAGTGCAAAGGCCTTTCTACCAAATGCATGCTTCATCATGGGAACTGAGAAGGCAAGTGCTGCTGTTGAACAAAATGAGTAGGCACTGCTTGGTTGTATGAGGAGGGCTAGGAGATACACAGGCTTTTACTTGTGCACAGTTATACAACAAAGAAAATCAATGCTAGTCATGTCTGCTTGAGGAACTTGTCCAGTTATGCTGGTGATACAGCAGACAATGATGGGTAGACCATTCGCAGGAGAAGATGAACCTGCACATCTTTTTGTACAAATGATCCAGGCTCAGCAGAGTGGTTTTACTTCCACAGTGATATACTGTATGATGTCTCTATACTCAATGGAAGGGAGCAGGAAGTGGGAGACTACCTGCTTCCTTACGTCAGCACTGAGGCAGCATTTAGACTTGTTCAGAAAGTTGAGCTGGGATCTATGATTAAGATGTGATCAACATGCCTACTGCATGTAAGTGATATATGAAGGCAAATTCCTAGATATTTTAATATGTTGACTTGCAGTAGTATTGCCATCTGATGTTATGATTGCAAGTGGATCAGCTGAATGAGTTAAGCAAGTTCCAGGATCCAAACACCACAGACTTAGTTTCGGTTGCATTAAGGATCAGGTGCTTGTTGATGAGCCAGGAGGAGACTGCCCTGAAATCAGATTGGAGTACTGTATTAAAAGAGTACTACAGTCAAAATTTGCAAAACCACTATGTTGTGCAGCGAGTTTTGATTCATGTGTGTAGTACTGGAGGGTCCTTCCCTTTGGTTGCTATTAGGATTTTTTTTCTCGAAAATTGCCTACTAGTCTTATGGCCTGTTAGCATGGTTTATTGCTCTTCTTTTCTTGCAATGCCTCCTGTTTCATTTGACAGTGCTGTTTCCAGGACCACTGATTCAGTGAGGGAAAATACTGCAGCAGTAATCTGCAGATAGGAGCCTGATTTTCAGCCTTAACTAAATAACTCTAATTCAATGTTTTTGTTTTCTATGTGTGTGTCTAGGTCTAGCCAACAGGAGTAAATGTGTTGCTTCTAAAGCTTTTCGGTTCATTAAACTATAGACAGTCATAAAAGGCACACAAATCACCTCAGGTTATCAATGCTATAATAAGTGAAGACTCCAGCTGTTTTCTTACAGAATAACCCACTCAGTTAGCCCTCAAATGTTTGCTAAACTGTAAATATAGCCTTCAGTGCTCACTGGATAAGGAAAGTTACTTAAAATCACAGTTCTTGCACTGTAAAATTGACTCCTAACCAGTACTTGCTGAATTTATGGTCCCAGATACATCACTGTCACATGGGACAGGAGGCATTGTAAGAAAAATATGTGGCATGAAAAATGCTAATGTGACGATCCACAGGGGCCATAAAACTAGCAGGTAAATTCAGAAAAAAAACTCCTAATAGAAAACAAAGGTAAGGACACACTAGAACTACACATAAATCACAGCACTCTGCACAACATATGTCTTTGCAAATTCTGACTGTAGCACTCAGACATTGCTGCTACACTGTAAAGTAATAGAATATGGTGTCATCTGCATACATATGTAGCTCAAACCCCCCGTTCTGTTTCAGGTAGCATTAACAAAAATGGAGACTAGCAGTGGGCCAAGGATTGAGCCTTTAGGAACCCCAGGATTTAAGACAGCAGGTCCGAATGTATGAACACTAGCTAGGTACAGTTACTCAAGTAGCTTTCAAACCATTTAATGGCTGGTTGGCTAAGACCTACAGTCTTCAGCTTGAGAAGGACTACTACATGATCCACCAAGTCACTATAGCTTACAGGTTAGAGTAATGACCTGTGGGGATTTGATTCTCATGACCTCCACTTGCATACTGTGTTACTCGAAGCAAGTCTCTTAACCTCCGCAGTGCTCCTGGATCACCCTTGAAAACAGGTACTTGTTCCCAGTGGGCTACCAAAAGGATGAAAAAAAGTTGAAAGCCTTGGAGAGATCCACAAAGATGGCCCCAGTGAGGAGATCATTATCCACGGCTATGTGGAGATCATTGGCAACTTTGAGCAATGCAGATACGATGGAATGCCCCTTCCTAAAGCAAACTTGCACAGGAGAGAGCAGATTTGGCATCTCAGTCTGCACAATCAGCTGCGAATGACTGCACTTTTCAAGAACCTTGGAGAGGGCAGGAAGGACCAAAAATGGGTCAGTATTGATTCAGATCCTGTTTAGCCCTTCCTTTGTGGAGGGACACACGTCTAGAACATTTCCAGACAGTAGGTATCTCACCAGAGGCAAGGGAAATATTTAACAGCATGGTAATTGGGATGCAGATTTGATGTGTCACAAGGCAGAGAAGCCTTACGTCAAGGGAGTCAGCACCAGCATTCTTGTTTGGGATGAGGCTCTTTAGTGCATGGAGGACCTCTGCTTTAGTGATTTTCTAGAAGCTGAAGATTAACAGATCATGTTCGTCAGGCTCTGGAGCTGCTAGGTGACAGAACAACCATGGATGGCACCAAGGAGCTCTGGACCTTGGCAGAGATTCTGAGGTTAGTGAAGTGAGTGTTAAAGGAATTCATGATGTCTGGAAGAGGGGTGCAAGGTCTCCAGAGGCTTTCTTCTCCATAGATTCTGTATCTGCAGTCATCTGTGGTGCCAAAGTCCTCTTTGGTGAAGTTGGCACAGACATCGGTAGCACACTGTCTGTGTAGCTGCAGTCTCCTCTAATACTGATGGCCTTCTAGCAGGACGTTCAAGTGCACCATCACGGAGATACCCAACAGCTGATCAGTACATCAGCACCAAATGACACCTGTTCCAACACTCATATTATTTTAGGTGGTTCCAGTTCTGTTTGTTACAACTCTAAGGGTCCACTTCTTAACTACGTGGTAGTCATGTGCAAAGACAGCTTCCCTAATATTGAACTGTCTATTTTTTGCTTATTTTTTCTGGCAACACACTTGACCATCTTAATTCTTTACCACATTGTGAAGTCATATCTGGTTTTAACAGATCTCACTGTGAGTGAAGCTTACATTTAAGAAACAACATTGAGGCGTCTCATTGGTAGCTGCATGTAGAGTATTTTCATGAAGCAATAAAAAGCTATATCTATCTTCAGCTGAATGGCGGAGTCACCTTTAGGTGACTTAGCCTGTTTCAGTGTTCGGTCTCTTCACGGATGACACAAAACTATGTGGGAGGGTGGACAGTGAAGAGGGAATAAAGGATATGCTGAATGATCTACAAAAACTTGAGGGGTGGTCAAAGCAGTTAAAATTTATTGCTAAAAAGTGCAAGGTAATGCACATAGGAAAAAAGAACCCCAAGACAGAGTACTGGATGGGAGCTGAGTGACTTTGCACTACAGATGAGGAAAGGGATCTAGGAGTTATCAGTAATTCCCTAAAACAAATGAGTCAGTGTATCAAGGCCTATAGCAAAGGCTAACAGGATGCTGGGATGTATCGGAAGGGTGACTGACAGTAGAAGAAAAGACGTGATATTTCCCCTCTACAGATCCCTGGTGAGGCCTCACCTGGAGTACTGTACCCAGTTCTGGGGTCCTCCCCGCAGAAGACAAGTATACGTTGAAGACAGTGCACCACAGAGTGACCAAAATTATTTAGGGACAGCAGGGTAGATCCTATGAGGAGTGCCTCAAGGCACTAAATATGTACTCACTGGAGATCAGAAAAGAGAGGGGAGATATGATTGAGATCTTCAAATTCCTCAAAGAAATTAATAAAGTAAACTGTGGGGAATTATTCACTCTGCATACCAACTTGCGGTCACGTGGGCACGAGTGGAAATGAGCAGGTGGGTGGTTCAGGAGAGACATGAGGAAGTACTTCTTTATGGAAAGCACGGTGGAACCTTGGAAAAGTCTGCCAGCCGCGGTGGTGGGAGCAAACACAGGGGATTCATGCAGACCTGGGACAAGATAAAGGGAGTAGTCATTGCCTGGGGAGATAGGCTCAGGGAAGAGAATGGGGGAAGGACTGGTAGGATTAGTACCCTGGAGGAGCAATAGGTTCCAAAAAGACTCCAGAGATCTAGGGAACTTAGACAGACTGGATGGACTTTTGGTCTTTTTCTGATGTCATCATCTATGTTTCTATGTTTAAACAAATCACTTCACTTCACCAGTCCATTCCTTGCTGGGTGATAAGGTGCAGATCTGGTATGCCTAACACCATTTGCTTTCAAAAATGTGTCAGTCTCAGCTGATGTAAACTGTAAACCACTGTCACTAAAAAGGTACTCTGGAATGCAATATGACTAAATAAGTCACATAAAACATGAATGTTCCTTTCTGCAGTGGTCAGTTCTAGTACAAGAACTTCAGACTACTTCAAGTGAGCACTAGTATCAGATACATAAACCTTCGAAGGATCCTGAAAAATCTATGTGGTTGTGCCACCAAGGATGACTTGGCTACATCCATGGATGAAGTGGGACAGGTCCTGGGGCATTCCATACCTTCTGGCAGGAAACAAATGCCTTTGCTTTCAGTTCGATTTCCTGATAAAGTCCTTTTTTTTAATACTTTTTATCTATGGATTTCAAAATAAACAAGGTATTTTATACAAGTTGGTTCACAGCATAAGCCGCAAGGAAAAAATATATTATAAACAGCATAGAAAACACTCTTCATCCGATGTTACAGCATTTGAGGGGAAGTGCTAATGTTTACAGTTATAAAACCATGTTGTCCATAATTGTGACTAGAAAGAGCTACTGCAACAAGACCATGGCATGGGTCCATGAAGTCCAAGAGTCGGTAATCCGGAGTGAAACACTCAAAGGATCATTATAATGATCCATAATGTCATGTGTCCAAAAAACGAAAATTTGTCAGATAATCAGAACATTTCCCCTTAGTAAAACAGTCCCACATGATATTTGAAGGAAACTCGATGAAGGGCTTTTCAATGCCCTAAAGTAAATAAGCAATAGCTTTCGGGACCATCAACAATAAGTAAGCCAGCTCATAAGTTTGTACCCAATTCAGCAGGTCAATGGGGACAGCAGTTTAAAGTTCCATAGGCTTCATGCTGGATACTGCAGCTATCCCCATGCATACAGCACATTCATGGAGCATTTCTACCAGGTAGCAGCAGTCATCTTAGGTGATAGGCTGCCCCCTTACTGACAAACACCAAATGCCCTCCCCAGCCAGACTGTTGCATGAAATTATTCTAACACAGAAGCACTGGTTCAGCATCTAACCCCTAACAGGGGACTAGTTATTATAGAACCCATAATATCCCACTGAACCTATGTAAACAACCTTTGTTTTAATAAAACCCAAATATAAACATCATATAGCTACTGATTGTTGCAGTGTTTATATTAAGACACAATGGAATAATACTGATATTCAATCCTTGCCATCACTCTCCAAATAACCCTCCGTAGAGGTGGCAGGGAAGTCCATCTTGGTTTTGTCATATATCACTTTCATTCTGATGGGCAGCGGTAGGGAATGGGAGACCTCCAACTCGTGCAGACCCAGCCCACACCTGATCAAAACTTTTATGTCTCTGCCTTGCAGCACAGCTAATATCAAGAAACAAGCAGATACGAATTCCATCAAGTAAAATAAGTGACCCCTTACGCTAAGTCTTTGCAAGTATATCATCCCTGACCTGCTCCCCCAATGTCACAATCAGCACAGTCTGTGACAGGTCTGGGTTAGCAGGTATCATCGGAGGGTGATGCAATTTGCCTTCAAACATTTTTCAGCATGGTCTAGTTGCAATGTCAAATGAAGTGTCTCCAGAACACATTTATGTAAGTCTGATCCTTCTGCCCCCTCCATTACCCTCATTAGGCACAGATTACAGAATCAAGCCCCATTTTCAAGAGACTCTAACTGCAACAGAAGTAGCTTATTTTCTTTCACCAGGCTAGAGGTAACTATCGCCGATTTGCCAGATGAGTCTGTAACTGATCACATATTTGCTTGTAAAGTGTCCATTTTGGTTTCTAGTATGAGTATCTGAGTATTGAAGGCACCTAATGTTTTTTAAGTCGCCAACTGCCTATTTCAGTTTGGATTTCAAGTCCTGCAGTACTTCCAATAGGGTCATGTTCATCTGCTTCAGATCACTGCCCTGCAGTAGGTTTTACCACCTTTAGACCCACCGCCATGCCACTTTCCTGGTTTACTTGGTCCAGGCTCCTGTTGGGGAGTATTGTGTGGCTTCCCCATACTGGGAAACATTGAGATTTGTGTCTACTGCTCAATAAATATGAGTTCTATTTGGCTTTCAAGGAGGAAACTCTCCCTAAATGCTTTAAATGGTCCAAAAAGTAGTTTTTATAGCATGTGAGATGGAGCTGTTGGGAAAGCGTCTTCTCCAGTAAGCCACTAGCTATCCTGATCAATACAAGCCTCCAAATATAACTGAGCTAATGATGTCTTACCATTCGAGAATGCCCCTCATGTAGCAGATCCAAAACGTGCTTGAAATTTTATTAGAATCACAACAAGAACACCACATGAAACACTATGGTTTTACTGATAACTTATTCCTGTATGCATTGAATGGAGTCTTCCTGCTATTCACCATTGGTTTGACAAATATATGACCCCTGGATACTAGGTCCAAACCTTGAAACAATGTAGGGTGTGCTCTGGTCTGTTTCCTGACATCTGAACACTTTATGGGCAATTGCTCTACTGTAGCTGGCAGCAACAGAACAAGGCCCACTGCCTCAGTCTTTTTAGTACATGAACTTCCTAGCTGCAGTCTCAATGCACCATCAGCATATCCATGACGTGCTCTTTTCGAGTACTCAATGGCATACATATGAGCAGATAGTAACAAGGACCAACACTGCATCTTAGCTGTTGCCAAAGAAGGAACACCATTCTTTGGACTAAAACTAGATGTCACTGGGTGTAGGTCAGTTTCAGAAAGTAAACTGTCACCCATAAAGATTCTGGTGGTATTTACACATCACAAAAACTATTATTTTGTAGGGGGAGGCCATATCCCCCTATTCCTCAGGCTCCATCCGCCCGCCAGACCCATGCCCAGGCTTACCCCCCCCCGGGTGGGGCTGGCAAGTGGCTTCCCACTCCTGACTAGACATCATGGGCAAGCCCCATATTACCCTCCGGGTCGGGGCCACAAGAATGGAACCCCCCCCCCGGCAGGCACCAGAGGCAGTGGGCAGCGGGACAGAATGGGCCTTCATGCCAGGGGACTGACATTTTTCTTTTTTACTAGCTGCCCTGGTGGCGGGACGTGCAATGATGACCAGCATCCGCCCCACCCACAACGTATTGGCACCAAGCACTGCGGTGCCCCAAGCCTCCACCAGAGGTCCGTCAAGCACCGGACACTCAGCCCCTCCCTCCCCCTGGAGAAGGAGAGCAGTTCCAGGGACACTCAATCCTTCTCCTCGGCCAGCCCTCTGACTTACCAGGTCCGTTCCTGAACCTGGGTCACTGGCGTCATGAGTAGAAATCTAACCACTGCACCGGCAGACCGACCACAAGAACTATTCTTAGTGTATCCCATTCAGTCTGTGTATAGTTTTGTTCTGCTCTACTGGGTCTCCTTGATGCAAAGGCAATAGGCTTCTCATCCCATTTTGGCAGTATATGAAAAATAACTGTACCTACACCGTGAGGTAGTGCATCACATGTAAGATTAATAGGTAATTCGAGGGCAAAATAGGTCAGTACATCAGCAAGTGCCAGCTGATCATTAGCCTGTTTAAATGCTTGCTCGTAACTCGCAGACTAGTACCATGGTGAGTAATGCATTGAGTGGGTTCTAAATAGCAGCATGGGTAGATATAAATCCAATATAGTAGTTTAATAGTTTCAGAGTGACCCCAGTTGACTTACATTTGTAGGCACTGGGGCACCAATAATTACTACGACCTTGTCTGGTGATTTATGTAAGTTCGCAGCATCTACAATATGCCCATGACACAGCAATGACTTAAAATGACTTAGTAAAGCTCATTTGTCTTTCTGCAAGCCAAAATCTTCTAACCGCTGCAAAACCCATCAAGGTTCTTGTTATTTATGTATGTACAGTATGTATTTAGTTATTTATTTAATGTTTTACCAGGAAAGACATATCGAGCTGATAACAGTTCATTTCCAGATGTGTCGGGGTTGGGGGTGAGGAAGACAATACAATAAGGTGCAAGATTATTAGTACATTAACAGATGTGTATCAACAACAGTCAATGCCAAATAACACAGTACAACAAAAACTGTACAAGTATAATACGTTACAGATGTGTATCGACAACAGTCAATGTCAAATAACACAGTACAACAAAAACTGTACAAGTATAATGCATTACAGATGTGTATCAACAATAGTCAATGTCAAATAACACAGTACAACAAAAACTGTACAAGTATAATACGTTACATATGTGCAAACCAATATTTATAAAGTTGCACTTGTACAGGGGCAGTGAACAACCCCAACCAGGGCCTAGCAGTAGGGGGGCCTCAAAGAGCATATCATAGATGGAGAAAGCTGTGGGCGGGGGAGGAGGGCAGCTGCTAATGTCTGAGGTCAGGGACAGTTGCAGGAGGGAGTTGTAAAGTCATGAAGAAGAGACTTAATGGGGAACAGCCAGCACATGCTCATGTGTGGGGCAAGTCCCAATATAGAAAAAACTACGAATGAAAATTCAGTTCCTTACTGCTGATTACTTTGTTTTTATTTTATCATCCACTGTTATAAAATGATCTTTCGTGGCTTTACCATTTCTTCAGGTTGATGGTCTGTAACTTTAATATAGTCAAATTCTCTGGAAATAATCCCTGGTTAGTTACTTAAAAGGCGTTCCAGCTTACTAGACCTCCCAGGTGACTCATGAATTTCTTATCTGGCACTGTTGTGTTCTGAAAGTTTTAGCTATGGTATCCTGGGACCAGCTTTCTTCCTGCTGACAGAAGCGCTGGTCCCAATATGCACTTTGTGTGCAAAAATATTTTGGCTTACTTACTGTTTATTGTATATAGAAGATTGCATTGGACTAATTTTGCTTAGTTGTAGGCTGACATCTAGTACTACAAATCCCAGAATCCCCTGCAGCTGATACAGCAGTAGGCAGCAGTGGGAGATTTAATAGCCTGCAGTGCATGTTAGAGTTTATATAAGCTCTCATCTTTTGTTTGTTGGTCCCGCTGTTGTCAGTGGGCTAAGTTACAGTCACAGAGGACTGTACTTAGCCCCCAGAGAAAAACAGACCTGGAAAACATCTGATTGGAGATTATGAAAGCTCTAACATGTACTGCAGGCTATTGACTCTCCCACTGCTGCCTACTGCTCTGATATCAGCTGCAGGGGATTCTGGGATTTGTGGTAACAAAAGATGTCAGCATACAACTAAGCAAAATTAGCCTGAGACAATCTACTATACTAAAGTAAACACTAAATAAACTAAAATGTTTTTCACACAAAGTGCACATTGAGACCAGCTCCACACATGAGTGTGCGGGCCCTTTATGTTGACTGTTCCCCTTTAAGGAAGAAGGGGGAAATGATAGAGTGGATGGGCAGGAGAAGGAAGGACCAGAGTTTAGGGAAACAATATGAGAAGGCAGCTTGGCCAGCAGCAGATTTCCTGGGGAATTGTACTATGAGGGGGTTAGAGATAAGGGGCGAGGAAGAGAGGAGACAGGAGGGAGGGAGGGAGCCAAGTCAGAATTTGGATATGAAGGCGGCACAGTGGATAAGGCATCTGGCATCAAGGGAGGGGCAGCAGAGGGAGGAGTAAAGAGATCAGTGGTGGGTACAAGGGGGATAGTCCAAACAAAACAGCAGGAGTAAGAGAGGGGTCCAGTCTGGCAAAGGTGGACTTGCGAGCAGCGCTGTAGACTCTGAAAATAGGGAGGGTAATCTTCAAGACTGTCTCGGCAGGTAGAAAGCAGGATTCTCACTTTGCTCCTGTAGAGCACACCATGCTTGGGGATGGAGCCTGAGGTGGAGAGCACCAACGTGTGCAAAGAAATTGAGATGTGGTCCAGCCAGACCTCTGGGTACATAAAGAAGGAGACATCCACTAATGCAGCATCATTGAAAGCATGAAATGAGGGAAGGGGGGAAGCCTGGCAAGTCTCTGCTGGGAGCCACAGGTCATGGCGACAGTTTTCTTGGCATTGAGGGTCAGCTGATTTGACCAGAACCAGCACTGAATATTGTTGAAGTCCAGTTGTAGCCAAGCAGTGGGGTCAGGGGGAGAGGAGCCTGAGGCAAACAGCACTGCATCTGCATAAATGTGAATGGACACATAGGAGCAGGCAGTAGGGAGATCATTCAGGAATATGGAAAAGAGAATGGGTCCAAGGAGGGACCCTTGTGTGATGCCTGAGTAAATGGAGAGTAAGTGAGATACGGTGCCTCTGATACAGCCAGCTTGAGACCTGCCCTCAAGATAGGAGTGGAACCAACTGACTGAGGAGGCAGAGAAGCCCACTGCCACAAGTCTGTCCAGGAGGAGGGGGTAGGCAACAGTACTGAAGGCTTTGGCCAAGTCGACTAAGATGGTGGAGGTGATATCACCCTGGTCCATACCTGAAAGGATGTGATAGTCAGCCAGAGGAGGGAGGTGGATGTAGAGTTGGACTTCCTGAAGCCGGACTGGGAAGGAGTAAAGAAGGAGAAGTCAAGGAAGGTGTAAAGCTGTGAGAGGACAAGACCTGCAGCTTAGGCAGAGTGGGGAGGAGAGATATGGTGCTCAGCATCATCTTCACTTGTCACCAAATATTGTCTAAGTAGAGTAGACACTGGGGAGTCCCTACAGCACTTGGACTATCGCTATCTGTAATTTTTCTGGAGCAGAACCAACCCCAAAAGATATCTGAGTGAAGTGAAATAACCCATTGAGTGTTGTTATAGTCAGACACTTTTGGGAAATTTCTTTAACTGGCATTTGTAAGTAGAGAATTAGACAGCCAGCTTACTGAAATGCTGCCCTCCTGCCAAGAAAGTAAACAAATCCTCAGTTCATGGTACTGGGCAATGATAAAGACACAACACTGAAAAACTGGCCTGTTGGCACAGAAGTAGGGCTACCACTCACGACACCAGCGACTTAGGTTCGTGAACAGATCCAAGTCACCGGATGCTGGCTGGGGGCAACAGGACTGAGCATCCCAGAGGATTCTCTCTCTCTCTCTCTCTCTCAGGAGGAAGACCGTGTGCAGCTGCCACAAGAGTGCCACCTGGGTGACTACAGTTGACATTTCAGCATCTGGGGTGGGAAGGAAGTGGGCTGATGCTACGCAGCCAGACACCTGCTGTGTGCTCATGGTATCACCTTGGCCAGGCTTCCTTGAGGGAAGGAGAGAAAAACGAAAATGGACCTGCTGCTCATAAATGACAGATTCCAGTACATCCAGGTTCCATGCATTCACCTGCTTGCTAAATGACATAAGGATGCAATTGGGATATATTCCCCTCGACCCCACCTGGAGGGGCTATGCAGGGCATGATGGAGGTTGGTAGGAAGGAGGAAGACATGCAGGGGACTGAGGTGTGCCTTGGGGCCTCTGAGGGAGACAAGCACAGGGAACAAGGAATTCAGGGGAACAAAGCAGAGATTAAAAATGACAAGAAAGACACAACACTGAATTTACAGTAACTTTTAAAGCCCCACATATCTCATACAGCCATACTTTTTTACTACCATAACAACTGTGATTATCCATTCACTAAATTGTAAAGGTGACAAAACTTCAGATTCTACTAAGGATTCCAAGTCTGCATCCACTTTTGACTTTGCAGCGCAAGTTTAATGACCACCTCCTATCAGTAGGGAGAGGAGATTTTTCACCTTGTGTGTCCCATCTGAGACTGACACCCTGGGAGCAGGTCACAGGGTGTAGCTTTGTGAGAGGTGTTTAGGTATAAAAAGTGCATCATCAGTGTAGAGCAGTCTGACTCAGTTAGGAGCAGGCTGAGGGAGCAGCGTTTTAGGCCTGCAGTGATCCAAGGGAGGTCTGGATCTAATTCTTTATTGGGGATCTGGGGACTTTTCATGGTAACTCACCCATAAAAAGGAAGTATGTAGTGGGACCTCAGGGACCGTGAAGGAACCCCTGGGGGGTCTCCCCTCAAGGGAGAAAACCCAATGGCCCTTGGGACTGTGGTCGGTTCCCCCAAGGACACTGAAAGAGTCCCTGGTTGAGGTTGAATTCTGGAGAAGGCCCCTGTAGACAATACAGCACCCAAAGAAGCAGTCTGGGCTTTATCAGGAAGGAATGTTGCTAGACAAGGTAGGAGATTTGTATCCAGCAAGGGTAAGACAGAAGGCCACTTGTTGGGACAGTGACTGTCTAGCTCCACAGGCACAGGGGCCTGAACAGGCATGGTGAATGGCAGAGCCTACAGGTACACATGGCTAAAGGTGGGTACTAGCTGGGTGATGCCTCGCTGGAGGTAGGACAGTGACGCATCAGTATGTAGCTACACAAGCAGGCACTGGGTCTGGATGATCTACCATGGAATTCTCAAATAAAATAAAGTAATACGAGAACTCAGAGAATGGTGGCTGCAGCCTGCACTGTACCAGAGCCAGAACACTAATGTGAGATTCAGTAAACTGTTGAACAAGAATAACATACAGTCTGGGACCCCCTGTCGGGATGGGGGGTAGGAGACAAGTTAAACTACAGATATGTAGTGCAGGATTGGAGAAAAGGGACTATCACAGTCATTGTTCATGTAGCTGAAGAAAGCAAGGAGAGCTGAGGCATTAAATGTAAAGTGTATCTACTGCAACACACAGACAATGGTAACTGGTGGGATGAGAGAAAGGGCGGAAATGCATCCCAGTGACAGACTGTGTTTGGATATTGATTTGGATGAGACCAGCCTGCATAGGGGTTGGGAGTTTGCCCAGGACCATGGGAAAATAATACACATTGTGCAATGAAAGAGGGACTGGGATACTGTTAACTCTGAAAGAGGATCTGGAAATAATGTAAGTTCTGAAAAGGGATTAGAATACTGTTACTACTGAAAGAGGAGTGAGGGCCTATAGGAACATAGTCAAATACAGAATGACATAGTATCTGCCAATTTCACACATAAACGTTTGCAGTTTATCATTCAGTAAAGGATAATTAGCTCAGATTGCAAATGTTGTTTGTTGAAGGCAAGGTTGTGGGGCTATTTTGCACTCCCCAGAATCCCAACCTGGGGAGTGCAAAATAGCAGCAAGCTGAGGGATGTAAGAGAACACCTGGGAAGCCAGAATTACCCCAAGACATTGGAGGTACCCTGGGCCATGCACACCCTCATTCCAAGGCTACACCAGAAAAGGGTGTACAAACACCATGTGGGTTGCATAAGAAACAGTATTTGTCTGGCAAAACCTAGGCTGACAGTCTGGGTTCACTGTTATCCTTACTTCATTGTTTTTCTTTTTTACCTTATTCTTTCTGGAACAATATTGTGTGTTTTTGCAGAACTGTCCCCAATGTATTATTGACACTTTTTATAATGTCTTCACTGCTTGCCAAATTATTTATTTATTTAGTTTTTGTTCACTGGTTAAGTCACTCTAGGCAGTTTCAGGTGTGACCCAGATACACAAATACAATGCATTAAAATAGACAATAAACACTTCATGCAGCATATAATAAAAATACAGCAAGTTATGTTTAAAATATTTACAAATATACACGCATCAATAAGTGATGATTAAACTTAATCATAACAGCTACATTGAGACTGTGCAAGCAAGTGTTGTTTCAGTGTGGTTTTAAATAGAGCTTTCGACCTTGACTGACAAACATCTGTATGAAAGGTATTCCAAATATTTGGTCCTAAATAGGCAAAAAATCTCTGCCCTTGCTTGGTCCTAACACATAGCAAAGCAAAAGCACTCAAGAGTCAGCAGATTTAAGGGATTCAGACCTAACAACGTCAGGGGCATGGAGCAATTGCCTAAAACCACATGGTTTACCAGAACATAACATGCTGAACATAACCCCCCCCCTCATCAAATACTCTTTTATTTTTTGGTGTTAGCCAAGTGAGTTTACTATATAAAATCTCATTGGTGTGTCATCTGAGCTGATTGTGGTCCAGAACCACAATTATTATTATAGGCAACATCCCACCTATGTAGGTTTGCATCATAGGCATAGGAAGGGTGGAAGGGAGGGGCAGCTGCAGAATAAGGGGTGCTAGCTGCACATTCAAGCAGACTTGATAGACCTCTAGGCCTTTATTTGCTGGCAAATTTCGTATGTTCGTAATACACTACATAACAATGTTCAATCTAGACATCAACATACTTCTTATGATAGACAGTCTAGCTTCCTTGGACAACTGTTGTTGAATTTGACAAGATAAACCCAACATACAATTTACAGTCTGACATACACTATTAATCGGGGGGGGGGAATGTCAATGAAGGATCCAACAAGATCCCCAAGTACTTAAAACACAACATGTTTTCAATAAGAACTCCACTCACACTCTGAACTTTACGCTCTCCATCTGAATGAGCATGTTTCTGGTTTGTTCCTAACAGCAGTACCTTAGTTTTACCAATGTACATTGCAAGTTTACTGTCGAGAATCCAATTAGATATGAAAGAAAAATCTGCATTCAGCACATAATTCAACTGCTTAAAGTGATTTTGTGAGCTCTGCCATAGCAAATGAGAGTAGTAACCTGCAGAAGTTATAATTCAATCTCTTACCATTGGAACTGCCAAAAAGTGCTGTTTTCCATGAAATAAATGCGTTTATTTCTGTGCTCTATTTCATTTGCAAAATCTGCCCCTTTTTTTCTCAGTGTTGCAACCCCCAAGCATGACATCATGCAAGGGAAACAAAGTTTTCAAGCACTGTTTTGAAACAGAGACCACTGTTGGTCAGTCTTGGTATTGCAGACATCTACACTACTGACATAGGAGACTACATCTCTCAGTAAAGAAATCTTGTCAGCTAGATACTATATGCACAATACCTTGTTTTGAAAATAAACATATGAGAGCTTTTATTGTTGAAGACACTACAGAAATTTGAGACTGCACCTCACAGTAAGGGAACTGGAAAACAACTTATTGTTCCCACAATGCCTTGCTATGTACATCTACATATTAGGTGCTGTCACCACCACCAAAATAAGGAACTGCTCCTCTGAGTAACTAATATTTAGATCAACATTGTAATTTACCCAGAATTCCCTGGTGCTATATGTAAAATACTGACAGTTCCCTGTTGCAAGACATCATTCTGGGGGTGTGGCCGCACACAGAAAACTGGAGGACACAGTGCTGATAAAACATAAATAAAAATGACTATGGCAGAGTTTTTTTTTACAAAACAAATTGCAGCTTCAATATCTGAAGCAGTTTCAACATCTGAAGCATGGGCGGCAATGGCATACTATGTGAAAAGGCATTTGCAAAATCACTTTAATGTTAGTAAAATGCAAATGATTAAATCATGTACATAAAACAGAAGGTTACTAGTCAAAGATAACTGAGGCATGGTGTAACCAAAAACAAAAAAAGCTAGTCCTGGGGCACACCTAAGCAGGGCCAGCGTCAGGTTTTTGTGGGCCCTAGGCAATGAACCGCTATTGGGCCCCGGGATCAGACCCGTCCGTCTGTGTAAAAAAAGACACACACAAAAAAACCCCCAAAAAACAGCAGACTTGGCACAATGCATTGTAGATGCAAGCATCGCCATCATCCCCCCCCCCAGAGGAATCAGGATTTACAAACACAGTGCAGAATTTGTAAGTACCTGCACAGTGGCTGGCAACAAACTACCAAACGTGAGAACAACCCCAGCTCCCCTCAATACAAGACAGGACTTAAGTCAAACTGCCTGCCAATCCAAGGTTTGAAACACAGCAGCTCAGCTGCAGGATATAAATGCTCCCTATCTTAGCCAACAAGAAAAGGAGTCAGTCAGGACAATTTAAACAACCCAGCTTCTGTTCTACCTGGTGTGGTGGTGTAGGACAGGGTCATGACTCTCACCATGGGCCGAGGGGTCAGGGGAGCTTCATCCAACTCGAGACTGTCCACATCCTGATCCATTGCTTGCAAGTTGCTGTCGACTCATCCTATACTGTCTCAGTGGTGCCATTCAAATTCACTGCTGACTGCCGAGACTAGTACCGACACAATGACGGAGTTGGACACGGACAAGACAACCATCACGGAATTACTGATTCACACTGGGCCCAGGATTCACTCAAATCATGGTCACGCCGGCCTAATGCTCTAAAGTACTCAGTCCCACCTGGGCTGCCCGGGCCCGGCGGCGCCCCACCGGCCAGCCAGTGCTAGTCTGCCAGTGCCACCACCACTCTCTCTCTGCCTGGCTGGCTGCGCCAGTGCACCCGCCACCCTACTTGAGTTTGAACTCAAAACTCCCGCCTCTACTTTGGCTCCTGTGCGGCGGCGCATGGCGGTGCAGCTTCTTCCTAACAGCTCTGAGACTGAGAGCTAAAGCTGGCTGGCAGGGGCGGGCCATGGCTTAAGTCCACCCCCTCAACTACACTCCTCTCCAGCCATTGGCTGCCACCTACACATCCATCCTACACCGTGTCCCTCCCATGGAACACAGTGCAGCAGTAGTGAATGCATTGCTGAAGGTCCATGATCCATCTACCAGCAGGCAGACAGTGCCAAATCAAAGCACCGCAGCCGCGGAATTGGATCGTGGAATGGAAAAATTAAAATCATGCTGCCAGTGCAGTCTGCACAGAGCGGGCCTATGGCAAGGTTAGTTAGGTTTGTTTTTACTTCAGTTTTTTGAGCCCCTGGGCCCCCGTCTAGTGTGTCTGGGCCCTGGACAATTGCCCAGGTGGCCTGGGTGCTGACGCCGGGCCTGCACCTAAGGATAGTGAAAGTAGGTCTGGTTTTATGCTGCGCAACTTACTATTCATGTCCGACTGTCAGGTTAATTTACAAAGCAGTTCAGGGCAACCTTATAAATTCCAACACAAGATAATCTACCAAGCAATAGGTCATAAATGACCAAATCAAAGACCTTGGTCAGGTCCACGAAGACAGTAACAGTCAGGATGCCATTATTCATGGCCTGGTGCACATCATTTCTGAGTCTGACCAATGCCGTCATGGTGCCATGACAAGGTCTGACTCCATGCTGTTCAGTACTGAGCAAATCATACTCTCCCAAGTAACCCATAACCTGTTCACAGACAGATATCATACTCTCCCAAGCAACCAATAACCTGTTCACAGACAGATATCATACTCTCCCAAGTAACCCATAACCTGTTCACAGACAGATATCGTTCACAGACAAATAGCATACTCTCCCAAGTAACCCATAGCCTGTTCACAGACAGATGTCATACTCTCCCAAGTAACCCATAGCCTGTTCACAGACAGATATCATACTCTCCCAAGTAACCCACAGCCTGTTCACAGACAGATATCATACTCTCCCAAGTAACCCACAGCCTGTTCACAGACAGATATCATACTCTCCCAAGTAACCCACAGCCTGCTCACAGACAGATATCATACTCTCCCAAGTAACCCACAGCCTGCTCACAGACAGATATCATACTCTCCCAAGTAACCCACAACCTGCTCACAGACAGATATCATACTCTCCCAAGTAACCCACAACCTGCTCACAGACAGATATCATACTCTCCCAAGTAACCCACAACCTGCTCACAGACAGATATCATACTCTCCCAAGTAACCTACAGCCTGCTCACAGACAGATATCATACTCTCCCAAGTAACCCACAACCTGCTCACAGACAGATATCATACTCTCCCAAGTAACCCACAACCTGCTCACAGATATCATACTCTCCCAAGTAACCCACAACCTGCTCACAGACAGATATCATACTCTCCCAAGTAACCCACAACCTGCTCACAGACAGATATCATACTCTCCCAAGTAACCCACAACCTGCTCACAGACAGATATCATACTCTCCCAAGTAACCCACAACCTGCTCACAGACAGATATCATACTCTCCCAAGTAACCCACAACCTGCTCACAGACAGATATCATACTCTTCCAAGTAACCCACAACCTGCTCACAGACAGATATCATACTCTCCCAAGTAACCCATAACCTGCTCACAGACAAATATCATACTCTCCCAAGTAACCCATAACCTGTTCACAGACAAATATGTCAAAAATGATCTCAAGAAGCTACCAAACTGAGATAATGCAATACTGTAGTTGTCCAGTTCAAAAAGAGTGCCTTTATATAAACTGGCACAACTATAGCTACCTTCCATTTCCTAGGGACAGTGCCTGTAATCAAGCACCTATTATACAGTTGAGTCAGAGGTGCAGCAATAAAATATGCAGCCAGTCTTAAAAGTCTGGGCTCCAATTTGTCACAGCCTCTGTTTTTATCAGAATCTAGTTTCTTTCAATCGCAGCAGAACCTCGAAACTTTTAAACTATGAAAAAAATGTAGGAACATCAACTTTATAGGGAGAGGAGGCATCACACTAGGTACCATATTTAGAAGAGAAGCAATTTCTTTTTGGTGCCTTAACTTTATAGAGCATCAAATCCATGAATTTCTTATTAAAAGCCTTAACTATGCTAACAGGCTCAGACTCCAAGTTACCATTAATCATGATCTCTTTAATAGCAGTTTTCCCTTCAGTTCCAAGCATATTGTTTAAGGACTTCCAAAAATATTTGGGGTCAGTTAAATCTGTCCCAAGTTTTTTCTTACAATAATCATGTTTACGTTTACGCACATCTTCCTCACACTTATTTCTAAGTTCACAATATTTATTCAAACAAACTATGTTCTTGGTTGTTTTGGAAAGAATCCCAAATGTATCTCTGTTTTCCATCAGATTAAGCAGATCAATGGTAAGCCAATTAATACCAGCACCCCTCATCCTATGCCCCGTAATAGGCACAAGCTTGTTTTTAAAAAAGACAACTTTAGAGACCAAATACTCAAACATTTCCTCAACACAACTCTGTTTATATGTAGGTGCCCAATCAATTCCGGTTATATCAGATAAGAAAGATTCTTCAATAATATTTACACCACTGGTAAAAGTTACTAGTCTAGGGACACAGTTGACTTAGCATGCCAAATGGTGTAAACTAGACAACGCTAATCACTGCCAGTATCAGCTAATGTACCTGAGAATGCAACATGGTCAGGTCACTTGGTAAGGCTCCAGTCAAGTACTGTGTGGTTGTTATTTTCATGATTATATCTGGTAGGGCTGTCAATTATCTGTGTAAGATTAACCTTGCCAATGACAGTATCAATTCTATCCCTCTTTGATGTAAGCCGAATCAAATTGGTGTTACCCATCAATATGAATGCAAGTATTAGGAACAGATTTCACAAACTCTTCCAATCCATGGGAACCAAACTGAGGTGGAATACACAGACAACAAAAAATTAATTTCTTAGCACTGGCTATAGTTAGTGCAAAAGATAACCGTTTGCAAGGAAGATTACAATCAACAGATTGTTTCACATCCCCAATCTTTACGTTTTCCTCGTAGTAAAATCAAAATTAAGTCAGATTTGCATCAACTATTCCTTTCCTAGGAGAGGTGAATAATAGAGCTGTGTGGAATGTAGAATTCTGCCAGCAGCATTCGCGTAGAATGACAATTCTGCACGTGAAATGCTTTTTTTTTTAATTGTTTTACATTCCACAGAATTCTGAAAAGCATTTCTATGTAAAATGCAGAATAATGTTCTGCAAATTACATAATCTGTGGAATATTATTCCGGGTTTGCAGAAAATGAATCCAGAGTTTATGTAAAGTGCTGAACACTATTCTGCAGTTTACGCAACCACAAATTTTTTTTTTTAAACTGTAGATTAGTAAAGAATTAGAGGAAATTTCTGAAGTTCTGCAACATTCTTGAGGAAGTGGAATTTGAAAATTTTGCACAGCTCTAGGGACTAGACACCCCCAACCATGTATAATTGAAGTGACTTTGACCAATAAAGCAACAGTTCAATGAAATATGTTTTTCCAAAAAGCAACTGTAGTTTCAGCTACAATCAATACAAATATTAGTACATCTGGCAAATCTACTTTTCTAGGTACCTCTTATGCAACACACCATGAGTTATTTCTATTGTCTCAGTCCTAACTCTTTCCAGGGCTACAATGCAATTTCTAATTCAAATGTGGTAGCCATCTTTTTTTCTTGAATACATATATACAAGACTCAAATTTTGGTGGAACTAAAAATTTGTTACCACCAAATAAAGGTGAACAAGGCCTGGAATCTTTTATAGTGAAAATAATGTAGGGTCAAATGTTTTGCCCAATTTGGTTGCACTGCTGCGTTAAGTTTCCTCTTAATTATAATCTTTCCTTTAGGCACTTCCATTTCTCAGGTGTAAGTCTTTAGGACTATATTCTTGTTCTACAGAGGTATATCATTAAGAATATTTCTGTATATTTTATTTGAGATCAGGGACACTGCAGCTCCCGTGTCCAATTCCATTTTCCATAGAGTCCCTTCTATTTCTGGAGAGATCTAGGTATTCTTTGTCCCCCATTAAAGGCCAGTACATGTAATGCTAATTCTGCATCAGCATCTTCACCAGATGTGCCATCCACTTCTACATAATATACCCATATTTTCTTACAGTAACAAGTCTTCCTGCTTTTTCCCAGGTGTTGATCTATTTTTGCAGGTTTTTCCATCTGCAAACCTGCTGTATGTGGCCCCTCTTCCCACAATTATTCGAGACCTGTTCCTTGAACCAACAGTCTTTTTCACAGTGGTTAGTCTTCCCACAACACTCACATTTACTAAACTTTCCGAAGGGAGCTGTGGATAGTTTGTTTACTTTTGAAGATGCATGTAATTGCTCTGCAGTGGTTAAGCTGGAAATGCTTAGGTGAGGGAACTCTTATATCTGGATTTCTAGGTGGTGGAACTGTCACTTCTAGATGGCAGAACTCCCCTATAGTAGTCAATGGAGAAAGATGACTGAGGTGGTAGAACTGCCGTACAGTTTTTTTTAAAGGTGGTGGAACTGAGTTCCTGTGGGCTCCTGTCCAATTTAATCCCTGTTGCTGGGACACCCTTGCTGCTATTTTCATAGCCAGCACAATTTCTACAGCTTTTTATGTTTGCCGTGTGTGCACGTGCAGTGAACATTTTGTTAGGACAGTGGCTTTTGCGGGGTGTGACGTTGTCAGTCTAATGCAGAGTGATCTGCAAGGGGCTTGTCAGTGTCACACCAATCATTAGCCAGGCTGATCATGACACTGTTCTGGCTTGTGGAGTGGCAACTTCATGCATTTCAAAAGAGAAAGCTGACCCAATCATAGGTTGGCTCTTTCCTTTGATCTATGCCACCCAGCAAGCACAGCTGCTCTGTTATGATCAGCCTGCTACACCCAGTAACATAGTAAACCATCCATTGATGTCTGTTGCTGCCTGCGCTTACAGTCCCCCACCCAACCCTCCCACACAGCACCCCCAACAAACATAACACCAACACTGGGGTGCCCAATCCCCAGTGTCGCCACCTGAAATAAAGAAAACCGTCCTTGAAGTTTTTCTTTAAATACACCCTGTAAAAGAGAAAACCAGCCATTGATGTCTGTTTCAGCCACTGACGTACAGTAACTGCCACCCCTCCAAGCCCAACCCATGTTAGCCCTTGATGTGCCACGGACTGATACTGTATATCAGTCCAGAAATCCTATAGGTTCTAGTTCTGTCAGCAGCCCAAGGGTTAATATTCCAGCACTTGAGTGCCCAATCCTCTGTGCTGGCTGCTACCCCCGAACCTGACCATTTTAGTTATGCAGCACCCATAACACTGACACTGGGGTGCCCAATCCCCCAGTGTCACCACTTGAAATAAAGAAAACTGTCCTTCGTACTTTTTTTTTTAAACCCTGCAAAAAGGAAAAACATCCATCGATGTCTGTTGCTGCCATTACTGTCCACCTACCTGACGCTGCCACTCAGCACCCCCCCAAGCCCTTAATTAGCCACTAGGGGTCCAATGCTGTAATCCTCTCTGGACCGCAGACACATTTTCACTCTTCAATGCCGGACTGCGAACTGAAGAAGTCAGGTATGTGGTTCAATGTATTTCAATGGGGTTTTGAACTTAGTGGCACAACTTGGTCATTTTTTAATAAGTTTGCCCCAAATTTTCAACATTCCTTGTTTGGAACCCCATCTCATGAACAATGGCAGTGAAATTAGGCAGATCTGTCCTGAAAGGTGATTTCATAGTCACTGCACAAAATCACCTTTCAGGCAGGAGCTGAAAATTTTCTCTGCCCTTGTTCATGAGGTAGGGTTATAACAAGACTAGGTTGAAAATTTTGGATAAAAATATTTAAAAAAAAACAACGACATTATGAGCCTACTTTGAAATTTACGTAACGCAGGCTCATAACATTGGTTATTTTCAATATTTTGACCCCAGATTTTAAACACAGCCATTTCTTCACAGCACCTCATGAATATGACAGTTGTCATTTTTCAAATCCTGGCTTAAATGTTTTTTTGTATCCCAAAAGCTGGTTTCGTGGTCGATATACAAAATCACCTTTCAGGCAGGAATTGAGAATTTTCTCTGCCCTTGTTCATGAGGTGGAGTTATAAGAAAGCTATGTTGAAAATTTGTGGTAAAAATATATATATATAAAAAAGTTATTAGCCTACATTGAAATTTACAAATGCGAGTTCATAACTTTGGTAATTTTCAATATTTTGACCCCAAATTTTTAACATAGCCATTTCTTCATACACCTCATGAATGTTACAGCTGCCATTTTTCAAATCCTGGTCAAAATGTATTTTCACACTTGTGGCACGAAATCACCTTTTGGGCAGGATTTCAACATTTTCTCTGCCCTTGTTCATGAGGTGGGCTCATAAGGAGACTTCAATTTATGGGCCGAGGACCAATCTTTTGGGCTGGGTTATAACCTCCTCCAGACAATGTCATCTCTGGGCCTGTCACAGGACTTGCACTGTGACCCACCAGGGTGGCCACATGCTGGACCTGGTCTTCTCACTTGGGCTTGAGGTTAGTAACCTCAAGACTGATCAGGTCGATTGGTCTGATCATTGCATGGTGGGGTTCTCGTTCGGGCCCCCCCCCGAGATCCCTCCCCCTGCTGGGATAGTAAGCTACCGCCCCTTGAGGGGTTTGACCCCAGAGGGTTTTTGGGTGGTGGTGGATCTATCCAGTGTGAGTAGTGTATGCATAGGGGGTGTGGGTGAGACTGTCACTGCCTATAATAGGGCGATGTCAACTGCACTTGACTCTCTTGCACCGGTCTGTGTACGAACTAAATCTTCTCACTTGAGGTCCCCATGGTTTGATAGGGAGCTCAAGCTGATGAAGATAATGGGTCGGAGGTTAGAGCTCTGCGGGTGGAGGTCCAGGCTAGAGGCAGACAGACTGGCCGTGCGCTCTCACTATGTAGAGTATCAGGGGACAATCACCCGTAAGAAGGCAGAGTTCCTGTCCAGGGAGATTGCTGCTGGGAAGAATCGACCAACTGTGCTCTTTCAGACTGTGGACAGGCTGTTAAATCCAGCCTGTCTGCAGCTGAAAAAAGCTTTTTCTGATGCTTTATGCAAAGAGCTTGCTCAATTCTTCTCGATCAGGGTGTCCGCTATCTGGCAGGGCGTTCCATCAGTGTGCCACAAGGTGGCTGACAGTGACTGCCTATGGCATTCAGAGAGCACTCTGCCTGGTTGGGGGAGTTTAAACCAGTGGAGGTGGCTAAGGTCATGGAGGTTGCCCTCAGGTTGAGGCACACATATTGTGAACTGGACCCTGTGCCGACAAATTTCCTGATGAGATGTGCCGACTCCATTTGCCCAGTGTTTGCCATGATTGTCTGGTGTTCTATCTCAGAGGGGATCTTCCTGGATGCCTTGAAGGAGGCTTTGGTCAGGCCCCTTCTGAAGAAACTATCTTTAGACCCTGACATTTTGGAGAATTACCGTCCAATCTCCAACTTCCCATTTTTGGGGAAGGTTGTTGAGAAAATTGTGGCACAGCAGCTAGAGGAGCACCCCATGAACTTTGACCTGTACGAACCCTTCCAGTTGGGGTTTCGGATGTGGCACACCACGGAAACCGCATTAGTTCGGGTGCATAATGACCTCTTAGGGCACCAGATCGAGGAGAGGGGACAATTCTCGTTCTCCTCGATCTCTCTTCGGCATTTGACACAATAGACCATCATGTGTTGCTTGATCACCTGAGGGAATTTTGTGGACTCGCTGGCACTGTCATCTGCTGGTTTGAGTCCTATCTCATGAACAGAAGGCAATGGGTAGTGATGGGGAACTTCTCCTCCTCCTCAAGCCTCCTGACGTGTGGAGTACCTCAGGGGTCAGTTTTGTCACCGATGTTGTTTGTCATGTACATGTTGCCCCCGGGAGGGCTCATTAGGAAATACAGTTTGGGTTTTCATTGCTATGCCGATGACACCCAACTTTATCTTTCCTTTGCCCCTGGGATATCCAATGTGGTTGAAGTGCTACACAGATGCCTAGCTGAGATCAATGACTGGATGGCCTCCAGCTGGTTGCGACCGAACCCTGATAAGATGGAGGTACTAGTGGTGGAGTCGAACAGAAGGTGTGATAGGATGGCTTCTGGCACAGATACTGGATTATTTCTGGGGTATGCATCATTAAAGGCCTCTTCTAGGGTGCACGATCTTGGCGTAACCTTTGACAGCGGACTGACACATGAAGGTCACGTGTCATCCATTTTCTGGACCAGCTTTTACCATCTTAGGAATATTGCCAGGATCAAGCCCCTAGTTCCGCCTATGGACCTCCCCACTTTGGTACATGCCTTTGTAAAGTCTAGGCTGGATTACTGTAATGCACTCTACTTCGGGGTCTCGGAAGGCATCCTCTGCAGGCTGCAGCTAGTGCAGAATGCAGCCGCCAGGTTGTTGACGGGGCAGTCTAGATACTGCCACATCACTCCGATGCTGCGTAAACTGCACTGGCTGCTGGTCAGGTGCAGGATCCTCTTTAAGGTGGGCTTGTTCACCTTTAAGGCCCTACATGGGCTGGGCCCTGGATACCTGCCTGACCTTCTAACACCCGCTGTCTTGGCCCGTTCCCTCCTTTCCTCCTTTGGGGGCCTCCTTGCAATTCCCAGGACGAGGCTTAAGACCACTGGCGACAGAGCTTTTAGTGTCGCCGGCCTCGTCCTGTGGAATTCGCTTCCACTATCTATAAGGAAGGCCCCCTCAGTTGAGGTATTTAAGGCCCGCCTCAAAGCCCTCCTGTTTGTCCAAGCTTTCCCCGGACATTTAGTAGTATTTAGTTCTGAAACTGCCTCTTATATTGTATTTTAATCATTTTATATTATATGGCTTAATTATTAGTATTTTAGATATGTATATGTCTGTGATTTTAGGATTAGCTATTATTTTGTACAGCACCCAGAGCCTCTGGGATTGGGTGCTTTGAAGAATAAACTTTGCCTTGCCTTTGTGGGGTCATAAGAAGGCTATGTTGAAAATTTGGGTAAAATATGAAAAAACAACAAAGTTATGACTCTACGTTGCAATTTTTCAGTGCACACATGTAACTGTGGTAATTTTCAATATTTTGACCCCAACTTTTCAACATGCTATAGACATTTTTCCATAGCACCTCATGAATGTGACAGCTGTCATTTCTCAAATCCTACCTAAGATGTGTTTTAACATTTGTGGCACAAAATGATGTTTTAGCCATTGTTTTATAAATGACACCTGTCATGCCCAGAAGGAGTGGTCATAAAAAGATTATGTTGAAAATTTGGGGTACAAATGTGAAAAAACAACTAAGTTATGAGGAAATGAATTGTTCCAACATTTACTCACAACTTTATTTTTTGCAGATTTTATTTATTTTTTATTTATTTATTTGCTTTTGTTAACCGGGTAAGCACACCAGACAACCAAGTGCCCATTTTCAGGTGCGACCCGGGAGATTACACGGTACATACATGAACATCAGGCAAAACAAGTAATGGTTACATTTAGGAGCATAAGCACACAGGGTCAATACAAGTAACAACAGGGGGTTACAATGCAGGCAGCAGGTAGAATAACAGTGTGGTACTCTGACGAAAGGCAGTGATCATCATGCCGGGCAGCAATGCTGCGAAGATTGCAGGTAGACAGAGAGGAGACAAACTGGAATAGAGAGGGCCCAGAGCAAACTAAGGAAATTGTACAGTAACAATATTCTCCCTGTTGGGCAGGTGGGCCTATGTGGTCTAATCCTTCTAGCAAGCTGCGAGCTCAGGTAGTGGATAAAGTGCAGTCGGCCACTGCCTTTGACAGATTATTTAGGCAGTGTCTCAGTCAGTTGGAACGGCCTAGGTCAAGGGGGTTTGTCTAGTGCAGAGGCAGGTGGAGGCCATTTTGAGAAAGCCCCAGAGGGAGGCTTTAACGCATTGGTGGGAGGGAGAGGAGCGAGTGCTTGATGGAAGGGAGTTCCACAACCTGGGCGTCTACGCAGCGAAGGCCCTAATGTTCAACATATCCCTTGTGTTACCCCACATCCTGAACATGGCAAGTGTAATTTTTCAGACCCCCTTCTGAAACTTGTTTCCACAGTCACGCAATAAAATTACCTTTCAGATGGGATTTTAAAAATTCTACCCGTCTTGATCATGACGTCAGGTCATAAAAACAGTGTTGGACATTTGGGGTCAAAATGTGGGAGCACACTTAAAAGTAGAATAGTGCCTCTCAGCTGCCCTATCCTGGGTAATTACAATCTGACAATGTGTCAAAGCAGGACACCACTGAAAATGAGGTACTGCATCTCATTTGCTCTATCCTGGTTAAACACACAGTAAAAATGTGTACAAGCAAGACCTGGCACAACAGCAAAACCAGTGACAAACATTCTGCATTGACAAATGCTTGTTTTATATGTCAGGGCTGCCTGAGATAAAAGCCCATTTTGTATCACCTCACTTTCAAGTCCACATACCAGCCTGTCTCTCCATGTGTCAAATCAATTTTGTATCAAACTCTCAGTTTTCTGCTAGTTTTTATGTTTCCTTGAGCTTGCACAAGAAACACCTTGGGACAGTACCACATTTGAGAGGTGTGTCAAGGACAAGTCTAATGCAGACCACCGCACAGTGGGCGCGACCATGACACACCAGTGAGCACTAAAGCCCAGTGTGACAGCCATTGGAATTTCACAGTGGGAGCTGGCCTGCACCTGAGAGAAATGAACCGCACCAATGAGAGAGTGTGTTTCATTCCTCTCATTTGCATAGCGGCCATTACAACTCCCATCAGGAAGCACCTCCAACCCTCCGATCTGATCTCTGATTTGGTCAGTCAATAGGAAATCCCTCCCATTGCTTCTGTCTTCCCCGAGCCCTCATTCCCCGGCTGAAAATACATCCCTCCTGCTTCCTCCCTCTGCTGCTGTCCTTCCCGCTCCCTTGTTCCCCGGACAACCCTCCAACTGACAATAAATCCGTCCCACTCCCTGCCTCTGCTGCTGTCCTCCCTGCTCCCTCATTCCCCCGCCGACCTCCAGCTAAAAATAAATCCCTCCCTCTGCTGCTGTCCTCCCTGCTCCCTCGTCTACTGGCCGACCCTCTGGCCGAAAATAAATCTCTCCCTCCCAAGGATGTTGGCAGGTGTACACAGTATACACTAATGCATACAAAATTTCTAATCTGGGGTAGCAAACTGAGACTCTTTCTTTTTTTTTTTTTTTTAACCTTGTATTTATACTCCTAAACTGCCTCCTCCCTCCACTCTCTCCGACGTCCTCTGTGTACCCCCAGACCCCATCGTGATCTGCCCTAGAGTGCCTCGTCCACACACACCTCCCTCCCGTAAGACCCTGTATACCCCTGGTAGGGGCTGAGAGGTACCCCTTGGCACTTACCTCTCTCCAAACCAGCACTCTGTATGTGTGCGTAGATCCGGCACAGCGGAGTCTGTCCAATGAGCCCCGGGGATGTCCAATAGTGGCGTCTTTGCCTAGGAGGGAGCGAGGTGTTTTTCCTGATTCTTTCCCCCTGACGTCGGAGGCAAGCTGAGACGTACCTCCTGCTCCGCCCCCTGCTGACTGTCACCCAAGCTACTTGCTGCTTCTCCACCTACCGCGCCATCCACCCGGGCTCCCCCAGGTGGCGACATTGCAGTGGGAGCCTGCAGTCCCCCCTCCCCCGGAGAAGGAGAGCTGCCATCCAGTGCTCTATCCTTCTCTGCCCCGGCCGACCCCCAACGACCCATGCTCGTTCCCGAACCCGGGTCGCCAGCATGGTGCGAAACTGAGATTCTTTCTGACACCATTCCCACACTCCATTCTTTGTTTGTTTGCATACCACTTGCCATGCTGTCCTTAATCTGTTGTTTCCGATTGTCAGGATGGGAGACGGTGGATATGAGTGAGCTGGGGTGGGGTTAGTCAGGACCGAACTGGAGACAAGTGCAGGGGCGTGATCAACATAGCAACTTACTGGACTCGGCTGATTGGCTAAAGTGAGTCAGGGACCTAATTTCATTGGCTAGTTTGGGCTGGAGGTGGATCCGTGGGGTTTTCAAGTCTGAGGTAAATGCAGCTTTTTTGTTTTATTCCTGTCCTTGTCTCATGCAGTGGTGTGGGTACTGTGCTCCGATGGATCAAATGAAGGGGCAGTGGCTTTGGCTGTAATTTGAAGACAACCGGAACATGTCACTTTTTTTCATCATAATAGCATTACTTTCCGGACTAATATTACAGAAAAGGCATACTCTAAGAAGGCATTCTGTATATTGCTGGAAAGCTTGGACTTATAGTTTTCCAGCAATACATAGCATGTCTTTGTAAGCCAATCAGTTTCCGAGATATGAACCCAAAACTAACAGTAGGTTTGTAAATGAAAGCGGCAGTGAGCACAGAGCCTTGTGAGCATAGGAGCAGAAATTTTCATTTACTTGTGTTTGTGCCGGTGGTGTCTTTTTTTTCTTGCCCTTCACCAATCTCAGCCACCCCACCAAGGTAAAGATCTGAATATATTTTAATGCAAAATAGAGAGGGGCAGATTAATGGCACAGCTAGCTACATATAATAAAAGCCGCTTTTGGTTACAAACATAGGGTTACTGTCGGAGCTTATATCGCAAAAAAGGTATGACCTAGGATAACATGCTATATAGTGCTGGAAAGCTGGGACTTGTACCTTCCCAAGGATATTTAGAATGTCTTCCTAAGTCATCCAGTCTTTGAGAACATTAGCCCTGAGCGTAATACTATGTAACCAAAAGCGGCAGTGAACACAGGAGCAGAAATGTCCACATGCTTGTGTTTGTGCCTGTGTCTTTTTTTTTTCTTCTTGCCCTTCACCAGTCTCACCCACTTCCACCAAGGTAAGGATCTGAATATTTTCTAATGCAAAATGGTGGGGGAGGCGGCGAGGACAGATTTCAGGGTTTAAGATTGATGCTTGCAGTTTATCTGTCTTAGATGGGCAAGCATAATGTCATACCACAACAGAGAACTTTCGATTAAAATCCATTGTATACTTTGCACGGTGATTTCCAGTGGCTCCCTTTTTGATAAAGGTAATAATGGCCGCAGTTCATGACTAGTCAGACTGCTGACTCTGAAACTTTGACTCTGCAGGTCAGAACACTTTACTGTATGGCCCAGCTATGCTACACAGGATAAAATAAAAGACATTTCTGGTTTCAAAATAAGCGTTACTTTCAGGGCTTATAGCACACGGAAGATAGGACAGGACAGATATGACCTAGGATAACATGCTATATGTTGCTCGAAAGCTGACACATGTAGCTTTCCAACAATATACAGAATGTATTCCTAGATCATCCAGTCTCTGAGATATGAGCCCTGAAAATAACACTATGTTTGCAACAAAAAGCGGCAATGAGTTAAGGGATAAGCAGTTATATGCAGCATAGCTAACTTTAAACTAAGAAAAGAAATAAAATAAAACAAGAGGTCCACAAGAACTGTGTTGAATGTCACTGTTTTCTAGGTTTCCACTGCTTGCCAAGTGACCATTCCTTGTGTTAGTGAGGCCTCTGTGACAGGTGAGAACTGTGATGTCATAAAAGCAATGGCAGTACAGCGTTTCACCTTCAAAATTATGTATCCTCTGATACATTATAGTGTATGTTGGAACGTTGTATTTCTTTGATTTTTCAGCATTGCTAAAAAGCTATACTTCCCTGCAGAACGTTGCTCAGAATGCTGCTCAACCCTTCTGGTTAGAACAGCATTCTGAGCAGTGAGCAGTGCGAGGATGGGTTTTAAAATTAGAGCAAACCACAGCGCGACCATCAAGCAGTTAATGCTTTTTTTTCTTCAACCGTGTTCTAATATAATATACACTATTGAAAATACTGGCTGTGGAAAGGTGTTGAAACCAGTGTGCTCACTCACCTGAGGGTTCTGATTCACACAGACCTCTTGAGCTTTGCTCTCCAGGTCAGTGTGAATCAGAACCCCTCTATCCTTGACAAACATACCTCAGGCTGCCTTTTCCTCCCACCAGAAGTTCAACTAACACAATACACACCTGCCACATAAACCATGCAAGGAAACATTCGGCATTGACAAATGCTCGTTTTCTTTAAGACAACAGCTACAAATTCTGATATTCTGATTGTATTTAAGGAATCAGACTCTTCAGATAATCACCAAAGGCCTAGGGGAAAATATGATTGAAGAACATCCCCTATGTCCTTATAACTTTTTCGTCAGGTGTGTCTGGTGCTATCAGGCTCCATAACAGCCAGATTTTCTTTCCTTCCACAACATGCCTGTTCTCTGGAATATCCTTCACAGTAACAAAATGCTCAGATCATTCTACATACATAGTCTACTATTTGTGCTTTCATGAAATACACCAATATGTCCAATAGCAGCTACCACGGTCTTCTTTCTTCTTTTTTTTGTTTGTTCAGTTACTCTGGCCAAAACTTGGGCTACCCAAGCAAGAACTACACACAAGAACAGTCCTGAGGCATGAAGTACAGTCCTTGCCAACAATTTGTGTTGTGTTCTTGCAGATTTACACCCTTTCTTATGCTTTAAAAGAAATAACTCAGACACACTGGAGAAAGACAGAGCCATGTGCTACTCTGTTTGCTTTTAGTTTGCAACAAAAAGTTAACAACAATGCTGTTAAACCAGAGAAAACATGAACAGGGAAGGCTAACAGGTGGCGCACATATACCACTAGAACAATGCCAACAAACTCCATCAGACAGAGAACACAAACAGTGCCCACACTTTGAGCAATACACAAAAGAGCAGCCCAGTCACAGGTAGAGTTGTGCGAAATTGCAGAATTTTGTTCAGCAAAATATTTCGTGAAATTTGCACATTCATCAAAATATTTTGAGTGTGCAAAATTCCACTGGTGAAGTGCAGACTTTCACCAGCAATATGTGAAATTTTGCCGGCAAAAATCCGCATTTCACGGGTGAAATTTCACATTCGCACCGTGAAATATTTCACAGAATGCGCAGAATTTCATGAAATATTTCATGTGGTGAAATTTGCGATTTCGACGTCAAAATAAAATGTCGCTACATCTCTAATCACGGGGGGGCCCACCACTGGGGGCAAGGTATGGGTGGATGACAAGGGAGAGGTGAGTGGTGTTGGGAGTGAGTGGTCTCTGTCTGAAGGGGACCAGAAACAGCTAAATAATAAAGAAGAAAACCTTGTAACTACTGCATGATTTACAACTTTAATTATTTCTAGATTTTCTTTTTTCTTTTTATTTATTTTAGTTGCCTACCTCCTGCTGGGGTGGTCCTATGGTTCCCCTGATCTGTCCTGCCCTGGCGGCTCCTGCATCGGGTGCTGTGCCCAAGCTACAACCTCCTCACCCTCATCCTCTCTGAGGTTGCATCACGGGCACCTTTTGTGGAAGACTAAGGGGTCAGGACCAGAGGAAGCTCCTGGGAGTGTATGATGCAGTGCCGTGGGCAGGCCTTCATCATTGCTGGAGGATTGGTGATTTTGTACCCCTATTTGTTCCCCCCCACAGCCCGGGCATGCAATGACACCAGTGATGCTACAATGCGCACGCTGTCCCCTCTAACACACCATGATTCGCACTCACTCCCAGCCACCACCAGGAGCCAGCACATACGTAGGTACCCCGTCCCCCCCACTGGAGGAGGAGAGCAGTGCCACGGATGCTCAATACTCCTCCCCCCCGGCCGACTTCCAACTACCCGAGTCCACTCCTGAACCCCGGTCAACCTTCAGCGCCACCGGGCCGACCCAATTATTTCTAGATTTTAAAAGAAAAAGTTAAGACAAACTTAAAATGGGGAAAAACAGATATTGTACAAGATAAGAGAAAAAGGGAGATCTAAAATGGCATAAATAAGGGGCAGGTCCAACATTTTTACTGTAACATTGATTGTTGTTTTGAATAGAAAGAATATCTCAGGACATCAATATATGACAATTTAAAGAGATTGTAATAACTAGAAAAAAAAACTATGTTTATTCCTTAAAACTCATAGCTTCTAATTGCTCCATTAGATGACTGAACCATCCATTGCTTAACCTTGAAATAAAAATGGCTGCCTAAGTGAATCTGAGTTAATGGAACAAAAACTATCATCACGGACCATGTATGTTGTATAGCTACTGTATAATCTTGCATAATATTGATATACCAGTTTTATATTTTTTCAACTACTGTACTAGCAATATATATATTTTTTTTATCAAGCAGGCAACCTGAAGGGCTATGTGTATGAATGCCAGGAGCTTGGAGAACAAGACCACTGATCATGAGACAACAGCAGCAGACGCACACTTGGACCTGTTGGCAATCATAGAGTTGTGGGCAACCCAGCACCATGACTGGGACATGACCATACCAGGATATGCAGTATTCAGGGGCAATAGAGAAGGAAAGAGGGGAGGAATGGCATTATCTTTTTGTGCTTTAGTTCTTTCAGCTATAATGTTTAGTAGGTTATAACGCAGCTAGGATAGTCCGGAAAAACAGTTAAAAAAATAAAGAACTTTTCTTATACTGTACATGTAATAGGCCATGTCCCAAAAGATGGGACTGGAGAGGGAAACAGATGCTGCTGCCATGCTCTACTTCCCATAGTTGCAGAGTATAGAGCTCTGGGTCCACTGCCCCCTCCCCTCTCTACTCCACACACACACAGACACACAGACACACAGACACACAGACACAGACACAGACACAGACACACACACACACACACACACACACACACACACACACACACACTCTGAACTGGATTGTTCTGGATGGTTACTCCTCTGCCAGTTGGCCCCACCTTGAGGAGCATAACTGAGAGGGTACAGAACAGGAGGAGTTAAACAGGGGTGCATGGAGGCAAATTACAACACTCTGAAGGTAACTGGATCTGAAATTGTGGAATGGGAGAAGGAGTGCCCAATTCAACCAGAGGGACTGAAGGAAAAAAGGAAAAAAAAAAAGAAAAAAAGGGAAATTGTTCTTTATTTATATCCATAATACAAGCAACATAATGTAGGTTAAAATATTCTTTGTTATTAAGGTTACATGCCTTGTAATTTATAATACAGTATATTTCATTAATAGATCTGTAAATACGCTCAAATCCCTTAAGGGGCTGGCATACGTCTTCACCATGAGGCTGTTGCATGTCAGCAGCCTTCACATAAAGAATAGAAAGACTAGGGATAGGATTTCCCTCATGTTGCACCAAAATTCAGCAGCCTTATTTTCAAAGGGTTTCAAGTTTTGCAACAGTTTCCACAAGTAGTGGTAAAGCATGCTTTTTTCTTCACAAGCTCCTCCTAGTTTTGATACTGGTGGGCCACGTATTAGGTGATCTACCGATATCAGAACGTCTGAGGCAGTTGTGTCCAAAACAGGACACAGGGCACTGACAACCCTGCCCTATGGCTGTTAACATCTGCTGTACTTAAATTTCAAACTAATTTTATGGTAAATAGACTAATGTGTGGTTGCCCATACATTATTTTGTACAGTACAGTATATGTTTGTTTTAATTAATTTACCTTCTTTCTAACTCTGTTGAACTGCTGTCAAATAAATAGAAACAAAAAACATAAGATTTAAAGAGCTACTGATGCCTCAAAGAAAACTTTAAAAAGCATAATTTGCTTAAATGCAACAGCCTCACAGTAAATTTGAGGCAATATAGCGCAGTGGTTTAAGGCTCTGCGCTGCAAACCTGGAGACCTGGGTTTGAATCCCACAACCCCCACTTGTATACTGTGTGACCCTGAGCAAGTCACTTAACTTCCTTGTGCTCCCAGGTTGCACCTGCAAACATGCTTTCAGTTTAGTGTGTCTCTCCTGATTAAAAAAAAATAATAATAATTAGGTACAATTCTGGCTGCATTCCATTTATGTTTTATAAATTTCTCCTCTCCATTTTTTATTACTAAGGAAATTGGCATGAATACATGATCTTTATCCCTTAGAGTTCCTTTAAAGTCCATTTGCCTCTGTAGCTTACTCCCTACTTCAAGTCATAATCCTCTGTTGTGACATCACAACCTGTTGCCATGGGAGTAACTGCGACATCACATGCAGTGCTCTGTGACTTCAGGCAGGGAGAAACCAGCAGGAACAGATAAACTCTTCAAGAGCAAAGATCCTATTTTCATACAAATGACCTCAATAATAAATAATGGGGAGGAGGAATACAGCACTAATGGGAAATACAAACTGGACAGTGTCTAAATATTAGCTTTTGTTAAAGGGGAAGATAACAATGCTGGGTCTCTCAGATTCTGAAAGTCCATGAAAAGAGCTTTCAAACGTGGTACTGGGCTTAACTGTAGCTCTTAGTAGTCCTGAGATAAAAACATATAAATCGGCTGTCAGTTAAAATAACAGAGCAGCCATTTCATGGAATCTTGACACAGGAAGTGATGTCACTGAGGGGCAAGCTGTAATTAACAGCATAGCTTGCTCCTCAGTGACATAATTTCTGTGTTAAGATTCCATGAAATAATAACTCTCATGCATCAATTGACAGCTGATTTAGATATCTATATCTCAGGAAAGCCAACAGCTACAGGTAAGCCGAGTACCTCGTTTGAAAGCTCTTCCTACGGACTTCCAGGATCTGAGGGGCCCTGCATTGTTACCTTTCCCTTTAAAGTTCTTCTGAATGTGTCTCCAGCTCTTTAAAACATTTAATGTGATTTAAGTAATAGCTACATTAGCTGGCAATATAATAGTCCATCTTTTAGCTAAACAGTTCACTCGGGGTGTTTTCAGCCTTGCTGATAGCTTCATTATGAGGAATCTACAATGCAGAGTAGGTAAGCATGATGAATGAAATGGGGTTCTAGCTGGCCCAGTGGCATTAAGGGCTGAGGCGATGGACGCCTTACCTCATGCTATGCTGGCTACCTGGGTTCAGGAATGAACTTGGGTTGTCAGGGAGCCGGCATTGGGGGGGAGAGTCAGAGCGGGATTGAGCTGCCATAGACAGCTCTTCCCTCCCAGGGGTGGTTGTCCACTCCCCCAGTAGAGCCACTCCAACCGGGTGGAAATCATAGGTGGGGGGGCAGTGGCTAATTCAAGGGGTTGGGTGGAAGGGGCCAAGCTGGTACCTGGTGTGTGCCTCCACGCACATACATGTCTGCCGGACTCCTGGGTCTGGGGCATAAGCAGGAAAAAAACATACAAAAAAAAAAAAAAATGGGGTTCTATGCTGCTGCACCATAGTAGTGACCAGGCTAATGTAGTACAACAGCACTGTGCATCCCTACTGTGGTACAGAGCATTTGGAAGAGTATGAATTTGTATACACAACACTGAGCCATATACTGTGTAATAATCTGCATTACACTGTGCCATATACTGTGTAATAATCTGCATTACACGGTGCCATATACTGTGTAATAATCTGCATTACACTGTGCCATATACTGTACAATAATGCTGCATTACACTGAGCCATGTACTGTATAATAATGCTGCACTATCTCCTATGATTAAAATATTATAATCGTCAGTGGTTCCCTGCCATTCTTTATTAATCTTTGTTATCCTACCTGCTACTATTTAATTAATGCTGCTGCTCTTTGTTTAATACTGCCATTTAATTTCAAAACAGAGGCAATGAAAGACCTCATATACCGTCAATATATCTGGTTCTGATGTATTTTAAGATATTAAGCATTTTAGGAGTAACAGTGAAATATGGCAAACTATCGAGGCACTATAAAACATATTACATCGGCACAAGCAATTCTTTACTACTGACAATTTTTTACTTTCCTTTGGCAGCAAAAGTCCTGCCTAGAATTTATGAAGACACCAACGGAATTTGCCTCAAGAAATTCAAGGCAGAAAATGTTCTGCCAAATAATTGTTCACAAATGTGCAGGATTATCCTAATTGCTTGTGATAATGTACTGAATATCTATCCCACAAATAACAAACTCTGATCAGAACCAAAATGGTCACGAATGTCATAATTTGACAAGGGATACAGAATCTTAGCAGTGAGCTTATTGAGGGAAAAGCAATGATGGTGAGAGCAGTGCCTTCCATTCCTTTTAGTCCTCCAACATAAATAAGGGACAAGGTTAAAACATCAAGGAGATAATACATTAAACAATGCCTATTATAATATTCCCTCATGAAGCTTTTGGACCAATGAACTTCGTGCATAATGTGTAAGGAGAATTAGACTATCACAATAACACTGGTGTTATTGTGCATATTAAATTCTACTGCTCAATGACAGACATACCAATTTTAGAAGGGAAAGAGGGCAAAAGTCAGGGATATTCCTGAACACCAGGGACAGATGAGTACTGCAAAGTTGAGACGTTAGATGGCCTCAGACAGTTTTGCTGCTGCTGACAGACTGAGAGGTGGATACGTGTCTTGTATTCTTGCTGCTGAAGGCAGCATCCCTAGCTGGTGGAACTGCAAACTGCGGGCCCTCGTGATTTAACATATGGGCAGTGCATGTGCTGTAAAAGTGAAGAGCCAAGGGGAACCTCGTCAAAGAATGAGTGACAGCTTTGGAGAAGGACCAGTCACAGAGACAGCATTGAAAGGGAACCTCTACTGTTAACCAGAGAGTGGAAGAAGGCTGACTGAATACTAGAGAAACACATCTCTTCCATAAAAGGCCAATATAGTAGAGAGCTTAATTTTAATTTCACTCGAAGAGGAAATAGAAAGGGGAACCAAAGGAACAATGCAGCTTGTTCAGATATTCCAATCAGTGCAAAAAAATTTGGGAACGGAGATGTGTGAGCAGCTGTGCAGTCTAGATTGAGCTGGGAGGGACTACAGGCACACATGACTGTTCCACTGAGCTTGTACGAGGTGGAGTTTGAGACTCAGAGGATATGGCCGGCAGCAGAGGACAGTCAAGCTTCAGGGGGAACAGGTGGTGGAGGAGTGAAGCTGAGCTTCATTGGGAACAGGGAGCTGGTGGTGACTGGCAGCAGGGACTGAGCACACTGTGAGCCAAGGCACGAGTATACAGTAGATACAGCACTGTACAGCACACGTCAGAAGGGAAAGTAAAGGTAGTGCTGGCAACGGGGTTCATGGGAATGGACCAACTACCACCTGAGGGAAGAAAGGAATTCCATGCATCTCTTTGCCCATATTATTAAAACTAACATTCCTATTAAAGCAAATATGAATCTAAGCATAGGCCTACACCTGGATGGATGTCTTCTAAAATCAAATCCCTAATTAACAAAAAAAAATAAACTTTATAAACAAATACAAATAGGTTTCACACATCTTAATCCGAAATATAGGGATTTATTAAAAACGATAAAAACAAAAATAAGACTAGAAAAAACACAATTTGAACTAAAACTGGCATCAAGGGTAAAGGACAATAAGAAATCTTTTTTTTTCTTATATAAACAAAACCAAAGGTAATTCCAAGACTATAGGCCCATTTACCACATAACCTGGTTGTGTAGCTGATAAACATGAAACAGCAAATATTCAGAATCAATATTTTTCTTCTGTATTTAACATTGCTTCCCATGGTGAAATAATTGAATTGGAGGGTTCCATACCTCGTAGATTTGTAATCCATCCTAAAGATGTCTTAGACAAACTTAATAAAATAAATATTAACAAATCCGGATGATATTCATCCAAGGGTATTAAGGGAACTCGCTAACGTAATCTACTTACCTCTGACTAGTATATTCCAACATTCATTAGACAGTGGGGAAGTCCCAAATGATTGGAGAATAGCAACAGTTGTACCTATACATGAAAAAGGACCTACCAACAAGCCAGAAAATTTTAGACCCATAAGTCTTACATCACTGATTGGGAAAATACTTGAACAGTTTGTCAAGGAAATTATTTTGGAACATCTAAACCGTAATAAACTTACTGATAAAAACCAACATGGATTTACCAAATCAAGATCATGTCTAACTAACCTTTTGACCTTTTATAATAAAGTCACAGAAGAAATCGATAAAGGCAACTCGGTTGATCTAGTGTTTACAGATTTTGCTAAAGCATTTGACAAAATCCCACATTTGGAACTCATAAATGCTCTAAGAGAAATTAAATTAAGTCCAAATGTTTTAAACTGGATAATAAAGTGGCTTAGGAATAGGAAACAGAGAGTGGCCATAAATGGAGAACTATCAGAATGGGCTAATGTAACTAGTGGTGTTCCCCAGGGATCAGTGCTGGGACCTTGTCTATTTAATATCTATATTTCTTCCTTAGAATCAAACATAAATAATATTTGGCTATTTAAGTTTTCTGATGATTGCCGTATAGGTTCCATTATTAACAACAGTAAAGAAAACATTGTCCTGCAAAACTTCCTTGATGAAGTTACCAACTGGGCCCATGAGAAGAAACTGCTATTGAATAGTGATAAGTGTAAGGTGATGCACTTGGGAAACATAACTCTAATTTTACATATAAACTGGCGAATCAACCACTACATCAGACTATGGAAGAAAGGGATCTTGGGCTTATCATCACCCCCGACTTGAAATTTAAACTGCATTGTTCCAAACAAATTAAAAAGGCAAATCAGAATCTAAATTGTATATTTAGACATGTGGCAAGCAGGACTGATGAAGTTATGTTACCATTGTATAATGCTCTGGTGAGACCTCATCTTGAGTATTGTGTCCAAGTATGGTCCCCATACATAAAGGAAGAAATTAACAAAATCGAAAGAGTACAGAGACGATTTAGCAGGGCACTAATAGGAATGAAAGAGAAAAACTATGAAAATATGCTGAAGGATTTGAAATCGTACACCCTAAAATGCAGATGGCTTAGGGGAGATGTGTGCCTCATTTATGGCCTACTTCAAGATTCTACACTTCTGAATGGAATAGGATTATTCGAATCCAAATTTAGACTAAGTAATCGTAGACATAACAAAGAGTTACTGATTGGAAAATGGAATTCATTAAGGAGGAAAAACTGGTTCAGCATAAGATCAATCTCAATATGGAATAACCTTCCTACAATTGTAGTAGAAAGTTCAAACATGGACACATTCAAAAAAAATTTGGATTTGGTGATGACAGATAAAGACGTATATAGGTAATACACTAAAATAATAGGCAAGCATTATGGATTATTGTTCTCTAGCTTGAAAAAAACTATGAAACCTATGGAGAGATGGGCATCTGCTAGCCAGGCCATACACAAAAGCTAAAGAAGTACAAAATAACTTGTATTACCCTATAAAGTTTGTGACCAATCTGTGTCAATTTGGGGGAGTGCAATGCTTGGAGCAGACATTTTACTTGCAATGTAATTCCAGAGCTGGTGGGGTGGGGGGCTTCTTGTTCAGTTGTTCAGTACAGTAAGCCCTCAGCGCAAGCAGCAGAGTTGGGAGCAAGAAAACAGTTTGGCAGGAGGAAGCAAGCACCCTGAACTGAATGGAGAGGATACAGAGAGATGTGCTTCAACTCCACTTGGTGGAAGGAGACAGCTGTGGTACGTTCGCTGTCATGTGCTTCCAGAGCCCCCTTCTCAATGTAATAGCACTACATCAGCATAGCTCTTGCAATGCAGCCATAAAAACTATTAGGGCTAAGACTGTCCAAAGGCCTTGTTTTGGTTCAGCGACACTTTCCCTCTATAGATCAATTGGGGGTGGGGGTAGAGCTTCAAAAGCTTTTTAAAATCCTAGCCAAAATGTCAGTTTGTACTGTTATGTTAGTTAACATGCCATTACTATAATTGTTACAGCTGTGGGGCTAATCCCAATGGAGTACAGAAACCACCACCAGCTAAGTGCCCTCTATAGGTGTTCATGATCCTTTACCCTCAGTTCAATGCTTTTGAGTGTAATTATATACCACATTTATCTGGATCCTACTATACACAGTTGTCAAGACAAAGACTTTGACTGGCATGACTGCATTCACGGGACCAAACAGTTGGGATAAGTTTGCAGAACCTATGAAGGCCACCTAGAAACAAAATCAGTAAGATTTATTCCTTTACCTAAAAGATTCAATACAGCAACATGGAACTGCACTGGTTTGGGGTGCTCACGTCACGACAAGCATCAGTGTCTGTATACGGCCCCCCCAAAAAATAAAATTGGACACTCGCCACCTCATATTAAAAAGTACCACTGTGATTGCTTTAAAAATATAAACACATTTATTTATTTATTGCCGTCTAAATAGTGCATGAGGCCTGATGTGTTCCTTTGATAAAGGATGATAGATTCCGAAATGTGTCAGGCATTATATACTTTTTTAGATGGAAATAAACAAATGTATTTATACTTTTAAAGCAATCATAATCAATACTAATAAATGGGTAAAGTGCCCGATTTGCTACCTAAAAACCCTACATCAACTTCATGGACTGATAAAATCTATGATGGTAAGGTATTTGCTGATTCCCCATTCTTTAAACGTTGTATGTAACTGTTGACCTTCCCCGTGTCTTGCTTGTTGTGTGTAGTAATTAAATGCATGTCCATGTGCCGTACCCTGGGACCATAACAAAAAAAAGACGTATCCCATTAGGCTATCCCAGAAAGTAACAGTTTAATAATTTATTAATAAGTAAATACAGTATAAGAGAGCACTTCTTCATACAATCATACAATAAAAGTAGTTTATGGAGCACACGTTTTGCGCTGTAGCTGATTTGTGCAGAATATATGAATGCACATCTTTTTTTCATTGGGGTCCTGCTTGTACCGAATTTTACAGCTATGAGGACTGAAGCACGGGAAAAAACAGTGTCTCGATTAAAGGGGATTGTATGTGTGCAGGAGCACTCACAGTCTGAAAAACCCAAGAAAAACTCATTCAAAGAAGGTAATGGATTTAAATGTAGGTATCAACATTCCAGAGCTATCCCCCTCTAAATCTTTCCTATTTTAAATGAAGGTAGACGTTATTTCATGGAACATTGAGACAGAAAGTGATGTCACAGCTAGTCAACCTGTATGTTGTTAAGCACACATATAAGACAAGAAATATTTAGACAGGGATATCTCTGGAGAGCTAATACCTACCGGAAAGCATACGTTTTTCATGAGAGTTTAGGATTATATTTTATATACATATTATATATAGGATTGAGTAGGCTGTTTAATATTAAACCCTAATTTTTGCTCTTAAATAACCTCGCAAACGCTTAACGGATTTGCAGAAAATACTGCAAGTGCCATCAGATTCCCAAGTCTCTCAGTATGCCAAGTTTCAGTCCGACTAGATATGCGGAGAGAGGTAAAGCGAATTTAAATTCTGTTGGCGAAGTGAATGCGAAGTGGGCACTACGCGTTGCCACTCCGCTACACCGAGAGGGCAATGCAAAGTGCTCACTCCACCTTGTCATTACCACTTCGCTTTAAGGCAGAATGGCAATGCGAAGTAAGGCGAAGTCATTGTTTTTAATGGACTTCGCGTTCCTCATTATGATTCTAAGTGTTCCACTTGGTGTTTCAGATTTGGCAGCCCCCCACATGTTACATGGCTTACAGTACCGTAAGTCACATGCTCTTTAACTAGGCAGGAAGAAAGTGAATCATACAAGCAGACACTTTTACTTTCTCCTGTGCAGACGGAGAGAGAGAGGAGTGTGTTTTGTGACTGCTGATACTTTGAGATCAGAACGAGGAGGAGATTTAAACTTTGATTTAGACACAACTTTTTTAAAAGCTACATTTTTTTGTCTTTTCTGTCTCTACTCTTTCTTTACTTAAGTTGTTCTTTCTGTAAATTGTATTTTTCTTACATAGAGGGACATCAGTTGCAAATGATGTCCATGCTGGAACTGCTGCTGGATCACCATGGGTTCCCACATTAGTTTTTTTTTCCTCACACCATGTGCCCCCCACACCTTCCTTGCTGTGTTATAAAATGTATTCCTCCACCATCCCCGACCCTTTTTGTAATTATGGCCTTTTTTTGTTGTCTTCCATATGTATTCTGAGCAGTGGAAGTATACTCTGCTAAACTGCATGGGTGCAGTTTTCTTTCCAGTCTGTGTATGTACTGCATACACTATCCAACTCCCTGACTTAAAAACACTTATTAAAGAGTACAATGGTGGGGTGGTGAAGCCTGGAGAGATACTACAAAACAGGCTTACGATACATCCAAGTAACTAGTAAAAATATTAATGTTGTGATTTGTGACATAATCGTAAATCGTGATTTGTGACTGCATTTGTGACCGTGATGATAAAGAAATGCAAATGCCTACAGCTGTACTTCCCCGGGCCCCGATGAGGTGTGGCACAAAACTCCCTGACTTAAAAACACTCATTTATGAGTACAATGGTGGGGTGGTGAAGCATGGAGAGATACTACAAAACAGGCTTACAATATATCCAAGTAACTAGTAAAAAATAATTACTGTTGTGATTCGTGACGTGATCGTAAATCGTAATTTGTGACTGCATTTGTGACCGTGATGATGAAGAACGTGATTTGTATCTCAAGTGACTCCTGATGATGGTCCTGACTTAAAAACGCATATTAATGAGTACAATGTTCATGCTGAATTATGCACCACACCTGTCCAGTACTCTGAAGGGAAGCCAAAGAAACAACTGTGACTTAAGTCAGAGATGGAGATTGGGCCCCTAAAGAGATGCAAAAGTACAGACAGATTAAGATTGCGCTGCGCACTGAAGAGATGCAGATGCAAAGGCACAACACCTAACCAGTGCTCACCATCAGAAATTCAAATCTGGAAAAGAATATCTGTGCTGGTTGGGGCAGGCCGCGGGGGGGAGGCAGTGTACTGCACTGCTGCAGTAAGAGTCACTAGTACGAGTACCAGTAAAGATACCACAAAGAAGTACAAAAAATTACACAGCTGCAGTGGATAGCAGGTTCACATTGCTGAAATTATGTGGCACAATAAAAGGTGTCTGATTTAATGACACGTGTCACGCACATACACACATACTAAGTAATGCGCAGCAAATTGAAAACTTCAGTAATATAACCACATATTTTAAACAAACTAAAATTATGCACTGCTGCACCATAACAATCAGCAAAAAAATGGCAAGAATTATTGAAAATATTACTGTGTGTACATTAACACAGTTATACAAGAAAAATATCACCAAAACAGAAAGCACCGTCTTTTTCTCCAAGTTAATCTACCTACACCACAGATACACCCTTCCCCCAAAGCACACTTCCACTGTCTCTCAGTACACAGACTGAATGTTGTACATTAACATTCAAAATACACACACAAACAGTAAACGCTTGATGATATGAGCACAGGAGGGTTTCCTATAAATCGCTGAACAAAAGTTTCAGCAAAAAAAATGACTCAAAAAGGCTTTTTTAACAGCTTTTAGAAGGTTTGAGTCACAGAGAGCTCTCAGAGCAGATTGTCTCCTACAGCTTCCTACATACACTACCCCAAACTGAGACTATGCAGAACAATCTAGAGCCCATGTGACCTGAAATCCCATGAATCACTGCAAAATTCACCTTTGGAGCTTAAAAACAAGGCGAAGTACATTGTTTTCAATGTACTTCGCCTTAAGAATTAGTGGAGTAGTGGTTTGGGAAGGCGAATGTAGAGTCATTGTTTTCAATGGACTTTGCGTTATCCATTAATAACGTGAAGTACTCGCTTGGCGTTATGGAGCACTCGGGTCGCTTTCCTCCATGTTCTACTTCACAGAAGCCAATTGGGGCCACCTCGCCCATCTCTATATGCTGATTACGAGATCTGGACAGTGCAAAATGTGTAAAAACAGAGTTATTTCCTGTTTTCTTTTTTTTGTTGTTGGCCCATAGCGCCCAGATGGTTTGGTATTTTGGACTGAAATTTTCAGGGTAGTAACAGCCTAACCCATAACAGTGCCTTTTGCTACTTTGGTGAAAACTAATAATCCTTTCCAGAGTTATAAGGATTTGAAATTTCAATTCTGAGCTTTCTCACTAGGCACTTCTGGACATATGGTTGCAATGAAAAAAGAATTTGGTCATATGAAAAAGGATCCTTTTTTGTATGGGACCGATCCTTTTTCGTGAGGAGAAAAAAATCCTTTTTCATATGGCTGCCACTTTCTTTTTACTGCTTAAACTTACAAACATTTAAAGTACAGAAAAAGAATGTTTTTTTTTTTTTTAAGTTGCCGAAAATACATTTTCTGGGCACCTAAAATCCAGAGGGACCAGCTTAGCGAGAGGAACCATTGACCCGTGTTCTCTGTAGGAGAACAGCGGGACTTCCTTGACTTCTGCATCCACAGCTGGAACTTGTGCTGTGGGCTGCAGTGAGAGCCATGAGCTGTCATTTCCCTGGTGTCTAGTGGCACCCCATTGCCATCCCTTTATGTGTGTAATGTTGCTCTAGTGTCTAGTGGCACCCCCCACCTTCCGATCACCATCCCTACATTTATTTATTTCCATGATGTCTATGGGCACCCCCCCCGATCTCCAACTGCCATCCCTGTAATGAATTTATCTTTCCCTAGTGTCTAGTGACACCCCCACCCTCTTTGCTGTCCCCATAATTTATTTGTCTTTCCGGTGTCTAGTGGCACCCCCCCACCCTCTGAATGCCATCCCTCTAATGTATTTGTCTTTCCCTGGTTTCTACTGGCATCCCCCATCTTCCAATTGCCATCCCCAAAATATTTTTTCTTTCTCTGGTGTCTAGCGGCACCCATCCCTCAATTGCCATTCCGGTAATACTGTTTTCTTTCCCTGGTGTCTAGTGGCACCCCCCCACTTTCTTCTGATTGCCATCCCCATAATTCTTTTGTCTTTCCCTGGTGTCTAGTGACACCCCCCACCCTCTGATCACCATCCCAGTCTGAAATAAAGAAAACTGTCCCTTGATGTTTTTTTTTAAACCTGCAAAAAAGAAAATGGTCCTTTGCCGATCTGAACCCCTCACTCAGCACCCACCACCCCATACCAAAGTACACCCCTAAACATCCTCACTCACCTGAACAGGTCACAAGGTGAGGATCCACTCTCCGATTGAAGACACATCTTGCTACTGGAACCGTAGACTGCAATATGAGAAACTAAGATAAGTGCACTTCAATGTATTTCAATGGGGTTTTGAACTTTGATGCATAACTTTGTCCATTTTTGTATACTTTGATCCCACATTTTCAAAATGGCCTTTTTGAGACCCCACCTTATGACCAGTGGCAGTGGAATTATGCAAATCAAGCCCAAAAGGTTATTTCATGGTCGCTTAGTGAAATTACCTTTTGGGTGGGATTTAAAACTTTTTACCACCCTTGTTCATGAGGTGGGGTCATAAGAAGGCTGTGCTGAAACGCTGGAGTCAAAATATGTAAAAATGGCAAAGTTATGTGCATATGTTGAAATTTTACTATGCTTGTTCATAACTTAGGTAATTTTAAATATTTTATCCCAAGGCCAGGATATTCAAGGGGTTGCGCATGGCGCAACAGTGTGCCATCATGCCACTGTGCGCCCAGGCGATATTCAAAGGGGATGTTGCACTCGCAAATCCCAATGCCAAGCGCACCAGTAATGTATGCGGCAAAGTGTGGGGTGTGCCCATGCATGTCGGCACATCCTGATATTCAGCCCGGGATGTGCGGCACATATGCAGGCAAATACCCACCTTGTGCCGCACAGGTGGGCACAAAGATCCGCCGGAAAAAAAAGGAGCACGGTCTGGCCACCCACAGGTGAGCTACCGTATTGCAGGAGGAACACGGCAGCCACCAGCTGTGAGTGGCCACCCGACCTCCAGAGCTACGGTCCGTCATCGTCGCCCCCACCCGCTCACAGGTTTTGTAACCCCTAAAGAAACCCTGGTGGTCCAGTGGACCTGCTCCCCTGCCCGATCGTGGGGTATAGTAAAAATTATTTTAACCCTGGTGGTTCAGTGGACCTGCTCCCCTGCCCGATCGCGGGCATAGTAAAAATAATTTTAACCTTGGTGGTCCAGTGAACCTGCTCCACCGCCCAATTGCGGGCGTAGTAACAATAACTCTAACCCTGGTGGTCCAGTGGCCCTGCTCCCCATCCCGATCGCGTGTGTAGCAAACATGATGTTAACCCTGGTGGTCCAGTGGACCTGCTCCCCAGCCCGATCACGGACGTAGCAAACATGATGTTAACCCTGGTGGTCCAGTGGACCATATCCCAGCCCGATCGCAGGCTTTGTAAAAGAAAATGTATCCCTGGTGGTCCAGTGGACCATATCCCAGCTCGATCACGGGCTTTGTAAATGAAAATGTATCCCTGGTGGTCCAGTGGGCCGAATTCAGCCGATTGCGGGCTTTGTAACAGAAGAAATCCCTGGTGGTCCAGCGGTACCCCCTCCCCACCCGCCCATGCAGACCCACCACCCCTCCACCCCGGTCAGTGGCAGGTGGCAGCTCACCACCCGCAAGCCGCCCGGCCGCTGACTGACAGCGTACAGTACAGCTGTCGTCCATTGGTCCACAGTGTGGGCCAATGGGCATGCAACTACACTGTACAACACAGTCCCGATGTATGAATGAAATTCATTCACACAAGGGACTGTGTGGTAGTATGGTCTGCGCCAATTAGCCTACACTGTGGACCAATCGAAGCTCAACCATGCATGTCAGTCAACAAGCTGACCGGGCGGCTGTGGGTGGGGGCTACCGCCGCCGCGACTGAGTGAAAGTGGCGTCCCATGGAGGTGAGAAGAAAGCCTGTTCTTCTGTTACAAAACCACTGTCAGCAATCGATCACTGAACCGAGACCATTCCATTGCGCCTGCGATCAGGCTGGATTGGTCCACTGGACCATCAGGGTTAACATCATGTTTACTATGCCTGCGATCGGGCTGGGCAGGTCACTGGACCACCAGGATTAGATCATTGTTACTACGCCCACGATCAGCCGGGGGAGCAGGTCCACTGACCACAAGGGTTAGATTTATTGTTACTATGCCTGCGATCAGGTGGGGGAGCAGGCCCACTGGACCACCAGGGTTACAATTATTTCTACTACGCCCGCGATCGGACGGGGGAGCAGGTCCACTGGACCACCAGGGTTAGAGTTACTGTTACTACACCCACGATCGGGTGGGGGAGCAGGTCCACTGGACCACCAGGGTTAGATTTATTGTTACTACTCCCGCGATCAGGCGGGGGAGCAGGTCCACTGGACCACCAGGGTTACAATCATTTCTACTACCCCCGCGATCAGGCAGGGGAGCAGGTCCACTGGACCACCAGGGAGTTTACATTTGTACAAAGCCTGCGATCGGGTGTTGGGGCGCGTTGCCACCAAGGGGCAGGGGGCGTCGGTCCCGACGGCTGCAGCCTGGCAGGGAGCCAGGTGCAAGTCGCCGGGGATCGGCGCACCTGCATGCAAATGGGGCCATAATGGCATGCAAATGGCCCCATTTACGCCTGCATGTAACAATACAAGCTCCATTTGCATACACACGGCTGAATACCACAGTTCCTGCACCTGGCGCAACTGCACTGCTGCGCGCATCCCCTGCTCCTCTGTTGCCACTTGCGCTGGCACAGTGCCGCTGCGCCATGCGCCAATCACCGGGTAGCCATGGTACCATATTCAACGGTGCTGAGCCATGGCATAGTACTGTTGAATATTGCCCAGTCCACGCACTGGCGCATCCCAGTTGCACTTCACCCAGGCTTGCACCCCTGCCTGTCACAGTCTGAATATCCGGCCCATAGTCTTCAACATAGCAATTTTTTTACACTACCTCATGAACATGACCACTGTCATTTTTCAAATCCTGGACAAAATGTGTTTTCGCACCTGTGGTGTGGAATGATGTTTTAATGCTGCAGAATCATGTTTCTGCGGGGATTTGATCATTTTCACTTCCTGATTCATGAGGTGGGGTAATCAGAAGGCTATGCTGACAATTTGGTGTACAAATATGGTACAATGCCCAGGTTATGAGTGAACATTGCAGAATTTCAACTTTCACTCATAACTTCAATAATTTTCACTATTTTGACATCAAACTCTCAACACTGCTATTTTTTCATACAACTTCATAAATGTGATGGGCGTAATTTTTTAAATTCTGGATGAAATGCGTTTTCGCACTTCTGGTGAAAAATGACACTTCGGCCCGTATACTAAAAATGGTACATGTTTATAAAGTTAATCATAAAATTTGCGGGGAAAATTGCAATATATATATATATATATATACACAAATGTATGTGTATATATGTATATATATATGTGTATGCATATATGAATATACATATATGTAAAAAATAGGGGCACAGTCACGCCCCTATAGTTAGGGTTGAGTAGGCACTTCAATGTTAAACTCAAAATTTAGCACTTCAATAACTTTGGAATCATTCAACAGATTTTCACAAAATGTGGTATGCACTGTCCTGTGGTGGTAGATCTCCTGATGTGGCAAGTTACGTTCTGGTCAGATATGCAGTCTCAGAGTTACGGAGAGGTGAAAAAAAACATGTTTTCACCCATTGACTTTGTTGGGATTTTTCTATGAACTTGCCAACAGCCCACAGGGTTTTTTTTTTGGTCTGAAATTTTCAGGGCAGAGAGGGACTACCCCACAGATGTGCCTTTTCCTGGTCCGGTGAAAAAAAACAATAAACCATTTTAAAATTATTGCAATTTAAAAATTTGAAAAAAATCATTTCTGAGCATGCTCAGTAGGCACTTCAATATAGCTGTATGAAACAAAATAGGAATCCTGGTTTGTACGGAAAAATTCCTACCTCATATGGCCACCATCTTGTTTACAGTTGTGCCTGAAATTCTAATTTGTAAACCTCCCAAAATGATATTCTGGGGAGGAATCAACACATGAAGCTTGCTTATTGTGACTCCCTAGGTGCATTCTGCACTTTACTGCTTGGAAAAATGTCCTAAAAATGTTTTGAATTTATACTGAAGTTCTTCATTCGTATCCATGTAATACAAAGTAGAATCTTACTTCGTATGTCCAGATACGAAGTAAGATCCTACTTCGTATCATGAAAATGCTGAAAAGAACTGTTTATGCTGACATGGGGGTGCCCAATCCCCATGTTGGCACTAGATGCCCGCACACCAGTGTGGGACACTGGGGAGTCCACTCCCAGTTATATTATACCCTCCCCACAGCCACCAATAATGAGTAACACTAGGGAGCCCACCCCTAGTGTTACAAACTGTATTTTTGTAATCGTTGTATACCTGCAACAAAGAAAACAGTCCCCCGATGTCTTTTTTTATCCTGTGAAAAAAGAAAATGATCCCTCGTTGTCTCCCCTGTCCCCCTTCCCCATCCCCACCCTCCCTCTGCGCACCCACCTCCCTGCATCTCCCCTTACCCCATACTTACCTCTGGAGGTTGGGCGCTGTCATCTTCAGTGGACCAGGACACGTCTGCACTCTTCAAAGCCGAACCATGAACTGAGGAATCAAAGTAAGTGCCGTATAATGGCAGTCTATGGCACTGTGAACTTAGACTGATATCTCAGGCATTTTTCAACTTTGGCTTTTTGGGACCCCATCTCATGAACACTGTCACTGTCATCTCATTAATCGAACCCATAAGATGATCTTGCGGTCACTGCACAGAATCACCTTTCAGGACCGATTAATGAAATGACAGTGCCAGTGCTCATGAGGAGAGGTCCCAAATAGCACATGTTGAAAATTTGGTGCAACAATGTTGAAAAATGCCCGTGTTACAAGCATGCATTGTGCAGTTTCTACACATGCTTGTAAGTTCACCAATTTTTTAAAATTTTCACTCCAGATTTTCAGCATTGGCATTTTTTCACACCTCCTCATGAACAGTACATCTGTCATTTTTCACATCCTGCCCAAAGCATGTTTTCACACCTGTGGTGCAGAATGGCACGGTCGCTGTGACAAATTAACTTTTGGGATGGATTAATGAAATGACAGTACCACTGTTCATGAGGTGGGGTCCCCAAAAGGTCATGTTGAACATTTGGTGAAAACATTCTTGAAAATGTCCAAGTTGCATGCGTCCATTGAATTTACTCTACGCACACACATAGCTTTGCTACTTTTCGATCTTTTGACACCATATTTTCAACATAGCCATTTTTTCACACCACCTCATGAACAGTACGGTTGTCATTTTTCACATCCTGCCCAAAATGCAATTTGTGCACCTGTGACACAGAATGGTATTACAGTTGCGCATAATTACGTTTTGTCTTGCATTTCACAATTTCTCTGTACCGGGTTACATGAGGTAAGGTAATAAGATGGCTATGCTGACAATTTGGTCACAGTTGTTTGACACATGGAAGTACAGGGCCCAGAGGGCCCTGCGTTTTCACACCTACATACATTTGTGCATCTATGGAGGGATTGGAGCACAGGGTCTAAAGAACCCTGCATTCCTGCAGTAAAATATGGATACTTTCATACTATCTCCAGAAAAAAGGAAATTCATTGCAAAAAAATCCATTAATGCATCAGTTAGGGTTCTTATTACAGTGACAAAAGTATGGAAATTCGAGTTTGAGTTCCCAACCCTACCACCCCACCCTCACCCTCAACACACCAACAGGCATCAGGGTGTGCCTTGGAGTTCCCCTGGATCCAGACCCGAACCTGGGTTTGATGGCACTGTAGGCAGTTGCTTACATTTATTTTATTTATTTATTTAGCTTTTGTTGACCGGGTAAGTGCACTAGACAAATCCTGCCTATTTTCAGGCACGACCCGGGGGAGGGGGATACAGATGAATGCCAACTGACCTTGAACCAGATTAAGCTGTTGGTGGTATCTTTAGTGACATCACAACGCTAAATGGCCAGCTCAGCAGGGCTTGGCCAAACAACATCCTATATCCTGTTATATTGAGTGTAGCTCCCTGCTGCACTCGATCTACAGGATATATCGATGTTTTTCACCACTTGCTCTCAGTGCAAGCAGTATTATTGAGTCGCTCATATTGAGCCGCTCTATAATACTCGCTCATATCACAGTACACTGGTTGGAAACCCTAACACCACATTTCCCTGCTTTTGTCGCTTTAGTAACAACCCTAACTGATGCATTAATGAGGTTTTTTGCAATGAATTTCCTTACTTTTTTAGACAGTATAATCATATCCTTACTTGTCTGTGGGAGCGCAGGGTCCTCTGGGCCCTACACTCCCATCCCTCCATAGATGTGTATATGTATGGTGTATATGTATGTAGCCATGGAGCTGTGCTGCCTCAGCATCCAGCAACCCTGGAGAAATGGACCACACCAAAAAGGCACAAAAAATAAAAATTTGTCAACTCTGTTACAAAATCTGAAACACACAGTTTTTATAGCAATGTTTCTAGAATGGTGCTGCCTGTTTTACTTGTGAAAACCACTACTCATGATCTTTAAACTTTGAAGAAACAGGTCCTATAAGCTTGTTGACAGGGAGGACTAGACTCTGAGTTCAGGATATGACATCATCAGCAGCTCTTCACTGAAACTGGTTTTTTTGAACAGGCAATGAATTTAGGGTAGTAAAATGACTTCTAACTTTTAAACAAAGTAACTTAGAGATCTCATTTTTGGCATGAGGCTGATTGTGACTAAGTTGATCCAAATTCTGAATTTATTGATGCCAGAAATTTTGACCGTAATCCCTATTACTGTCATCACCATGGAATACTGAGCCAATACAAGAGCAGCTTTCACAATTTTGATGACATCACAATGGCCAGTGCAACACTGAAGCAAGCTGTTCAAATTAATGAAAGCAGATTTAGAAGCTATAATTTGAAAACTACTATTGTATATATTGAATATACAATAGCCTGACTCAAAATAAGCAATTTATCATCATTTGTGAGTGTCTGGGCCTTTCATAACTCACTTGTGTCTCTGTCACTCATGAGTTATGGTCCTACCCCCCCACACTTGAAGATAAACCGCATATTTTGAGTTACTCCATTTATAGTTAGGGTTGGACAGGCACTTCTATGTTAAACCCCAAGTTTTGCACCTTGATAACTTTGGCGTACTTTGATAAAATAGCCCAAAATTTGGCATGTACGGTCAGGCTGTCAGAGTCAACAAAACGTGCCCACATCTTGCACTGTCTTTGAGATACTGAGTGCTAAAAAAACACAACCCCCTCCCCCCCAAAAAAACCCCACTTTTTCCCTATGCTTAACATGGGGTTTTTTGCTCTCATCTACAGCCCAGATGGCATGAAATATTTTCATGAAATTTTAAGGGATGATGGGGTCTGTGCCAAAGGTGTGCCTTTGGATGGTTTAGTGAAAAAACAGCATAGCATTTTTGAATTATAACAACTTTTGGGGTAACATCTAGAAAGGCAGGTAAAAAAAGTGTGATCAATAAAAAAAAATTAAAAATGGTTAGAGTCTGGCCCAGATATTCAAACTGCATCAGGCTATGGCACAAGCTTGGGCACAGCACAACTTGGCTACACAGGGGCGTTGACTGGGCGGTATTCAACAGAGCTGCGCCATGGCACAGCATCGTTGAATATCACACCCTGGCCACCTGCAGTGTGCATGGCGCAGTGGCACTGCGCCTGCGTAAGTGGCCAGAGTGGAGCAGGGGGATGCGCTAGCACAAGTTCCATTGCGCTATGCACAGCAACCGTGATACTCCAAAGTGCACATGCAAATGGGGCCATAAGGTATGCAAGGCGCAAATGGGGCCATCTGTATGTTATTATGGTCCCATTTGCATGCAGGTGCGCTGATCCCCGGCGACTTGTGCCTGGCGCCCTGCCAGGCAGCAGTCGTCGGGGACTGACGCACCCTGCACAGCGCGGCAATGTGCCCCGCAGCCCGATCATAGGCTTCAGTATAAATAACAAAAATCCAATATCCCTGGTGGTCCAGTGGACTGCTCACTGCCCGATCATGGGCTTATGTATTAATAAAGAGTATTGATTCCAATATCCCTGGTGGTCCAGTGGACGCTGTCTGCTGATCGCGGGCATTTGTAATAGAAAAAATAAATATGTCCAATATCCCTGGTGGTCTAGCGGTACCCCCTCACCCGCCCACTGAGCCCCACCCCTCCTCCCCGGTCAACGTAGCGGCAGCACCCACCTGCCTTGCCCACCTGACACGTGCAGTGAGGGCTGTCGCCCATTGGTCCTGGCGTGAGCCAATGGGCGTGCAATACTATACTCACATTCCAGATGACATATCTGGAATGTGTAGTATATCTGAGCTGCGCGCCCATTGGCTCACGCTGTGGACCAATGGGCATACAGCCCTACCTATGGTGTCAGTCGGTGGGCAGCGGGGTGGCAGGCGGTGGGTGCTGCCACCACCGGCTGACCGGGGAGGCGGGCAGTGGGGCCAGTGGGCGGGTGGGAGGGGGTACCACTAACCACCAGGGATATTGGACATATTTATTTTTTTCTATTACAAATGCCCGCGATCGGGCAGACAGCGGTCCACTGGACCACCAGGGATACTGGACGTAATTCTTTTTATTAATACTTAAGCCCGCAATCGGGCTGACAGCTGTCCACTGGACCACCAGGGATATAGGGGTTCTTTTATTTCACAAATGCCTGCGATTGGGCGGTGGGGCGACGCCAGGTGCAGCTGGGGCTCGGGTGGCCACCCACAGGTGCCAGCTGCTGTGTTGCGCCCTGCAATGCGGCAGCTCACTTATGGGTGGCAATCCATTGTTCCTTTTTTGGGGGGGGGGTCAACTTTGTGCTGGCGCAGGTAGGGGTTGCGCATGCATGGATCCGCACATCCCGGACTGAATATCGGGCTGTGCAGAGTATGCATGGGCACGCCCCCCCACCTGCGCCTGCATACATTACTGATGCGCTCCGGCGCATCGATTTGTGCCATGCACTTTTCCTTTTTGATATTGCGCTGGAGCATCAGTGGGTTGCGATGGTGCCAACACTGTTGCACTATCTTGCACCCTTTTGAATATCTGGGCCTTTGTGTTTTCTATTCATACTTAGTGAGATTGTGTTTGTGATGGCAGCCTTCTTGTTTTTTTTTCTGCATTTTATAAATGGTATTATAAAGAAGTACTGCTTGTTAACAAATGAACAAGACATGTATTTAAGTTCACCGTCACATACTTAGTTTGATTTTTGGCTTAGAATTTTGAAATTTACAGGGCAAATATGTGTTTTTGTGGTGAGATTCATTTTGCCCATCACTCACTAATGTAAATATCACTGGATCAGTAAAATAACTATTCACAAGTTTTTAACACTTTGTGATTTACTGACCGCAGTATATTAATTTTTAGTTCAAATTGTTTTTTTTTAATGCAAATGACACATCTTTGAAACAGTGACAGTGCACCTTACTATACCCAAGTGAACCTGGCCAGCTTCCCTGCCCAGAGCCCCAACACAGACTGCTCCTGTAGAAACATTGGTAGTACTTATCACCCCAAGCAAATGTAGCCAGCTCCACTACCTGCAGCCCCAATGCAGAAAGCCCCTTCACCTGCATTCTCTGTATAAGAACAGCGGGACTTTCTTGACTTCTGCAGTCACAGCTGGAACTTGTACTGCAGGCTGCAGTGAGATGCCGTTTCTCTGAAGTCTAGTGGTGCCCCCCCATTAACGTCCCTGCAAATGTATAATGTTGCCATGGTGTCTGTCTAGTGGCACCCCCACCCTTCTGATCATCATCCCCAATAAAAAACATTTCTCTGTTCTCTGGTGTCTAGTGGCACCCCCCCCCACCTGCTGATCATCATCCCTGTGATAAAATAATATGTCCCTGGTATCTAGTGGCAACCCCACAACCCAATCGCTGTCCGTGCCAGAAACAAAAAAAAAGTCCCTCCATATTTTTTTTTTCAAATGTGCAAAAATGAAAATGGTCCCTCAACACTCAAACCCCCCATCTCCTGCTCAGCACCCAGCAACCCACACCCCCCAGTACACTTTTCACACACCCTCACACCTGAACAGGTCACAGGGTGAAGATGCAGTCTCCAATCGAAGACATGTCTTGCTGCTGGAACTGCTGATTGCAGTACAAGAAACTAAGGTAAAGGCGGTTCAATGTATTTCTTTGGGGGTTTTCAACTTTGTTGCATAGCTTGGTTAGTTTGCATATTATGACACCAAATTTTCAAAATGGCCTTTTGGGACCCCACCTCATGAACAATTTCAGTGGAATTAGGTAAATACCACCCCAAAGTGGAGTTTGCGGTCACTTGGTGAAATCACCTTTTGAGCGGGATTTGAACATTTTCACCACCCTTGATCATGAGGTGGGGTCATAAGAAGGTTATGTTGAAAATTTGGTTCCATGTGACAATAGCGAATATCGATTCCATGTGATAATAGCGAATAACGATTGCAGTTTGGGCAAGTGTACATCGTCGAAAATGAATTTTGGCAATGTACACTCACAGCGAACTGCAACAGGGTGCCTGAGATCTATGTTTTTTTATGTGGGGGGGCTTCACCCCCCCTGCACTCCCCTACTAAAGGATTCTCAACTCCAGGGGGGTGCATGTAGGGGGGGGGGGCGTTCAATACTTAAAAAAACAAAACCCTGACCCGGTGCAAAAACATGAGTGTGCCCAGAACTGAACCTGGCACTCTCTCAACCCCATGCTGCCACCAGCCCAACATGCCACACAGCCAGCTGGCAGCCCACCGCTGCACTACACCCCTCAAACTCTCCCTCCTCTTCCGCTCATCACACGGCATGGTCCGGCCCCCCCGCACATGTATACATAGTGACATCCCATCGCTATATTTGCCTACCCCCCCCCATGCGGCTACCCACCTGCCAGGTAGCCCTGTGCACAGGCGCTGTGATTGAGTTGCCCTTTTGGAAAGTGCTCAATCACAGTCGCCTTGTACCCAAGATACCAAAAAGTTGGGGTCAAAATATGTAAAATTGGCAAACTTATGAGCATCTGTTGAAACTTTGCTATGCATGCTTGTAACTTTGGAAATTTTAATATTTTGACCCCAAATTTTAAACATAACCTTCTTATGACCCCACCTCATGAAGGTCACAGCTGTCATTTTTCAACTCCTGGCCAAAATGTGTTTTCACACCTGTGGTTCAGAGTGACATTGCAGTTGAGGCGAATTAAATTTTGGTGGGGATTTGAATATTTTCAATACCAGGTACATGAAGTGAGGGTAATAAGAAGGCTATGCTGACAATTTGTTTGCTGTTGTCCTACAAATGGAAGTGCAGGACCCAAAGTTGCTTCCACAGCAACATACATATATGCATCTACGGAGGGATGGGAGTGCAGGCCCAGAGGGCCCTGTGCTTTCACAGGCAAATAAGTATATGCTCACTCTAGCTCAAAAACTATGGATGGATGGGAGTGCAGGGCCTTCCAAGGATATGATTAGACTATTTCAAAAAGTAAGGAAATTCTTTGCAGAAAAACAACATTAATGCATCAGTTAGGGTTTAGCATGAACTGACAAAAATAGGGAAATGTGATGTGAGGGTTTCCAACCCTAACATCCCTCCCACACCCCTGTGCTTACATTTGTAGGGCAAGATTAATGAGATTGTTAGCACAGCCATGTTATTACTCCACCTGATGTACCCTGTACAGAATATTTTCAAATCCCAACCAAAACATAAGTCTGTGCAACAGCAACGCCATTCCACGCCACAGGTGCAAAAAGATATTTTGGTCAGGGTTTGAAAAATGACAGCTGTGATATACATTTGGTGGTAATAACAAGTGTATGTTGAAAATCTGGTGTCAAAATATTTTCCATTGACAAAGTAACGAGCGTCCATAGCAAAATTGCAACAAATGGTTATAACTCAGCCATTTTTTGACATTCTGAACCCAAATTTTCAACATGGCCTTTTGGGTATCCTACCCAAAAGGAGAATTTGCCAAGCAACCACGAAATCACCTTTTGGGCAGGAGTTGTGCCATGACAGTCATATTGTTGATGAGGTGGGGTCCCCAAAAGGCAATGTTGAAAACTAAAGTCAAAATGTCAACAAATGGCTGAGTTATGCAGAAAAGTTGAACCCCTCATTCAAATACACTGAATCACATGTACCTTAGTTTCTCACACTGCAGTTGTCGGTTCCAGCAGCAAGATGCGTCTTCCATCGGGAGAGCAGATCTCGAACCTGGGACCTCTTCAGGTGAGTGAAGGTGTGTGGGGATGTTAAGGGGGGTGTGGGGTGGTGGATGCACAGTGGAAGGTGGGGTGGGGGTGTAGGTGTGATAGGCAATGGATATTTTTCTTTACAGCGGAATAAAAATGTAAAAAGACATCAAGGGATGGTTTTCTTATTTTCATCATACAGTGAACATGGGAGGGTGGGGGATGCCACTAACCACCAACGAAATGAAGAAATGTGCATCGGGGATTGGGAGGAGGCCACTAGATCACCAGGAAACCTTAATAATTATAAACAGTAACAATATCGGGGATCAGGGAGGGAGGACCACCAGGAAATCTTATAATAATTATAAATAGTAAGAATATTGGGAATCGGGGAGGGCCACTAGACCACCAGGAAAATATAACATCATGGATGGAGGGGGGTTTACATGTGTTGATGGGAGTAGGCATCGGGGATCAAGGGGGAAAGGCTGCTAGACCACCAGGTAATTCTAATAATGTGTAGCATACCAAGCCCAAATTGTTTGCTTAGTCAATCTATGACATAGAAACATAGAAACAGAGACTCTGACAGCAGATAAGGACCACTTGGCCCACCCAGTCTGCCCATTTCCCTACCTACTGGATAAGCTGCAGATTCTAGTTAACCAACAGCCTACATCCTGCAACCCCCCACTATAATTGCCTTGTGTCTGTCCCATGCATATTTGAATTCCCCCACTGTTTCAGACCCAATGACCTCCTCACGAAGGCTGTTCCATGTATCCACCACTCTCTCCGTGAAAAAAAAATTTCCTCACATTACCCCTGAGCCGTCCCCTCTATCTTTAAATTGTGCCCCCTTGTTCTTACACATCTCTTTTTCTGAAAGATGCTACCCTCCTGGACTTTGTTGATTCCCTTGAGGTACTTGAATGTTTCTATCATGTCCCCCCTTTCATCAAGAGTATACATATTAAGCTCTCTCAGTCTCTCTTCATATGGTTTCTGCTGCAGACCCTGCACCATTTTAGTTGCCCTCCTCTGGACTGCTTCCATCCTGTCAATGTCCTTGCGTAGATGAGGTCTCCAAAACTGCACACAGTACTCCAGATGGGGTCTCACCAACTGTCTGTATAGAGGAATAACCACTTCCCTTTTTCTACTTGTGATGCCCCTTCCTATGCATCCCAGTATACTCCTGGCTCTCCTTACCAACTTTTCACATTGCTTACCCACCTTTAGGTCATCTGATATGACTACCCCCAGGTCCCTTTCCATTTCTGTTGTTGTTAGTACCTCCCCTGCTATTGTGTACTCTTCTCCTGGGTTTTTGTTTCCCAGGTGCATTACTTTGCACTTCTTTGCATTGAATCTAAGTTGCCATATGTCTGACCATTCCTCCAACCTTGCCAAGTCCCTTTTCATCTTTTCTACCCCCTCTTGTGTATCAACTCTGTTACAGATCTTTGTGTCATCTGCAAGGAGACATACCTTTCCCTCCAGACCCTCTGCAATGTCACCTATAAAGATGTTAAAGGACTGGACCCAGTACTGAGCCCTGAGGTACTCCACTAGTAACCCCCCTTTCTTCAGAATGTGTTCCATTCACTATTACCTTCTGTGTCCTGTTGTGCAGCCAGTTTGCTACCCAGGCTACCACCCTGGGACCCACTCCCAGGCTGGCTAACTTGATTATTAATCTTTTGTGTGGGACTGTGTCAAATGCCTTGCTAAAGTCTAGGTAGACCATATCCACAGCCCCTCCCTGGTCTATCACTTTGGTCACCCAGTCAAAGAAATCAATAGATTTGTCTGACATGACCTTCCTGCTGTAAATCCATGCTGCTTTTGGTCCTGTGCCCCGCTGGCCTCTAGGTTCTCAACAATTCTTTCTTTCAGAAGTGATTCCATCATTTTCCCTACTACTGAGGTCAAACTTACAGGTCTATAGTTTCCTGCTTCTGCCTTGCTCCCACTTTTGTGAAGGGGAATCACATCTGCCCTCCTCCAGTCCTCAGGTACCGCCCCATCCTGCCATGATTTGTTAAAAAGCGCAGTCAGTGGTGTCACTAGGTTCTCCCTTAGTTCTTTTAGGATTCTGGGGTTAACCCCGTCAGCCCCCATTGCTTTGTCCACCTTGAGTTTTAGGAGTTCTTTCAGGACTCTTTCTTCTGTGAATGGACTGGTGTCAACCCCCCTACCCAAAGTGCTTCTATTGTCTGGTTTAGGTAACTCCTCCTCATCTTCTTTTATGAACACTGAGCAAAAGTATTCATTCAGTATCTCTGCCTTTTCACTGTCTCCCTCTGCCCACCTCCCCTCTCCTTTATTAATCTTCACTATCCCTCCCTTACCCTTTCTATGCTCCCTAATGTACCTATAAAAGGTTTTATCCCCCTTCTTAACTGAGTTGGCTATTTTTTCCTCGGTTTGGGCCTTTGCTAGTCTGACTGTCTTCCTCACTTCTTTCTGCTTTAATTGATACAGTTCCCTGTCGTGCTCCTTCTGTGATTCCTTATACTTTTTGAATGCAGCCTTTTTCTCCTTGACCTTCCCTGCCACCTCTGTTGAGAACCATAGTGGTTTTTTACTCTGCTTTGTTTTCTTTATTTGTTTCACACAAAGGCTTGTTGCCTCTATGACAGCAGTTTTGATTTTTCTCCATTGTTCTTCCACCCCTCCTTTTTGGTCATTTGCTAGTGCATTCTTCAAGTATTCACCCATTTTGCCAAAGTCAGACCTTCTAAGGTCCAGTATCCTTGTTTTTGTAAGGCTTATCTCCATGGTTGTGCTCATTGTGAAGCACACTGAGCAGTGGTCGGTTGTTCCCAGATGTCTACTGACTTCTAAATTTGTGATCCTCTCCCCATTTGAAAGTACCAGGTCTAGTATTGCTCCCTCCCGAGTGGGTTCCAACACTAGCTGTCTAAGGCCTGCCCCCTGCAGGGCATCGAGAATGACCCTGCTCTTGGATGTGGCTGCAGTACATGTTATCCAGTTAACATCTGGCATATTCAGGTCCCCCATCAACAGTATCTCCTCTTTCAGCCATTTTGAGAATGTCCTCTATCATTTTGTTGTCCATTCCCTCCCCTTGAGACGGGGGTCTGTATACAACCCCTGTGTGGATTGTGATGCCATTTCCTGTCTCCAAGGTGACCCAGAGTGCCTCTTGTCCTCCCCCTTTACTTTTTAGTTCTGTAGCTTTGATCCCTTCCCTTGTGTATAGAGCTACTCCACCTCCTCTTTTACCTTCCCTGTCCCTTCTGTAGACTGTGTACCCTGGTATGTTGACATCCCAGTCATGGTTCTCGGTGTACCATGTTTCCGTGACTGCCACAATATCCAGTTGTTCATCTTCCACCAGGGCTACTAGCTCAGGAAGCTTGTTTCCCAGACTATGGACATTGGTACTCATTGCCCTCCATTTAATGTTGGCTTTATCCTTTTTTCCCCCATCCCTGCTCTGATTGCCCTTGTCTATTTTTCCATTTACCCCAGTCCTGCCCTGTGTTGAGCTCTGTACCTCAGTGTTTACCTTACTACCTGCCATGTTTTGTGGGGGGAGGCTTGAAATTTCCTGCCTTTTATCAGCGCCTCCCCCCTTGGCTAGTTTAAAAGCTTGCCAAGGAAGCATTTAAACCTGTCAACTAGGAGCTTGGTTCCCTTCGTGGACAGATGCAGACCATCATGCCAGTATAGATCTTTATCTCTCCAGGTGGACCCCCAGTCTCCAATGAAGCCAAAGCCCTGTGCTCTGCACCAGTTTTGCAACCATTCATTAAACTGCATGGTGTGCAGTACCCTAGCCTCACTCCTGCCATGGACTGGTAGCACCTCTGAGAAGGTTACCGTGCTTGATACCCATCTGAGGCCCTCCCCAACTCCACAAATTCATTCTGCACTGCACTGATTCCATGCCTAGCTAGGTCATTTGTCCCAAGGTGGACTATGATATCTAGTTCCCTCTCCTGTGATGCTGCTTCTGCAATCCTGAGGATTACTTCCTGTCCCTCAAGCCATGGCACCAGGCAGGCACCTTCCCTTCTCCTCTCCCTTCCCCAGTTTTACCCCCCTAACAATTGAGTCCCCTATCAGAAGCTGTTTCCTTCCCCTGTGGTGTCCCTTGCCACCCTTTTGTGGGTCTCCCTTGTGGATGTCCTCAGCATTCTTCTGGGTCTCCACTGAGGGTGCCATCATAGAGGAACCTTGCTCTGCCAGAATGGCATATGATTTGTGTAGAGGTACAACTAGGGATACTAGCTGATGTAGTAAAACTTGGGGGCCCTGCTAGTTTTTAATCAGAACAGGTACCTTCAACGATCGCTGTGAAAGTCCAGCTGGACCCAACAGGGTAATTATTCTCTTCTTACTTTAACCTGTTCTTTATGAAACTTTCCGATCTGCATTTTTTTTTTATCAGGGGCTACTAACCCATTGCAACAGAGGGTGGAGGATTTAATGGTAGTAGGGGAATTCCCAGGCTGACAGTTCAGCTGGCCTCTCAGGGACATGCTTCCCATTTTCATTTCATAAGCCCTCTATTTACTGTATCGAAGTATTTATCTCTCTAATCCTGGTGCTGATACCTATTGAGCATATAAGATGGCTGCCCCTGTACTTAATATTTTCCAGGGTGCAGCAGCAAATCGAGGCAGAAGATTGATCTTTCACTAAAGCCTTTTTCACAATTTGCAGAAAAACGGTAGTTCTTTCGTGACAGTAAGTGCCGCAATTTGCTTCAAAGCAAGGACTCTGATAGAATAAACAAATTTCTGGGCAGTACTAGGTTTACTAGGTTTGTAAGGAAAAAAGAAGGCAGAGGCCCATCTAGATTTCCCCCCACAAAGAGTGGTTAAATTAGAACATACAATTTTGGATTAACCCACTATTGAGACCCTTTTTAAAAACATCTACACTAGTAGCATTGACCAAATCCTGCAGAAGTTTATTCCATTGTCTCAGTGCCCTGACTGAAAAGAAATTTAGTCTCTGGTTGGTTTTAACTTTTGGAACAATAAGTTGTTGATTATGGCATCTTGGTACAGTTCGCCTTACAGTTAAGTCCACACTTTTTCATGAGTTCTGGATCTTTCATCAGTTTATAGACTAAGAGTAGGTCTCCTCTAGTTCTTCTGTGTTGTAAAGAATTTAGCCCTGTAATCTGAAGTCTAGTTTTGTAGGGACTGTGTCGTAGTCTTGGGACCAACTTGGTTACCCGTCTTTGAATTCTTCCAAACCGATTTATATCTCCCTTTAAATAAGGGCTCCAGAAGGGAGATCCATAATCAATGAGTGGTCTGATACATGCCCAGTAGAGGGGTATTAGGCATTGTTTGGTTTTTGTAATGAAGGAGCGTTTAATTTGTCTAATTAACCCATTTGATGTATTAGCTGTTTTTAGACAATGATCTGTGGATGACAGTCTAGAATTTACCAATATGCCCTGATCCCTTTCTTTATTTGATTTAATTAAGTTATTATTTATATAATTGTTTTGTGGGTTATGTAACCCAAAGTGTAAGACCACACATTCATCAGTGTTAAATTCCGTTTTGTTTCCTAGTGCCCATTTCTCAATATGGTGGAGATCTAATTTAAGGGAGTCAGAGTCATGAGAATTATCCACGATACCCCCCAATTTAGTATCATCAGCAAATCTGGATAACCAGTTTTTGGTGCCTATTTTCATATCACTTATATAAATGTTGAACAAAATGGGGCCAAGCACCGGGCCCCGAGAAACCCCACTAGTAACTGCACCAAAATCTGAAACACAGTTTTTATGATGACTCTTTAGGGTCTATTTTTCAATCAAGCATTTATCCGATTCATTAAACAGTAGGAAAACCCAAAAGTTTCCATTTTTTTTGATTAAATTACCATGGGGACCTTGTCAAAGGTTTTACTATAGTTGAGCAGAATGACATCCATCTGCTGTTTATTATCAAGACCCAGACTAATGTTATCATAAAATGTTAACAAATTTGTAGTGCAAGAATGACCAGTTCTAAACCCATGCTGAGTGCTATCATTTATATTTAATTTCCTCATTTCTTCCATTAAAAATGTTTTTATTATTTTTTCCATAATTTTGCAAATGATTGATGTAAGACTTATAGGGTAGTAATTCTGAACACTTGATCTGTTACCTTTCTTATATATTGGAGTTGCAGATGCCATTAACCAGTCAGCAGGAATTTCAGCTGACTCTAGAGATTTATTAAATACTACTTTTAAAGGGATAGATATTGCTTCTGCAGTTTCAATAAGAAATCTAGCACTAATTTGGTCAGGCCCTGGACTATAGTTTTTATTTAAAGATTTCAAAAATGAAATGATGTCAGAAACAGTTATATTGTGTTTTTTACTAGAAACAGAACACATCCTAGGATCCACCTTTGGTAGATAAAGTTCTTTTTTTGAAAAAAACGAACAGAAATAAGTATTGAACAGATTAGCTATATCAGTATCGGACTGCACAGTATTGCCATTGTTAGTAAGTTGACCTATCTTTCTGCAATTTCCCTTTTTATTATTTAAGTAGGCAAAGAGTGATTTATAGCCATCTTTAGTATGAGCCAGCTTAAATTCTACTTTCATTTTGGCTTTCTTCATCAAGTTTTTAAAATGCTGTAAAGTCTTCTTATAGCTATTATAAAGTATACTATTTTTACTTGGTTGACTGTTTTTACGTTTTTTTAAACATCTTTTTCTTTTTTTTGATTTGCAATCTAATTGTTTTATTTAACCATATAGATATCCTACCCTTTTTATTATATTTATTTTTGATGGGAACATGGTTTTCCTCCAGGTGAATTATTATATTTTTTAATTTAATGCATGCCTCATTTGCCTAAGTCCTTGAAAAAATTTGTTCCACTGAATGCTATTTAATTTCTTAATAATACTCTTAAAATCAGCTCCGTCGTAGTTCTTATATGTTGATTTCTTTTTAAGACTATGATGTTCCCCTAATAGTTCAAACAAAACTGCACAGTGGTCGCTATTTCCCAATGGATCTGATATCTGAATATTAGTCAGTTTGTGGCTCAAATGTGAAATAAGAAGATCAAGGATGTTACTGCCTCTTGTTGTGGAGGAAATTAGTTGTGACAACCCCTGTTCAGATAACACTGCCAGGAAATCAAGGTCAAGTTTGCTACTACTTGAGTCTGTGGACCAGTCTATATGGGGCATATTGAAGTCTCCCATAATTATTACATTCTTATGCTCGGAAAAATGTATAATGTCTTTAAGCAATGCATCTCTATATGTAGAATCAGATGATGGGAGGTTATAACAATTTCCTATTATAGTTTGTGAGAGATCTTTAAGTTGTACTACCACCCAAATACTTTCAGTATTACTTTGGGACTGAACCTCATAGGAGGGGATATATTCTCTTACATAGATACAGACCCCCCTGCCTTTTTTGTCGACTCTATTTTTGTGGTAGAGGTTATAGCCCAGTATTTGTTGATTCCATATAGAGTTTGAATCCCACCAGGTTTCTGTTATTCCTATAATACCTAGGTTAAGTAATTTACTTTTTGCTTCTAATTCCATTAATTTGGTGAGATTTAATGATCGTGCATTCACAGACAAGATGTTACATGTTTTTTTAGACTGATTTTTGTGGCAAGTAAGAGACATGGGCGTATCCCTATTCTCCCACTTTATATTTAGTATTTAAAAAAACTGACCACAGAATCCAATTCATTGAGCCCCGAACAGGTAAACACAACTCTTGCTGTTTACCAAAACTCAGTATTTTTTAAAACATTTCAGTGTTTTTGCCTCGCTAACTGAAAACAAGATGGCAGCAGCATGAAAGAGCATTCCCCATTTGCAAAAGAGAATGACACTTTCACGATCATGAAAATACATTTTCGCATGCCACAACTAACTTTTATATCATAGGAAATAATGGGAAAATCTGATATTTAATAACTTTTGAACAGATTAATATTTTTTCACCACACATTCAAAGGGCACAACTGCGACCCAAACCTGATTCACCCTATAAATTTCAGACCAAACCCCCAAGCCATTTCTGAGAGATGGCATGACAAAGAATTTACAGTAAAATGGTAATTTTCACATTTTTTGACATTCCGCATCACCGTACCTGCACATCTGACTAGAAAGCAACTTGCCACATCAGGAGATCTTTGGTCCCTGACAGTGCATGCAAAATTTCATGTGACTCGGTCAAACAGCAGCAACGTTATTAAAGTGCAAAAGTTTGGGTTTAACATAGAAGTGACTGTTGAACTCTAACTATAGGGGCGCAACCGCACCCCTACAATATTATATATATATATTTACACAATATATATATATATATATATACATCTACATACATATATATACACCATGGGGTGAGACAAATTCCAATGAAATAAACCATGTTATTTTCACTGGAGTAAAATAAATCCTGATGACATCAGCAGAGTTAAAATAAATACCATTTATACCTACTCTGCTGACATCACTCACCTGCATCTGAAAACACTAAGAAACACCCCTGTAATTTGCTGAGTTCTAAAACAGGCTCTACACTGAAATTAACACAATTAAGATAGATAATGACAGTCAGCTGCAGCACTCCTTCTAAATGTAACAATCTCCAAATCTCTTGTGCTGTATTTCAAAACCCAAGTTTAGTACATTACTGAATCAAACAGATGATGCCTGAAATGTTTAAATAAATCTTAAGCAGCCAAACATGAAGACACAAACCTGCCAAAAGAAATCATTACCATCTTCCTCATTGTCACAGAACAGAACCTCCCTCAGGCAACCAATTACCAAAACACAGCACACATAATCAAGACACACACACATGCACCAACCAACAACAGCTCACTACAGCAACCCATTCATAAAAGTTCACACACAAACACACTACCACAGCACCAGCATCATTTAAAGTGACATGATCCTCATAACAACAAACATACCTCTCTCACTGAAATTGGTCTCACCTCCAGGTATAAATAGCACACATGATGGGCAGATCATGGAATATGGAAAATATTCTCACTTCTGCATCGTGAGCACTGTATATTTTACGAGTGCAGAGCTTACTCTGCAGGAGTGAGAATATTTTCCATATTCCACTCCTGCCCATCATGTATCCCCTATATATATCTATATATACACACACACACACACACTATATATATATATATAGTCATTGCAAAAAATTTCATTAATGCATCAGTTATGGTTGATACCACAGCGACAAAAGTATGGAAATGTGATGTTAGGGTTACCTCCTTACCACCCTACCCCCACCCTCCACACACCAACTGACATCAGGGTATGTCGACCCCATGGCACACCCTGATGTCAGTTGGTGAGGTGGGGGAGAGTGGGGTGCTAGGGGGGTAACCTTAACATCAAATTTCCATACTTTTGTCACTGTGCTATCAACCCTGAGTGGAGTTTTATTGGCACTGAGAGCGCGACAATCAGTTCTCGTGGGGGCAACCTTGAAAATAAACTGGCCTGCAGAGAGAACTTTTGGATTTTTAAATTGCAAGCAACATGCTTTCCAGGGTTAAATAACAAAATAGAGCTACTGCCACTTTTGTGATTTAAGGTTAAATAACAGGAGTTATGAAATAGTTCATTATTGAAATGATTTTAGTGTAATCTGTAGTGTGCATATATATTAGTAGATTACAACAATGTTAGATAATTAAATCAGTGGTTTAAAAAGTGATTTTGCACACTGAGGCCCAGATATTCAAACTGCGCCAGGCTGTGGCGCAAGCCCAGGTGCAGCACATTTTGGCTGCACAGGGGCGTGAACTGGGTGATATTCAATGGAGCTGCGCCATGGTTCAGCATCGTTGAATATCGCACCCTGGCCACCCGCAGTGTGCATGGCGCAGTGGCACTGCGCCAGCGCCAGTGGCCAGAGTGGAGCATGTGGATGCATTAGTGCAAGTTCCATTGCGCAAGGTGCAGCAACCGCGATATTCAAAAGTAGACATGCGAATGGGGTCATAATGTATGCAAGGCACACATAGGACACATTGCATGCCATTATGACCCAATTCCATAGAGGCCGATCCTCGACGACTCTGCGCCTGCCAGGCAGCAGCCATCGAGGACTCGACGCCCCTGCAGCGCGGCAATGTGCCCCACAGCCGATTGCAGGCTGCAGAAAAAGAAGAAAAATCATAAATCCCTGGTGGTCCAGTGGACCGCTGCCTGCCCGATCGTGGGCTAAGTATATAAAAGATAAATCATATTATCCCTGGTGGTCCAGTGGACCGCTGCCCGCCTGATCGCGGTTAAGTAAAATAAAGACAAATCCAATATCCCTGGTGGTCCAGTGGACCGCTGCCCGCCCGATCGCGGGCTTCCATAAATAAAAGACAAATGCAATATCCCTGGTGGTCCAGTGAACCTGTCCACCAGATCATGAGCTAAGTAAAGTAAAAACAAATCCTACATCCCTGGTGGTCCGGTGGACCTGTCAGCCCGCCCGATCGCGGGCTAAGTAAATGAATATTAATCTAACCTCTATCCCTGGTGGTCCAATGGACTCCCTCCCCACCAGCCCACTGATCCCCCATATCTGGAATGTGGCGATACGGTATGGGCTTGCACCCATTGGCTCATGCTGCGGACCAATGGCGTACAGCCCCCGGCAGTGTCAGTCGGCGGGCAGCGGCGGCTGGCTGTGGGTGCTGCCACCACCACTGACTGGGGGAGCGGGCAGTGGGATCAGTGGGCAGGTGGGGAGGGGAGTCCACTGGACCACCAGGGTAAATCCTTCACCCTGACTGGTCAAAAGGCATGTCCTTACCTGTCAACAAACTGAAAGGTGGCACTACTTTCCTAATACCTTAACCTCCATAGGTAAAAGGGCAGCAATATCATTGAGCAACTGATATGTTCCTCAGTCCCTCTCCAACCAGAACTGATCTTCCATCACAAACATGGCTGCTACCTTTACACTGTAAAAACCTTCAACTGGGCCCTAAAAACAAAACTACCTTAAAAAAAAATAAAACAAATTAAATAAACGTTGTTTCCCTGAACATCACACTCTCCTTACACACATAAACAAATTAGAAACATTAAGTATTGTTTATAGTTTTCATTACAACTGTTTCCTTACTAACAGTGAAAAATCCCCCTTCTGTCTTTACCTGTTCATCAGGGAAATCTCTTCTGCTTGCCTTGACAGTGAGATAATTGAGTCACTGGCTCTAAAACAGGCCTTTATTGTCTGTGTGTACAGTATGTTGGGAGAGTAACATTCTACCAGCGGAACTGAGCAGAATTTTGAATCCCTGTATTCCATAGTAAACATTCCATGATAAACATTCTGTGTCTTGAATGAAGGAAAAAATAGAATAAAAAACAGGACGAAGAAAGTAGGCAATACAGTAATACTTTATAAACAAAAAGAAAAGGTGGGAAAACACCATTACAGGCAGACCCAAACTGCTCAAATAATATATTGCTGTCCCTCCAACTCACTGGTTTAGCATTTTTCAGTGAGTTTCTGTGCAATCAATTTTACCACTCCTCTGCCCAAGTCTGGGGACTATTTTTCACCATATTTAAATAAAATAACATACTATTATTAAATCTTTAATAATGCGTCCAGAGTTTTGTTTGATTATTATAGAAATAGTTGTTACCCATTTTATAAGAGCAATAAGATACTTCAGGATGTGGGCTGTTGATTGATAAGAGCAATACCCAGCTGCTGTAGTCACTCGGCACAAGTGCCTCGTGCCTAACAACGCACCTGGGGCGTGCTCTTATCAATCAACAACCCACACCCTGTCATGTCTTATTGCTTTCTTATCAGCATGGGATGGGTGACAGAAAACGTAGAGGACAGTAAAGGATTAGAGTCATTGGAGGGATAAAGTTTTTCCAGGTGCATACAGTAGGCTGTGCAGATCTGAGAATATGTCCTATTTTCCTGTATGCTTCCAGATACGTTAATGTTACCTTGGAGTATATTTTAGCTAGTGTGAGCAGCAACCGCAAAGGCCATTTCACTAACTGCTTTATACGTTCTGGGAACAAGGAGCATATTCTTGATTTGTGATATATTTGGACAGTCTTGGTTGTTAGATTGTCAGAGTAAGATCAATATACACATTTACTGAGAATGGAGGCCCGTTTGAGCTCACGTCTCTTATCAAGAGCTAGTGATCTCTGGCTATGGTACAAGACAACTGTGGGTCATTCCATCGCATACCTTAACATGATGTTAATTATTACCACATTTTTGTGTAGCATTGTGTGGTTAACTGATCTGAATTATAATCTTGCCTTTGCAAAATTCAGGGAAATGCCTGTACTGGAGAAGTGTTTCCTTTTTCCTTTTTCATGAACTAGACTGACACAGTACAGAATTACCAAAGAAATATGTTTTCAGAATTTCTGTAATTTAGTATTACACAAATCAGCAAATTGGATCCAAGAGAGCTTGGACCCAAAGGCTCATTCATCAACATTTTGCTTTCCCATTTTTTTTCTCACTGCCAGGGTGGGCTGCTTCTTCCACTGCTCATCCCCCCAGCCTTGTCGCCCAGCAGCCCAGGGACTTACCTTGATCCCGGCCTTCCCCCATGGCTTGCCTGCCATGGTGGGGGTCAGTGGCTCCTGCCTGCCAATGAAACAGATCTGGTTTCTGGGAGAAGGCCCTGTAGCCTGTATGCGGAGCCTGCAAGGAGTCGGTTTCATCCTGCCCCACTGCTGACCATTTTCTGCCTGTTTCCTCTCATTACAGAAGCGGACATGAAATGCTGTCCAGATGTGGCTATGCATGCTCCCTTGTGTAAGACATCAACGGCCACCACTCCTCCATTCCCCACGTTGTGGTCCCGGCTGCCTGTACCCCCAGCCACCACTAGTGGTCAGGCAAATGCTGGAGCCGGTGTCCCGTCCCCCCCCCCCCCAGAGAAGGAGAGCTGTCCTCTGGATGCTCAATCCTCCTCTTCCCGGCTAACTCCTGACACCCTGAGATCACTCCTGACCCCGGGCTGCTGAGGTGGCAACAGGTAAGGCTTGTTGCCTCAGCCCTCAGCTCTTCTGGGTCGGCACACCACAATTTGTTAATGGTAAATAATATACGTGTTTATTGTTGCACATTTAATCCATCCAGATAAATCGAAACACCAGTGTTTGGGGGTTTAAATACCCCTTCATCAGGGAACTCTGGTTAATATTATTTCATTCACTGTGCAACTGTATATATGTATCTTCCAAACAATTCTGGCAAAAAATCTTCCAAAACATTATAAATTCTGGAATCTCAAACAATGTATCCTGCACTCTGTGCTTCTTTAATGTTTAGTAGGAAGGCTCTACATTAAAGATTTCCCCTTGTGGCTCCACGCCTGCCGCTTGACTTAGAGGCATACTATGAAGCCCGCTGATTACAGAATGCCAGGAATCGGCCATTTTCCACCATGTGCTGCACTGTTTTTGAATCACTTTTTAAACTGGTTGGTTATAAAAGCAACAAGACACTTTTTTAGTGGGTGCTTGTTATTTAGATAAGACCTGCAAGGAGCATTAAAGAACTCTTTATATCATGGGCATTCACTTTTCCTCACATAACCTTCTACAATGGAACTCAGTAATTTAGAATTTCTTCTCCAAACCATCCCTACTACCAAGTATTTTACAGTAGATTTGGCACATTATACTTCTATAATAACTGGGTTTTGCTTTGTCCCATAGGGAAACCCACTGCATAATTTACCATTATAAAGGAGTGTTTATAATTGCAAACATGCGCCAGGTTTCCCTCGCTGCACGTATGTACCAGCCACAGCTCTTCCATTCCTGACCGCTAGCCGCCTTGCTGCCTGAAACTGCACCACCACTCTGACTCAGCGGTAAGTTATTTAAAAAAAAATCACTGCTCTAAAACATTTTAAACAAAGCAACTACCAGGAAAAAAAAAGTTTCAACAGGTGACTGTAGACTGCTCTAAAACCCAACCGGGCCATGGCCACACAGGAACATCTTTTATGTTGTATTATTGCAGTGGTGAAAAAGCAAAACCCAGCAATTATAAAAATAAGCTATGGGGTGGTGCAGAAACTTGAATTTTACACACAGTCTCAGTGTTGGATGCCTATATAAACCCCTCGAGGTTTATGTGGCATCCAACACCTCGTGTGTGTGTGTGTAAAATTCTTGTTACACACACCACTCCATATGTTATTCTACAGTATATGTAAAGTGTCAACTACAGTAGTAGTCACTGTATTATCTTGCAATGATCCCGCTTTTCAAATTCATATTTTTACCAACAAAATAAATACTGTGATGTGGAAATGGCAACACTTCTCACATATACATTTTCTCTGGAAGTTGAAGCTAACACTGACACAATATGACTATTTTGTAGCACCACCATTTTGTAGAAAAAGAGAACACGAAGAGATGACTTCTTCATTTTCCTCTTAGCTGGCCACATGTTAGCTCTGCAATATTTAGAAAACCTGCAAGTCACTTCCTTATGACAAAATACATACATTTTATTTTACAGACTGCAGTTGTATCTTATGTTTTTGGTCATTACTGTATCAATAAATGTTAATGAGAAAGACATACTTTAAACTCTGCCCTCTCTCACGCCACATACCATCCAGGTACTGTAACACCTACAGTATGTTACCAGGACAGCTGATTAACCTGGGTAACCATTGGTCACTTTAAATGTATACTGTACAGATCCTGCAGCTAAGGATATTTCAGATGGGAGGAAGTTGCTAGTAACAGAACAGACATATAGTCCCACATGTGGCAATCCTCTATAACAGAATGTCACAAGCAAAAACTCATGTGGTGAATACTGACTCATTGTTGGTACAAGTAGAGGAAAAAGGCCTATTCTGAACATCTTGCTTCAAGATAATCGTATGTTTCTGGTATGAGCTTGTTTCTAAAGATGGTAATTTGCAGCTATTCTTGGTGTAATATAACAATACTTTATGTCACCTGACCAAACACTGTAGCACCCAGCTGTTTAAAATAGAATGCAATTGCACTAGCACTTGGAGTTCCACAAGAAAAATGATGATTTTAAAGGAGTTAAAAACGTCACTCTGTATATTTGTCATGAATTGGCATTTATCTACAAGCATCTCCAGTAACTGAGCATTACAAAACAGGACACACTGTTTATGTACCACAGCTAACAATACGATTTAGGGATTTCCATGCAAACTGTCGTCCCTTTGCATTTTGAGCTATGAACTTCACAGTTTCAGACTGACCCCAGCTAAAGTCCTCCTGACAAAGACAGCTGGCTAGGCAGACACAAAATACATACTGGTCTTTTGCACCTATTATCACTATCTAAATAGATATAAAGTAAATAGATAACATGGATTCTTTCACTGCTGTATGAACACATATGTGGCTTCCATTAAAGGGACACTGACAACCACTTTAGGCCTCAAACTGTCTCTACTTTAAAAAACATATTTTATGATTGCTCACATTCTGTAAAATGTGCCAGTGTGGCTGGTAGTTTGATTCTGGTTCCCTTTTCCTTTTTAAAAGTGAAAAACAGACTTCCTGCCATACTATGTGTACCATACCAAAATCATACCTCTCAACCTTTTGTCACTGAAATGAGGGACATGGACATTTTTGGACACTCAAAATGAGGGACAATGAGGGAGACAGACCCTCAGAATGAGGGACACATCCTCAAACATGGATAAGCTCAGAACACTGTGAAAACCATAGTGTTTACTTGTACAAAGTTTATTTTGGATTTAGCATTTTAGAATATTAAAGAGTTTCTGCTTTAAAGTTTGAATTTACAGCATTTTCTCTGTGCGGGCAGCACCTTTTCCTTGAGTGACAGAGCAATTTTAAGGGGCAAAATGAGGGATGTCCCTTGTAATGAGGGACACTTGAGAGGTATTAAAACAGAATGCAATTGCACCAGCACTTGTGGAGTACATCATGGGGAGGGCGGGGCGTACCGACGGCCACCAAACAGGAAAGGGACCTGGGAGTAATCATATCTGATAATCTAAAGGTTACCAAACAATGTGAAAAGGCTAAGAGGAGAGCCAGTGGAATGCTGGGGTGCACAGGGAGAGGTATCTCCAGAAGAAGGAAGGAGGTGGTGATGCCACTGTATAGAACATTGGTGAGACCTCATCTAGAGTACTGTGTCCAGATCTGGAGGCTGCATTTCTGGAAGGACATAGCGTAGAAGTGGTTCAGAGAAGGACAACAAAAATGGTGCAGGAGCTACATCAAAAGTCATATTAGGGGAGACTGGAGGGTCTCAATATGCATTCCCTTGAGGAGATGAGAGGTGGGGATATGATAAAGACTTTCAAATGCCTCAAATGTGTAAATAAGGTACAAGACAGTAGCATCTTTAAAAAAAAAGATGTTCAAGAACAAGGGGGCCATGATATGAAGCTAGAGGTGGGTAGACTTAGGGGTAACATGAGAAAGTATTTGTTCACAGAAAGGGTGGTGGATCCATGGAACAGCCTCCTGGCAGAGGTTGTAGGGACAAAAAAACGATAGAGGAATTACAAAATGCATGGGACAGACATAAAGGAACTCTAGCGATAGGAAAGAGAGGGTAAGCTGCAGATCAGGCAGGGGAAATGGGCAGACTAGGTGGGCCAAGTGGTCCTTATTTGTCATCAAATTCTATGTTTCTAAGTTTACATTCCTTAATCATCTCCCACTGCAGCTTTTCTGGACTTGGGAACACCCCTAAGCAGTACAGCAGCCACTCAAGATGCAGTGGGAGTAGAGGAGACTACTGCATCATAAGTTGCTGCTGCACTGCTTAGAGGTTTTCCTAATGTTCAGGAATTGAATAATAAGAATATAACAAGAATGTGAAACAAAACAAGGTTGGGTATATTTACATTATTACCATGCCTTTCAGTTCTACTAAGAAAGGAAGCAAATTAAACCACCAGCAACAATGAATTTTAGAGACGGTATGCAATAATACAATGTGGGTTTTCAATTTGAAATAGTATGATGCAAAAAGGGTTAACTGTGTCCCTTTAAAGAAAATGCAGTTACTGAATATTCATTTCAGAGTATGTCATTCCTTGGTTATCCAAAAATCCCATTTATAAAGACCTATTTTAGCAAACTTGCACACCCAAAGATGCAAAGTACTGTGCAGTATCTTTCCTTGCCCATCTGGTCAATAGAGTTTTAATAATCCCTTGGGAGAAGGGTAAGGTGTATGTGTTAGTATGGCCGGACAAGGAAAAGACTGGAGGAGTGTCTGCAATTCCAACATTTTGAGACGGGGGCCTTGACTTACAATGGCATTTTCACATAATTCTAAGGATGCTGTTCTTGGGTGGCAATGCATGATCTAGCCCATGCAGCGGTTTTGCCTCATGTTCCCTGCCACCAAAAATTGAGCTACTGTAAAAGTCGTACATCACCATAGCTCATATACTGCTGAAGCTGAGCAGCAATACATGAATGATGTATGTAGTTACCTATTTAATAGGTTTTATCAGGACGGCACACTAAGCCGAAGATGGTTTCCAGTGTGGAAATGGGTATGAATGAAGCAGACTGCACTTGACACACGTGACACTGCAAAATTTACTCACAAAAAGTCAAAGGTGATGACTTGCAAAACAAAAGGAGATACCACCAGCTGCTTAATTGGTTCGGAATGAATAAATACATAGACGTACTGGAAGTATATTTGCCCACAGTCATGCAGCATTTCAGTAAATGAATCTGCCAGTATACTGTACAAAGGATAGTTGTAGAAGGAATGCATGTGCTAACAGTTACTGTCAACCGCAGTCTGCCGAGACTCACCTATACAGAGCTCGATCACATAGGCGTAGTAAGACCAGCAGACTATAATGGAGATGAAAAGAACCGGGATCCAGTACAAAACTCTCTGACATCTTCTCCGAATACTGTCTGATCCAGACGGCGCCATCTTCTATCCTGTATCAGTAGTAAAAGCCGTCTTTGCCTGCCTTCACATCCGCAACATGAGTGCTGATGTATTCAGCCGAGAGCCTGGGTGTTCTGGCTGGAAATGAATGTACAGCAGCTGCTCCGGTCCGGACAGTCTGTGGCGGCGGCTGGCGCTGCTGCTACAACTGCAGACGTTCCGTCGGTCACTCAGCGTTGCTTGCTATCACCAGACTCTCATTTGGTGTGGAGGGGGCCCCCCTGCTCCTCCTATCAACCAGTCTCGTTGCCTTGACGTCCGAGCTGCTGCTGATGTTGCTGGTATGCAACCTGTTTCTCACTGCTGCCATCTGGTACCCTTTCTTAGATTTGCCCTACTATGCTCAAATACGCATTAACAATTCAGCACAGTATTTGGGTGGGATCAACTACAAGTTCTGGTGTTCTCTAGAAACAGAATTTGTCGGCAGAAAAGCACACATTGGGCCCAGCCACTCTGCTCAGATGGTCCTTGCCTAGTCTGTCTCCAGGGATCCTAGTATATGTCCGGCCGCCCCCTCCCCATTTACCCTACCTAACATTCACCTATTTTTATTTTACTTAAAATCTGGTAATCAGGAAAGGCCCACTGAGCAGAGGCTGGTTTCCAGGTGAGACATGGGGGCAAGGGATACAAAGTATATAGTACAGTCATACATATATTGCAGTTGTTCTTTGTACAGTAATACATATACTGCAGCTGTACACAGAGCAGGTAGCCAAAACAATTGAACATACAGGACATCTAACAGTGAAATACTGAACAGGCAAATATATATATATATAAAACGTTAGCTAAATATCTGGAAGAAACACCGGCGCCCTTATTCTGGCATACCAATTTACTTTTCTAAAAGGCAGGTACCATCCTTGGTGTTAGGATGTATACCTGGCTCATTTTCTAGAGGAAGAGAGGGGTGGGCGTACAGAAACAAACAACTTGAACCCTGTGTAAATAACACAACACAGGTCCTGGATGGAGGCAGCTAGGCATATGCTTGATCCAACCTGCTGAGAGGGCCCCAATAAATCCACACGACCAGAAGCAATAATCAGAATGTCCATAACAGTAACTGGGATTGTGCAGTATGGTTTTATTCAACATATGGCAAGTAAAAGTTGAAGTGGACCCCCAAGTCTTGGTCACAGCTGGACAGGTACAAATTCAAGAACTCTGTTTTTTATTTTACATATGTTCTTGAATAATATACACAAATTACTGTAACTTAAACATACTGTGAATCATTGTACATATTACAGTAATTCCATCTGAAAGCTTTAATGTATCCGATAAAGCCTATGGCTGCTTGAAACTACTGTACTTGTTATTGTCCTCACTATGTTCTGTATTGTTTCCCCAACGTGGAACCTTTGTAAATGAGCCTTGGCTCAAAGGTGTCTTCCGAAATAATAATAAATAAATAAAAACTCTCCTTGCATGCAGTACAGTTCATGAATGGCAACAGAAACATCTTCTTTCCAAATTCCCAAAAGTGCATTTGTGGACACTGGGCCACGCGCATGCACATATTTCTTCCCATGAGTGTTATTTAGTGAATCTAAGCCACACACTCAGAACTCTTCTCGGACATAGGTGCAATATGTGAAACTCGGCCACACACCTTAACCTGCAGCTTGGCCACTTGCTCAGGTGAATATACTGGTGCCCTTTACGAACCAGGAATCCATGCCTTATAAACACTTAGATGGCATTACTCCCACCCTATGGCCCCAACCGACAGTCTTTGCCATTCTTCAAGGTTACGCCATTGAAACCCCCATTCCCCACTGAAATGCTAGAGGTCCCATACTTTACTTGTCACAGCACTGGGGTGACACAGAGAAAATAAACTGCACTCACTGGGGTCCGCAGTTTAACTTTCTTCACTCACACTGGTGAGATTAGGGGCACTGACTGGAGAGAGCCAGCTTTATCTACGGGCACATGCACCCCAGCCTATCCACTCCCCTAAAAACATGTGGAGACCTAGTGTCCTTGACAGTACTCACAGAAACGTGTTCCATACACTGGGCATGGAACAACCAAAAATGAAAAGGCACTGCTCTGGGTAGCCGGTCCAAAACAATCTATTTCAGTCCCTATCCAAGGTAGCTGAAAACACCACAGAACACTCAGGGGATTGCCCCTTGAGTCCACAGAGAACAAGCAGATCCTTTCACTTCACATGGACTAGAAATCAAGAAATCCTGCTGTAGGCTTGTCTCCACCACTTCAACTGGAAGCTGGAAATGACACTCGACTAGGGTGAGAAACCCTGGGCCCTCTCTCACAGCCCAGTGGCAGTCCTTCTGCCACTCGCACCTCCTCACTCCACAACTGACCACTACAGACTGAGCAGTCTAAGCTCCCCAGAGCAGCTATCCACACAGTGTGGCTTGTGCTGTGAGAGTTCTAGATGACCTACTCATTCCTCCCTCAGGCTAGCTGAGTAAACAATGATGTCATTATGTAAGGAGACCCTAATGAGCTCCCTACCAGCTGCCTGCTACCGTCCTGACAATAATACTGCTAGGATTCTAGTAACCCCAGGGACTGGGTGGTTACACTTGCGCCTTGCCAGGCAAATGACTGTCCTTAGTCATTCCCTCGCCTGGCACCAGGCCATCCTACCTCTGCTGCCTCCTATGGGGAGGGTTGATCAAGTCTTCCCCTACCATGTGCCATTCACAGGCAGGTTACACTGAAGGATACAGGCCTACTGAAGAAACTTCAGTTCCTGTCCTACTACTGTACTATCTATGGATCCTCAGTGGTCCAAGAAACTACCTGAAGCATGTCCTATCAGACAGCATTGGTGATCCATATCTAGAATCAGAACCACCAACCTGCCTTCCCCCCTAACCCTCTAGGGGAAAACTGTCTGATCTATGCTACCTACCAGGTGCCCAAACACCCCCCCAAAAAAACAAAAGCATTTTACAACTCACACCTATAAAATGTAAAAGGTTAGACTTTGCACGAAACAGTTACACAAGCCTAACAATTCTACACAAGGAGGACTCCGATAAGTCTCACCAATCCTCTTCAGATCTTCTTGTCTTCTTCCAGGAACATCTGCAAAATAAAACACTACCCAACACATTTCTGCATACAACCACAACCTGTAAAATCAAAACGAGTGACCAAAACCCTCCCACTGAATACTGCATAAGCCCAAAAAGCATTTTTAAAGGATTTTCTACAAAAATACAAAAACAGAAAACATAAAGACATTTGCAAAACATTTGGGGGAGGGATCCCTGCAATGTCCGACTCTAGGGAAGAGTCCAGAGTGCCGAAGCACTACAACAAGAGTATCTCCTAGCCTGGAACCTATTGAAGCACAGTTCTGGAACAGGCACAAGGCCTACAAGCACTGCAGTCTAGATGTAAAGTCATTTGGAGGTTATATTAAAAAGAGTCTTTCATTTTGCAGTGCACTGTAAAATAAAAATGAAAAAAGGTCTCTTACCAGTTGCTGATGACAAAAGGATGTCAACATCACCTCTCTGGTGCTGTGGCCTGATGATCTTCGCCTGCTGGGTAGACAACATCTTCGGATCAGATGCTTCCACGACCTCCTACTGGACCTGGACTGGAAATCTTCCCTGAACCTGCTGGGCTGATGAACCTGGATGTTAACACAGACGAACCTGGATGCTGCTGCAGACGAACTTGGATCACCAGAAGAAATGCACCTCCATCCTGGGTTGCTGCCTCTTCAGTGGCAGATGGCTGAACTGGCAATGGCTGAATTCCCCTTTGGCAGGCGGGCACAATTTTCAAGAATGGCACCAATCTCTGGGGTAGTACCATTCTGTATCTGGGACATAGACTCCCACCCCACCTGGATGAACCATGGGAACATTGTAGAATGTCTCTTGGTCAGCTTTGCCCAGTATTCTCACTGAGTTGATCAACAAAGTCCTGCCACACCTACAGAATTGCAGTCTCTCATTGCACACCTTAATTTGGACCCACTTATTTACTCTAGGGTGCAGGTTGGCACAAGCTTCCTCCCATAACCAGGCATGCCTGTCTTTCCTGTGTCTTCTCATATTTTTATGTTTGCTTGCATGCATGTGCAAGAAACATAGTGCCACCATACGAGTTTTCATAGGTGTGGAACCCCTGCTTCCAATGCCCTGATCCTTTTTGCAGCCACGGTTGCACCACACCAACAAATTTCTGAGCTGTCTAGGACAGCAGTTCAGATGCAGCGGCATACAGTTGAAGGAGAAAGACCACTACAATCAGAGGTGGTAATGTCTAGGCAATTTGCATACTGCAGTGCCATCAACAGTATGCAAATTGCTTACATTTCACCGCCCCTGATTGTAGCTGTAAAACTGCACACCACTGCATCTTCTGCCGGCATGATGGCCCTCCCATTTGTTGTGTGCCAAGGGGGAGCCTAATCCCCCTCGGCTCATGCACACCCCCCAGCACATTGTATATCCGACGGGGTGCCCAATTCCTAATCAGCTCCAGACCCCAAGAGAAACACAATCTTTCAGGTGCCACGCTGGGAGCCCAACCCCAGCGTGGCAATGTCCAGCGCCCTCATGCTTACCCCCGACATTATATGCCAACGGGTGCCTAACCTCGCTGGCTCCACTGCCCCCCAAACAAACTTCCAGGTGCCATGCACGGGAGCTCACCCCAGCGTGGCAAAAGTCCTGCGTCATCTTTGTTAAAAAACCTGTAACAAAAGAAAAGGTCCCTTGTTGACTCTCTTGCCCCCACCAACCTGTGCCCACCCTCGGTGTACCCCACCTCCCTGCACCCCTCTCACCCCATACGTACCTCTGGAGGCCGGCACGACGATCTTCGGTGGACCGGGAACATATCTGCACTCTTCAAAGCTGACCGCGAACTGAAGAAATGCCGGTAAGCTGTGTAATGGCATAAACAGTTTTTTTTTTTCAACTTTGGTGCATTTCTCTGTCATTTTTTTAAATTTTTGCACCACATTTTCAACATGGGGTTCTTGGGACCCCATCTCATGAATTCAGTTCTGTCATCTGGTTATTCGGTCCTAAAAGGTGATTTTGCGGTCAATGCATGGAATCACTTTTCTGGACCAAGTAATGAAATTACAGTGTCACTATTCATGAGGTGGGCTCTCAAAAGCCTATGCTGCAAATTTGGTGAAAAGTTCCCAAAATGATCAGGAAGATGAGCATGTTGCTATGAAGTTTCCACGACACCGCAAGTTCGCTAATTTGTAATATTTTCACTCCAGATTTTCAACACTGACATTTTTTCACATCTCCTTATGAACAGTACAGCTGTCATTTTATACATCTTGGCTGAAATGTGTTTTCGCACTTCCGGCGCAGAATAGCGCGGCCGCTGTGGGAAATCAGTGTTCGGGACAGATTAAGAAAATCAGAGTGACACTGTTCATGAGCAGAGGTCCTAAAATGCCTATTTTGAAAATTTGGTGACAAAAGTCCATAAAATGACTGTATTATGAGCGTGCATTGCGCAGTTTCTACGCACCCTCATTCAACTACGAGTTTGTAATATTTTCACCCAGATTTTCAACATGGGCATTTTTCACACCTCCTTATGAACAGTATAGCTGTGATTTTTCACATCCTGGCTGAAATGTGTCTTCGCACTTCCGGCGCAGAATAGCACAGTCACTGTGGGAAATCAGTGTTTGGGGCAGATTAAGAAAATCACAGTAACACTGTTCATGAGTGGAGGTCCCAAAATGCCTATATTGAAAATCTGGTGCAAAAAATCGTCAAAATAATTGCGTTATGGGTGTGCGTTGCGCAGTTTCTATGCACGCTCGTGACTTCACCAATTTTTAATATTTTCATTCAGATTTTCAACATTACCATTTTTTTACACCTCCTCATGAACAGTACAGCAGTCATTTTTCACACTGTGTTCGAAATGTGTTATCGCACCTGTGGCTCCAAATGGCTCAGTCACTGTGCAAAACCACCTTTCAGCTAACAAACTGATAGTGTCACTGTTTATGCAGTGGGGTCACAAAAAGCTGATGTTGAAAACATGGAGTAAAAATACCAAGAAATGCCTAGGGCATTAGGGTTTCTGACCATGACGCCCTACCCTGTAGGGACTGACAGGTATCAGGGGTGTGACTTGAGATTGTCAACAGTGCTCATGCCACTCCACCCCCACCCCCACCCTGCAGCCAGTGACAGGAATCGAGGTGCACCTTGGACTTTTTGGCCCCAGAGTTCACCCCATTCTCCTATACTGCACCCATTTCAACATATTTCCTTAAGGAATGAGGTGAGTGCAAAGCCTGAACACCCCAAGACACACCTTGACACTTGTCAGTGTCTGCAGGGTAAGGTGAAGTGAAATGTGACCGTTATGGGCAACGACCCAAAGGCACACCCCAATGCCTGTCCATCTCTGCAGGGTGGGGGTGGAGTTGGCATCAGTTCAATACATCACTGCCATTTCTATACTGCATCTGTCTAACTCCGGCACTTCCACTGCTAATGCCAGCAAGCAAACATTCGGCATTGACAAATGCTTGTTTAGAGTAGAAAGGGTATGACTGTCCATACCTGGCCTCAGCTCGTCTATGCACAATTCTCTCTTCTTTGCTGCTTTTCACTAACTCACGTCCAGAAGCACGGCTTGGGGTGGCCAGTCCTGGTTGAGCCAGTCACAAACACTTGGTACGGAGCAAGAGCAGTCCACCTCTGCACTCAAGGGCACATTTCTTGAGCCTTCCTCCTCACAGACTTCTGGAGTCTCCCTGGAAGCCCAGGCCAATGCCGACTCACTAGGGTCCACTGAAGCTATTGCTGCTTCTTCCTCTTCGACACAGTCTGCCCAGGAGCTGATGGTTGAACCAACCCCCGCAATTGTCCATTCTCTACTGTCATCAGAGGCACTGTCCTCCCAACGACATGCTTCCTCCACCTCGGACTCTCCCATGAGGCTTGGACTTGGGCCTTCCACCCACAGATTTACTGAACCTGCACTAGCAGCATTCCACTCTCTGTGATGTGGAACACTTCACTTCATCTGGGCCTTGCACAGCATTGGCGCAGACAATGTCCAGAAACTCCTTTACAACCTCCCTGGGGTCACTTGTACTGCAACCAGCCTGTCACTGTTGTTTCAATTCTACAGGGTCCCCTGTCTGTGTCCAAATTGGAGCTAAATGATACGTTTCACTTTAGCTACCCTTATGCCACCTGCCATGCTCATCCCAAATCGCATTCTACAGTCTGTGCAATGGGGAATGGGCAGAACATCTCTTCCTGGTTTTAGGCATACTATGCAGACATTACACGGATCGCCCGGCAAAGCCACCTCAGTGGGTGCTGTTGAGCAGTCATACAATTGCTTAGAATGGGCTAGTTCTTGTTGGGCTACCAACGCTGTAGCATGGAGCGGGTAGTGAGGGGTTTGCTGCACCATTTTCTGAAAGTCAAAACTCAAGACCCAAAATTACTATTGTTTGCAAGCACTCTGAGATTTGGTTTTAACAGACTGGAAAAAGTTCACAAACAGGCTGCCTTGCTGCTGCAACTGTATTCCACAACTTAGCAAGAAATCCATTTTAAACTTTGTCTTGTTTTTGAAAACTCTGTCCTAAAATGGTGCTGCTTTGTTTACATAGCTGGCTACACCCCAACATGGCGATGGTAACTTTGCATCACACTCAGTTAAAATTTGCGAGGACTCTGTCGATCTTTGCATTTCAACTGAATTTTCTAGCACAAGTTCATTTTACTTACTTTTCAATCCATTACTTTGCAAGCACTTAGACCAGGGGATCATTTATTTTAAAGTTCACTTTCTTTGAAAACAGCACTTTCACACCGAAGTCCAAGATTTAAGAGTTCACAGACTCTCTCTAAGTTCAGTACTTTTGCTGCATTTGCTCAAATTCTTACTCAGTTTTCTGACCTTAGCACCACAGTCAATTTTATTTGTAAAGGGTACTTATAGGTGTCACAAACCTACTCAGCAAGTAAGGCCCTCTGCTCCCACAGTGCCAACCTCCGAGCGCAGTATTGTGAACAGGGTAACAGAATAGGGTAACCCTCCTGTCTGTTTGTGGGTTCAAATCAACCTTTGGTCTCAAGTTCTGGAGGATTTCAAACTGTGAACCTCTTGCTAGCATGCCCAATTTAAAGGCTCAGATAATTCTGCTCTTCTGGGGATGCCAGATTTCTTTTGCCTACAGGCACCTAACCAGGTGTACAAAAGGAATCCTTAAAAACTCTATGAAAGACCTCAGATAAACTCATACATTTTCCCAGTTTGGTATTACCATTAAGCTATTACACAGTGTCAACTTTAACCATACATGCTTCACTTGTCAAAGAAAGAATTTCGAAGGCACACCAAGCAGTCTCTTTAAAAAACAGAGGTTTACTTTAAAATAGATAAAAATGTAAAATGTAAATACAGAACAATATATCACAATGCATACAATCACTTAAAAGAATAAGGTTTAAAAAGTGCACATTCATACCACCAGACAATTAGACTCATATATCTAATGTATAACTTCTCAGTGCTAGAGCAGCTGTTTCTTCTTCAGAGTCCAAACATGTATGTGTCTCTAAAAGTCAATCACAGCATAATTAAAAAAAAAACTGTCTTGCACCTGCCTTCTCCATTATGTCACCCAGCTCCTCCTCTGTTTATTAAAAATGATACAACCAGGATGTCTTATCAAGCAGGATGTAAATTAAATAAGATGACATCAGCAAAACTCATTTCCCCATATGACTTCTTAATCAAGTCTGTGATTTTCCAGTATCTTCTTTCATCCATGAGCAGTTTCCTGCTTCACAAAGACATCAAAGAACTTTTTCTGACTAACTGTTAGATCTCACTGAGGTGTAATATGCTTTGTAACATCAGGTGCAATTAACTGTGCTTCCTCTGAAGACGTCATAAAATGGATATTTTCTTTTCCTTTAGCTTCAAAGAAGCACAGCTCAAAAACAAGACCATAAAATGTGAGTCTTTGTAAGTTAGTCACATTATAGAGATCTGCTGTTTAACATATATCCTGTCAATTTAAGTGATACCGGGGTGTCATCTCAATCACACTACATTCTTATATTACAAAAATCATAGAGTAATCAGAACCAGCTGTCCAAGTGTCACAATCCTCCCCACCTAGACTGAATTTCATGGCGCTATCCCCTGCATGGGATGAGCTTCTCAAATCAGTTCACTCAGACACGAGACAACCCATCTGAGTTCTGATTTTTCGCTCCAGTCTATGTAAGATTGTCATGTCTAACCATTGCAAAGCAAGACTCCATCTTAACAATCTATCATTCATCTTTCCCATTTGCGTCAGCTAAGCCAGGGGATTGTGGTCAGTTTATGCCACAAAATGCTGCCCACACAAGCATGGCTCCAACTTCTTTAGGGTCCACACTAAGGCAAGACACTCCTTTTCCACAGTAGAGTATGCCTGCTCCCCGGGAAGTAACTTTTTACTCAGGTATGCTACCAGGTGATCTTTCCCTTGGTTGGATGTCTGACTCAGCACTGCCCCAATACCCACATCTGAGGCATCAGTCTGAACTATAAAGGGTTTGCAATAGTCAGGACTCGTCAAAACAGGGGCACTGCACACAGCCTTCTGTATCCTGCCCAGCACTTTCCTAAGGTGGGACAGGTGTTCCTCCCAGCTGGCACTAAAGATGGCAATGTCATCCAGGTATGCCACGGCGTACTCCTCAGCACCATTTAACACCTGGTTCACCAACCTTTGGAAAGTGGCTGGGGCGTTCTTCATTCCAAAAGGCATTACTTTAAATTCAAATAAGCCTATCGGAGTGATGAAGGCTGACCTCTCCCTAGCTCTGTCCATCAACTCTACCTGCCAATACCCCTTGGTCAGGTCAATGGTCGTAAGGTAGGTTGCCTCTCCCAGCTTGTCCAGGAGTTCATCCATCTGGGGCATCGGGTGGACATCTGACTTTGTGATTGCATTCAGTCCATGATAGTCCACACAGAAATTAGTAGAGCCATCTGGCTGGGGCACAAGGACTATGGGTAAGGCCCATGGGCTGTGGGATCTCTGGATTACCCCTAAATTCAGCATCTCCTCCACTTCCCTCGTAATGTCCTTTTGGACAGCCTACAGCCTCTGACACCAGATATGCTGTCTGCCGTATGGGCGTCTGTGTCCCTGTCTCCACATCGTGGGTCGCTAAGGGGTTTAGTCCAGGCTTGGCGCTAAACAATGGGGCAAAGTCTGCTAAAATCTCCCTTAGTTCCTGGATCTTGTCCAGTGCCAGCTGGGGAGACAATTTAACTGCCTCCACAGAGAACTCCCACTTGCTTTCTTCCAGCAAGTCCATAAGGGGGTCTCCTTCGTCCATCCCCTCCCCAGGACTACACACTGCAAACAGCATGTCAGCCCTATTAGCATATGGCTTCATCATGTTGATATGGTACATCCTTTCTGTCTGTCTTTGGTCAGGTAACTCTATAATATAGTTCATGTCATTTACCTTGCTAACTACTTTGCACAGTCCTGCCAACTCAACCTGCAGCTTGTCTTTCTGGACCAGAGTAAGGACCATGACCTTCTGACCCACCATGTATGAGCGAGCTCTGGCTCTGCAGTCGTACCACACTTTTTGTTTCTGTTGGACAGCTGCCAGGTTGCTCTGGGCTATCCCCATAAGCTCCTTCAGCCTTTCCCTAAACCTAAGTACGTAATCCACTATGGGAATTCCCTGGGTGGCATGCTTGCCTTCCCAGTCCTCCCGGATCAAGTCTAGGGGCTCACATACCCGGCATCCATATAAGAGTTTGAAGGGTGAAAATCCTGTCGACTCTTGGGGCACCTCCCTGTATGCAAACAACAGGTAGGGAAGGTATTTCTCCCAGTCCCTCCCATGTTGTTTAGTAACCCAAGCATTGACATCAGTACCATTAAGTCTTTCCAGGCAGGCCACATGGGTGACTGCTGTTGTGCATCTCGGCAGCACCCTTCTCCCTAAATATTTCACTGTCCAAACGAAGAACACATGATGATGATAACACTGCGGGAACCAACCCCGGAGAAAATCACAAGTAAGGCATCTGCCACTTTGTCTATCCTCAGTGAGGATAGGGCAACTGCCTCTCGGTACTGGGTGGCATAATCCACCACAGTCAGGATGAATCTCTTCTCTGAGGAGCTGGGGGTATTTAAACGCCCCACAATATCCATTCCCACCCTCTGGAATGGCTCATCCACTATGGGCAATGAAATCAGGGTGGCTTGGGTTTTCTTGCCTGCCTTCCCTATTTCTTGGCACCGGTGACAAGACCTGCAATACTCCTTCACCTGCTGGGTGAAGTTGAGCCAATAGAAACTCTGGGCCAACTGCTGCATAGTGCGCATGATTCCCAGATGACCAGACAAGGGAATATCATGTGCAATCTTGAGCAACTACTGATGAGGGGAATGACAAGCTGCCTGCCTAGCACCCCTCCCCCTGTCTGCACAGCCTGAGTATACATCAGTCCATTTTCCCAATAAATCTTATGTTTAACATCACCTCCTTGTGCTCCATCAGAGTCTACCCAAGCCCTCAGCTTCTCTAGACTAGTGTCACTTCTCTGAGCAGCTGCAAACTCCTCACACATTCCCAAGGCATGGGACAGGGCCCCTTCTGTCTCTAAACTGGGGTCCCTAGCACTAGCATCAGGGCACTCAGGATCACTGTCATCTCTAACCCTCTGACAATGGGTCATCCTTCCCTCTTCAGAGTAATCCTCCATAGCTGTGTGGTTAACTGCTACTGGGGAAATTTCTACCCCTTTTTCATTAGTCTCCCCATCTGGAGACACAGGCTGGGGAACCAGCCTCCTAGTGGTTTCCACAATGGCTTCTGTGGGGTTCAGGGAACTACAATTTTCCCTTGCTGCTTGGCTACGGGTAACTGCTCACACCATCCCCTGTTTGAGATCGTTGCCAAGGATAACATCTACTGCTAACATTTTGGCTACAGCCACCTGTTGCACAGTTCCTCCTGTTTCACCCCAGTCTAGAAAAACATTAGCGAGGGGCAATGTTTTCTCCTCACCAGTAAAGTCTGTACAGTGACATATTTATTGGGTATAGGCTGACCAGGCTCTATCAGATCCCTGTTTATCAATGTAAGGGATGCCCCTGTGTCCCTTAACCCTTGTGTCTGTACACCATTCACAATGACTGGGTGCATGTGTTCCCACATGTTCACAGGCATGCTTCCAGGGACACACAAACAACCCACTTCCTTCCTAGCACCACCTTGGGTATTGCTCGTCTGTCTGGGACACTGTCTGGCAATATGCCCAGTTTCTTTACACAACCAACATTCATTTCTTTTCTCAGAGAAATCTTTTCTCTGAAAACTGGGGCTAACTGGTTTCGTTGGAGGCAGTGAGGGTTTTAGCTGCCCTGAAAGCACGCTTTTCCATTTCTGCGCTGCCACACCCGCCCTATTCACTCTCAGAGCAGGTCTGCTCTTGGCATAGCGGTCCAAGAGTTCAGCAGCCTCTTGCACTGTTTTGGGATCTTGGTCCTCCAGCCAGGTTTTTAGCTCTGCTGGGCATGCCCAGAAAAACTGTTCTAACAGAAACACATTTTAAATTTTATCTACAGAGTTTGTTTCAATTCCTTCCCACCGTTTTAAAAACTGACGTTGTTTTGTGGCTAGCTCCTTGTAGCTCATGTCAGGGCTTCTCCTGAGCTTACAGAATTTAGCTCTGTATGATTCAGCAGTTAATTCAAATGTTTTTAACAGTGCAGCTTTAAGTTTGCTGTAATCATTACTGTCCTCATTGTCCATTTGACCCAATGCATCCCAAGCTTTCCCGGTAAGTATCGGGGATGGCTGGAAGCTCCAGGACTCCCTAGGAATTTTAGCCTGAATACAAACTTTTTCAAAAGAATTTAAAAAGGCATCCCTATCCTCCTCTTTAAATTCAGCTATCAATTCGGAATTCAATTTGTAACCTAGTTCTGTAGTCCCAGTTAAACCCAAGCCACTTACCTGCTGTGGTGCTGGTGGTTGGAGTCATAGCTTCTCCAGTTCATGTTGCCTCTGGTGCTCACGGTCCGCCTCTTGCTGTTCACGGTCCGCAACTCGCTGGTCTTGTTCCCTCTTCTCCTCTGCAACTCTCTGGTGCTCACGCTTCTCATGCTCAGCCTCCCGCTGTTCACGCCCCCTCTTCTCCTCTGCGGCTCACTTCTCTCACCCTGCCAGCCTCTGGAACTCCAGCTCCATTCTGCACAACTCAATCTGCAGCCTGAGTACTTCTGGCTCCAGAATGCTGGTGACCTTTCCATTGCTGCTGTGGCCTTTGCTGGCACTGTCCCTGCTGCCCTCCTCATCAGATCTGGACACTGCACTGGCTGCTAGCCCTTCCACACTCAAGGTTTGGTCCCTTACAGTCACTGTCTGTGACTCGATGCTCTAGGTATCCACTACCATCAGGGCATCCACGAGGTTCTGTTTGGTGGCTTTCACCTCGTACGGAACTCCTCAGTCCCTGCATGACTGCTTTAAGTAGGCTACAGTGTGCCCACTGTAGTTGGAAGCCATCTTCTTCCCTGACTATGGCTACTCTAACTAGCACTTTAGAGAAAAAAAAATAAAACAGGTAGGAACTTGACTGTAAGCCAAGTGATATAGTTCTGTTTCCTTTTAAAAAATGAATAACTGCCCTTTCTTTTATAGTTCTGTTTCCTTTTAAAAAATAAATAACTGACCTTTCTTGGCAAGTGAGCTGTACAGTATCAAGCTGACACACTGAACAATAAAAGCTTGTAATACCAAAAAGATCCGCACCGCGGCCAACCAATCTGTCACAAATCTACTCAGCAGGTCAGGCCCTCTGCTCCCATAGTGCCAACCTCTGAGTGCAGTATTGCGAACAGGGTAACAGAACAGGGTAACCCTCCTGTCTGTTTGTGGGTTCAAATCAACCTTTGGTCTCAAGTTCTGGAGGGATTCAAACTGTGAACCGCTTGCTAGTGTACCCAATGTACAGGCTCAGATAATTCTGCTCTTCAGGGAATGCCAGATATCTTTCACCTATGGACACCTAACCAGGTGTACAAAATGAACCCTTAAAAACTCTGTGAAAGACCTCAGATAAACTCATACCTTTTCCCAATTTGGTATTACCATTAAGCTATTGCACAGTGTCAACTTTAACCATATATGTTTCACTTGCCAAAGAAAGAATTTTGAAGGCACACCAAGCAGTCTCTTTAAAAATAAAGGTTTACTTTAAAATAGATAAAAATGTAAAATGTAAATACAGAACAATATATCACAACACATACAATCACTTAATAAGGTTTAAAAAGTGCAAGAGTAGATGTTTCTTCTTCAGAGTCCAAACATATATGTGTCTCTAAAGGTCAGTCACAGCATAATTAAAAAAACTGTCTTGCACCTGCCTTCTCCATTATGTCACCCAGCTCCTCCTCTGTTTATTAAAAATTATACAACTAGGATGGCTTATCAAGCAGGAGGTAAATTAAATAAGGTGGCATCAGCAAAACTCGTTTCCCCATATGACTTCTTAATCAAGTCTGTGATTTTCTAGTATCTTCTTTCATCCATGAGCAGTTTCCTGCTTCACAAAGACATCAAATAACTTTTTATGACTAACTGTCAGATCTCACTGAGGTGTAATATGCTTTGTAACACCAGGTGCAATTAACTGTGCTTTCTCTGAAGACACCATAAAATTGATATTTTCTTTTCCTTTGGCTTCAAAGAAGAACAACTCAACAACAAGACCATAAAATGCGAGTCTTTGTAAGTTAGTCACATTACAGAGATCTGCTGTTTAACATATATTCTGTCAGTTTAAGTGATAACTGAGGGAAGGGGGAGAGTTGTCATCTCAATCACACTACATTTTTATATTACAAAAATCATAGAGTAATCAGAACTAGCTGTCCAAGTGTCACAATAGGCAGTTGATGATTTGCATCGTCGATGGAAATACGGCCTGCTGTTGATTTGAAGAAGGCCTCTGGAGTGAAATGGGCTGATGATCCTACTGATCACTGCTACGATCACCTCGATCACTCCCCAGTCAGTCGGAATACTGGTTGAGCCCGAGTGTTTGTGCGAGAAGACAGAAAAACTGTTGTTGCAGAAGTGCTTTTACTGCAGACAATTCCTTCTTCCTGCTGCACAAACTACAAGCTACTCACACACTGCAGGCTGCTCCTCCATGAGTGTTCCACAAGCAGAGACTCAGGCAAGGGCAGGGCTTAGGTGTACTGGGATCAATCACACCATGCAAATGAGTTCTCTCTCTCACTCTCTCTCTGCTGCGCTCCTGCACAGTGATTGTCAAGAAGGCAAATTTAAACTGCAAACTGTCTCTTTTTTTCTCGGTTTGAAATTTCAGTGGGGTGAAGCATTTTAAGGCATTTTCACTCAGTTCTGGTGCATTTTCCTTAGTGACTCCCCCAAATTTCATTGTACACACCTGAAACTTTCTGAGCACTTAGAAAACACTATCTTTTAAGACCACAAATACATTTATCAGGAAATTTGTAACTTTTAAAAGTTTTTTAAGCACTTCTTCCACAAGGCAAGGGCAATTATTTCTCAGTCCACAGTTTCAAAGCAACACACAAGCAGAAAATTATTTCTCTTTCTTTTCCATATAACTCGGGCAGCAAAAGACTTTCAGGTGGCATTTTACTTGACACAGCTTGCTTTCTAGTAAACAATCTTCTGTTTGGGGCACACCACCAGACAGGAAGATCTTGGACATACCCTCTACATGCCTCTCATCCCAAATTAAATATCCCAAGATGAGCCCCCATTTTTTGTAACCCCCAGGCCACTTCTTTAACTAGTGTACACACCCCCCATTGCTTTGTAATGCTCACTTAAGCTAAATATCTGGAAGAAACACCAGTGCCCTTATACTGGCAAACCAATTTACTTTTCTAAAAGACAGGTACCACCCTTGGCATTAGGATGTATACCTGGCTCATTTTCTAGAGGAAGACAGGGGTGGGGATACAGAAACAAACAATGTGAACCCTATGTAAATAACACAACCCAGGTCCTGGATAGAGGCAGCTAGGCATATGCTTGATCTAACCTGCTGAGTGGGGCCCCAGTAAATCCACACAACCAAAAACAATAATCAGAATGTCCATAACAGTGACTTGGATTGTGCAATATGGCTTTATTCAACAGATGGCAAGTAAAAGCTAAAGTGGGCCCCCAAGGGTTGGTCCAAGCTGGACAGGTACAGATTCAAGAACTCTCCTTGCATGCAGTACAGTTCATGAATGGTAGCAGAAACTTCTTCTTTCCGAATTCCCAAAAGTGCATTTGTGTACACTGGGCCACACACATGCACATCTTTCTTCCCATGAGTATCATTTAGTGAATCTAAGCCACACACTCAGAACTCCAGGAGAGGCTGGACCAGGGTGGGCTCAGGGAGGGAGAGGGTGGTGGAACAGAGTTGCATCCCTCCAGCTGTACCTCTCCACAATTCATTCACTCTTCTGGTGGATAGTGGTTCCTCTATGGAGGCATCTGCAGTGGAGACCAAGGAGGATGCTGGGAACCTTCACAAAGGAGACCCACAGGAGGGTGGCATGGGACCCCACAGGGGAAGGAAACAACTCCTGGAGGAGGACTCTATCATTAAGGGGGTAGAAATGGGGGAGAAAGGGGAGAGGGAGGTAAGGTGCCTTTCTGGTGCCACGGCTTGGAGGGACAGGAAGTGAATCCTCAGGATCATGGGAGGAGCTGCATGAGGGAGGGAGCTGGATGTCATTGTCCACCTAGGGACAAATGACCTGGCTAGGAATGGGATCAGAGCAGTGCAAGAGGAGTTAGTAGAGTTGGGAGGGGCCTTAGACAAGTAGCGCAGACACGGTAACCTTCTCGGAGGTGCTGCCTGTCTATGGCAAGGGAGATAGGCACCCTCACCAGGGAATTCTAATGAGTGGTTGAAAAACTGGTGGAGCCCAGGGTTTGGCTCATTGGGGACTGGGAGCTGTTTGAGGGATGCAGACCCATACTGCGCGATGGTCTGCATCTGTCCAGGGGGGGAACCAGGATCCTTGGTGAGAGGTTTAAATGCTTCATTGGCAAGCATTTAAACTAGCCAAGGGGAGGTACTGAAAAGGAGCAGGGAAATCCCAGCCTCCTCCCACAAAACATGGTGATTAGTGAGGTAAACACCAAGGTAGAGAAGTTATTAGGGAGCTGAACAGAGGTAAATGTAAAAAAAAGGCAAAGGCAGTAAGGACAGGAATGGGGCTAAAAGGGGTAAGGCTATCAAAAAGTGGAGGGTGATGAGTACCAATGCCCATAGTCTGTGTAACAAGCTCCCTGAACTAGTGGCCTTGATGGAAGAGGGTTGTCTGGATATTGTGGCAGTCACAGAAACATGGTACACAGAGAACCATGACTGGAATGTCAACATACCAGGATACACAATCTACAGGAGGGGCAGGGAGGGTAAAAAGAGGAGGAGGAGTAGCTGTCTATGTAAAGGAAGGGATCAAAGCAACAGAACTAAAGAGTAAACAGGGAGCAGATGAGGCACTCTGGATCACCCTGGAGACAGGAAATGACGCCACAATCAGCATAGGGGTTGTATACACACCCCCATCTCAGGGGGAGGGAATGGACAAGGAAATGATATAAGGCTTTCTTAGAATGGCAGAAAAAGGGGAGATACTGTTGATGGGGGACCTGAATGTGCCAGATGTTAACTGGAGCACCTTTGCTGCAGGCACATCCAAGAGCAGGGTCATTCTTGATGCCCTACAGGGGGCATGCCTCAGACAGCTAGTATTGGAACCCACTTGGGAGAGAGCAATCTTAGACCTGGTACTCTCAAATGGGGACGGAGAAAGAATCTCAGATTTAGAAGTGTATAGCCATCTGGGAACAAGTGACCACCAAACAGTGTGGTTCACAATAAACACAGCCATACAATCAAGCCATACAAAAGCAAGAGTATTGGACTTTAGGAGGGATGACTTTGGGAATATGAGAGAGTGCCTCAGAAAAGCACTAGCAAACAGGCAAGAAGGAGGAGTGGAGGAACAATGGGGAGTAATCAAAACAGCCATCACAGAGGCAACAAGCCTTTGTGTAAAGCAAATCAATAAAACACAATGAAGGAAAAACCCTATGGTTCTCAAAAGAGGTGGCAAGGAAGGTTAAGGAGAAAAGGATAGCATTCAGGAAATATAAGGAAACACAGAAGGAGCAGGACAGAGAACTTTATCAGTTAAAGCAGAAAGAGGCTGGGAAGGCAGTCAGAATAACAAAGCCCCAAACCGAGGAAAGGATAGCCAATTCTGTTAAGAAGGGGGATAAGACCTTTTATAGGTACATTAGGGAGCGAAGAAAGACCAAAGGAGGGATACTGAGGCTTAATAAAGGGGAGTGAATGTGGGTAGAGGGTGACAGTGAAAAAGCAGGGATACTGAATTAATATTTCTGCTCAGTATTCACAAAGGAAGAGGAGGGGGAGGTACCTAAACCAAACAAGAGAAACACTCTGAAGATGGGGTTCGATACCAGTCCATTTACAGAAGAAAGGATTCTGAAAGAACTAATAAAATTGAAGGTGGAAAAAGCAATGGGGCCTGATGGGATTCACCCACGAATTCTAAAAGAACTAAGGGTAGAACTAGAGACACCGCTGACTACTCTCTGTAACAAATCATATGAGGATGGGGTGGTACCTGAGGACTGGAGGAGGGCAGATGTGATTCCTCTTCACAAAAGTGGGAGCAGGACAGAGGCAGGAAACTACAGACCAGTTAGTTTGACCTCAGTGGTAGGGAAAATGATGGAATCACTTCTGAAGGAAAGAATTGTTAAGTACCTAGAGGCCAGTGGGGCACAGGACCCAAGGCAGCATGGATTCACAATGGGAAGTTCATGTCAGATGACTCTAATAGATTTCTTTGATTGGGTGACCAAAGTAGTAGACCAGGGAGGGGCTGTGGACATGGCCTACCTAGATTTTAGCAAGGCATTAGATACAGTCCCACACAAAAGATTAACACACAAGTTAGCCAGCCTTGGAGTGGGTCTCAAGGTGGTAGCCTGGAAAAAAAATTGGATAGACAACAGGACGCAAAGGGTAGTAGTAAATGGAGTACACAGTGAAGAAAGGAGGGTTACTAGCGGGGTACCGCAGGGTTCAGTACTGGGACCGGTCCTTTTTAATGTCTTTATAAGTGACATTGCAGAGGGACTGGAAGGAAAAGTATGTCTCTTTGCAGATGACACAAAGATCTGCAACTGGGTTGATACACAAGATGGAGTGGAAAGGATGAGAAGGGACTTGGCAAGGTTGGAGGAATGGTCAAATGTATGGCGGCTCAGATTCAATGCAAAGAAGTGCAAGGTAATGCACATGGGAAACAAAAACCCAGGGGAAGCGTACACAATGGGGGAGTGAGATACTGACAACAGTAAAAATGGAAAGAGACCTGGGGGTAATTATATCAGATGACCTAAAGGTGGGCAAGCAATGTGAGAAGACAGTATGGAAGGCTGGGGGGATACTGGGATGCATAGGAAGAGGCATCAATAGTAGAAAACAGGAAGTTGTTATCCCTCTGTACAGACAGTTGGTGAGACCCCATCTGGAGTACTGTGTGCAGTTCTGGAGGCTCCATCTCCGCAAAGACATAGACAGAGTGGAGGCTGTCCAGAGGAGGGCAACCAAAATGGTGCAGGGTCTGCACCAGAAGACATACGAAGAAAGACTAAAGGAGCTTAATATGTATACCCTTGAGGAAAAAAGGGAGAGAGGGGACATGATAGAAACTTTCAAGTACCTCAAGGGAATCAACAAAGTCCAAGAGGGTAGCATCTTACAGAAAAAGAGATGTGCAAGAACAAGGGGGCACAATTTGAAGATAGAGGGGGGACGGCTCAGAGGTAATGTGAGGAAGTATTTTTTCACAGAGAGGGTTGTGGATGCATGGAACAGCCTCTCTGAGGAGGTCGTGGAGTCAAGAACAGTGGGGGAATTCAAGAATGCATGGGACAGGCATAAGGCAGTCCTAGTGGGGGGTAGGAGGAAGTAAGCTGTTCGTTAACTAGGATCTGCAGTGCAGCTTATCTGTTAGGTAGGAAAATGGGCAGACTAGGTGGGCCAAGCGGTCTTTATCTGCTGTCAAAGACTATGTTTCTATGTTTCTCTTCTCAGACATAGGTGCAATATGTGAAACTCAGTCACACACCTTAACCTGCAGCTTGGCCACTTGCTCAGATAAATATACTGGTGCCTTTACGAACCAGGAATCCCTGCCTTGTAAGAGCTTAGATGATGTTCCTCCCACTCTGTGTCCCCAACTGACAGTATCTGCCATTCTTTGGGGTTACACCATTGAAACCCCCATTCCCCACTGAAATGCTAGAGGTCCCGTACTTTACTTGTCACAATACTGGGGTGACACAGAGAAAATAAACTGCACTCACAGGGGTCCACAGTTTAACTATCTTCACTCACACTGGTGAAACTAGGGGCACTGACAGGTGCAATCCAGCCTTATCTGTGGGCACATGCACCCCAGACTATCCACTCCCCTAAGAACATGTGGAGATCTAGTGTCCTTGACAGTACTCACAGAAATTTGTTCTGTCCACTGAGCATGGAACAACCAAAAAGGAAAAGGTAAGGCACTCCTCTGGGTAGCTGGTCCAAAACAGTCTATTTCAGGTCCTATCCAAGGCAGCTAAAAACACCACAGAACACTCAGGGGTTTGCCCCTTGAGTCCACAGAGAACAAGAAGATCCTTCCACTTCACATGGAGTAGAACTCAAGAAATCCTGCTGTAGTCTTGTCTCCACCACTTCAACTGGAAGCTGGAAAAAACAATCGACTAGGGTGAGAAATCCTGGGCCCTCTCTCAGAGCCCACTGGCAGTGCTTCTGCCACTCTCACCTCCTCACTTCACAACTGTCCCCAGAGCAGCTGTCCACACAGTGTGGCTTATGTTGCTGTGAGAGTTCTAAATGACCTAATCATTCTTCCCTCAGGCTAGCTGAGTAAACAATGATATAATTATGTAAGGAGCCCCCAGTGAGCTCCCTTCCAGCTGCCTGCTACCTTCCTAACAATAATACTGATAGGATTCTAGTAACTCCAGGGACTGGGTGGTTACAATAAACAAATAAAATGAATTAATTCAGGTTAATAACTACAACACTTGAGCAAGGATATGTCAGAAGTGGTGAATGGATTTGCTGCAGCCCAAAATTTCAAGAGTGGGAGGGTATCTTTTTTGGCAGGGGTGTAGGGGGTGAGACTGCCACTGGGGCAGAGCAGAGATGCAAACACTGGGTTGGGGGGAGAAGTCTGAGGAGTTGTTTAAAGGATGGGAGTGAGGGGGAATAGGTGAAGGTCAGCAGAGAGCTGGTTCCAGAGTAGAGGTAGGCAACAGGAGAAGGCAGCCTGACCTGCCACCGAGTGGAGGTGCAGAAGAGAGAAGGTACACTGGTCCCTGTGTTGTAGGGGGTAAGCTGAGAGTTTTACAGGAGATAGGTGGAAAGAGAGGTACAGAGGAAGGGTCCCGAACCAGTACTTTGCAATGAGGGAAGCCCTGTGGACCAGTCTCCTGCGTGGTAAAGATGAAAGGGAAAGAGAGGTAAAGAGAAGACAGTGATGAGTGAGGGAAGGGGTTGAAATGTCAAAGTGGCAGAAGGAGTTTAGGAGTATGCCCAGTCTTGTGAGAGAAGTGGTGGAGGCAGTGCGGTAGACCCCCTATGTCTATCCCATGCATGCTTGAAACTCCCTAATGTTTTCATCTCCACCACTTTCTCTGGCAGTCAGTTCCAGACATCCACCACTCTTTCAGTGAAGTAGTATTGCCTCACATTCCTCTTAAACTCTGCCCCCACTCCTGTACCCTGTTCTCCCCCCCATACTTGTATGTCTCTATCATGTCCCCCCCTTGCTCTCCCCTCATCTAGGGTGTACATGTTGAAATCCCTCAGTCTCTTCTGGTAGGGCTTTAGATGCAACTTCTGTACCATTTCAGTTGCCCTCATCTGGACTGCCTGCACCCTTGTCTACGTCCTCTCTGCGGTGCAGCCTTCAGAACTGGACACAGCACTCCAGGTGGGGTCTCACCAGTGATTGATATAGTGGCAACACTACCTGCCTCCTCCTACCCTACTCACTGCTTTTCCACCCTGTATGGTCCATCACTGAACCCTTATCAGAGTATGTGGACTATCATATTAGGCCATATGTAGTACTATATCATTAAGCTTAGATACAATAGAGATTTTACAAGTTTTGGAAGAAACAGAACATGAAGAGGACTGATATTCAGTGACGATGGACACTGAGTCACCACATAGCAATGTAACCCCCCTGCAAATGGGGGTTCCCAAAAAGTCTTCCAGGAGCTTGCTTGAATGCTCCAAGCCTGAATGGTGTTTGGTGTTTAAGCTGTTTATCTGTGAGTGCTTTTAGAGCCTCTGGTACTGTCTCTTTAAGAGCTGTCTGCTTGCAGACATAATTAGTTTGTATGGGGGGGACTGTGTGTTTTCCTGCTTGAGTCCCGCTTGAGCTACTGCCAAATCGCTCCGTTTCTACCATCGCTAAGTGGGCAGAAGGAGAACTCTTCAAAGATGTAATTGTTTGCTTGTAACCTGTTAGAGTAATAATGAAAATGCAGTTTGATTTAACCTGCTTTCTTGTAGCAAGGACAGTGCAGAGTAGCTCCCTCATGTTGGTTCTGAACTGCTGAATTGGACCAATCATGGTGGGGATCCTTTAAAATGGAGCCTGCTCTTGGCGAATCAGAACTTGGACTCTCCTCTGGAGCCTGCTGTAAGGAGATTGTAAAGTCAGTGACTCTGGGAAATGTAGTTTTGACTTTGATGCCTTTTTTCCACCAACAGGGGAGTTTACTGTGAGTGACAGCCAAACCAGCCAACTGAACTGAGAGGAACTCAAAGGAAATGCCCGGCTCTGTCTACTGGAAAGATCAGATCAGTTTTGGCAGTGAAGAGACAGGGAGCCCTGTACTTCTTCGGTGTGTAGTTTTAACGCAGGAATCACGTGTTTCGGTCTGCAGCTTGTGCAAGCGCCTGTTCGGACTGAAACCGACCTGTGAAGAGAATCAAGGAGATCTGAAGAGCAGAAACCAGGCTCACCCTGTAGAAGACTGGAGAAATTGCTGAATCGCGTTTGGTCTGTCAGGAACTGAATCTGCTGTGTGTTCTCCCGGGTATTGTGCAGTAATTGCGATCGGGATAGAGAAGCAGCCTGCCTGGTATAGTACTTTCCTTCTACATATAAATGTGAGTAGTGCTTGTGGGGAACTGCGTTTCAAATCCCCTGTGCAGTGAATAGAGTGCATGAAGCTGGAAGTAAACCCCAGTTTAATCCAGACTACATCCATTTGCTCTAAACTGCAGTGGGGTCCAGTCACAAGGACATTGTCCACATGGTCTGCTCCTCCTGGCAATCCAGGACAATCTGCATTCCATCCAGTTCCCAGCAATGAGTTTGTGAGTACAAAGCAGGGTAGTTCCCTGCTATCTGTTTATCGAATTGCAAGTGTGTCATCTAATTGTTGTTTTTTTTTTTCATTTCTTCACGAACTGAGCCAACCAGCTTCAGATTACAATTTGGGTATTGTGCCAGTGTTTTTCCATCACAGGGCCCCAACCAGCTGCAACTGATCGAGGCTAGCCCCCCCCCCCATCCTGGGTACCCAGTGAAAGTGACAATTTGGGACTCTGAATATGCACACAGTACTGTGATTATTAATGTGTTTAACCTAATTAATCTGATTTCCCCCTTCCTTGTTAGAGCTCCTTAAATAAATCAGATCTGTTGGTTTCAGCAAAGTTACACTGGCTGAGGTATTCATTTATGTTAAAGAATTGTACTGTGGTTTTTGCACTGTATCATCTTGTTTTGCAGGGGGTCCCTGGGGTCCAGTCGATGGAGCCAGTCCTGGGGGTAAGTGTACATTGTGAAGATATATTCCTAATGCATTGTGTGGGCCACTAGTGGGAAGAAAGGGGGGGGTTACAGTGTCCCAGAGGGCAGTGACCAAGTTAGTTTAACTACTGCAAACCCTGACCTCTGGGTGGAGGCACCCACCATTGGACCTAGGCCCCTCAACCTGTTAGTAGTTAAGCAGGCAGGGGTAGTAGCCCTTGGGATAGCGCCACCTAGGGGTTACAGCAACATTCCTCATGAGGGAGATTTAGACACTTTAGCTAATTATCTAAACCAAAGATATGAAAATGCTTTATATCCCCCAATGAATTCCTGCTAAAACTTGCTAAATTTGTGTTGAAATGCATTTTTTTGTCTTTTTTGAACTCTTGTTACTTACAGGTGAAAGGAACAGCAATGGGGGCAATCTTTGCATGTGCAAGTGCAAAGAGCCGATCAGCCTGGGTACAGGGGGTTTGGCAGGGATGGACCAGGACTGGCCTCAGGTGAACAAATCCCTGGCACATGCACCATAAGTGCCACTGTCCCCACCACTGCAGGTGGGCAACAGTATGTCTCCACGTGGGGGGCTGAGTACCATGGGACTGTTGCCTTGCCTGGGGAATGTTCCCCTCCACCACTTGCGCTCTGCAACCTGCAGCCACTGCTGTCCACCTACAGTACTGGGGTCAGTGGCACCTATGGGGGATGGGCCAAGGCTCTGTCCACCTGAGGCCAGGTCCTGGTCCATTCCTGCTAAACCCACTGTACCCAGGCCGATCAGCTCTCTGGACTTGTGTATGCACCCCCACAGGGTGCTACCTCAGCACCTTCACATTGCTGCATACCCCAGTCGCTCCCTAGGCCATCTCCCATGCTCCTTCGGCCCCCAGTCCCCTCCTTGCCGGCATTTGCACTGCCCCACCTTCACAGCCCTTCTAGGGTTACACCGAGTGTGGGGAGTTAACAGATCCCTCCATTAAACCCCACAGGTGCACCAAATGTTGGGTGCAATCCTGCAGCTGTGGCAACTCCTGAGTCTTACCTGCAGGGAACCCTTTTTTTATAAAATGGGGTGAAGGGTCCCTGACACACTCAGAGTTTGCCTCAGCCATAGAGCAATGCAACTTGCATCGCTCTAAGGGCCAACTGAAAATCAAGCCCACAGTGTCAAACATCCCCAAGGGACAATTTCTCTGCCTCAGGAGAAACTGTAGTTTAGACACAGACTTTCAGACAGAAGCCACTGATCTGAGTGAGAAGTTAACAGAAAGAGGCTACTCAAATTTTACAATTATGCAATCACAGGAACATGCTAGCTCTAACAATAAATAAGTTTTGATCTTTAGGGATCAATCCGAAAGCAGTAACTGGAATGACACAAAACACTTAAATGTAGTTACTACACACTCAGCACATGCTAAATGTTTTGAGAATATCATTGAATCACACTGGCACATACTGAAGGAGACAGGGCACTATGGGATTTTGTTAAAGAATCACCTAGAATTACATACCCGCCCTGAGGACCAGACATGGCTGAATCAAAATGTAAAAGGCTACAAAATGGTCCACATGTAAAGCAGTCACTCCCGGAAAAAGTTTTAGCAACCCACACACAGGCAAGTTACTCAGGCAGGCTAATTATATGGCCTATGCAGCCAGGTACCAGAAGTCCAGGTGGGATACTGTACTGGCACTGGCTAAGCAGGCCTCCCCCAGCTAGCCTTGGAGCTGGAGGGGGTGGCTGCTGATTGGATTGAGGCATCTAAGGTACAGTTCCATGCTGCTGTGGACTCCAATGATGTGTCATCTAGAGTCATGGCTACATCTGTGGCTCTTTGGAGAATGGCTTGGTTCAGATGTACTAGTCTCTCACAGGACAGCCAGGCTAAGGCCATGGATTTCCCTGTGGTGGGTAATTCTCTGTTTGGGGAGCAGACAGAGAATTACATGAAAAAGATGGATGAGTATAGGACCACCTATAGGAGTGCACAGGCCAAGGAAAGGCAGACAACTCCTCAAAGGCAGCAAGCTAGGGGCAGGGGCAGACCTTTTCATAGGCCTTTCTACCAAGCACATGCCTCTTCTCCTTTTCCTCAGAGGGGGTTCTTCAGAGGGAGAGGCAGAAGGGGGATGAGCAGGGCTGCATCCATCCCTGTACCTATGGCTCCTGCCAAGCAGACACCCTGATGTGTCAGCCCGGGTCGACTCCCCCATTCCTGTAGGAGGCAGGCTGGCTTACTTCATCCAGGACTGGATGTCTGTTACCTCAGACATGTGGGTCCTGGAGGTGGTAAGCCAGGAGCTGGTTCTCAGCTTCAGGAAATTTCCAAAGCTGAGGGCCAGATCTTTTCCACCTGCAAGCATCTCCGAAACCATTGCCTTAGAGGCGGAAGTTTCATCTCTACTGGCTCTAATGGCTGTAGAGAGAGTTCCTACATTGCACAGGGCAAAGGTCTGTATTTCAGGTACTTCCTTACCCCAAAAAAGACAGGGGAGTGGTGACCCATCCTAGACTTAAGATACCTGAACAAACATATTTTAAAACCAAAATTCAAAATGGTGACTCTGGGAATAATCCTTCCCTCTCTAAGGTCAGGGGACTGGCTAGCCTCCCTGGACTTAAAAGATGCCTACTTTCACATTCCCATCAGGTGCTCCCACAGAAAGTACCTCAGGTTCGAATTGCCTTCAGGTCATTATCAGTTCAGAGCTATGCTGTTCGGCCTGACATCGGCTCCAAGGGTATTCAGAACATGCCTAGCAGTAGTAGTGGCCTTTTTAAGAAGGAAGAATATTTCCATATTTCCATATCTGGATGACTGGCTCATTGTGGGTCATTCCCCAGACCAAGTCAAGTCAGACCTGCTAGTAACTCAGCAAGTGCTCACTTCCCTAGGATTTCTTCTCAATCTTCCCAAGTCAGTTCTCGAGCCTGTAGAGCTCCTCACCTTCATAGGTGCAGAGTTGGATACAGTCAGCGAGCTTTTTCTTCCCTGGAAAGGGCAAGGGCTATTATAGAGCTGGCTTCTTCATTCCACCTTCTGGTCTCTCGGCCAGCAAGGCACTTCCTTCAGCTTCTGGGCCACATGGCAGCTTCAGCAGCAGTGGTCCAAGGGGCCAGATTTCAGATGAGGGACATTCAGTTTCACCTGAGGGCCTTTTGGTCTCAGAAGAAAGATTCTCTAACCAAACTAGTTCCAGTGACTCAGACTCTGATCCAGGTTCTCCAGTGATGGTAGGATCAGGGCAACCTCAGACAAGGAGTCCCATTCATCACTCAGTCTCACTCTGTGGTCTTAACCACGGATGCTTCTCTATTGAGGTGGGGAGCCCATCTGGGGGCTCTCACAGCCCAGGGACTGTGGTCCCCTCAGGAATCCCTTTTTCATGTCAATCTCTTGGAACTCAGGGCGGTCTTTCTGGCCTTGCAAGCTTTCTCTCAGTTTGTGCAGAACAAGGTGGTTCAGGTCAGAACAGACAACACCACCACCATGTGGTACATCAACAAGCAGGGAGGCACGTGGTCCATGGCCTTGTGCACAGAAGCCATGAAATTGTGGTCCCTAGCTTATTTTCTGCAGACCTCTCTGATTGCAGTCCACCTTCCAGGGAAGGACAATGTGCTAGCAGATGCATTGAGCAGGATCTCCTAGGACCATCACGAATGGTCCCTGGACCCTCCGGTGTTGAAAGTGATTTTTTCAAGGTGGGGCACTCCAGAGATAGATCTCTTTGCAGCCCCAGACAATCACCAACTAACTCTGTTTTGTTGCAGACCCCCAGTCGTGGGCTCAGTCCCTCTGGATGCTCTGATCTTGAACTGGGAGGGGAAATTTCTATATGCCTTCCCTCCTTTTCCTCTACTGTTCAAGGTTCTGGTCAAGATAAGGTCACAACCCTGCAAAGTGATTCTGATTGCTCCAGACTGGGCCAGGAAGCCTTGGTACCCCCTGTTGCTGTCCCTAGCAGTCCATCTTCCCCTATCTCTTCCCAGGAATTACAACCTGTTAACCTCCTCTCAGGGAAGGATTTGGTACCCCAGTCTTCGGTCTCTCAATCTCAAGGCATGGCTCTTGAAGAGTTATTATACAGATTTGCATCTGTCCCAAGGGGTTCTGGATATTCTCAAAGCCTCTTAAAAGCCTGCCACCAGAAAAACTTATAACTCCAAATGGAAAAGATTCAGCATTTGGTGTTCCAAGAAGCATATATTCCCAGACACTGCTGAATTGTCTACAGTTCTGGATTATATGGTTCATCTTAATGGCCTAGGCCTCAGACCAGCTATTCTCAAAGTACATTTGTCAGCTGTTTCTGCTTTTCTGTCAGTTGGAAAGCTTTCCTCACTGTCATCTCACCCTGTATTCTGTAAATTTTTCAAGGGATTGCTTCATACCAATCCCCCTTTAAGGATCCTACCCCTGCTTAGTATCTTAATGTTTGCATTGCTCAGCTTATGCAACCCCATTTTGAGCCTTTGTCTTCAGCAGAGCTTAAGTACTTGACTTGGAAAACTGTTTTCCTGGTAGCTATTACCTCTGCCAGGCGTATCAGTGAATTGCAAGCTCTGTCAGTGGAGCCTGATTTAATCTCATTCCATAGAGATAAGGTGGTCCTTAGAACTAACAGAAGGTTTTTACCTAAAGTGGTTTTAGATTTTCATCTGAACCAATCTACGTCTCTCCCTGTGTTCTTCACTGATCATTCTTCTTCAGGAGAAAGAAGTTTAAACAGTTTGGATGTTAAAAGAGCCCTTAGTTACTACATTGAGCACACTAAGGCTCACAGGTTTGACTCCCTCCAGTTGTTTCTCACTTATGGGGAAGTGGGGAAGGGCAAACCTGCCACTAAGAGAACTATTGCCAGGTGGATTGTCTCTTGTATTCAATTCTGCTATGAGAAGCTAGGCAAAATATCTCCCTCAGGTCTGAGGGCTCATTCGACTAGGAGTACAGCTGCTTCCCTGGCTGCGGCCAGGGATATTCCTTTGCTAGAGATATGTAAAGCAGCCACCTAGAAAACAGTCCATACATTTGCCAAACATTACTCCCTGGACATCCAGGCTAGGAGTGATGCTCAGTTTGGTACAGCAGTACTGCAGAGCCTATTCCCAAGGTAGGTTTGATTCCCTCCTCCATGGAGTTACTGCTTGATAGTCTGCAATAGTCAGAATACATCAAGACTTCATGTGGTTTGAAGAAAAAATTACTCACCTTAGTAATCAAGTTTCTTCTAATGGAGCCTTGCTGTATTCTGACCTCCCTCCCTGCCTCCCCTCTCAGAACCTGTTTTTGAGAAGTGGGCTGGCAGGTGCAGTGTTGCACCCCAGGGGTGCATTTGGGCACTCCCTCCTTTTAGAGAGGGGGAGTGGGTTATATTATTAATTTAACAGTCTTAAGTTGTTCACTACCTGGTTTTTGATTTTGGATTTCTTGACTTGAATCTTTTGGGGATCCAAAATATTTGGTTGCCATTTGGCTAGTAAAAATGTTACAATTTCCACATAGTAGTTAGCTAGTATTAGCCTGTAAGAATCTGACGGTTGTGCTTCTAAGTGCAGCAGACAGAGGTCTGAACCGAGCTCGAGCTCAACGTTCTATGCTCTGCATAGAAAATTAACCTTCTTCTCTCCGGAGCAGTTCGAGTGCTGGGGCTAACTGTAATAGTCAGAATACAGCAAGACTCCATTAGAAGAAACATAATTACTAAAGTGAGTAATTTTTTCTTCCTGTTCAAAGCCACTGACAAAGTAAATCCTAATCCAAGGGGACCAGACTTTGATAATCTTTCCTCCATTGAGAGGCATTTTGGATTTTCAGTTTGAGAGCTTGAACTGAACCACGTTTGAATGGTCATTTTGAATTAGAGTTAAAAAAATACAAATAAAAAGGTTACCAATGAGGGTCTTTGTATTTCATAGTGAAGGGACAGCACATACAATTTGTAGTACTTTTGCATTACTAATTGTGGATCTGCCTTTTGCTGTAATAAGAAATGTACAGCATGTCATATCCATGTAGTACACTTAATTTTCTTGTCTGTTTTCTATCACAGAGTGGGCACATACCAGGCCAGGTTTGGGAGCCAGTCAGTAGCGGACAGTCTTTTCACCTCTGGGACCTTGACTTAAATACTGCACTTTTTACAATCTCAAGCATTGTCATGCCTTCTTACAACTCTGAGAGCAATAGAGCCATATAGATTCTCTGCACCATATATATTATGAGTAAATTGCTGTGTATATTTTTTTCATATTTCTCATACAGGTTATCACATTTTTATCTACTTATAATCAAAACAGTAACTTAAGTATGAGTGAAACGAGCTTACCCCGTTATAGAGTTTGGGATAATCTGCAAAAAGGCATACCTTCCCTTCCAGTTCATCTGCAGTGTCACTGATGAAGACAATGAAGAGGACCAGTCCCAGTACTGAGCCCTGTGGCACCCTAATGGTCATTCTTCTATCAACAACGTGAGTGCCATAAACCACAACCCTCTGTTGCTTAGCCATTAACCAGTTTCTTACTCAGTTTACCACTTTGAATCCCACCCCTAGGCTGCTCAAGTTTATTTATCAGTCTCTTGTGCAACACAGTATTGAAAGCCTTGCTAAAGCCTACACAGGCCACATCCACGGCCCTTCCCAGATTTATTTTCCTGGTCACCCAATCAAAGAAATCAGTCACATTCGTCTGACATGACCCCTCCCCCACAATGAATCAATGCTGCCTTTAGTCTTTTAGCCCATTGGATTCAGGATACTCTACTAACCTTTCCTTTAGCAGTGTTTCCATTCATTTCACCACCACTGATGTGAGACTGAGCGGTCTATTTATTTATTTATTAGCTTTTTGGTAACTGGGTAAGTGCGCTAGGCAACAGACCTGCCTATTTTCAGGCACGACCCGGGAGAGCACAGGACATTGGTTACAATATGCAGAAATGCACAGACATAATATAGGTGTACAGGAGCAAAACAAGATATACATTGGGAAGCACAGTAATAGTTACATAAGGGTACATTTTAGGCATAGATCATAATAAGGATGTAAAATAAAGCAATTAGGGTAACCATAAGACAGCTGAGGACAGTAAAGACATCAAGGTTCATAGCCACCTAGACAAGCGTATTGCATGGAAGAACATTAGTGTAGTACTCAGGGTCAGACCCGACAGCCTGCAGTGGGACAAAGCAAATTAAGAGCATTTGCATTGCCAGAGGCTAGAGGTGGGTGAACAGCGAGTTTTGAATTTCGATGGAGGTCAGAAGTTTTCACCATAAGGGGAGTGAGTTCCAGAATTTGGGAGCAAAATGGGCAAATGCCTGTTCACCCATTTTTGTCATGCAAGGTCTAGTGGAGAGCATGGGGGCAGAGGAAGACCTGAGGGTACGGGTGTGCGAGGCAGGAGTCAGGAGGTTGGCAAGATAGACAGGGCAGGAGGTCTAGACAGGAGTCTATAAAGCAGCCCAGGGAGTAGGCTCAAATATCCTTAGGTGACAAGCCAATTTAAGCCAGCGAAGGAGACAATGATGGGTAAGACGGGGCAAGTTAAGTCAAATCTACAGATGTTGTTGTAGACAGTGTCCCATTTGTGGAGTGTAGCAGAATTTGCAGCAAAGAGGAGGGCAGAGCATATTGGAGCTGGGGTAAGAGAATACCTCTCACAACAGAAAGTCTAGCAGAAGGAGTGAGGGGAGGGCGACGGGACAAGCTCCACTTGTTTTAATTACTGATCACACGGCACACCACATTGACATGTTGAGACAGGTCAAGTGCTAGCCTCCTCCCTGCTGCTGCTCTTATAGAGTGGGATCATATCTACTGTCCTCCAGGCCTCCAGAACTAAGTATGTTTCCAGTGAGCCATTGCATAAGGCAATAAATGGTGCAACTAGCACCACCCTGAGTTCCTTTAGTACCCTTGGGTGTATCACCTCCACTCCCATAGCCTTTTCCACTTGAGCTGCAAGTCCCTTCTGGACTCTTTTTTTTCTGAAAGTGGAATTACAGGGTGGCTTGCAAGGCCTCAGCCCCCATACCAGGGTCCCATAGCTCTGAAGTAAGCCTCTGTAGCACTTACAACACTGTCGCTAACTTATAATAATGGGGAGGGGGGTCACTTTCAAGGACATTGTCCCCAAAGCATCCCATAGCTCCCAAAATTCATGAAGTGTAATTCCAACACTGGCTGCTTCTAAGTTAGTCAGACGTTATTAGAATGGTGGTTTTATTGTGAATCTTATATGGAATAATGTATAGTTAGCATGTGTAATAAGCTAATTTCTTTACTGAACAGGTCAACAGAGATGTGGCTTAAGATGCCTTAGGCACTATCCCGCTATACAGGATGAAAGGAACATAGGAACTGTCTTACCACAGATCATCTTATTTTTTTAAAAGTCCTAAATTTTTGTCTGCCTACCACCTCTCCGCTTTTCTTCCATGAAAGTGCTACTGTATGTATCTGTACCATTCCCTTTCCTGCTCTCATTTCCCTGCGGTGTGATCCTTTCCCTTCTCTCATTTCCCTGCGGTGTGATCCTTTCCCTTCTCTCATTTCCCTGCGGTGTGATCCTTTCCCTTCTCTCATTTCCCTGTGGTGTGAACCAATCTTCAGTTTCCCCTTCATAACTTCCCCCTTGCTTACCATTCCTCACAACGACAAGCATGGTGTGTGCTATCCTTGTCATGTTACTCTTCCTTTCTTCCACACACTTAGCATTTTTTACTTCTTTAATGTCTTTGCTTAGAAATTGGGAAACTTATATGCCATGTTATAAATTTCTTTAGTGTGAGCTTACCTTGTAAACAAGCCTTGGTTTTATTATTGAAATTTTGATAGTGTGACTGCAGTTTTAAAGATGTTCCCTGCTGTTTAAAATTCCCATTTTTCTGATGCACCTGAAAAAGTTTTCAAAGCAGTTTACTGGCACAAGTACATTCTTAAAGTGATTTTGTTAGCTTTGCCATTGAAAATGGAAGTAGTAACCTGTAGGAGTCAATCTCCAATCATTCAAACTGCCAGAAAGTGCTATGTTCATGAAATAAATGTTTTTATTTCTGTGCTGTTTCATTTGTGTAATCCGCACCTTTTTTCTCTCAGTGCTGCAACCCCCAAGCATGACACCATGCAAGGGAAGCAACATTTTTAAGTGCTGTTTTGGCACAGAGACCTCTGTTGGTCAGTCTTAATACTGCAGACATCTACACTACCAACATAGGAAACTACATCTCTCAGTAAAGAAATCTTGTCGGCTACATACTATATGCAAAATGCCTCCTTCTGAAAATAAACATATGAGAGCTTTTATTGTTGAAGCCACTACAGAAAGAAGAGACAGCACCTCACAGTAAGGGAACAGGAAAACAACTTCTTATTGTACCCACAATGCCTTGCTATGGACATCTACATATTAGGTGCAGTCACCGCCACCAACATAAGGGGCTGCACCTCTGAGTAATTAACATTTACATCAACATGATAATTTACCCAGAATTCCTTGGTGCTGTATGTAAAACATTGACAGTTTTCTTGTATGACATCATTCTGGGGGTGTGGCCACACACAGAAAACTGAAGGACACAGTGCTGATAAAACATAAATCAAAATGATTATGACAGATTCTTTTACAACACAAACTGCAGCTTCAACATCTGAAGTATGTGTGGCAATGGCATACTATATGAAAAAAACATCTGCGAAACCTCACAAAATCACTTTAAATATATGGAAGCATTTTTGGAATGATGATTTATCTTATTATGTCATGTCCAGCTAAGAATATATAAGGAATGGTCACAAGGAAATTAGCTTCCACAATTGCATCCATTGGCATCATTCACGTAAGCAATAAGACATGACTGGGTGTGCATTATGGTGCTATAATAGCACACCTTAGGTGCATTGGTAGGCACAAAGCACAGCCGAGTGCCATTAAATGTACCTGAGAAGTGCGATTATATCACCATAATGGCACACCCTGCAGTGTCATATTGCATTTATAAAATGGCATTTAAATATTTGACCTAAAATGACTGACAATAAGAAGAAATTATTTTGAAAAGATAAAAAATAGAACCTTTCATTGAAAAATGAGTTCATTTTAACTTTCAAGACAAAGGAGTCCATATTCTAGTAATTGGGGTGGGGAGTAGCTAAAAACAATGGAATACAATGAAAACTATATACGGCATACATCTTTATTTTAAAAAAAATGTTTAGCTTATTTGCAGTTCAGATCAATACGGGTATGGTATTTTAATGTACATGTGCTCAAAACTGAACCTGTTTTTCTTTGTGGGGGTCTGATTTCACCTGAAAACACCTATTTATGATTCAAATGTATTTCCTTTTTTTTACTTCAAGAATGTATTTAAGCAGCTGGCCTGGTGATACTGAGGGTTGAGACGCTGGATGCCACACCTCGGCCACATCAGCGACCCGGGTTCGGGAGTGAGTTTGGGTGCTGGGGGTTGGCAGGGGAGGGATCGGATTGAGCACCTGATGGGCTGCTCTCCTGTCCTGGGGGGAAGGCATTGGGATGCCTGGCGCTCCAGTGGCCCCTGGTGGAGATCGGGGGCGCCGTAGAAGCACGGGTAGCACATTACAGCATGTCTGATGCTGGCAGGGTTGCCTTGCGCCATGCATTGGGGGTGCGCACGCAAGGGGGAACCAGAAAAAGGAACAATCCAGCTCGGAGAGATAGGCAATGGCACCTATCCTCCATGCCCAGCGCTGGATCCAACTGGGCTAGGCCTCAATACTCCTCCACCCGGGCCCCGCCCGCTTGCCAGAGTCTGCCTAATTAAGGAGCCCAAGTAGGAGTCGGGCTACCCTCCCCAGGCGGGTCAAACCGGGGGTGCTGGCAGCGGAGTGGGGGGAGAGAGGGGGCACCAGACTGTAGAGGACCTCAGGCAGGGCAGGCATAAGGAGAGGATGCCCGAGAGAGTTCCCCCGAGCTGTGACCGGAGGGAACAAGAGTTAAAAAAAAAAAAAAGAATGTATTTAAGCACTTTGGGTTTGCATCTGCCTATGTAACTGTGTTTTACCACCTTTACTCATTTTCCATGTAAGTAATAAGCCATGGCAGGGTGTGTAGTAAAAGATTTCAATGCCCGCACCAGGGGCATAGTGAGGCATGAGGTTGAAGGCCAAGTGTTCTTATGCCCTGGAAAGTACATTAAAATCCTTTAATGCACACCCATAGGTGGCTTATCACACTTATAAAATAGTTAATTTGCAGATTTTTCTATAATTATAATTAAAACCAAAAAAATGCAGTTTTGTTTCTTTATTTCTGTTTTATTTATGTTAAACATGTAATAGTACTGGTTTATATATTGAAAAAAATTTTAAGTTTCATTAAATAGTGCTGCTGTTAGTATGCTTAGCCAACAAATGGCAATGTTTAGACAGCTGTGAATGATTCCCCTAACAATATGCAGGGCAAGGCCTTCTGCCTCTGTATTGATGTTTGCTGTTTTGTTCCCAAGAATTCCCCAAATTGGATAGTGGTGGGTATTAAAAAGGTGGCATTTATTCACTCGCTCTCCCAGCCTCCAAGAAGTCTGTAGGTGCTTAAAGTTTTAGTTGGAGCTGCAAGCCTGCTCAAGGACTTGCTCTCTCCCAGCTCTAGCTACCTGCTCAGTTGCTCTGCTATGCTGATCGTAGACGTCTGTTCATTTTCCAAGGTTGGAGAGCACAGGAGCAATCATTTTTGCTCACGGCAGGAGCTGCATACACAGTCAGCACCCTCCCCCAACTAGTAGGAGGACCAGGGAAGTTGCTCCCCCAGTCACACAAACTGTAGAAATGGGTCCAGGAGATGAGGAGTAGTGCTATATTACTTGTGGCCAGAGCTACGTATTTGTTCAGAGTCCCAGCATCTCTAAACTGCAGCAGTACCAGGGAGTTACTGTCCTGACCACATGTACTCTGCCAATGGGACCTGGTAGCTGAAGAGCAGCGGTTTCAGTTGTGACCAGAGTTACAGCAGTAGTCGGACTGTGCCCTTCCCCCGCACTTGTCAATATGGTACTTCAGCAGCTCTCTCCCAGCTCAGCTCCCTCACGTCACGACAGGCGGAAGTGAAGAGGTGAGGAACTCATAAGACAAAATATTACTGATCAATATGGTACAAAATGTATAAAAGGCATAAAATGAAGAAGAGATAAGCCTTTTTTCTTTGTGTGTTGAACCCAGCTGTAAGTGATGAGTTAGTGGTGGAACTGCTAATGTCAGTGTTTTTTTCTGTGAATTTTACGCATTTGGGAGGTAAACTGTTTTTTTTTTTTTTAAAGTTGTGGATATGTTTAAGTTTGTTTTGTAAGTGTGGCAGTGCAGTTCATTTTTTAAAGACTTGGTCCAGTTAATGATACTTAGAATTGAAATTTCAGTGTAGTAAAGGCTAGGATTTTCAATGTGGTGGCCACTGGATATTTGGAGGCTCAGTGATGCTGTTAAGTAAGTAGGTTTTGGGGGGAAGAAAAAGAGATTAGCAGTTGACTGTGTGTTTATAGAGATTTAATGTACAGTCACCTGATGTCTCTTGGTCAATAACATTTATAGATTTTGTCTTGGCATTTTATAAAGAGTAATAATAACTGGTCAGCAATTTCTCTCAATGTTCTGACCAGGTTGATATTTTCCATAACAACCGGCTGGTTGTTATGACATTCATGAGCCATGCCAGTCAAACTATGCTGCTGCCTCATTGGCCAACATTCTGTATGTAGGCGGGGCCCACAGTTTCACAAACTGCTGGAGAAAAATTGCTGGCCTGTTATTATAAAAAATAAAAGATGGGGAGGGTGCTTCATATGAGAATTTAATGCACACCCTCGTTGTGGGATGCTTTGATAAACCCCTCAGGCTTCGCCCTCGGGGTTTATGTAGCATCCCACAACTCGGGAGTGCATTAAATTCTCATATCAACCCCTTCCCCATCCATTATTCTCTATTTATTGCCTCCTTTCTTCATCCTGTTTCATTTGCCTCTGTCTTTCCCCACAGTTAACATATGGACTGTTGATCATGGAATGTTTGCCATGAAATACAGGGATTCAAAACTCTGGTCAGTTCCCCTGTCAAAATGTTCCTTTCCCAATATACTAAACACTCACACGTGACAAATGGCTCAAATGGAACCAGAGCCTCAATTTTATCTCAGTCAGAGTAAGCAGCAGAGATTTCCCTGATAAGCAGGTAAAAATAGGAGGAGGATTTTTCATTGTCAGCAAAGAAACTCTTGTAATGAAAACTATGAACAACTATTATATTATTATGCTATTAACTGGTAGAATGTTTCTTTCCCAAAATACTGTATACGCGGCACACACACACACACACACACACACACACACACACACACACAGCAACAACAACAACCAGCAGAAGGTTTTACTGTCTGTCTAGCAAAGTCCAAGACACAGCACACTCTGAGAGAGTTTGTTTAGCAGTTGTAAACAGTCCCAATACATGGCAGTGCTCTGCTGTTGCTGTAGGTGCAGTAAAGTCCATAACACTATGGTACACCACACTCACTATTAATCCACACTAAGGCAGAAATAAAGATGCATATATGAAGTTTGTTGAGCAGTCTGAGAGGTGAATTTTCCATCTGTTCACTAGCTCAGTATATTGCATTTCAGCGTCTTTACTTCTACCCCATACCGTTCTAGAAACTACATCTCAGGAAGGACATGGAGTGGAGGTGGTCCAGAGGAGGGCTAGCAAAATGGTGCAGGGTCTCCAGCAAAAGCCCTACAAGGAGTGGCTTATGTAGCAGCTTAAGGAACTAAATATGTACACCCTGGAGGAGAGGAGGGATATGATAGAGACCTTTAAATACCTCACAGGGGTAAATATGTAGTAGTAGTAGTAGTAGTAAAATGTTTTTATTTATACAAGCATATGTCAAAATTAGACAATTTCACCATTAGGGCTCTTTAGGCCCTATTTACAAGGTGATCCTGTGTTCTTAGCCATAAGTCAAGTTACACATAAAACATGTTAAAGAAAATAAAATTTCATAAGTGCATACAACAATACATAGATTTGTGGACTAAGCATGTTCAAGCAGGATAGATTTTCAGTACTAGTCATAGTCAATAGTAGCTGAGCTTATACAGCTAAATTACAATAAATAAGCTATTATTCAGTACTAGATATATTCAAACACACTTAACAAAAACAATAGCTTTTCAGCAGACATACTGTTATTCAAATGTTACAGATACAGACGTGAGGCTGCTCGTGCTTTAAAGCATTTATAAGTGTTGACACAGGCAGTTCTGATGTTCCGATTACAGTGGTAATTTATTTCACGTTATTGCAGCTTTGTAGTGGAATGTCAGCTTTCCAAAGCGATTTCTTATTTTTGGAACGACTAGTACTCATGATTAACTTAATCTCAAATGAAAATTGTGTTTTCGTCGATCCAACGTCTCTGGTAATCTAACTGGTTTTCCATTTTTAGGCATTCTGTATAATAATGAAATCCAAATCTTGTCCCTTTTTTGTTCTAATGAGGGCCAGTCTAATTGTTGGTATAAATAATAGTGGTGTGTATCATATTTGCTTTCTAATACATATCTGGCCAATCTATGATAGACAGGGTTTATTTTCTGGAGAGTTGTGTTATTTGCCCCACGTAAGTATGACAGCCATAGTCTATAATTGGTATGATTAACTGGTTAGCTACAGTCGGTCTTTCTCTTTTAGTCAAACAGTTTGAGGCCTTCTTTATAGCTTCTATTCTAGAATTTATTTTTTTTGTTAACTGATTTATGTGTTCTTCAAACGATAGATATCTGTTTATTTCAATTCCTAGATATTTGTATGTGGATGCCTGAGTAAGAATCAAACCATTTTTTGTTTTTATTTGAAATTTATCTGTTTGTTTAAGTTTATTTGCTCAAGATTGGCTAAAGAGCATTGGCTGCATATAGAAAAAAAAATGTAGAGTCAATTTAGAGTTTGTAAACCAAAGCCCCCATATTCACAGTGGATGCGTGGCTGATGAGCAGCGCACCCGTGAAAATGCACTCCAGAGCGATATTCAGCTGACCAAAGTGCGCCGTGCAGAATGGCATGCAGCGTAGTACATCAAGATGAGATAATGCACAGGTACTGGGGGCATGTCCATGAATATGCCACACAACTGCAGGTTGAGCCGGACTGTGCCAATGGTGCATCGTGCAATACGTGTGTGCTGTCGCACACAGTTAAGTACACAAAAGGCAGTCTTAAATTGGCAAGCCACCCAGTGTCAAGTGCATGAACGGCACTGGGAGAGGGGGGAGACAATGTGTGGGATACAGAGGGGGGAGTGACCCTCCTCAGCCTCGATCGTATCAAACACATACATGAGCACTACCAGCCCTGGTAGTCTAGCGGTACCCCCCTCCTAGCCCCAATCATATTACAAACATATAGGATCCAGCCCATCAGTGCAGCGGGAGTACTACCACTCACGACGCTGGTGATCCAAGTTCGGGAATGAGCCCGGGAAGCTCAAGGGTCAGCTGGAGGAGGAGGTTTGAGCGCCCACAGGGCTGCTCGCCTTCCCCGAGAGGGAAGGGGGACAAGGCTCGGTGCATGACTAGCCTCTGGTGGAAGTCAGAAGTACAGTCAGCACCAGCCATAAGAGAGAGAGAGAGAGAGAGAGAGAGAGGGGAGGAGCATGATGGACATCGACGCTTGTGCCTTGCTGTCTGGGTGTGAGTCACGCTCCACAGAAAAATGGGAAATCGGCCTCCTATGCACCGGGGAGATGGAGCACCAGCACTGGTTCCCAATCTCTACCTCTTGGTAGCCCGACGAAATACTGAAGATTCGAGATGTATGGCCCCACCTTGTACTCGCCTGGGGGGGAACGACCATGGCTGGATGGGGATGTACTGGAGGTAAGAAGGGGACAAGATGCTTTGGAGACTCCAGAGGAAGTGGAGTGTAGGAGGCCTGGGGGAGGAGAAATAGAAATATTAAAAAAAAAAATATAGGAGCCCTGCCAGCCCTGGTAGTCTAGTGGTAACCCCCTCCCAGCCCGATCATATGTAAAAACATATAGGAGCACTGCCAGCCCTGGTAGTCTAGTGGTACCCCCAGCCCTGATCCCGATATATGAAATGATAACTAACCCTGTTCCTCGACATTCTCATTGTGTAGGGTCGCCCCCTCCCAGCAACAATTCACGAAATGACAAATAATAATTAACCCCATTCCTCTGCCTTTCCGTACTGTAGTGGTCCCTCACCCCGTCCCACTCAACATAAAAGTAGACCCATCCCCAGCAATCCCTGACAGTCTTGTGGCCCCCCCCCAGCCCCAATCGCACACATGCCATAAATCAGAAGCACACCCGTATGCCCGGTGAGTCTAGTAGCCCCCCACCTGCCAGGATGCACCCCCCCCACCCACTCCCCCAACCCAAATGGAGCCAGCAACTGCCTCAGCCCTCTTCACACCACCACAGCCAGCCACCAACTGAACTGGCAATGACCGTGCACAGTACATAGTACGTGCTCATTGGTTAAACACCATATGTTAATGTTCGCTTGATGTCAGAGTGGTTGGGCATGAGCCAGGGAGACCCTCTTTGTCTAGGGATAAGGTGGACTGCTTGCCACAGGGTTCCTCTGCATCATCTTGTTTTTATTTCAAGCCAGTTATTGTACATATATGAGATGTTAAACTAAGGTCCCATCTACCTGTTCTGATAGTTGTTCAGGTGGATGTTAAAGATCCCATAGCACTTCTCAAGAAGTGTAGGGAAATTTGCCCAGTGTCCTGGCCAGATTTTACTCATTCACTAAAAATACCAGCAACAGTTTAACCTCTTTCAATTTGTCAGTTTGCATCTGCGTCTCCTCCAACTACACTCCCTCCACCCTCAGGACGAGGCTGAAAATAGGCAGAATTGCCTAGCCCTCCTTTCTTGGCAACAAAATCTAAATAAATACAGTAGATAATATAAATGAATAAATAATATAGAATGTGAATACAGAATCCAGCAATCTAGTAGAAAAGTGCAATGCCGTGACATTCAGCAGACTAGGTCAAAATACAATCTGGAACCTCTTACTACTGCCCCAGTGCTTCAATTCCTGTTGCATCGTTATCAGGGGAGGGGCTCATTGAAGACGAGATAATTTTTTGTAATCATTATTTAAAGATACAGAGCTTAGAAACATAGAAGACTGCCAGCAGATAAGGACCGCTAGGCCCATCAAGCCTGCCCATTTTTGACCCTAGTGGCCACCAGTATAGCCCCCCTTCCCATATCTAGTGTTCCCTTATGACTATCCCATGCATATTTGAATCCCCCCACTGTGCGTGTCTTCACCACCCCCTGTGGCAGGCTATTCTAGGTATCTACCGCCCACTCAGTGAAGAAAAACTTCTTTGCATTCCCCCTCGATCTTCCCCCCTCCAATCTCATGTTGTGTCCTCTTGTTCTTGCCTCTCTCCTATACTGAAACATGTCCCCCTCCTGCACCTTATTTATGCCTTTAAGATATTTGAAGGTCTCAATCATGTCACTGCGTTCTCTCCTCTCTTCCAGGGTATGTATGTTAAGGTCCTTTAATCTCTCCTTATATGTTTTCTGGTGCAGGCCTTGTACCATCTTAGTTGCCCTTCTTTGGACCGCCTCCACCCTGTCAATGTCCTTATGAAGATGCGGGCTCCAGAACTGCACAGCATACTCCAGATGAGGCCTCACCAGAATTTTGTACAGTGGCATCACCACCTCCCTTCTCCTGCTTGTGCTGCCCCTTCCTATGCACCCCAACATGCTATTGGCTTTCCCTACTGCCTTTTTACATTGTCTGGCCACTTTAAGGTCATCTGTGATGATAATCCCCAAGTTTCTTTCTTCATTGATATCTGCTAGCAGTCCCCCCTATCCTGTAGCTATCTGCAGGGTTTTTTCACCCCAGGTGCATGATTTTGCACTTTTTTTGCATTGAACTTCAGTTGCCGCACTTTGGAACACTCTTCCAGCTTTTCCAGGTCCCTTCTCATATTATCTACCCCATCTTGTGTGTCTACTCTATTGCAGATCTTGGTGTCATCTGCAACTAGGTAGACCTTTCCTACTAGCCCTTCTGAAATGTCGCTAATGAAGACATTGAAAAGGATTGGCCCCAGGACCGATTCCTGAGGCACTGCACTGCTTCAGGGCATCAGCATTAGGGCGCCAAATCACTATGGAGCCAAAACCAGACTTCGCCGCCCCCTCCCCAAGGTCTGCCCCCCCCAGAGTTAGGATCTATAGTTAAGGGAGGTGTTGGGGGCACAGCCCCCCACAAGGGTGTGTGTGGGGGGTGCAGACCCCCGCAATAAGAATGGATGGCGACATTGCCGTTTGGTGCTGTAGTGACTCGGTGCACTAAAACTGGTGTGTTCCAAAGGTGGAACCTCTCTGAGGTGCCCCACTGGTCACCTCCCTTTCCTTGGAATGGATTCCATTTACCACTACCCTTTGCTTCCTATCCTCCAGCCAGTTCCTTACCCAGTTCACTACCTTTTGTCCCACCCCCAGGCTGGCCAGCTTGTTCACCAACCTTCTATGTGGTACGGTGTCAAAGGCCTTGCTGAACTCAAGGTAGGCAACATTCACTGCCCCCCAACCCCCAAGTCCACAACCTTTGTTACCCAGTCAAAAAAATCTATCAGATTAGTTTGACATGACCTTCCTGCAGTGAACCCATGTTGCCTAGGATCTTCAGTACTGTTGGCTTTCAAGTGGTCCACTATTCTGTCCTTAAGCAGTCCCTCTATAATCTTACCTACCAATGAGGTGAGGCTGACTGGCCTGTAGTTTCCTGCCTCCTCCCTGCTCCCACTCTTATGCAGCAGCACCACATGTGCCCTCCTCCAGTCCTGTGGGACCACCCCAGTATTGAGGGACTCACTGAACAGGGCTGCCAGTGGTGCTGCTAGCTCCATCCTTAGTTCCTTTAGTTTTCTTGGATGAATCCCATCTGATCTCATTGCCTTGTCCACCTTCAGTTTAGTGAGCTCCCTCAGGACCCTCTGTTCTATAAAAGAATTGGCTCCCACATCTTCCCTCCCCTCGCACCTGTTTCTTAGCTGTGGTCCCTGACCCTCTCCTTCTACAGTAAATACTGAACAGAAGTATTCATTCAGTATTTCTGCTTTTTCCTGGTCCCTCTCTACATACTTCTCTTCATCCCTTTTAAGCCTTACAATCCCTTTCCTTGACTTCCTTCTTTCACTGATGTACCTAAAAAATGTTTTGTCCCCCTTGTTTGCTGTCTGTGCCAGTCTTTCTTCAGTCTGAGCCTTAGCCCTCCTTACTGCTTTCCCAGCTTCTTCCAGACAGTCTAGATACTCTGCCTTATCCTCGTCTTTCTGAGTCTCCTTTTATTTCCTGAAACCCAATCTTTTTGCCCTAATCTTCTTTGCTACATCTCTTGTGAACCATAGTGGTTTCCTCCTTCTCTTGCCTTTACTTCTCAGCCTAATACACTGGTTTGTTACCTCATCTATGGCTCCCTTTAGTTGTATCCACTGATCCTCAACCCCTTCTCCTCCCTCCTGCCTTCCTTCCTTGCTAGAGTTTCTTTGATGCATTTCTCCATTTTGACAAAGTCCACCCTCCTGAAATCCAAAACCCTTGCCTTAATGTGGCTGGTCTCTAACCCTGTGCCTATATTAAACCACACTGTGTGGTGGTTGCAGGACCCTAGGTGACCTTCCACCATGACCCCTGTGTCCATATCCCCATTTGTTAATACTAAGTCCAGTATTGCTTTGTCCCTGGTGGGTTCCAGCACTTGCTGTTTGAGGCCTGTACCCTGCATGGAGTCCAAGGTGTCTTGGCTCCTTGCTGTGGCAGCAGCTGGGATGGTCCAGTCTACATCTAGCATATTTAGATTGCCCAGCAGTAGTACCTCCTCTTTTGCTACCATCTCTTGTATTTCCTCTGCTAGCCCCCTATCCGCCTCCACTTCCTGAGATGGAGGCCTGTAGCTCAACCCTGTGCATATTGCCGTGCCATTGCCTGGTTCAAGGGTGACCCACAGTACTGCGGCTTTACCCTGTCTACCTTGTCCAAATAGCTTTTATACCCTCTCTCACATACAGGGCCACCCCACCTCCTTTTTTACCCTCCCTGCCCCTCCTGAAAAGAGTGTAGCCTTCTGGTGCCTCCTCCTGTATGAGGGAAAGAAAAAAATCAGCCCAGTTTTTTCAAACCTGGATCCCCTGCAGGGTGAGCAACTTTAGCTAAATTAGTCCAACTTGCTGTGTTCCTCGCTCGCTCCACACGTTGCACCACCACCACTGCGGGTCTGAGCCACCAAGCGGCTACCTGTGAAAAAGCAAAAGGAGCTGAAAAGAGTTAAACAAACAAACAAACAAACCCTGGCTTGTGTTAGAGGTCCACCTCCCCTATGGATCCTCTGACCGCCAGTATGGTATGCTGTACGTTATTGTCTGTTGCCCTCTTTTAAACCCTTTCCCCTCTTATTCAAACTCAGTGCCTTTTTTCAGCACCTCCCATTAAATCAGTTATTGTATATGACAACACATAGTGTTAAGCTTTGATAAAATACCACTGAATAACATGCTATCTAAAGTCCAGTGATAAAACAATAATATAAATCACTAAATCATAACTTAGCAAAAATTGCTTTATCACTTTCATTCTCAATATTATATGGGCACAGAAGGCTGAAGACCTCTAAAAGCTGTACATGCCAATCAGTGATCACCCAAATGGTCCACACTTACTGTATATAGGATATAGCGGAACTCTAACATAATTATGCCTTCCTGCTCCAGAGGTGTAGATATAGGAAGCAGGATAAGAAGAGGTAGTTAGAAACATCAACACCTGAAAAGATTAAAACAAAATATTGGTTAAATGCAGTAAAGAAGTCCATAACTGGGTGGAGTGGAGGCATTGTTTCTGCAGGGATAGGAAATAAAAGGGAGTGTGGGGAAAGAAGAAACTGAACATTACCATAAAAATGGTTTCAGATCCAGTTCCTCATTTAATTCATAAGATTTTAAGGTACCCTGAGTGTAAATTCATTTGCTGTCTTGTAGCAACTTTTGAGTCCTGTTCCCTTCTCACCTGAATGGCGTTATCATTTCTATCCAGCTATCCCCATGCATGATGTTCCCACTGGATTTGATCTATATGTCATTTCTTAGTGTAGACCCAAAGAAGCATAGTTCCTTTTATATGAAACATCATAGATGTGTTCTTGCAACCTCATTTTCAGATGATGCACAGTTCTACCACTATACAGTTTGTTGTATGAACATTGAACTATGTAGGGCATGAAGTTTGTGGTGCACTGGATAAACTCACAGATCTCCAGCTTAAAACTAGTCTGATAACAAAGTCACAACCCTGAATAATGTAATTATAAATGTTACAGTTTCAACAGTTCTGGAAACCCTGTGGGTGTGCTGATAGCCATTTTAGAGATCTCTCTGGTTCAGTGATGAAGTGACTATGAACTAGTTTATCTTTGAGACTGCAAGCTTTTTTTGAATGTTAAAGCAATTCTCCCAGTTCTTTTGCTACTTTATCATCACTGAGAAGAACTGGTCATTTTTTATGTTGTCTTGCACATGCACAAGCAACATGTTGTGGCAGTAGAAGATCAGTAGGAGAAATGCAGAGGTGTGTTCGTTTTGGCGAATGCAGGGCACACTTTAGAAGGTCTGTCCCTCATTCGCCAATTAGCAAGCATGCTAGCAGTGACACTAGTATTTTTTAGTGCTGCCAACTTGTAATGATTTAGCTGCTGCAATCAGAGCCAAGCTCATCATGCAGTGGCACCGATGACATGCCTCCCCTATGTGCCTTGCCTGGTGAAAAAGTTGAGTAAACATGGTGGCGGATCCACCGTCCGCCTGTCGCAATGCCACGATGAAGCCGACTTTAGGGGTGCCCAATCCACCTGTCAGCATGTGTAATAACCCCCCACCCTCCAAGATTGTGTGGCACACTGGGGGCCCACCCCAGTGTGCCTCCCTGTGTTTGCAAGCCGACCGGATTGGCATGTTCCTGCCCCCGCCCACCCCTACTGCGAGCCACTTTGGGAGCCCACCCCAGTGTGGCCAAGATGACATCCCGTAAGTCATGGTGCACACTGGGAGCCCACGCCAGTGTCCCCAACATTTTGTTTCATACCTGTAAAGAAAGAAAACGGTCCGTGCTGATCTTTTTTTTAAACCTGAAACAAAGGAAACGGTCTCTCGCTGTTGGTGAGGCCCCCTCCCCCAACCCGCACCCACCTTCTGCGAACCCCACTTCTCCACACTCCCCTCACCCCATACTTACCTCTGGAGGCCGGCGCAAAGATCTTTGGTGGAGCGGGAACACGTCGGCACTCTTCAAAGCTGACTGTGAACTGAAGAAATGCCGGTAAGCTGTGTAATGGCATAAATAGGGGGTTTTCAACTTCAGTGGATATCTCGGCCATTGTTTTGACTTTTGACTCCAAGTTTTCAACATGGGGTTCTTGGGACCTTACATCATGAAATCAGTCACTGTCATTTCGTTATTCGGCCGCGAAAGGTGATTTCGTGGTCACTGTGTGGAATCACCTTTTGGAACTGAGTAACAAAACGACAGTACTACTGTTCATGAGGTGGGCTCCCAAATAGCCTATGTTGCAAATTTGGTGAAAAAAATTCCCAAAAATGACTGTGTTATACGCATGCATTGTACAGTTTGCACGCACGCTGGTAACTTCGAGAGTTTTTAATATTTTCATTCCAGATTTTCAACATTGCCATTTTTCCATACCTCCTTATCAACAGTACAGCTGTCATTCTTCACATCCTGCCTGAAATGTGTTTTTGCACATTTGACACAGAATGGTGCGGTCGCTGTGAGAAATCAACGTTTGGGCCACAGTAACAAAATCACAGTGCCACTGTTCATGAGTGGAGGTCCCAAAATGCCTATGTTGAAAATTTGGTTAAAAATAATCCCCAAAATAATTGCATAATGGGAGTCTGTTGCCCAGTTTCTATGTATACTCGTGACTTCACCAATTTTCCATATTTTCACTCCAGATTTTCAACATGACCTTTTTTTTACACCTCCTCATGAACAGCACAGCTATAATTTTTCACATCCTGCCCGAAATGTGTTTTCACACCTGTGACACCAAATGGAACAGTCGCTGTACCAAAATCACCTTTCAGCCAGTGCCACTGTCCATGAGGTGGGGTCACAAAAAGCCCATGCTGAAAATTTGGAGTGAAAATACCCAAGAAATGCTTGGGGTGTTAGGGTTTCTAATTATGATGCTGGGGTTTTCATATAATTGATTAGCAGTTTTTTCCTTTGACTGTACTAACTGTAAATAAAGTATGTATATAGGTTTTCTAGAATTGTTATGTTCATTAAACAAAGTGAGGCAAGTGCTATGCATTTTCACACACATTTTACGAGCAAAGCACTAATCAATTTTCTGGCCCCACCCTGTAGAGACTGACAGGCGTCAGGGGTGTAACTTGGGATTTTCAGCTGTAATGCTCACACCCATTCCACCCCCAGCCTGCAGCCACTGACAGGCATCGAGGTGTGCCTTGGGTTCTTTGGCCCCAAAGTTCACCCCCATTCTCCTATAGTGCACCCATCTCAGTGTATTTCCTTATGGAATGGGGTGAGCGTAAGGACCAAAGACCCCATGGCACACTGTGACACTTGTCGGTGTCTGCAGGGTAGGGTGGGGTGAAATGGCATGAGCGTTATGGCTGATGACCGAAGGGCACACCCCAATACCCGTCAGTCTCTACAGGGTGGGGGCGGGGTAGGTGTTACTTCAGCATTTCACTGCCATTCCTATTGTGCATCTCTCCAACTCCTGCACTACCAATGCCAATGCCAGCAAGACAACATTCGGCATTGACAAATGCTTGTTTCATCTGTCGCTACCGATTTCACCTGCCAGGTGGTTATATTCTGTGCTAAATGTAACTTGTTGTGTTTATATTTTCTTTTTTGGGAATAAGCAAATCTGTCTGGTCTGATATTCTAGCTCTTTCCGGAGCTTCATTTACAGTTTGGTCCTTGTAGCCTCTTTCAAAGAATCTTTCCTTTACTTCCTGTGCTGGGGATTCAACATTAGAAGTACATGAGCAGTTCCTATGTATCCGTAAAAATTGACTGTATAGAAGTGACTAAATAAGATGTCATGGGTAGGCCAATTCAGTATCATGTAATAAGGACTAGTCAATTTGGGTGAATGAAATTGGGCGACTGCCATAAGGGCGACTGCAGAGTAACAGCGATTGCACAGATTCAGCATTTGTGGTGGTCAGTGAGCAGCATGGTGTTAGATAATTAGAAATAAGTGGGGCGTGGGGGTGCAGGAGGGCAGCCCCCCGGATGAATAAAGAGGTACTGTGCGGTGATGGGACGCACCTGTTGCTGCTAGGTGCAACAGGTACATGTGGTTGCTGGCAATAAAAGGGTGTGGAGCTGGCAAGTGTGCTAGTATCGGTAGCTGTTCCGAGTGTGGAGGAGGTGTCACTGTATGGAGAGAATGTCTGTTGAATTTTTGAGGAGCCAGAAGAAGAAGCTGCTGGTGTCTTTAGCTGCAAGTATAAAGCCGATTTGTAGCTGTAATGTGCCATGCTATTGTTGGGATGCACCGTTATTGTGTTCACCCATTTTGATTTCCCATTTTTGGTTTTGCTGCATTTGCCTCACCCAATTCACATGGAACCAATCAATTCCACCCACAGCAAGGTGTTTGTGGCACTCTTCTTGCAGAAAATTAAAATTACATACTCACCATAATTCTTTATCTTCTAAGAATACATTTACCATTGATTCACACTAGTGAGTCTGGCTGGAGGTGCTAGGGGCCCAGCAGGAGCTAGAACATTTAAAAGGGCTGTCACCATGATAAGTAGCAAGCATGCACAATGTCACGAGTCAGCTCACGCAGCTGCTAGTTTATACCAGTGTCAGCCCTCAGCCACTCAGTACCTTTTTTACCGAGGAGATGAGCAGCATAACCTAACAAGTACCTATGCACTTAACCTAAGAACATAAGACAGTCCTGGTGGTACGTATAAGAAGGGCTGCCAAATCTAGTAACACAGTGCCTTCACAGCCCAAACCGAGAATAAAGTGGTGAAGATCAGCACAGCCATACTGTATGGAGTCAGGGGATGTCAGGCTGGCATGTGAATCAGTGGTGAAGATATTCTTAGAAGGTCAGGAATTACAGTGAGTATGTAATTTTAATATTTTCCAAGAATCATTTTTCACCATTAATTCCCACTAGTAGGTTAGCGTACAAGCTCAGATAAGATTCTCTCCCCCCCCAACTAGGGCAGCTGGAGCTGAGGGTTCCCTCAGTATAGCAATCCATTCAGGATTGTTCTGTCAAGGGTGGTGTGCTGCCTGGCATGGACATCCAGGGCATAGTGCTCAGTAAAAGTGTGCACTGTGCTCCAAGCCGCAGCTCTGCTAATTTCTCCAGTAGGCACAGAGTGGATCTCTGCAAGGGATGTGGCAACCAGTCTGGTGGACTGGGTGCATAGGCTGCCCTCCAGTTTAACCTGAGCCATGGCGAAGGCAATTCACAGTCTTGGCTAAAGTGCACTTGGTTGTCACAGGCTGTCCTTTCCAATTAGGATCGAAGGAGGCAAACAACTGTTTGGATTGACTGAAAGTCTTGGTTCTAGCCAGGTAAAACCTAAAGACCCTCTTAACATCCAGTGAGTGGAGAGTTCTTTCTCCCTCAATCTGGAAGTTGACAAAGTAGGTAGGCAGGACCAAGGCCTAGTTAAAATGCAACTCCAACAACAATTACTGTAGAAACTTGGGGTGTGTACGGAGGACTATCTTATCTATATGGAAAACAGTATACAGAAGATCTGTGACCAAAGCATAGATTTTAGATACTCTGTGAACAGAGGTGACAGCCACTAGGAATGCTGCTTTCCAAGTTAAAAACTTTAGGTCACATGTCACAGTAGGCTCAAAAGGATTGCGAGTGAGCATATCCAACATAAGGTTGATGTCTCAGCTTGCAATTGGCTTCCTGATGAGAGCACTTGTGTGTAAAATGTTCTTGAACCTTTTGAACAGCAGCAGCTGTGCCAGGTGGAGGGTACCAGTGGGCTTGTGGCATGCTGAAATAGCACACAAGTAAACCTTAACTGTGGAATACTGCAGGCTAGCATCAGAATGGCCCAATAGGTACTTCAGAACCGTGTCACCTGCAGGGATCACGTGTGGTTTGGAGCACCAGATTTATTTATTTATTTATTGGAATCTTGGATAACACCTTTGAGCTAAACGCTCATTTACAAAGGTTCCACGTCGTAAGGCAATGGACATGGTAAGTAGACATTACAAAACAGGTAGGGGTATATACAGCAGGCAAGTACATAATGGTACATACAGATACAGATTCAAGCAAGTACAGTTAAAATACATCAGGTAGGAGAGGTCAACTTTATTGCAACAGTACTAAGAGCATACCTAAGGTAGACAAGCAATTTATAGTGGTAGCTGAGCTTTAGAGCATGCAGGTAGAGTTATGGAGGGTCAGAAGTGGTGGTGACCAAAGGTGGGGAAAGACAGAATAGATGAGAGCAGGGGAAGGGTGGGGGCAGAGACAGAGAAGGTTACAGACTAAGGGGTTGAGTAGTCAGAGGATGGGATTGGATAGGAATCTACAGGGGTACATAAGTAGGTGATAGGGCAGGGCTGGGGAATGTGGTGGGGGAGGGATAAGGGAAGGGTTTTAAAGTGGGGTGGAGGTGAGGGGAAACCAGGGAGAGAGGGGTGAATATTGGGGATAAATATTTGTAAAGAGAAAGCAGGAAGTCGGGGAGGATAAAGAGGGGAAATGGGGGTAAGTGCTCAGTGGGGTCACACCATTCAATCAATCAATTAAAATCTTTATTCAATCAATCAATCAATCAGTCAAAGTCTTTATTTAACCAGGTGATCACCGTTGGGCAAGCTCATTTTCGAGGTGGACCTGGGTTTGTTAACAAGGAACAAGGGACAATATACATGGGATGCAACACACAAGAAAATAGTAATAATACAAATAAAGTGAGATACAATAATACAGTATATACTGTACAAAGTATCAGCAGATAGCATTGACAGTAGTATATGTTTGGAACAGAAGATACAGCTAGTTTTGGGTAGGACACAATTTTTCATAAAAGTAAAGAAATGTACATATCAGCTACACTGAACACAAATAAAACCTAATATAAAAAGATATATAGTGATACGGTGTGGAGAATTTAGAGCTGGAACCAGGGTCAAAGGAATGTGGAAGGGACAGATATGGGGGTAGAAAAAGGGGAGAGGGAAGAGTCGATTATAGATGTGATCAGTCTTTTAACAGTAGTAATTAGAGTGTGCTTGGACTTACAGGAGTCACTATTTAGGGTAGACAGGCACAGGACTCCTTATTATAATGTAGATATAGAGATTTAAAAGCTGCTAGGCTGATGGGGTGAGTTAATTTCAAAGTTTTTTTGCAGCTTGTTCCACAGTTGAGGGAACACAAAGCTGATGGCTGCTCTGCCAATGCGAGATTTTGCTTTGTAAACATAAAGGTAGATATATGAGGTGCTTCTCATGGCATACTTTCCCAGAGTGCACAAAGGTAAACAGACAGAGGTATACTGGGGCAGTTTATTTGAGATAGCTTTGTATGTCCAAACCGCAGCATTTTTTTGCCGTCTGCAAACAAGGGATGACCATCCCACTGCCGTGTACAATGCACAGTGGTGGGTTGAGTATGGAAGACCCGTGATAAATCTTATGGGCTCTGTGATAAAGCGTATCAAGTTTGGCTAGGGTAGCTGCAGGTTCCTGACTATATAGAAAGTCTGTGTAATCCAATAGGGAATGAAAGGTAGTTTGAACCAGTTTCAGTTTAACGTCTTTTGTGAGGAGATTATTAATCCTAAAGAACAGACCAAGTCTTTGTCTAAGTTTCTTTGCCAGTTCTTCTAAGTGATCGGTGAAAGTAAGTCTATGGTCTAACCAGATCCCCAGGTACTTGAACTTTGGTACGTAGTCCAACTGCTCACCTAGAGTGGTAGTGAACTGCGGGAGTGTCCCAGCAATTGCAGGATTTATTGCATTTTCAAGGAGCGAGAGGAACATTGCCTTTTTTTTTTTTTTATGCATTAAAGAGCAGTTTCTGGTTTATAAGCTGATGTTGCAGCAGATTAAAGTCATTTTAAAGGGCTTTACAGGCTGCTTCAGATGTGGGGCTACTAGCATAGAGTACCGTATCATCCGCGAATAGGTGTATTTGTGCTTCTTTGATGGGAGCATCTATGTTGTTAATATAAATGGTGAAGAGCAAGGAACCAAGAATGGAACCTTGAGGTACACCCCCTCAATAGGGGTTTTGGTGGAGAAACTTCCCCTTCTGCCTTTACTTGTTGAAGTCGTCCTGAGAGGTACTTGGAGAACCATTTAAGGGATAGGGAATCCAAACCAATGTTCCGGAGGGACGACAGAAGCAGTCTGTGATCAACGGTATCGAATGCCTTGCTTATGTCCAAGAAAACTGCGCAGACAAAGTTTTTTTTTGTCTAATTCAAGCTGTCAGTCATTTGTCACCTTGGCTAGAGCAGAGATTGTACTGTGCTGTGCTCTAAAACTGGATTGTAATGGGTTGAGCAATTTTTCTGATCCCAGGTACTTCCGAAAGCTGGGAGTTCACTATTTTCTCCAGCATCTTTGACAGGATTGGAAGTAGGGAGATTGGCCTGTAGTTATTGAGGTCACTAGGATCTCCTGACTTAAACAAAGGGACCACAAGTGCGTTTTTCCAAATGGGCGGTAGGTCACCCTGGGACAAGGATAAGTTGAAGAGATGAGTAATTGGGACTGCGAGGACACGGTAGATGACCTTTAAAAAGTACAGGTCAATGAGGTCATCCCCAGCACTTTTCCTAGTGTCCAGCTGAAGGAAAAGATCTTCGACTTCTGTCAGGGAGGTAGGCTGCAGAGAGAAGGATGGACTGGGGATGGGTTTTTCTTGTGTATCCAATCTAAGTTGTTGGCGGAGGATATTCGCAAGAGAGGAGTCAAAGGCTAGCCCTGCAGTGGCAAAATGATTATTGAGAGCATCGAGGATAGATGGTCTGTTGGAGATGACAGTATTGTCGATCAATAATTTAGTAGGTAGGGAATTTACAGTGGTGTGACCTTCAATGTCTTTGATAGTCCTCCAGAATTTGGAGGCATTTCTTGAGGAGCTCTCCAGCTGAGAGCGGTAGAAATTAGCTTTGGCTTCTCTGACCATTTTGGTGCAGAGGTTCCTTGCCCTCCGGAAAGAATTCCAGTCATTTATTAAATTAGTTTTCCTAGCAGTTCTCCAGAGTACATCCCTACTCCACAAAGCATCTTTCAGGTCTTTTGTAAACCACCGACAGGATTTGTTTCTGCCATGAACTTTACTATGGGAGCATACTTGTTGAGAGTCCCTAGCACAATTTCTGACAAAATATCATAAGCTGTAGTCAGAGAAATGGCTAGATAATAGTCCTGCCATCGCATGGAGTCTCTTAGGTCTGATATATACCCATGGAGATCAAAGTTGTGTATGCACCTTTTAAAGGAGAATTTTGGTGCAGTTGTGTATTTAAGAGTGGATCTTACACATGCGATGAAGCAATGGTCGCTAATATCAGAGAAAAAAATGCCAATATGGGAGAATAAATGGGGTTTGTTAACTAAAATGATATCCAAGAGAGTAGTGTTGTTAGGGTTGAGCTTGTTAGGACAAGTAGATTCGTTTATTAGCTGTGACAACCCAAGGGAGTCACACAACATTTTAATTGGGGTGGATGCACTGGAGAGCCAGTCTAAGTTGAAGTGCCCTAGTATGATGCACTCTGAAGATGCTGAACCCAGGATGTTTCTGAGATGTTTTAACAACTGTAGTCCAGCTGATGGGGGTCTATAGCATCCTATTAAAGGTTTGATTGATATATCTCAACATGGTTTTCAACCTGGCAGATCTTGTCAGACCAACTTGATAGATTTTTTTGATCATGTGAGTGAAGCGGTGGACCATGGTATGCCAGTGGATGTTGTCTACTTGGATTTTGAAAAGGCCTTTGACTCTGTGTCCTATGATATATTATTTAACTGTTTAGTTAAATTAGATCTTAATAAATATTTGATCCAATGGACAATGAACTGGTTAACAAATAGAAGGCAGCGTGTCGCTCTAAGAGGTTTTTATTCACCTTGGATCACTGTCACTAGTGGGTCCCGCAGGGCTCAGTTTTGGGGCCTGTGTTATTTAATATCTTGATTGCTGATATGGATACAAAGTGTGGCAATTGGATTATTAAATATGCTGATGATACCAAATTAGAGGGATTGTTAACAATTCTGAGTCCATATCTATCTTACAAGATAATTTAAATTATATATCAGAATGGGTTAACTTACACAAATTGAAATTTAATATCAATAAATGTAAGGTTACGCATTTTGGAAGTAATAATACATGTGCCAATTATTACATTTGGGAACCATGCCCTTATGGATATTACAACTGAGAGAGATTTAGGTGTCATTATTAATAATAATTTAAAGTTTACTGAACATCTAAATTCTATTGTTAAAAAAGTTCAAGATTGAGTAGTTGTATATTTAGAAATATTAAAAGTAGAGAACCATTAATAATGATCCCTTTATATTCTAACATTATAAGAACTAATTTTGATTATTGTTCATCATTTTGTGCTCCAACTCAAATGGGTGACAAAATATCTAGAGAGAAGGGTCAAAAAAGGTTTGTTAAGAACATAAAGGGTATGGGAGGCCGATCTTATGAAGAAATACTCAAACAGCTAAATTTGTACAGTATGCAATATAGATCTATACATGGGGATCTCTGTTTGCTCTATAAAGCAACCAGAGATGAATATTTATTTGAAACATTACACTTAAAATGGAACAATACAACGGTCCAAACCCGTCAGCATAACCTAAAGCTATTTATGTCTATTAATCGTACTACTAAAAGAACTAACTTCTTTACACAACGAATAGTTCCTATTTGGAATCCCCTACCTTATGATGTAGTGAATAGTGTAAGTTTGACCCAATTCAAATTTCAGCTTGATATATATATGAAGGACTCTAAGTTTGTATCCCACTTAGTTTAAGTGGCATGATGATCATGGACTTGTCCCTCGATCGTGTAAACCACCTATGAACCTATGAACCTATTATACATAATAAGACACCGGTGACAATTTCAATCTTTAATGACAAACTTTCGAATTCTTTTGGGACAGAGGTTGAGTCAATTATGGAGGCAGGGAATTTATCCTTGATGCAGATAGCTACCCCACCACCTCTGGTTTGCCTGTCGGCTCTGAACAAAGAGTAGGAAGGGATGTTAACTTTGTTGTTACTGGTCGCCGGTAGGAGCCAGGACTCCGTAATGACCAGAACATCTGGAGCAGTATACACCAGGCAGGGGAGGAAGTGGGGGGAGATGGGTGATATGCAGGACAGATAAGCTATCAATAACAGTAGGATTAGGCACAGGTGACGCAGTCGCAGTTACTAAGAGTGGCCAGGTACTGCAGCAGCTTGGCCTTAAATGGGCGTAGTTTCATTTCCTCAATCAGCTCAGAGTTAAGGGAATTTAGCCACCAGGGGGCCCTGTATTCAAAGGACCATTGCCCTAGTGAGGTCTGGCAGAAAGGGATAATGAAGGCAGCTTTACTCGACCCCCTAGTTAGTCTGGAGGAAGTGGAATTTCTTAGTAGTTGCCTCACTCCAGGAGGAGCAAGACCCAGAGTGGATTTCTTAGCTAACAGACAGACATGGTACTGAATTCTGCTATTCAAGTTTAACCAACCAGTGCTTAAGTATAGTTTACAAGTGTGAGTTAAACCGTCCTCACCCAGGACTAGTCTGCAGGCTTTGTTTAAGACAATCTTGATTTGGCTAAGTGCTATATCGGTACCGGCTCTGTAGACTACCAGTCCATAATCTATGATAGAGAGCACGGAGCTGTTAACTGCAAGCTTGATGGCACTTTTGGTGAGGCACTGTCTATGCTGGTAGAGCTGACCTAGTCTGGCACTAGCTACCTTGGCACCATGGTCTATCTGCTGGCTGTAGGAGAGAGAGCTGTCAAGGTAGACACCAAGGTACTTAAAGGTGGTGACCATTTCGAGTGTATCAAACTTGTTATTGTAGATATTGAGGTGATGTGACTTATGACAGTTTTGATGGGAGGCAAACAACATTGTTTTAGTCTTGGTGTAGTTGAGCAAGAGCTTAGACTGAAGGAACCATTTTTCCACAGCAGTAAAGTCGTCTTGCACGCCTTTTTCCAGCTCTTCCGGACTAGAGTGACAAGTGTAGAGAACAGCATCATCTGCATATGGAAGGATCTTATTCTGGCAGACTTTGGGGAGTTCATTTAGAAACAGGCTGAACAGCAGGAGGCCCAAAATAGAACTTTGGGGCACCCCTGTGTTGACATGCTGATGGTCGGATAGAACATCAAGAATCTTGACCTGCTGGGTAATATTAGAGAGGTAACTCTGGAACCAGCCTAGAGAGAGAGAGAGAGAGAGAGAGAGGATATACCAGTGTTAGAGAGTTGTGTGAGAAGCAAGTCATGGTTGACCATGTCGAAGGCCTTGGTGAGGTCGATGAAAGTGGCCACCACCAAGAGCCCTCGGTCAAGTGCTTCATGGATATGACCGGTAAACTCAACCAATGCCATTGAAGTACTATGTGCCTTCCAAAAGCCATGCTGTTCCTGGCATTGAAGGTTGTACTTATCAAGATACGTACCTAACCGATCGTATACTATCCTCTCTAGTGCCTTGGAGAGGGGGTGGCAGAATTGAGATTGGCCTGTAGTTGGCCAAGCAGGTTCTGTCCCTGCTTTTAAAGACTGGGGTGACCACCACAGCTTTCCAACATTGAGGGAAAATGCCAGTGGTTAGTGAGAGATTTATGATCCAGGTTAGAGGGGAGAGTAACACATCCAGGGTGAGAGCCACCATCTTTAGGTCAAGCGAGTCCCCACTGGATCTAGTGTTCCCGAGAACTTTTTCCAAGTATTTTATTGCCTCAGTTGTAAAGATTACCTTCAGGTAGAAGGGGGGTGCTATGTGTGTTGGAGGGATGTCAATACAACTAATGGCGGAGCTAGGCACAGGTCAGAGATAGTCTGGAGGAAGGACCCCACTAAGGTCTGTGAAGGCTTTGTTGAAGTCTTCCATGATAGTTTTTGGATCCTAGGTAATTGCACCCTCAAAGTTTATTTGCAGTGCTGGTGATTTACTTGCTCTGCCTGTTAGGGTTTTTATATTGTCCCAGAATCTGCGGCTGTCATGTCAAGAGTTGTCCAGTTCACTTTTAAAGTGAGATCTTTTTGCAAGGCGGATGGCTTGAGTGCACTTATTACATACTGCTTTGTATTTCTGTATGTCAGAGGGGGACTCAGTGCTCTTAGCCCTATGCCGCAGGTTATCCCTGACCTCCATGAGCTCAAGGAACTGTGGTGTGATCCATTATTTGCTGGCTCCTTTGATTTTCCTAAGTTTTAGGGGGCCAAAGATGTTGCAGGCCGTGTTATACTTGTCGATAAAGCACCCAAGAGCAGCATTCACGTCGGCGGCAGCGTAGACCCCCACCCAGTCTAGTTGGCGGAAGTAGGATTTTAGTGAGGCAAGATGTCCATCTTTTATAATTCTGGAGGTTATTGTTTTGGGGTGGGGTTCAGGGTCTTGTTTGTCCAGGAGCATAAGACTGGCGAGTGGTCACTGATAGAGTCGGCTAGCTCAGTGGTTCTAGTTATTCTTTGTGGCCAGTTGGTTAGTACCCAGTCTATGAGAGTACTTGAACCAGTGCAATAGTTTACACGAGTGGGGGACTGAACAAGTTGGACCATGTCTATGGCCGCTACTACATCCTGGTAAGGTGTAGCATCTGGGGATAACCAATTTATATTAAAGTCCCCAAACATTATGATTTCAGATTGATGGCGATTACTAGATAAATAATCAAGTGCTAGTTTGAAACCAGCCTCTTGATCTTTAGGGGGGTATGTGTCACAAACCCACTCACCAGGTCAGGCCCTCTGTTCCCATAGTGCCAACCTCCGAGCGCTGTATTGTGAACAGTTAACAGAACAGGGTAACCCTCCTATCTGTTTTGTGGGTCTGGATCACCTTTGGTCTCAAGTTCTGGAGGGATTCAAACTGCGCACCTTATGCTAGCATACCCAAATGTACAGGCTGAGATAATTCTGCTCTTCGGGGAATGCCAGATATCTTTCGCCTAAGGGCACCTGACCAGGTATCCAAAATGAACCCTAAAAACTCTATGAAAGACTGTAGGAAAATTCTTACCTTTTCCCAGTTTGGTATTACCATTAAAAGCTTATGAACAGTGTCAACTTTAACCATCTGTACTTCACATGTAAAAGAAAGGATTTCAAAGGCACATCAGGCAGTCTCTTTAAATATAGATTTACTTAAAAATGGATAAAAAATATGTAAAATGTAAACACAGAACAATACGTCACAAAGCATACAATCAGTTAAAAGGAAACAAGTAAAAGTACAAATTCCTACCAACATATAGTTAGACTTTCTCTATCTAATGTATACCTCTTACAGTGCTTAAGTTAGGTGGTGTTGTTTCTTCAGAGTCCAACAGGAATGTGTCTCAGATGAAACACAGAATACAATTTAAAATGCCGTGTTTCAACCCTTTCCATGATGTCATCTAGCTACTCCTTTCAGAATATAAAAAAATATATACAAAACAGGATGTCCTAGCAAGAGGTATATTAAATTATGTGACTTCATCAAAACTAATTTCCCAAATTATGACACTATTTAAATAACATCCCCTCTTTGATCTTGAGTAGCTCTTCTTCCCAGGACACATCAAAGAATTTTTATGACTTAGCACCATAGTAATATAACATGTTTTCTTCCTCTAAAATGTCATAAACGTTTACAATCCCTATCCTTGCAGCTGGTCAGCTACAATTATGTCAGATAAACAGGAGACCCTTAATTAAGGCTTTCAAGTCTGTTTAATTACCTCCTGGTTTCAGGTTAACATATATCCTGTTATTTTAATGAACATGGTTGGGGGTGTCATCCCAGGGGCGCAGGATGTCTCCTGTGAGACAGGTTACATACCACATTCTATTTTACAAAAATCATAGAACAATCATAACCAGCTGGCCAAGTGTCACAGTCCTCCCCACCTAGACTGAATTTGGGGCCTCTATTCCCTGCATGGGATGAGCTTTCCAAATCAGTTCACTCCTCATAGATGCGAGACAAGCCATCTGAGTTCTGATTGGTTGCTCCAGCCCTATGTAGGATTGTCATGTCATACCCTTGCAAAGCAAGACTCCATCTTAACATCTACCATTACTTTTTCCCATTTGCATGAGCCAAACCAGGGGGTTGTGGTCAGTTTGTACCACAAAATGCTGCCCATATAAGTATGGCTCTAGCTTCTTCTTAGTTTACAAAAAGAAGGTCCTGTCAAACTAATCTCATAGATTTCTTTGACTAGGTAACCAGAGTGGTGGACCAAGGGGGAGCAGTTGATGTCGCCTACCTTGACTTCAGCAAAGCTTTTGACACTGTTCCACATAGAAGATTGATAAATAAGCTGGGTAGGCTTGGGGTGAGTCAGAAGTTGGTCAACTGGGTGGCAAACTGGTTGATGGGCAGAAAACAGAGAGTAGTGGTAAATGGTATACAGTCAGAAGAGATGCAAGTCACAAGTGGGGTACCTCAGGGATCAGTTCCAGGGCCAGTCTTCTTCAATATCTTCATCAGTGACATTGCAGATGGACTAGAGGGTAAGGCTTATCTGTTTGCAGATGAAACCAAGATCTGCAACAGAGTAGATGATCCAGATGGGGTGGGCAGAATGAGAAGAGATCTGGATAAACTAATAAAATGGTCGGAAGAGTGGCAACTGCGATTTAATGCAAAGAAGTGCAAGATCATGCACATAGGGAAGAAAAACCTTGAAGCCACCTATAGGCTAGGAGTGGAGTTGCTGGCAGTCACAAAGGAAGAAAGAGACTTAGGTATCATCATCACCAATGACCTGAAAATATCCAAGCAGACCTCTAAAGCAGTAGGTAAGGCTAGGGGGATGTTAGGGTGTATTAGTAGGGGTATCACAAGTCGTAAGAGGGAGGTAATAATCCCTCTTTACAAGACACTGGTTAGGCCCCATCTGGAGAACTGCATGCAGTTCTGGAGGCCACACCTTCACAAGGACATTAACCAAATTGAGGCAGTTCATAGAAGGGCAACCAAAATGGTTCAGGGACTGCATCAGAAGACATATGAGGACAGATTAATGGACCTCGATAAGTATACCCTAGAGCAAAGGAGGGACAGAGGTGATATGATTGAAACATTCACACACCTTAAGGGCATTAACAAGGTGAAAGAGTCTAACATGTTTCAATATAAGAAAAATAGCAGGACAAGAGGACACAGCATGAGATTAGAGGGAGGCCAATTAGGGGGTAATGTGAGAAAGTTCGTTTTCACAGAAAGGGTGGTGGATGCATGGAATGGCCTACCTCAGGATGTGGTGGCTATGAATATAGTGCAGGGCTTCAAACAGGTATGGGATAGGCATAAGGGAGCAATACAGATGAATATGAATAGATAGGCCACTGACAGCAAAGGCCGATGGCACATTTATAAGGTAGAAAAAGAAATGGGCAGACTGGATGGGCCTTGCGGTCCTTATCTGCCATCAACTTCTATGTTTCTATGTTTCTTTAGGGCCCACACTATGGCAAGACACTCCTTTTCCACAGAAGAGTATACCCACTCCCTGGGAAGTAACTTTTTACTCTGGTACACTACCGGGTGATCTTTCCCTTGGTTGGACGTCTGACTCAGTACTGCCCCAATATCCATGTCTGAGGCGTCAGTCTGAACTACAAAGGGTCTGCTATAGTCAGGACTTGTCAATATAAGAGCACTGCACGGTGCCTCCTTCAGTCGGGTAAAGGCTGCCTTATAGGCTGGTCCCCAGGTAATTTTCTTTGGCATACTTTTCTTTACCAGGTCAGAGAGGGGAGCAGCCAGGGTGCTGTAATTTGGTACAAATTTCCTATAGTACCCTGCTGTCCCTAAAAAGCTACTGACCTTCTTCTGCATTTCTGGTCTGGGCCACGCCTGGATCACCTCTATTTTTGCTGGGTTAGGACGGAGCTGTCCCTGGCCTACCACATGCCTGAGGTATGCCACTTCTCCCATGGCCACCTGGCACATCTCAACTTTGACAGTGAGCCTGGCCCTCTGTATCCTGCCCAGCACTTCCCTAAGGTGGGACAGGTGTTCCTCTCAGCTGACACTAAAGATAGCAATGTCATCCAGGTATGCCACGGCGTACTCCTCAGCACCGTTTAACACCTGGTTCACCAATTTTTGGAAAGTGGCTGGGGCGTTCTTCATTCTGAAAGACATTACTTTAAATTCAAATAAGCATATCAGAGTGATGAAGGCCGGCCTCTCCCTAGCTCTGTCTGTTAACTCTACCTGCAAATACCCCTTGGTCAGGTCGATGGTCATAAGGTAGATCGCCCCTCCCAACTTGTCCAGGAGTTCATCCGTCCAGGGCATTGGGTGGGCATCTGACTTCGTGACTGCATTCAGTACATTATAGTTCACACAGAAATGAGTAGAGCCATCTGGCTTGGTCACAAGGACTACGGGTGATGCCCAGGGGCTGTGGGATCTCTGGATTACCCCTAAATCCAGCATCTCTTCCACTTCCCTCCTAATGTCCTTTTGGACAGCCTCTGACATCCGATATGCTGTCCACTGTATGGGTGTCTGTGTCCCTGTCTCCACATTGTGTGTCGCTAAGGGGGGGTTAGTCCAGGCTTGGCGCTAAACAGTGGGGCAAAGTCTGCTAAAATCTCCCTTAGTTCCTGGATCTTGTCCAGTGCCAGCTGGGGAGACAATTTAACTGCCTCCACAGAGGACTCCCACTTGCTTTCTTCCAGCAAGTCCAGAAGGGGGTCTCCTTCATCCATCCCCCTCCCTAGGACTACACACTGCAAAGACCATGTCAGCCCTATTAGCATATGGCTTCATCATGTTGACATGGTACATCCTTTCTGTCTGTCTTCTGTCACGTAACTCTATAATACAGTTCACGTCATTTACCTTCCTAACTACTTTGTACGGTCCTGCCCACTCAGCCTGCAGCTTGTCTTTCTGGACCGGAATAAGGACCATAACTTCCTGACCCACCGTGTATGAGCGAGCTCTGGCTCTGTGGTCGTACCACACTCTTTGTTTCTGTTGGACAGCTGCCAGGTTGCTCTGGGCTGTCCCCATAAGCTCCTTCAGCCTTTCCCTAATCCTAAGGATGTAGTCCACAATGGGAGTTCCCTGGGTGGCGTGCTTGCCTTCCCAGTCCTCCCAGATCAGGTCTAGGGGCCCACGTACCCGGCGTCCATATAAGAGTTCACAAGGGGAAAATCCTGTCAACTCTTGTGGCACCTCCCTGTATGCAAACAACAGGTGGGGAAGGTATTTCTCCCAGTCCCTCCCATGCTGTTCAGCAAAAGCCCGGAGCATTGACTTCAGGGTACCATTAAATCTTTCCACAGGCCCATTGGCTTGTGGGTGATTATGGTGTCGTGCATCTCTGCACCACCCCACACTTCTCCCACAAACATTTCATCAGGTCCAACATGAAGGAACCCCCTCGATCGGTGATAACCCCCTGCAGAAACCCAACACAGGAGAAAATCCCCAGTAAGGCATCTGCCACTCTGTCTGTCCTCAGTGAGGATAAGGCGACTGTCTCTGGGTACCGGGTGGCACAATCCACCATAGTCAGAATGAATCTCTTCCCTGAGGAGCTGGGGGTATTTAAAGGCCCCACAATATCCATTCCCACTGGCTGGAATGGCTCCTCCACTATGGGCAATGGAATTAGGGTGGCTTGGGTTTTCTTGTCTGCCTTCCCTATTTCTTGGCACTGGTGACAAGTCCTGCAATACTCCTTCACCTGCTGGGTGAAGTTAGGCCAGTGGAAATTCTGGGCCAACCACTACATAGTGCGCATGATTCCCAGATGACCAGACAAGGGAATATCATGTGCAGTCTTGAGCAACTGCTCACGATACCCCTGGGGAATGACAAACTGCCTGCCTATCACCCCTCCCTCTGTCTGCACAGCCTGAGTATACATCAGTCCATTTTCCCAATAAACCTTATGTCTGCCATCACCTCCCTGTGCTCCGTCAGAGTCTGACCAAGCTCTCAGCTTCTCTAGACTAGGGTCACTTTTCTGAGCAGCAGCAAACTCCTTACACATTCCCAAGGCATGGGACAGGTCCCCTTCAGTCTCTAAACTAGGGTCCCTAGCACTAGCATCAGGGCACTCGGGATCACTGTCATCCCTAACCCTTTGACAATGGGTCACCCCTCCTTCTTTGGAGTAACCCTCTGTAGCTCTGTGGTTAACTGCTCCTGGGGAAATTTCTACCCCCTTTTCATTAGTCTCCATATCAGGAGACACAGGCTGGGGAACCAGCCTCCCAGTGGTTTCCACAATGGCTTCTGTGGGGTTCAGGGAACTACAGTTGTCCCTTGCTGCTTGGCTACAGGTAACTGCACACACCATCCCCTGTTTGGGATTTTTGCCAATGATGATGCCAACTACTAATGTTTTGCCTACAGCCACCTGTTGCACAGTTCCCCCTGTTTCACCCCAACCTAGGAGCACACTAGTGAGTGGCAATGTGGTCTCCTCACCAGTGAACCCTTGCACAGTCACAAATTCATTGGGTATAAGCTGACCAGGCTCTATCAGATCCCCTTTTACCAATGCCAGGGATGCCCTTGTGTCCCATAACCCTTGTGTCTGTACACCATTCACCGTGACTGGGTGCATATGTTCCCTCAAGTTCACAGGCATGTTTCCAGGGGTATACAAACAACTCACTTCTTTCCTAGCACCATTCTGCATATTGCTCATCCTTTTGGGATACTGTCTGGCAATATGCCCAGTTTCCTTACAAACCCAACATTCATTTCTTTTCTCAGAGAAATCTTTTCTCTGAAACCTGGGGCTAACTGGTTTTGGTGGAGGTGGTGAGGGTTTTAGCTGCCCTGAAGGCGCGCTTTTCCCTTTCTGCACTGCCACGCCCACCCCATTCACTCTCAGAGCAGGTCTGCTCTTGGCATAGTGGTCTGAGAGTTCAGCAGCCTCTTGCACTGTTTTGGGATCTTGGTCCTCCAGCCAGGTTTTCAGCTCTTCTGGGCATTCCCAAAAAAAATGTTCTAGCAAAATAGAATTTTTAATTTCATCCACAGAGTTTGCTTCAATTACTTCCCACCAACGTTTTAAAAACTGAAGTTGTTTCATGGCTAGCTCCTCATAGCTCATATCAGGGCTTCTCCTTAGCTTACGGAATTTAACTCTGTATGATTCAGCAGTTAAATCAAACTTTTTTAAAAGTGCAGCTTTAAGTTTGCTGTAATCATTACTGTCCTCATTGTCCATTTTACCCAATGCATCTAGGGCTTTTCCAGTACGTAGCGGGGATAGCTGGAAGCTCCAGGACCCTGTAGGAATTTTAGCCTGAATACAAACTTTTTCAAAAGAATTTAAAAAGGCATCCATATCCTCCCCCTGTTTAAATTCAGCTATCAATTTTGAACTCAATTTGGAAGTCAGTCCTGTAGTTCCAGTTAAACCCCAAGCCACTTACCTGCTCTGGTGTGGGTGGTTGGCGTCGTAGCATCTCCAGTTCATGTCACCTCTGGCGCTTACGCTCCTCACGGCATGCCTCTCGCTATTCATGGTCCACCTCTCACTGTTCTTGCTCCCTCTTTTCCTCTGCAGCTCGCTGGCGCTCACGCGCCTCACAGTCAGTCTCTCGCTGTTCACGCTCTCTCTTCTCATTACATGAGCAGCATAACCTAATTTGAGCAACACTCTCTGAATGAGAGGGAATGCATACAGAAACAGATTTTGCCATGGCAGTCTGAATGCATTCTGACAGAAAGTGGGATGTCCTGGATTTCCAGAGCAGAATCAAGGCAGTTTGGCATTGCATGTTGATGCAAAATGGTTCATATCTGTGGTACTCCATGCATTCAATAACAATCTCATGACATCTGGAGCTAGTGACCACTCATGAGAGATTGACCTCTGTTTGGCTGAGCTCATCTGTCAGAGAGTTCTGGACCCCTGGCAGATAAATCATTTAGAGCAGAATTCCATGCTCCAGGCACCATTCCCACACTCTCATTGCCTCTCTGCAAAGAGTGTGCTCCTCCCTGTTTGTTGATATAGTACATGACAGACTTGTCCATTTGGAGGAGGACTGTTTTGCGGCTGACTAAATTTACTGAGGCTTTCAGACTATGCAAAACTGCTCACATCCCCAGCACACTGATGTGAGGATGAGTCTCTGATGGGTCCCAAACCCCTTGTCAGAGGACACTAGCAGTGGGTTCCTCATCCCAACAGGTGAGAATCACCCCTCTGACTCCAGTTGGGAGAAGAGGAATCCCTGGACGAGGTTGCCCCCCCCACTGACCACCATGTAACGGACCACACCAGAGGTTTGATCACCTGAATGAGGTAAGTCTGAGGGTGTGAAGCTTGTGACCAATGTGCACTGAACATCCACTGGGCTTTCCTCATGTGTAGGACTGCCAGTGGCACTGTGAACATTGAGGAGGCTATGAGACCCAGCATGCATTACATGGAGTGGGCTTGCATAGTCTTGCATTCCATGATGTAGCATGTCATCTGCAATATTGCTCATAGTCTGCTTTCTGGAAGAAAAGCCCTGGCTGGGGTTGTATCCAGAAAAGCTCCAGTGAACAGCAATTGCTTGGAGGGTTCCAGCTGAGACTTTTCGAGGTTCAGCAAGACTCCCATGGAAGTTAGTAACTAAGAAGCAGTGGCTACTGGCTGTTCTATCTCCTGTCTGGACTAACTTGAAATTAGCCAGTCATCCAAGCATTGGAAGACCTGGAGTCCTAATTTTCTCCGCTGCACAGTGAGAACTGCAAAAGCACTTTGTAAAGACTCATAGCACCGACGAAAACCCAAAAGGAAGGACTGAAAGGCAGTGCTGTCCCAGCACAACAAAAGAAAGATATCTGTGGTGGCTGAGGTGAACCAGTATGTGCTGGTATGCATCTTGCATATCAAGGGATGCTAGCCAGTCCTGAGGTTTCACAGAGACCCCAGAGAAATCATTTTGAATTTTTCTTGATCCATGAATTTGTTCAGATTTCTTTTTTTTTTCTATATACATTTTTCGTTGATTTTTTCCCAGTTTTTCTCCCAGCCAGCCCATCCCAGCATGACCACGTGCATGTGGAGGCACGTGCAAATTGCATTCGAGCTATCCTTCTTACAAGTTGCCACCTGCACCGATATTGGCTCTCCACCAGTGGTGATGGAACTACATGGGGAGCAGCAGCCTTTCCGGAGAGGAGAGCTGCCTATGGGCGGCTTGCTCCAGCTCCCTCCCCCTCCATGCCGGCTCCCTGGTGACCGGAGGTCATTCTTGAACCCGGGTTGCCAGCGTGGCATGAAATAAGGCATCCAGCGCCTCAACCCTCAGTGCCACCGGGCCAAAATGTGTTCAGATTTCTGAGGTTGAGAATGGATTGCATGCTTCCTGATTTCTCTGAAACTGGGAAGTAGTGGGAGTAGAACCCTGTGTTTAGTTCTGACTCTGGCACTATTTCCACAGCTCTGTTGCTCAGAAGGCCTGAAATTTCCTGCGCCAGAAGCTCTGACATGTTAGCTGATAAAGGAGAGGCACAGGAACAGGGCCAGAGACCTCCTGACCATAATACGAGTCATCATTACCTCCTTCAGAGATTATAAGGTTGGGATCTGATTCATCTCCCTCTCCATCCTCCTTGCAAGAAGGATAAAAGGGAGTGGGGCCACAGGGCCAACAATGCAGTGCACGTCTGTGACAACACTGCTGACAGCAGTCCCGGACCCACTGGGGTAAATGACAGGCGCCAGAGGCACCACTGGAACTGACATAGTGGGTGGCACCAGGAGGGATCCCAGCACCACAAGCCCATGCAATGCTGGACATGAGACCACACCCAACATGGGCCATACCCCCAAAGGATCTGAACTTGGCACTGGACATAATACTGGAACTGGTGTCGATAACCCAGCTGGTACTGGAGTGACTGGCAGTGGTACCATGGCTGTCCATGTCTCCACACAGGACAGAGGCAACACCAACAGTGGAAGAAATGTTGGCAGTACTGCTCCTGGCAAGGACATAAAGGCTGTTGCCACAAGTTAATACTCTTCTGGGCCCAGCAGTACTGCCTACGATGCCAGCCCAGCCCACACCAAGGGATTGGACTGGCGCCACTAGCAGTGCCATCTGGGCCAGACACTGTACCCACTGTTCCATAAGAGTAGTCTAGTGGTGGAACTGCCCAGTGGAGCCCTTGCTTAAAGATGGGGGGGGCTCCAGATGCGAGACACCAATCTCCCAAGCTCCAGACGCGAGACACCAATCTCCCAGGCCTTGAAGTCCCAGGTGTCCCCAGTGACGACAGTGGGTCCTCCAACTCCAGGAAGTTGAATGTCTCATGGTAGACCTCACAGAGGGTCACCTTGACTGGTGCTGTTTCTTCCCCTTCTTGTGAGAAGAGGAAAAGGCCGAGGCCGAGGTCGACTGGTACCTGGAGCCCAATGCCGAGCATGTATGGGATCGGTGCCGTTTCTTTTTGTACTTACAGGAAGACTGCCTTTCCTCCCAGTAACTGGAATGCCCATCATCAGATCTCCCCTCTGGAGGACAGAGTAGATCAAATACTGCCTCACTGCCAGAGCAGCCTGCTTCTTTAGGCTTCCTGCTGTCCTCCATGGTTGCTGACAGTCGATAGGGCTAAAAGAGAGAGAGAGAGAGGGAGAGGGAGAGGAGGGAGAAGGGGGGGGGAGAGAGAGAAACTAAGTTATTTAAATGTGACACAAAAATAAAACTCTTGTTGTAAACACTAAAACTAAGACCTGAACAATGTTGTTGTATAGACGTGAAGGTCCGACTTCCAGCAAGCAAGCAACATTGTCACTGATGATCACCTGACAGCTGGGGAAAAAAGGAACTGAGGTGGTTTGGGGCTGATGTTGAGGTAAACAAGCAGCCATGAGCAGTGACTCATGATGTCACAAATGTGAGCTGCTTACCATGGTGCCAGCCGTCTGAAAAGTTCTTTTTTCCTGCTGGGTCCTAGTGCCTCCGTCTCAGAACCACTAGTGGGACTCAATGGTGAAGACTGATTCTTGGAAGTTCTTGCCATTCTCTCTGTCTAATATTTATTGCTTGATAGTGGAATGCCCAGAAAATTCAATTCCTTCTTATTTATAGTGTGAGTAAATTCTAAATTCAAGTCATTGTTATTCATCCATTGCAGGAATTGCTCTGCCTCACCTGCACTCCCTGTACATATAAGACCACACTGACAATGTACAGTACCTGTGCCACCTGATGAGCTGCTCTGTGTATGGATTAATCAAGGACTGAGAATCCTCTCTGTTTCCCATAGGCTGAAGAAAAGTTTAGTGTAGGGCAAGGCCTTGCTGGCCCCCATGACCGTTACACAAACTTAGAGGTAAAACTCCTTATCAAAAGTGAAGTAATCATTCATTCATTCACTTATTTATTTATTCATTTATTAACTGGGTTAGGACACGGGACCAAATGCCCTTTTTCAGGTCTGATCTGGAACAAAAATCAAATATACAAAACAATAAACAGGACAAAATAATCACACTTTTTACATAGGACATTTACACACAGATTTGGTAATAAGTATTGTTTTAACTTCATTTTAAAACAAGAAAGAGAGGTTGCATGACGAATTAAAACAGGTAAAGTATTTCAATAAGGAGGGGCAGATATCGAGAACGCATGTGAACCAGCCCTAAGTCTAAACGGAGCAACATTAAGCAATACACCATTAGCAGATATATCACAGTGGTGGGTTCGAACAGGAATATACAAAAGAAATCAACAAATGCTAATGTAAATAACTGTCAAGATATTCATTTCTTTTGTTCCTAAATTAAAATAAAGATTAGAAACATAATCAAAATGTGGAAGAAGTGAACCTATAGCAATTGATTCCCTAGTCTCAACAGAAAAATAGGATTTAAATTTAAAAAGTAAACCAAGTTTCTGATTAACAGTATTAGTAAAAGAGTTGACCTGCAAAGAAAAAGTTAACCTGGGATCCAAAAGGACTCTCAGGTACTGTATTTAAATTGATAAACTTGTTCAATCATGGTGCTCAAGTGGTCCTGAAGCAGTAAACTAGTATTATCTTGTGGCAGATAACATTTTAGTCCCTTGGAAATTTCATTTATTTATTTGTAACATATTTTACCAGGTACAGTAAGCAAACAGAGTCCAAATGGGTTCATTTCCAGTTGCAACTAGGGGAGGGAGGCAGGAGAAATCAGGAAATACTATACAAACAAGTCCAGTAGTAAAGATGTACAATGTCACTAAATCGTCAAATGTACAGGAACAAAATATGTACAAGTCACCAGTTAACATAGTGTAAACACAGAGTCGAATTACATTCTGGTACCACAGGAACAGGGGGAGTGCAGTCCCATATCAAAACGAATGAAATTAATTACTGCTGTATAGAATACTAATGAGGAAGAACCATCTCAGACATGGTCTGTGCAGGAGTAATGAACTGGGATCAAACCCTCATTAAATGTAGGGGATAACTTTAGGACAATTAAGACAGGGCAAAGGAGCCTTGTAGTGCTATTTGAGCTTAGGATTCACAGACTAGAAACTGGGAATGGTAGTGAGGGAAAAGGAAAGACTGTTCCATTTATGGGGAAATCTGTACTTGCAAGAGGCTTGTCTCACACTGAGTCTTCACCTAGGAATTAGTAGTCTGTTTCCATTCTCTAACCTTAAAAAGTATGAGGGATTGGAAGAGGGGTTAAATATTTCACTAAGATACCCCAGACATTTCCTGGACTGGTATTTGGCACCTAGCAAAGCCATATGGAGGGATTGCTTCATAGGGAGGGAGGCCCAGTCAAGGTCCTTATACATTGTGCAATGGTGAGTATAGGGAGGGAGGCCCAGTCAAGGTCCTTATACATTGTGCAACGGTGGGTATAGGAAGGGAAGCCCAGTCAAGGTCCTTATACATTGTGCAATGGTGGGTATAGGGAGGGCTGGCCAAAACAAATCTACAGAGTGAGTTGAAGAGGGTGATGTGATGAGCTTAGGTAGGAAAGAGGAGGAGGCTCCTGAGATAACTACATTCCCATAGTCAAGCAGTGGGAAGACCAAGAGTTCAACTACAATTTTCCTGGTTTTAAATGGGAGACAAATTTTAATGCTGTGGAAAGCCCCTAGTTTGGCAAAACTTATCCATCTATATAGTTTATGTGAAGTGAACAGTCTAGTTGATGATCTAGGAGCACCCGGAGTTATTTATAGGAACTGTGTAGTCGATAGGGTGACAAGATAAGGAGCTCAGCTTTAGAGTGGAGGGGATATAATGCAACCAATGGACAGTGCCAAAGAGGATAGAGACTGTTTTTTTATGAGTCATAGCTAGCTGATTTGCGGGGAACCATTTCTGCACATTAACAAAGCCAGACTGAAGAGAAAGTTCAGTATCAGGGAGGGAGTGACCAGAGGAGAAAATGATGGTGTTGCCTGCTTACTTGTGGAAATTGCATATTTTTTGGTAGTTGGGGAGATCATTAATGAAAACTGAAAACAGAAGGGGGCCATTGACTGACCCCTGGGGAACCCTAGAGAGACTGGAAGCTGAGAGGAAATTTCAGATCCCTAATTTTTTTTTTCCCTCCTACTTCCCTCAGATGCATCATCGGGAGACACCAATTAAGCCTGTCCCTACCTAGTGCCTTACCTAACAACCCCCGGTCCCTCCATCCTGCCTCAGAAATACCCCGGGTGGGATCAGGGTAGGGACCAACTCCCGAATCTTGTGGTCCTTGTCAGGGTCCGGGACTGCAGGCAGGCACTGGCACAATGGGACCTGGCTCAGTGCTCCATCTTCCCAGCTCTAGAGGGGGGTTTTCCCTTTTCTGTGGGACGTTGCATGCCCATATGTCAAGGCACGCATGCCAACGTTTCTGCAATGGCCCTCTCCCTCCTTCCATGAAGGATCTGCCCCTGGAGCTGATAGGTCCCAGACCCACGCCTGTGACCAATTATGCCCCAGTGGCTCCAGCTTGCTGTTGCACCCCAGCCTCTGCCAGGGGTCACTGCTTGCCAGACTGTAGGGCCCTCCCACCCCCGGAGAAGGCAATTGTCATCGGATGCGCCAGCCTATCCCCGCAAAACCCCTGCCTGAGCTTGTTCCCCGAACCCAGGCTGCTGGCGTGGAGCGAGTTGTGGTGTCCAGCGCCTCAATCCTCAGCATCACCAGGCTGGCTCAGATCCCTAATTTGACTGTGTCCTAGCAAAGAGGTAGGAGTTGAGCCAGCATATAGAGGACTCAAAGACACCAGAGGAGGCTAATTTGGCTAAGAGCAGCATATGATTAACTGCATCAAATGCTTTAGCAAAGTCTATGAAGACTGCACCGGTCCCTTGGTCAACATCCATATACGAATGGATGTGGTCAGTAGTTCTAAGCAGAAAGGTAGAAGTGAAATAGACAGGGTGGAAGCCCAGTTGGAAAAAAGTGATAAAGCCTGATTTGTCAAAATAGTTAGGGAGCTGTTTACTGATCAACCTCTTGAGGATTTTGGAAAAGGGGGGGAGTAGCGATGTGGGATGATACCTTGTCGGGGCATTGGTAGTGCCTCCTTTATGAAGTGGAACAACCAGGGCATGTTCTCAGCTTGAAGGGAAAATGCCAGGGCAGTCTATGAAAAATTTATTTAGTTCATTGGCAGATAAGAGGTGACAAATATCACTTTGCAAGTCTGAGGCATTCAGAGAGGTTTTAAGAAGACCATGAACTGCTTTCCAAAATTTAGAAGGGCCTGACCCACTGAGTAAGAATTTATTTTGGAAACAAGTGGCCTTAGCCTGCTGGGTGACTTTGGTACTCTGTAAGTTATCTCAGACTGTTAGGGTAGTTTTACTGAAAGTAATGTACTACCTTAATAGCATCCATATGTCATATGGAAGTATAAAGGGCATCTACATTGATGCCTAACCATAAGAACTGATCCTCCCATTCAAAGTTTTCAAACTGAGCTAGCATGTCCATAGTATCCTTAAGGTGGGAACCCTGACCTAATATCCTTTCATGAAGAAAATAAATCTAGAAACTGTTACAGTTTCTCAGTCAGGGATCCCACCTCAGATACTACTGGATGTGCTGCTGGGCCCTCCATGATTTTTTATGGATTTTAAGTAGCCATAAAATGTGGAGGTAACTGAATGTTCCACCATAGTAAAGCATTATCCCTTTTCTGTTATATGAGCCAGCAATACTGCTTCATCCCGTATCTCACTCTGTTCTCTTCTAAATATAATAGCTGGGTCCTGTGGTAGCTTTCTGTAGTTTAAACATTCACTTAGCAGGTTCCTTACCATCATTGTATACCTTTGCATGCTCATATGTACTGTACTGACACCTTTATCTGCTTGTTCAAGTTCTGTTTTTGTTCTTGTTTAAAGTAGTACTAGATAAAAAAAAAAATCGGATCTTTTGCAACAGTTTGTTCCCTGTGCTCTGTTGAGCACTTACCTGGTAATCTTTCTTGTTTTTGCTGTACTATTACCCTGTAATTTGCTCCGTTTTTCTTTGTTTTTGTTTATATTTCTCCCACCAGCCATGTTGAACTGGAATCCTCTGCTGCCAACTGCGCATGTGCATGACTCACAGTACTACACAGGGATAGTGGGAACACACAGCACAGGGTCCCACGGAAGTAAAGAAAAGACCTGATGTGACGTGAGGGGGAGCTTGGCTGCAGCTTAGTCATCAGCCATATTTTCTATGGATCCACAACAATGGAAATAAATGTTAAATATTTAAAAAACTAAATATTGCTAGAAATAAATATTTAAAAAAATATTTACAGATATGAAAACTGGAACTATGGCTACATGCTTCCAGCCAAAAAGAAGAATTTTGATGATCACTTCCTGATCATCCAAGTACTGCTGCTTTAAGCTCTCTAGAGCCACCTGTTTTCGATGCATCAAATTAAAAAGGATATCATTTTCCTTTTCACCAAACATGGTGTTCAACTACACTATATTACCCTTGAAGTGCTGGATTAAGGCTTTGGGGACAAAACTGTGATTTAGAATGAAAGAGGCTTTTTTCTTATTTCCAACAAGTTTCTGCTGTTTACATCAAACACAAGTATCTGTGCAGCTCCTTCATCATTTGGCACATCACATAACATGCTTTTATCCCCCTGCAATTCCATTATCTATCAGTGCTTCCAAGGTGTTCCTGAGCTGCAAATAAACTCGGCTATTTAACACAATTCTAGTATTTTGCGCAGCAGAACCCTCCATAATTTGATGAAACAACCTCAATATTGTCCATCAGATTTATCAAAATACTCAATTCCACCATTCCACTATTCCCCGCTATTGAAAGCATAACTTCTTCCTTCCCCATATTTGAGCCTAACTTTGTGATTTATGTCTTTTAACAAAGATTTTTTTTTTTAAAACTCAGTTTCATTGGTGTCATGGCAGTATAAAACAGGCAACAATTTGTTACCATATTCAACAATGTGCAATATACAGATTACATAGTTCTTCTAATACAAGTGTTGCCTCATACAGCCAATGATATTTCAGAGTTAAGAGCATAATAAGTCCTATTTATACCAGTAACTTGATTAACAGGACATTAACAACAAAAATTAAAAACATTAGCAACTGGAAACACAGATACCATAAATAGGACTAACTCCACTAGTAATTAAAGGTGCCCCTCTCAGGGTGGCTGCAAGTTCCATCCGAGAAGGAGGTCACCCCATCTGGCTTCACCTCACACACTGGAAGTGGATCCCCTCTTTTGCTGATGTTCCACTCCCTCCCCTACTGCTCCACCCTCTGGCAGTTCTGGATAGAAATTCAGCTTACCACCCACAGATCTTCTTAACAATTGCACCCTCTGATCCCACAGCCTTGGACTACTCTATTTTGGCCCCTGTCATATGTGCCACAATTTCCACATCTCTGTGTTTTTTCAGAAGCGTAGCAGCAATTCTTTCTATGATATATGTTCCCTCCACTCTGGCCACTCGTGAGTCATTTGTGGGAGGGGTGGCTTACAACCAGGCTATAGTGATACCCTTCAGAGTGGCAGCACAGAAGGTCTGAACAGCCCATGAGCTGCAGCCCCACCCTGCCTAAGTACTGAGACCCCTAAAACTAAGTGTTTAAAAAAATGGGATGGGGACAGTGCAGATTCAGGTCAAATTATCTCTTGAATCCCCTCTTCCCTGTGAGTTGAAGTGAGTTCCCCCTTGTTCCTGAATTTGAGCTCAAGGAGAAAAGTTCCTTGGCATCTATGCTATTTATCCTGTGCAGGTACTTGTATGTTTCTATCATGTCACCCCTTTCCTTCCTTTTCTGGAGGGTGTACTGTGCATGTTCAAGTTCTACAGCCTCTCCTCGTATGTCTTGCCCACTAGTCCCTGGACCATCTTGGTTGCCCTGCACTGCACTGCCTCCACTTCATCACAGTCTCTCCTCAGGTGTTGACTCCAGTACCTTACACAGTGTGGCCACACCAGTGACCTGTGTAATGGGAGACTCACCTTCTGGCTTCTACTGCTTATACCCCTCTATATGCATCCTGGTATCCTGTTTGCCTTAACTACAGGTCTGTTACAGTGTGCGTTTGTTTTAGGGTCTCTGATATTATGACACTCCAGGTCCTTTTCTGCCATGGTGCTTTCCAGCCCCCCCCCCCCCCAATTTCATACTGCACTCTTGGATTCCTTTTCCTAATTTGCGTCACCTTACATTTTTAAGCATTGAAGCCCAGCTGCCAGATCTTCCTGCAGCTCTCCAACCCACCCAGATCTGCCTTGAGTTCCTTTAACCCTTTGTCTGTGTCTATCCTTGCATAGATCTTTGTATCATCTGTGAAGAGACAGATCTTGCCCTTGATGCCGTCCCAAATGAACACACACTGAAAAGAATCAGGCCCAGCATGGATCCACTTGCAGATCTGTGGTGGGAATGTAAGACAATTAAATTATCTGTCAGAACTGACTCTTCTTTAGCCAGTATGCAGTCTGATAAACTGATTATTTTATTATCTGTTTCCACATGATGTGTCTCATTACTGTCCCCTTTCTATGTCATCCTTTTGTTCCTCTTCTGGTCCTGCTGTGTTTTTGTCTTTTTCTTTGGTTTCTGTTGTTTTCTTCCCTCCCTAGGCATGTTGCCTGAAAAACACAACTCCTCTGGTGTTTGTTGTATCTGGATTGTCCTGTTCCTCCTTCCAGCTATCCAATTGTGTTTCTCTTTGCCCACTGCTGCTGTCTCTTATGCATGACCTTCCTCTAAGACTGACCTCCCTCTGCTTTAGAATCTTTTGTTTCTTCCCCAGGCAAATATCATACCTTCACTATAATTAACTTAATTTCTTTCCAATGTCTTTTGCTTCCCAAGCACTAACTGTGTCTCATGTTTTGATGTTTTTTGTTTCAGTGCTTTTCCAGACTTTCAAATATGATGCTTGTATTTTGAAAGTTCTTTTCTTGTAATTGAGATTTCTTTTAAAACCTTTGTACACGTCTCTGTGTCTTCCTTAATAAGCATTTTAGTTACCCTGTTTGAGCAGCAGTCTAACAGTTTTTCTCCCCAGTCCTCATGATTATTAAAATGATCAATTCCTCCTGAAGGTATTTTAGTGTACCAAAGCCCCTGTGGTTCTTGCTCATGTTCTAAATAATTCTTTAGTGTGATAACATCATATAACAAGTTCAACTCTGAAATTAACAGTTTTTCAAGTTTTATAAAAGCGATTTAATACCATCTGATTTGGAAGTGGTGTCTGGAGTAATATTTCCCTCCATATGTTTTCCACTGTATCCCGGTGTAATATACTGTAGCAGCATTTGATTCTTCAAAGGCAGAAGTTTTCACTTATGGGCAGTTCAATCACTTTGTTTTCTCATTCCTGGGATCTGCACTGTGCTATAGCAGCCTGTTGCACTTCCTGATTCTTGTTTTTTGAGAGGCTTGAATAACTCTGCCCCTCTACAATGCCAATGGCACCCAAGTCACATACCGTACCTCTAGTCAAACCAAATAAACACACAAAACAAGACTATGTGCAAGCAATAATACCTGACAGGGTGGGCAGTATTAGGCAATACCAGACCACCCAGGGGCATAATGAGGCCTGACACCACAGATGGAGGGCCTCACAGCTGTTGGAAGGTCTGGTATTGCCCATACAGCCCACCCTGGAGGGTATTATTGCGCATAGAAAATGGGCCACTGTATTACATATGTTTTAAAAAAACAATTTTTAAATTGAAATGATAAAACTCTTAGCTGATTCATGTATTTTGTAATAAAATAGTTCCTCTGCCTGCATTACAATTAGAGCTGGTTATCATGGTTACCCCCCACACACAAGGACATTTTTCAAATGCTTTTGATTTACTGTTTTTTTCATTATTCATTTGTAACCCACCCTCCAGATTATGTCTAGGGGTCCTGATGGAAAATATACTGGAGGGGAGCTCAAGCCAGGTAACATCACAGAAACTGGAAGCAGGAAAAATAGCTTGGCCTACCTTGACTGCAGAGATCAGGAAGTCAGGAGCTATTCACACTCAGTATGCACACAGATGGAGGAATCAACTTAGTGGCAAATGCAGGGATGGCCTGGAGAGTTAGCTGGGGCCAAAAACTGGTTATAAAATGGCAGCACAAACTGAGCAGGAGCACCAATGTGTAAAAGGAAATAAATGTAATTGATTCATTTTAAAACAAATAAATACAGCTCAATGGGGCTGGAGGTAAAACAGAGACAGGCACAAGGTTAGAAGTGTTAGCACTTTCAGCAGCATAAGGCTGCGGCACAATACTTAGGTCTAGGCAGACCAATGAGTGGGCTCCACTTAGAATGCTGAGCTGGAGCTCAAATTTTACAAGCAAAAACAACCAAGGCTCCTCAAAACCTGCCCTTGGAAACAACCTCGCCTGGACAAGAAACTACTGCTTCAACCTCCACCACTTGGAATCCCAACGACAGGGAGCTCTTACACCAGTCGGCTCCCTTTTGACTCACATGCTTCCTGCTGCATTTGGCCTAATACTGGGGCCCACCCCGATCCCAGACACAGCCAAAACACGGGAAAGGTGGGCCCGGCTACTCTCGCTCCTGGCAGGCCACCCAGAATTTAGAGGATGGCGTGCCACATGGGTACAACCTCCTGATGCTGCCACCACCTGGCAGGCCATGCCATGGCACTGCCACCACCATGATGTCTCCACCTCCTCACTTTTCACATGAACAAGGCCCCAACCTGCCACGGTACCGCAGAGCACAAAGCGGGTCAGACATCAATTCCTCCATGCTGCAGCTCCTACTTCTACCATGGGGGTCCCATCCCACAGACCACTTCCTTGACATACCTCCCACTGAACACCTGAATGCCGCACCCTGATATGCAGAGCTTAAATCACAATCCTGGGCCAGGGGGCTTGAACCACGGCCCACTACTTGTGATCTGCACTCCCATCAGTGTCTCTCAGACCCACCAGACCTCCCAATTTATACCTGAAGGAGACAGAGCAAACCACACCCAAAGGGTGAGCATCAGTCCTGATCCTACCTCCCAACTAATGCATACAAAAGGGGAGAGCAGGGTAACGTTTATTAAGCCCCTGAACTGGGGGGGCTTACACATTTAGCACTTTTTTGCTTGTCAATGCATTGTGGAATATGGGAGGAGAGATGGTAGCAGGCAGTGAGCTGACTGGAAAAAACAAAAGTAAGCCTGCTAAATGCAGGTATATTTGTGTGCTTTGCCTTTCTTGTGATATGCTGTTTTCTGCTGGGTGACAGGTACTGATTTTTTTCATTGTTTGTTTGAAACTTTTTTCTTAATATTCAATTATGAGTGAGCGAGCAAGTGAAGCAGGTGGTACGAGTGCAGAATCGGGAGAGTGCTGCCGTTGGGAACAAGCGTGGTTGGGAGAAACGCTCATTTGTCTTTCTCCCCGACCACAAAATATAAACTGTGTGTGTTTACCCCTTCCTTCTTTCTTTCCATTTTTTAATTTGAATTAAACATACCCGGCCCCTTTACATTTCTTTGGAATTCGATTGGCAGAGGACTCCACTAGCTGTACTTAGAGGGAGTGGCATCGCAAGAGGCACTGGCAATCAGTGTGATGCAGTGTAAGGTATGCACCACAACTGATTTCTTTTGACAGAAACATTGATTTTGTTCCTTGTGTTAAATTAGGCACTGTGGCACTGTTGTGACTGTCATTGTGCCATTCAGCATTCTGACAGTTTCGGGGGGGGGGTTCACTCGCTAAGCGAGAGAAAAAACATGACGAATATGAAGTTTGAAACTGCCATGTGCCCATTGCCATTCAGGCACTGGGGCATGGCAGGCTTGTACTTTTTATTTCCTGGGCATCTATTGAAAGTTAATGTATCCCCTGGCAGGGGTACCAACCAACTGGAGCCCAGGAAATAAAAAGCCCGTTTTCTAATATGCTATAGGAAGGAGGATGCTACTACATGTATGACTAGTCCCAAGCAAATGACCAAAAGCTCCAAAATTAGCAGCACTCAATCACAGAGCAAGAAAATGTCAGATACTGGAACTGCAGTTTCTAACAGTTGGTTTACTGAAGGCAGTGCAAGGTGTGTATATAAAGGGCATGCTGAATCCAGCAATGCAGTAACACAATGCAGCGCTGTGCCAATCAGCAGAAAAGCTCACAATACTTTCTGAAGCCTGTCATTATTGCCCCAGTGCTTCAGCTCATGCTGAGTCTTCATCAGCGGGCAGGCTCATGGAGGACAAGCCAACTATTTGTAATCATTATTTAAAGACACAGTGGTGAAATCAGTTGCATGACTTCACAAATTACTAAGCTTTAAGAAAATAACACTGATGAATATAATATTGCATGTGTTTCAATAAAACTACAATATAAAAACCCTAAATCAAGATAATAAAAAAAAAATAAGAAAACATAATAAATGAACTGGGCAGTGGCGCAGAGGGTTGAGGTGCCGAGCACATTACCTGCTGCGATGTCAGCGAGCTGGGTTTGAGTATGAACTCAGGTTGTGGGGGTTGGCCAGGGGGAGGGTGGGTCAAATGTTCAACAGACTGCTCTCCTCTCCTGTGAGGGAGGGCATGTTGGCTCCACCAGAAGACTGCCACCAGGTGGAGGCCTGGTGGCAGTGTGGGACAGACATGGCATGAAAGGAAGGAACTGTGAGACTCTGTGAAGCGTGTGTACCTCCACCTGCATGCTCTGATGTGCCCACCCCAGCTAAGGTAGGGAAAAAAACAAGTGGAAAAAGAAGGCAAGGCAGGTGTATATGAAGCCCTGCATGCTGATCCTCCACCCACATCACCACCAGGACCCTGCTGACCCAGATCTGGATGTAAGACCATGGGGGGGGGGCATCTGTCTCCCTCCTGGTCCCACCATGGGGGGCAATCCATGGGGAAGCAACAGTCAGACAGGCAAGTCCTGGGGAGCTGGTCACTGGTGGGTTGCAGTGGGGACAAGGAAGATGGGACCCTAGTCTGCCTCAGCCCAGGATCATACAACCTTGATTAAAGAAAAAAAGAAAAAAAAAAAAAGAAAACTTAACAAAAACTGTCCATGCCAATCTACAATCACCCAGATGGTTTGCACTTACATAGGATATATCGGGAATCTGAAATAATTATGCCTTCCAGCACCAATGGTGTATAAAGGAAGAAGGACCTGGAGGGAGAGATGGAAACATCAACACATAAAAAGGATTAAAGTATAAGCCTGGACTAATATCACCAGATCACTAAACATTAGATTAAGGTTAGACCTTCCTTATCACTGAACAATACCATAAATTGATATATTGAAAAAAGAACACCAGTGAACATTATTACACATTCCTTATTCATAACTCTTGATGTCTCCAAATACCTTCATTTAAATAAATTAGAGCAGCACATAATGAGGCAGTGGAGTGGAGGGGCTGTTTTTTGGCAGTGGTGGGTAAGAAAAAGAGCAGAAAAACACGTACCCAGGAATGCAGTCCTTGACGGCTGCATGGGATCTCTGTCTTTTGTTCAAATCATTATATAGCAATGATCTTTGGGAGTGCCTGGGTTTTGATTTTAGGGAACAAAATTATATCACATGAGCACATAACCTGCAGCTCAAGGGAGAAACATGCTCAACCAAGAGAAGAGTTAGTTGTTATTGTCAGAGAGTCATCAGTGTTTGGAATAGACTTCCTATGGATGTAATTGTTGCCAGCTGTATGACAGATTATAATACTAGACTGGATGAGTATTTATTTATTTATGTCTTTGGCAGCCGGGTAGGTGCACTAGTCCAGTGAACTGTTTTCAGGCACGACCTGGGCCACAAAGTAGCAACAGTCATAGATACATACAATGCATAAGTACACACCCATACACATTAGGTGGTAAGGAAAAGAAAAAAAAGAAGAGATAAAAAACTGTACATTAGATAAACATAATCATAAGGAAATAACAATGAGTAGGGTTACAGAGAGGCACGAATAGTGCTAGACATATATACCTAAAGTGCAGGTAGAGTAGAACAATGGTAAGGTTAACAAGAATAGTATCATACAAGAAGGTAGTGAGGGGTTATAGAGAACAAAGAAGAAGATAGAGGAGTGCAGATAGGTAGGGGAAGAGGAAAAGAGAGGAATAAGACCATAGGATTTGTAAGAAAGCGAGTTTTGCTCACAACAGAGGGAGGTGAACCTTACAATCGTCTTTGGTTTGTAGCAGATATTCTGCAGGTGGAGGCTACTACTAACTGAAAGGTGAAATAAGGAACTTAGAATTATCAGGAAAAGACAGTCTTTCAAGCAACAGAGGGAGGTGGATCTAGCTTTACTTTTGTTACAGTTCTTAAGATTTTCAGTGTAGGAAGAGTTTAAAGCACAGCTGACTTATTTTGGGGATGACTGCTTTCAGAGCACAAACCACCAGACTGTTTTGGGGCTGGGGAGGTTTACCTGTGTCTGACTTGGATGTCTGGATTTTTCTCTGTTTGATTAGCAGGGTATTTTCTCTGTCAAATTGTTGTGAAGGGCATCTTGCTGACAGGAAGGCACTCATAGCAGTGGTGGGTCAGAGCTTTTAGCTGATTGTTTTGTGAGGGCACAGTTTAGGCCCAACCCTTCCCACCCTCACCCCACCCACCCTGGAAATAGTTCCTTTATACCTGGGGTTCTGACATCATTTCCTCAAGAGTGCAAGGTACATATCACTGTCATATCCTCTCTAGCACACTGCACTGACAATATAAGCATACACATTGTATAATATATTTCTATATAACAAACCAATCACGCACAAACACACACACGCACAAAAGAAAATGTAGATAAACATGTGGGGAGTAGTGCAATGTAATGGCTGTGGGGCAGCAGTCTTCCAGGAGTCTTTCTGGAGGCTGAGATGCTGCCCTATTTGCAGATAACTCTCTGCCCTGAGGGAGGAAGTTGCCTGTCTTCAGGCCACACTGGACAGTAGAAAGGGAACCTTCCCCCAGGCCACACTGGATGGTAGGAAGGGAACTTCCCCCATCCAGGGAGCACCAGAGCCACCACCACTACCTCAGAGGTTGCGAAGAAAGCACAGCAGTTGGACCACAGTGGGCTCAGGTAGGGTGAGGATGGTGGAACAGATGCACACCCAGTCAGTTGTTTCACTCCACAATCCATACACCATTCTGGGGGAGCATAGCTCCCTTATGGATGCACCCACAGAGGAGACTAAGGAAGCTGAGGACAACTTTCACAAGGGAGGCCCACAGGAAGGAGGCAGAGGACACCACAAGGAAGGAACAGCTCTGGTGGGACTCAGTGTAAGGGATAGAACTGGGGGAGCAAGAGAAACAAGTAAGGTGCCTGCCTGGTGCCACAGCTTGGAGGGACAGGAAGCGATCCTCAGGATCACGAGAACAGCTGGGAACGGAGTTCATCTGGACGCCATTGTCCACCTAGGGACAAATGACTGGGCTCATCATGAGATCAGAGCAGTGCAGAAGGACTTTGTAGAATTGAGGAGGGCCTAAGACAAGTAGCACACACAGTATCCTTCTCAGAGGTGCTGCCTGTCAATGGCATGAGTGGGGAGGTACTTTGCACCATGCAGTTTAATGAATGGTTGAAAAAATGGTGTGGAGCACAGGGTTTGGCTTCATTGGGGACTGGGGTTCCACCTGGAGGGACACCAGCCTATACTGGCAGGATGGTCTGCATCTCTCCAGGAAGGAACAAAGTATTTTGAGCAATCGGTTTAAATGCTTCATTGGCAAGCTTTTAAACTAGTCAAGGGGGGAGGCACTGATGAGCAGCAGGAAAATCCTAGCCTCTCCCTACAAAACAGGGTACTAAATGAGAAAAAGACCGAGGTAGAAAGGTCAGTGGGGGATGCAACAACAGAAGGTAAAGCCATCAAAAAATGGAGAGCAATGAGTACCGATGCCCGTAATCTGAGTAACAAGCTTCCTGAATTAGTGGCCTTGATGGAGGAGGAACATCTGGATATCGTGGCAGTCACAGAAACCTGGTACACACAAAACCATGACTGGGATGTAAACATACCAGGATACTCTATCTACAGGAGGGACAGGGAGGGTAAAAGAGGAGGAGTAACTCTTTACATAAGGGAAGGAATCAAAGCAACAGAACAAAAGGGTAAACAGGGAGGAGAAGAAGCACTGTGGGTAAATTTGGAGACCGCAATGGCACCACAATCTGCACAGGGGTTGTATACAGACCCCCTTCTCAGGGGGAGGAAATGGACAAGGAAATGATAGAAAGTATACTTAGAATGGCAGAAAAAGGGGAGATATTGCTGATGGGTGATCTGAATATGCCAGATGTTAACTGGAGTGCAGTTGCAGCAGCCACTTCGAAGAGAGGGTTATTCTAGATGCCCTAAAGGGGGCATGCCTTAGACAACTAGTATTGGAGCCAACTCGAGAGGGAGCAATCTTAGACCTGGTTCTCTCAAATGGAGATGAAGAGAGGATCACAGATGTAGAAGTGGGTAGCCATCTGGGAACTAGTGACCATCAAACAGTATGGTTCACAATAAACACTGCAATAGAGTCAAGCCATACAAAGGCAAAAGTACTGGACTTTAGGAGGGATGACTTTGCCAAAATGGGTGAGTGCCTAAGAAATGCACTAGCAAATGGGCAGGAAGGAGGGGTGGAAGAACAATGGGGAATAATAAAAACTGCCATCACAGAGGTAACAAGCCTTTGTGTGAAGCAAATAAACAAAACGAAACGATGTAAGAAACCACTATGGTTCTCAAAGAAAGTGGCAATGAAGGTTCAAGAGAAAAATAAAGCATTCAGGAAGTACAAGGAATCACAGAAGGAGCAGGACAGAGAACTGTATCAGTTAAAGCAAATGGAAGCTGGGAAGGCAGTCAGAACAGCAAAGGCCCAAACTGAGGAAAAGATAGCCAACTCAGTTAAGAAGGGGGATAAAACCTTTCATAGGTACACCAGGGAGCGAAGGAAGACCAAGGGAGGGATAGTGAGGCTTAATAAAGGGGAGGAAGGGTGGGTAGAGGGTGACTATGAAAAGGCAGAGATACTAAACAAATATTTTTGATCAGTATTTACAAATGAAGAGGGGGAGGTACCTAAAACAAACAGTAGAAACACTCTGGATACAGAACTTGATACCAGCCCATTTACAAAATAAAGGGTTCTGAAAGAACTCTTAATACTGAAGGTGGACAAAGCAATGGGGCCTGATGGGATTCATCCCAGAATTCTAAAAGAACTAAGGGTAGAAGTAGCGACACCACTTACTACCCTCTTTAACAAATCATGGGAGGATGGGGTGTTACCCGAGGACTGGAGGAGGGCAGATGTGATTCCCCTTCACAAAAGTGGGAGCAAGGCAGAAGCAGGAAACTACAGACCTGTTAGTTAACCTCTGTGGTAGGGAAAATGATGGAATCACTTCTGAAGGAAAGAATTGTCGTGTATGTAGAGGCCAGAGGGGCACAGAACCCAAGGCAGCAAGGATTCACAGCGGGAAGGTCATGCCAGACAAATCTGATAGATTTCTTTGACTGGGTGACCAAAGTAGTAGATCAGGAAGGGGCTGTGGACATGGCCTACCTAGACTTTAGCAAGGCATTTGACACAGTCCCACACAAAAGATTAATATGAAAGTTAGTGGATCCCAAGATGACAGCCTGGGTAAAGAATTGGCTGGAGAATAGGACACAGAGAGTCATAGTAAATGGAGTCCACTCTGAAGAAAGGGGGGTTACTAGTGGGGTACCGCAGGGTTCAGTATTAGGACCGGTCCTCTTCAATGTCTTTATAAGTGACATTCCAGAGGGACTGGAAGGAAAAGTATGTCTCTTTGCAGATGACACAAAGATCTGCAACAGAGTTGATGCACAAGGTGGGGTGGAAAGGATGAGAAGGGACTTGGCAAGGTTAGAGGAATGGTCAAATGTATGGCAGCTTAGATTCAATGCTAAGAAGTGCAAGGTAATCCACCTGGGAAACAAAAACCCAGGGGAAGAGTACACAATGGGGGGTGAGATACTAACAACAACAAAAATGGAAAGGGACCTGGGGGTAGTCATATCAGATGACCTAAAGGTGGGCAAGCAATGTGAGAGGGCAGCAAGGAGGGCTGGGGGGATACTGGGATGCATAGGGAGAGGCATCACCAATAGAAAACAGGAAGTTATTATCCCTCTGTACAGACAGCTGGTGAGACCCCATCTGAGTACTACATGCAGTTCTGGAGACCCAATCTCCATAAAGACATAGACAGGATTGAAGCTGTCCAGAGGAGGGCAACTAAAATTGTGCAGGGTCTGCACCAGAAGACATATGAAGAGAGACTTAAGGAGCTTAATATGTATAGCCTCGAGGAAAGGAGGAGGGAGACATGATAGAAACTTTCAAGTACCTCAAGGGAATCAACAAAGTCCAAGAGGGTAGCATCTTTCAAAAAGAGGTGTGCAAGAACAAGGGGCACAATTTGAAGATAGAGGTAAGGCGGCTCAGAGGTAATTTAAGGAGTATTTTTCACAGAGAGGTTGTGGATGCATGGAGCGGCCTTCGGAGGAGGTTGTGGAGTCAAAAACAGTGGTGGAATTCAAGCACGCATGGGACAGTCATAAGGCAATTCTAGGGGTTGGGGGTAGGAAGAAGTAGGCTGCTGGTTAACTAGGATCTGTAGCTTATCCATTAGGTAGGGAAATGGGCAGATTGGGTGGGCCAAGCGGTCCTTATCTGCCGTCAAATTCTATGTTTCTATGTAATTAAGTATGGGGCAGGCTAAAAATGTCCTAGGTTATTTCTGGGCACAGCAACAGCTTGCAGTAGTACTTTGTAAAGAGAAAGAATATCAGGAAATCCCTATGCATGAAGGGCAAGCTTCCAATGGGCCCTTGGACTAATGAGCTTGAATGTCATTTATGAAACCTATGAAAGCTATCCTTGTTAGCATCATACAGACGTGTTCAGTCCTGACCCCAGACATGAGCTTTATACCTTTACACACATATCTTTAACCCTGTAGTGCCTGGTCTGGTAGTCATGCAGAAGGCATCACAGCTATAGGGGCATTTCTCTTGGACTTCACTTGGACTTCAGTTCACTGGCAAGCATCAGGGGTTCCCTGATCCTGAGGGCAACTGCTTTGTACCAGGCCAGTCTCCCCACTGGAGCTCTGAGGCCACCCCTGTGCTGGCTATGACGTGGACAGCCAGTTCTGAGTGCTGTGTCATTATTTTTAATATAAAATGTATTACTGACGGTCTCTGCTGAAAATCTGATGCTCTAGGAGTGACCTCGCTCCCCCCCCAGGTTTCAGTTGAAAGATGAAAGCCATGAGAAAATGCTGAAAACAGCATGTGAAATCACACGCGCAGGTTTTAGATACCAGGTGTTACGTGGAAGGCCTGATGCTAATTACAGGGTGGAAGAAGCTTGAGTTGAGCATATCCATTTTTATGTCGTGTCCAGAGAAAGAAAAGCAGGTTGTGATGTATTAGTGTGAAATCATAAAGATGCTTTCATGTCCTGGAGGGGGGAAGCTTATTATGAGATCAAAGAACTGTCATTTGAAGGGCATGAGTCATGCTGAGGATTCTAAAATGTAATACTTTGAAAAGACATCCTGTTTTTATATAAGATATATATATATTTTTATATATATATTCTGACAGAGGAGGAGCTAGGTGACCTCACACAAAAAGGGGTTGGCCAATACAGAATGCTTAAGGAATATTCTGTTTTACTACACAGAGTCACTTTTTATCTATAATCTGACAATGAAACATCTTGAGCACTTGTAAACAGGTATTTGGAAAGAGAGTCAAATCTAAGTACTGTAAGTAGGAGTTTGCACTGTTTAAACCTTGTTCTTTTAAAAGATTTGTATGTTTTGTGATATAAGAGTTCTGTATTTTGTGTTTTACGTATTTTTATCTACTTTAGTAAAATTCTTTTTAAAGGATACTTGGTCTGCCTTTGAATTTCTTTTATTTGTAAGAAAAGTATATATGGTTATAGAAGACATAAGGCATACCCTTGAATGGCGGTACCAAACTGGAAAGAGAAGCGTTTTAAATCTGAGGTCTTTATTTAAGTTTTTAAGGGTTCATCTCTGTATACCTGGTTAGGTGCCCGTAGGCAAAGATATCTGGCCCCCCCAAAGACAGAAAATATCTGAGCCTGTGCATTGGGTACGTTAGCAAGAGGTTCACAATTTGAGTCCCTCCAAGACTTGAGACCAAAGGTTGTTCTGAACTCACAAAACAGACAAGAGGGTTACCTTGTTCTGTTAAACTGTTCACAAGACTGTGCTCAGAGGTTGGCACTTTGGGAGTAGAGGCCTGACCTGCTGAGTGGATTTATGACAGACTGGTTGGCAGCGGTGGCATAATTTTGGTATCTCAAGCTTTTACTGTTCTGTCAGCTTGAGACCATAAGCTCTCTTGCAAAGAAAGAAAAAAGACAGAGTTTTATTTTAAAACAAGGAAACAGAACTATATAACACTTGGCGTACAGTCAAGTTCCTACCTGTTTTATTTTTTTTTCCTAAAGTGCCAGTCAGAGTAGCCGTAGTTAGGGAAGAAGATGGCTCCTGACTACAGCAGGCACACTGTAGATTACTTGAAGCAGTTGTGCAGGGACAAAGGAGTCCCATTCGAGGTGACAGCAAAAAAGCAGAACCTCATAGAGGCCCTGATGATAGCAGATACCCAGAGCAGCAAGTCACAGACCATGACTGAAAGGGACCAGACCTCGAGTGTGGCAGGACTAGTGGCCAGTGCTATGTCTAGATCTGGTGAGGATGACAGCAGGGCCACTGTCAGTGAAAGGCCACAGCAGCAGGAGAAGGTCACCAGTATCCTGAATCCAGAGGTACTCAGGCTGCAAATTGAGTTGCACAGGATGGAGCTGGAGTTCCAGGAGAAGAGAGAGCGAGAACGGAGAGATGCAGACCGTAAGGAGTGTGAGCACCAGCGAGCTGCTGAGGAGAAGACAGAATGAGAATGCTGAGATGCAGACCATGAGGAGCGTGAACGCCAGTGAGCTGCAGAGGAGAAGAGAGAGGCGCACCAGAGGCAACATGAACTGGAGAAGCTACGACTCCAACCAGCAGCACCAGAGCAGGTAAGTGGCTTGGGTTTAACTGGGACTGCAGGACTGGGTTACAAATTGAACTCCAAATTAATAGCTGAGTTGAAAGAGGGGGAGGACATAGATGCCTTTTTAAATTCTTTTGAAAAAGTTTGTATTCAGGCTAAAATTCCTAGAGAGTCCGGGAGCTTCCAGCTATCCCTGCTACTTACCAGGAAAGCTCGGGATGCATTAGGTCAAATGGACAATGAGGACAGCAATGATTACAGTAAGCTAAAAGTTGCACTGTTAAAAAAGTTTGAATTAACTGCTGAATCATACAGAGCTAAATTCCATAAGCTCAGGAGAAGCCCTGATATGAGCTACGAAGAGCTAGCCATGAAACAATGTCAGTTTTTAAAACGTTGGTGGGAAGAAATTGAGGCAAACTCTGTTGATAAAATTCAAAATGTGATTTTATTAGAACAGTTTTATTGGGCATGCCCAGCAGAGCTAAAAACCTGGCTAGAGGACCAAGATCCCAAAACAGTGCAAGATGCTGCTGAACTCTCGGACCACTATGCCAAGAGCAGACCTGCTCTGAGAGCGAATGGGGCAGGCGTGGCAGTGCAGAAAGGGAAAAGTGCACCTTTAGGGCAGCTAAAACCCTCACTGCCTCCACCGAAACCAGTTAGCCCCAGGTCTTAGAGAAAATATTTCTCTGAGAGAAGAACTGAATGTTGGTTGTGTAAGGAAACTGGGCATATTGCCAGACAGTGTCCCAAAAAGGCAAGCCATAACACACAGCCGGGTGCTAGAACAGAAGTGGATTGTTTGTATGTCCCTGGAAGCATGCCAGTGAACATGAGGGAACACATGCACCCAGTCATGGTGAATGGTGCGCAGACGCAAGGGTTAAGGGACACAGGGGCATCCCTGACGTTGGTAAAGGGGGATCTGTTACAGCCTGGTCAGCTAATACCCAATAAATACGTCACTGTACAAGGGTTTACTGGTGAAGAGAAAACCGTGACACTGGCTGGTGTTCTCCTAGACTGGGGTGAAACAGGGGGTACTGTGGAACAGGTGGCTGTAGCCAAAACATTAGCAGTGGATGTGATCCTGAGTAACAATCTGCAACAGGGGATGGTATGTGCAGTTACCCATAGCCATGCAGCAAGGGAAAATTGTAGTTCCCTGAACCCCACAGAAGCCATTGTGGAAACCACTGAGAGGCTGGTTCCCCAGCCTGTGTCTCCTGATATGGAGATTAATGAAGAGGTGGTAGAAATTTTCCCAGTAGCAAGTGACCACACAGCTACGTAAGGTTACTCCAAAGAGGGAACATTGTCAGAGGGTTGGGATTGACAGTGATCCTGAGTGCCCTGATGCTAGTGCTAGGAACCCTAGTTTAGCGACTGAAGGGGACCTGTCCCATGCCTTGGGAATGTGTGAAGGGTTTGCAACTGCTCAGAGGAGTGACCCTAGTTTAGAGAAGCTGAGGGCTTGGGCAGACTCTGACGGAGCACAGGGTGGTGACGGCCGACATAAGGTTTATTGGGAAAATGGACTTATGTATACCCAGACAGTGCAGACAGAGGGAGGGATGCTAGGCAGGCAGCTTGTCATACCCCAGGGGTATCGTGAGCAGTTGCTCAAAATTGCACATGATATTCCCTTGTCTGGTCATCTGGGAATCACGCGCACTACGCAGCGGTTAGCCCAGAATTTCTACTGGCCTAACTTCACCCAGCAGGTGAAGGAGTATTGCAGGTCTTGTCACCAGTGCCAAGAAATAGGGAGGCCGGGAAGAAAACCCAAGCCACCCTGATTCCATTGTCCATAGTGGAGGAACCATTCCAGAGGGTGGGAATGGATATTGTGGGGCCTTTAAATACCCCCAGCTCCTCAGGGAAGAGATTCATCCTGACTGTGGTGGATTATGCCACCTGGTACCCAGAGGCCATCACCCTATCCTCACTGAGGACAGACAAAGTAGCAGATGCCTTACTTGGGATTTTATTCCGTGATAGGTTTCCACGGGAGGTAATCACCGATCGAGGGGGTTCCTTCATGTTGGACCTGATGAAATGTTTATGGGAGAAGTGTGGGGTGGTGCAGAGATGCAAGACACCATATCACCCACAAGCCAGTGGACTTGTGGAATGATTCAATGGTACCCTAAAGTCAATGCTCCGGGCATTTGCTGAACAGCATGGGATGGACTGGGAGAAATACCTTCCCCACCTGTTTGCATACAGGGAGGTGCCCCAAGATTCGAGAGGATTTTCCCCTTTCGAACTCTTATATGGACGCCAGGTACGTGGGCCCCTAGACTTGATCCAGGAGGACTAGGAAGGCAAGCACGCCACCAAGGGAACTCCCACTGTGGATTATGTCCTTAGGTTTAGGGAAAGACTGAAGGAGCTTATGGGGACAGCCCAGAGCAACCTAGCAGCTACCCAACAGAAACAAAAAGTGTGGTATGACTGCTGAGCCAGAGCTTGCTCGTACATGGTGGGTCAGGAAGTCATGGTCCTTATTCTGGTCTGGAAAGACAAGCTGCAAGCTGAGAGGACAGGACCGTACAAAGTAGTTAGGAAGGTAAATGACATGAACTACATTGTGGAGTTACCTGACAGAAGACAGACAGAAAGGATGTACTATGTCAACATGATGAAGCCATATGTAAATAGGGCTGACATGGTGTTTGCAGTGTGTAGTCATGGGAAGGGGATGGAAGAAGGAGATCCCTTCTGGATTTGCTGGAAGAGAGTAAGCGGGAGTCCTCTGTGGAGGCAGTAAAATTGTCTCCCCAGCTGGCCCTGGACCAGATCCAGAAAGTAGGGGAGGTTTTAGCAGACTTTGCCCCCTTGTTTAGCGCCAAGCCTGGACTAACCCCTTAATGACACATGATGTAGAGACAGGGACACAGACATAGATACATAGATACATAGATACATAGACAGTGTCGGCAGATAAGGGCCTATGGCCCACCCAGTCTGCCCATTTGAGCTTGTAAGTTCAGTTTGTTTTCCTAGAAGTCTGTTGCCCCTTACCCCTGACCTCTAGAATTCCTTTATGTCTATCCCATGCATTCTTAAATCCCGTGATTGTTTCAGCCCCCACCACTTCCTCTGGCAGGGTGTTCCACTTGTCCACCACCCATTCTGTGAAGAAATTCTTTCTCATGTTTCCTCTGAATCGTCCTCCTCCAACTTCATCCCATGCCCTCTAGTCCTGGAACATCTTTTTCGCTTAAAAATAGTGTTTTCCTGCACCCTGTTCCTCCCTGTAAGATACTTGTATGTCTCTATCATATCCCCTCTCTCCCTCCTCTCCTCCAGGGAGTACATGTTCAGTTCCTTCAACCTGTCTTCATAGGACTTGTGATGCAATCCATGCACCATCTTTGTTGCCCTCCTCTGAACCTTCTCTACCCTGTCTATGTCCTTACGTAGGTATGGTCTCCAGAACTGTACACTGTACTCCAGGTGGGGCCTCACTAGTGTCTTGTATAGCAGAATTATGACCTCCTTTTCCTGCTGGTGATGCCCTGCCTATACATCCCAGCATCCTATTTGCTTTACCTGCTGCCTTGTCACACTGTTTCCCTACCTTGAGGTCATCAGAGATGACAACCCCAAGATCCCTTTCTGCTTGGTGCATGCTATATCCTCACCCCCAACTGATATATTGTGCCAGGGTTTTGTGCCCCATATGCATTATCTGCACTTCTTTGCATTGAATTTCAACTGCCAAACCCTTGACCATTCTTCAAGTTTCTGCAGGTCGCTTCTCATTCTGTCTACACCCTCTGGTGTGTCTACTCTGTTACAGAGCTTTGTGTCATCAGCGAACAGTGAAATTCTGCCTTCTAGATCCTGCACTAATGTCACTGATGAAAATGTTGAATAGGACCGGTCCAGCACTGATCCCTGTGGTACCCACTGGTCACTCTTCCTTCTGTGGAGTGACAGCCATTTACCACCACCCTCTGTGTCCTGCCACCCAGCCAGTTACCTACCCACCACACTACTGTCCTGCCCACACCCATATTCCCCAGTTTGTGTAATAGTCTTCTATGTGGCACAGTGTCAAAGGCCTTGCTGAAGTCCAGATAGGCCATGTCCACTGCCTCCTGATCCACCTCCTAGTCACCCAGTCAAAAATTCAACAAGGTTGGTCTGACATGACCTCCCTTGGTGAAACCATGCTGCCTTGGGTCCTGTAGTCCATTGACAACCAGATGTTCCACCAATCTCTCCTTCAGTAGTGCTTCCATGATCTTCCCCACTACCGAGGTGAGGCTGACTGGTCTGTAGTTCCCTGCTTCCTCTTTGTTCCCACTTTTGTATAAGGGGCTACATCTGCTGTCCTCCAGTCTTTGGGTACCTCCCCTGTTTCCAGTGATCGGCTAAACAGGATAGCCAGAGGTTCAGCCACCACCTCTCTTAGTTCTTTAAGGACCCTGGGGTGCACCCCATCTGGCCCCATTGCTTTATCAGCTCTTATTACTTCCAGTTCCTTCAGGACCCTTTCTCGTAAAAGGGACTTGTGTCCATTTCTGCACCATTCTCACCCTTGTACTCCTTCAGACCCATTACCTCCTCTTCCTCAGTAAAGACTGAGCAGAAATACCTGTTCAATATGTCAGCTTTACTGTTGTCATCCTCCACGCTCCCATCCTCCCCTTCAGTCTCACTATCCCTCCTTTGTCTTTCTTTTTTTCACTATGTACCTGTAAAGGTTTTGTCCCTCTACCCACTGATTTTGCAATGTGTTCTTCTGTCTGAGCTTTGGCTTCCCTTACTGACCTCCCTGCCTCCCTTTGCTTCTCCTGGTACTTCTCCTATCCCTTCTGCCTGTGTCTTTTGTATTGCCTGAATGCAATCGTTTTGGCTTTCACTTTCTTTGCTACCTCTTTGGAAAACCATAATGGTCTCCTCTTCCTTTTCCTCTTGCTAACCTGCTTAATGCATAATTCTGTTGTTCTTGTAATCCCCATTTTAAATACTGCCCACTGTTCCTCAACCCCTAATTCCTGTCCCATTCCCCTTAATGCCTCTTTCAAGTATCTCCCCATTTTCCCAAAGTCTGCCCCCCTAAAATCCAGGATACGTGTTTTTGTGTGGTTTGGTTCTGCTCTTTCTGTGATTTCAAACCACAATGACTGGTGGTCACTGTTCCCCAGGTGCTCCCCCACTGTTACCCCCATCACACTGTCCCTGTTTGTGAGCACAAGGTCCAGTATTGCCTTCTGCCGAGTTGGTTCCATGACCAGTTGCTTGAGGAAGCACCTGAAGGGAGTCCAGGATAAATCTGCTCCTAGTTGATGCTGCTGCTGGGATGCTCCAGTCCACGTCTGGAATATTGAAGTCTCCAACCAGTACCTCACCTTTGTCTGCCATCCTTTGGATGGCTAGCATCAACTCCTATCTGTTTCTTCCTCGGGGCTGGTGGTCTATAGACTACACCTGTGCGGATGGCTTCCCATTTTCCTTTCCAGCTTAACCCACAGTATCTCTCCCCATTTTGTTCCTCCTGGATCTCTGTGGCCCTTATGTCATTTTTCACATACAGTGCCACTCCTCCTCCTTCCTGCCTGCTCTGTCTCTTCTGAATATGTTGTAGCCAGGTATGGCCATCTCCCAGTCATGGTTATCATTACACCAGGTTTCAGTGATGGCCACAATGTCCAGGTCTGACTGTACCATGACAGCCTCCAGATCTTCCATCTTCTTGCTAAGGCTCCTGACATTTGCACACATGGCTTTCCATGATTTGACCTCCCTAGACTACTTCACTGTTCTACTCCAGCCCCTTCCTTGGTCATCCATACGGCGGACAGCATATTGGGTGTCAGAGGCTGCACAAAAGGACATTAGGAGGGAAGTGGAGGAGATGCTGGATATAGGGGTAATCCAGAGATCCCACAGCCCCTGGGCCTCACCCGTAGTCCTTGTGCTTAAGCCAGATGGCTCTACTCATTTCTGCGTGGATTATCATGGGCTGAATGCAGTCATGAAGTCAGACGCCCACCCGATGCCCCAGATGGATGACCTTCTGGACAAGTTGAGGGGGTGACCTACCTTATGACTATTGACCTGACAAAGGGGTATTGGTAGGTAGAATTGACAGACAGAGCTAGGGAGATGTTAGCCTTCATCACTCCGATAGGCTTATTTGAGTTTAAAGTAATGCCTTTCGGAATGAAGAATGCTCCGGCCACTTTCCAAAGGTTGGTGAACCAGGTGTTAAATGGTGCTGAGGAGTACGCCGTGGCATACCTGTATGACATTGCCATCTTCAGTACCAGCTGGGAAGAATACCTATCCCACCTTAGGGAAGTGCTCTCCCGTCCTAACCAAATAAAGATAGAGGTGATCCAGACGTGGCCCAGACCAGAAACTCAGAAGCAGGTCAGGAGCTTTCTAGGGACAGCAGGGTACTACAGGAAATTTGTACCCAATTACAGTGCCCTGGCTGCTCCCCTATGTGACCTGACAAAGAAAAGAATGCCAAAGAAAATTACCTGGGGCCCAGCCTGTGGGGAAGCTTCTACCAGATTATAGGAGGCACTGTGCAGTGCTCCTGTTTTGACAAGTCCTGACTACAGCAAAACCTTTATAGTTCAGATGGACACCTCAGATGTGGGTATTGGAGCAGTACTGAATCAGACATCTAGCCAAGGGACAGATCACCCAGTAGTGTACCTGAGTAGGAAGTTGCTTCCCAGGGAGCAAGTGTACTCCATGTTGGAAAAGGAGTGTCTTGCCATAGTGTGGGCCCTAAAGAAATTAGAGCCAAACTTGTATGGGCAGCATTTTGTGGTGCAGACTGACCACAACCCCCTGATTTGGCTGACACAGATGGGGAAAAACAATGGCAGACTGCTAAGATGGAGTCTTGCTTTACAAGGGTATGATCTAAAAATCGTACATAGGGCTGGAGCGAATAACCAGAACTCAGATGGGCTGTCTAGAGTCTATGAGGAGTGAACTGATTTGGGAAGCTCATCCCATATAGGGGATAGAGCTCCCAAATTCAGTCTAGGTGGGGATGAATTGTGATGTGGACAGCCAGTTCTGAGTGCTGAATCATTGTTTTTTTAATATAAAATGTATTACTGACTGTCTCTGCTAAAAATCAAATGCTCTAGGAGTGACCTCGCCCCCCCCCCAGGTTTCAGCTGAAAGATGAAAGCCATGAGAAAATGCTGAAAACAGCATGTGAAATCACACACGCAGGTTTTAGATACCAGGTGTTATGTGGAAGGCCTGAAGCTAATTACAGGGTGGAAGAAGCTTGAGTTGAGCATATCCATTTTTATGACGTGTTCAGAGGAAGAAAAGCAGGTTGTGATGTATTAGTGTGAAATCATAAAGATGCTTTCATGTCCTGGAAGGGAGAAGCTTACTATGAGATCAAAGAAGTGTCATTTGAAGGACATGAGTCATGTTGAGGATTGCAAAATGTAATACTTTGAAAAGACATCCTGTTTTTGTATAAGATATATATATATATATATATTTTATATATATTTTGACAGAGGAGGAGCTAGGTGATCTTACACAAAAAGGGGTTGGCCAATACAGTATGCTTAAGGAATATTCTGTTTTACTACACAGAGTCACTTTTTATCTAGACTCTGACAACCAAACATTTTGAGCATTTGTAAACAGGTGTAACCCCCCTGCAAATGGGGGTTCCCAAAAGACTTCCAGGAGCTTGCTTGAATGCTCCAAGCCTGAATGGTGTTTGGCATTTAAGCCATTTATCAGTGAGTGTTTTTAGAGCCTCTGGTACTGTCTCTTTAAGAGCTGTCTGCTTGCAGACATAATTAGTTTGTATGGGGGGACTGTGTGCTTCTCTGAGTACCACTCGAGCTGCTGCCAATTCACTTCATTTTGCAGTCACTAGGAGTGCAAAGGAACCTATCTGAAAGATGTAACTGTTTGCCAGAAATTATTTAGAGTAATAATGAAATTACAGTTTGTCTAACCTGCTTTCTTTGCAGTCAGAACTGTGTCTGCTAGTTCCCCATTCTAGTTTTGAACTGCTGAACTGGACCAATCAGTGTGGGGTAAGCTAGCTCTAAAATGGTGCCTTGGACGAATCAGAACTTGACTCATAATCTGAGCCAGCCACAAGAGGATTGTATGGGCAGTGACTCTGGGAGATGTAGTTTAGACTTCAGTGCCTTTTTGGACCAACAGCAGCAGTCTATTGTGAGTGACAGCCAATCCAGTCAAGAACTGGGAGGAACTCAAAGGAAGTGCCCGGTTTTGTCGGGTTGGAGTTTCAGTTGAGCTTTGGCAGTGAAGAAGGAAGGAGCCCTGTGCTTTTTCAGTGTGCAGTTTTAGTCAAAAAACGTGTGTAAGGCCCAGAGTTCCGGTCTGCAGCTTGTTAGGACTGAATCCGTCCTGTGAAAAGAATCAAAGGATCTCTGAAGAGTAGAAACCAGGCTCACCCTGTAGAAGACTGGAGGAATTGCTGAAAATTGCACTCGGTCTGTCAGGAACTGAATCTGCTGTGTGTTCTCCCGGGTATTGTGCAGTAATTGCGATCGGGATACAGATGCAGCCTGCCTGGTATAGTGCTTTCTTTTATATGGATGTGTGAAGAGGTTTGTGTACCTCAAGTGAGCCCTGCTGACATTGAAGGACCCTATCTTATTTGGAGGTCGTGAGTACTAATTCAGGGTCGCTCCTGTTGAATTGCCACATTAAATCCAAATGGAATTACTGTACTGCTGACTGTTTAATTCTCCTTTCTCTGTGTGAAAGGGCCCCTACCAGCTGCCACGGTTTGGACTAGCCACTAGGGCTTGGGTACCCAGGGACAGTAACTGATGGGATAGGCCTGTGCACAGAGCCAGGTAGATTATTAGAGTGATAAGCTAATTAACCTGATTTCCCCTGTCCTTGTTATATCCCCTAAATAAATCAGAGCTGCTTGTTTCAGCAAAGTTATACTGCCTGAGGTATTTGTCTATGTTAAAGTAGTGTACTGTGATTGTTGCACTGTATCTCATTTCACAGGAGGTCCCAGTGCGGAACCAGACCTGGGGTAAGTGTATACTGTGAAGGTAATTCTGATATATTGTGGGCCACTAGTGGGAAGAAAGGGGGTTGCAGTGTCCCAGAGGGCTGTGACCAAGTTAGTTTAACTATTGCAAACCCTGACCTCTGGGTGGAGGCACCCTATTGGATCCAGGCCCTCAACCTGTTAGTGGCAAATCAGGCAGGGGTAGTAGCCCCTGGGATAGCGCCATCTAGGGTTACATCTTGAGGCTCACCGCTGGGATTGTGTGTCCTCTAGTGGCCATATTTACGAACCACTGTTAAGAAAAAAATGGGTACCCGACAGAATTGGCTGTGCACGGCTGGTGGAGTGGTGTACTGGGAGAGATTGACCCCAAAATGCTATGCTTATCCTGGACATCCCCTGGGTATCAATACGGACACTGTGCAGGAGTACTTTCCAAGGTGGAAGGTTTACAAAACCCTGTGGTGGTGGGTCGGCATGCTAATCTGCTCACCCACACTTTCCTGGCCCTAGTAGAGTTTAAGGATCCCATAGATAGCTCCAAAGTGCCACAGACCATTACTCCCAGAGGGAGCCCTCACTGCTTGGAGAGTGATAACTAAGGACAGTAAAGACCCGGGGGAATCAGCCCCACCACTATCTGAAACTTTTGAGGAGAATTTGCTGAATGGTTGCTGGGAGAGGGAAAACTGTGGAGGACTTGAAGAAACTATTCTTGCCACCTGGGGTGTTCCTCCCAACACCCTCTCCTGCTCCAGTGCCCGTAATGGTGGCTGAACCAATGCAGACTCCTATTTCTGCACCTGCCATTAGTCACGACTCCACAAGGTTGAGGATCTTCTCTGGCACCCTCCCACCCCCCAAGGGAGGATGACTGGGAGACCTGGATAGACTATGTTGCCCCCCAAGTGCTAGAATGGCAATGCTCGGAAGGCGAAAAGCGAAAGAGGGTTAGTGAGAGCCTCCGAGGTCCTGCCCTGGCTACCATCCGTGCTAAACGGGCCAGTAACCCTGAAGCGACTGCACAGGCCTATCTTGAGGCCTTGGAGAATGTGTATGGGAGCCCAGATTCTGATGAGGACCTATGGTGGAGAGTAAGAAATGCACAACAGTACCAAGGGGTTGTTGTCTGTGTATGTCTCTCGGCTGGAAAAATTGTTGCAAGAATGCCTCAGAAAGGGTAGTTTGCCAGCGATTGAACTGGACGAACCAGACTGGACAGAATCCTGAGTCTGCCCTTCTCAGAACTGCTGTTGCTCAGTTACTTGGCAAATCGACTGGAATCCCCACCCTCCTATGATGAGTTAATGAGAGAAATTGAGGAGTTGAGAAAAGGCGACCGGAGGTACCTGCACCAACAGCTGTGGCTACAACCAGTGACTGAGGGTGACCCATCAAGTGAAGTTCAGGGCAGAGGTTGACAGTCAATGAGTGCTCTGACAAGGAAAAGATATGCCACAATGGGGCTGAACTGTTGAGAGAGATCCGGAATCAAAACAGTCCTTTATGAAGGCCACGCCTGCAAGTATGGGCCCTGACCTATATCCGACTGCATCTGCTATGGGGTGGGGTACCACCCATGTATCTCCTGCTGATAACAGCTCCAAACTCAATTCCTTGACCATGGAAGTGGAGAAACTGACGAGATGTCTCCAAATGCTTATCACGCCACAGACAGAGATGGCACCCAGGTTTCCAGTTAGTAATACCCCCGCCCTGGCTCCCAGTGTGGCGCCTCGGCCAGCTCAAACTCCAGAAAGTATGTTTTGCTATAATTGTGGGAAAGATGGGCACATGAAAAGGGAATGCCAGTCCCCAAAAGACACTGACAAAGTTGCATATAGGCTACAAGGAGAGCTTCGGAGAAGAAATCAGTGGTTAAGAGGTGCACGACATGATCCCAGTGAGGGCACCAAAAATGCTAATTCACGTCCTTTTGTGGCAAGGTCAGTTGCCCAGGCCCCCACTACCGCCTCTCCAGACTGGTCCAGAATAGTGGGTCCCTCCATGGAGACCACTGTAAAGGTGAATGGAGTGTCTACAAGAGCTGTATTAGACAGTGGCTCCAGTGACAATTATGTTCCAGGATTGGTATCAGAAGCATTTGTCAGACGTACCCTTACAACCATTAGAAGGACTGCATGTATGGGGTTAAGTGAGAGAGCCTACCCCTATTCGGGTATATCCGAATTTGGCTGTCTTTCCCCACCTCCGTGGCTGAGTGGCCGAACAAGTAGAGACCCTAGCCTTAGTGTGTCCCCCACTGGACTGTATGATGGTGTCCTTTGTTGACTGGAACAAATGCTCATATGTTCGGAAGGCTGGCACAGTTGTGTTATGAAAACAGGGTCAAAGACTAGTAGAGCTTTAAGAGTTCGGCTTTAATTAAGAAGGCCTATGAGGCACAGAGAGATGCTGAAAAAACAGAACCAGAGGAACGGTCGGAATTGTATGGAAGAAGGATCCTGAGTCTCTGATCCTGGCACCAAATGCCCAGTGTACCTTACAGGAGAGGTCCGTATCAGAAAGGATGTTAAGAATAAAATATTAATGTTGGATGCACCAGGCGATGGAAAATTGCCAGAGGGACTGCTGGTCAAGCCTAGTATTTTGCCCGCTAGAGCCCATGCTTATGCCAGAAGGGTAATGGTCCAAGTTCATAATGTGTCTGAAAGAGACATTCGAGTAAACAGAGGTTGCATCCTGGCTAATGTGCATTGTGCAGACACTGCAGTGCTACCCAGCAGCAAGAGTTCAAGGAAGAATGACAGAGTAACACCTGACTTGTTTGATTTGGCGACTCCCGCTGCCAGCTGAATGGAAAGTGAGGATCAGTGAGAAGCTTGCCCAGAGAGACCAGGTGTTTTCTTTAAAGGAATGGGATGTAGGATGCGTGCAAGGAGCTGAGCACAATATCCGGCTGCATGACGAAAGACCATTTCGTGAGAGGTCTCGACGCCTGGCACCTGCTGACATAGATGATGTGAGACGGCATCTGCAAGAGATGTTAGCTGCTGTGTAATACAAGAATCCAGAAGCCCTTATGCTTCCCCATTGTGGTAGTGAGGAAAAAGAATGGAACAGTAAGGATGTGTGTGGATTATGCACTTTAAACCGGCGGACTGTCCTGATCAGTACACAATGCCCCGCATTCAGGATGCTTTGGACTGCCTAAACGGGAGCAAGTGGTTCTCTGTGCTGGATCTCCGCAGTGGGTACTACTAGATCCCGATGGCCCCAGAGGACCATGAGAAGACGGCCTTTATCTGTCCGCTGGCTTCTATGAATTCATGAGGATGCCTCAAGGGATTTCAGGTGCCCAGCCACTTTTCAACGATTGATGGAGCGTGCAGTGGGGACATGAACTACTAGAGTGCCTGGTATACCTAGATGATGTTATTGTGTTTGGCAGCTCACTGGAGGAACATGAGAGCAGATTATTTAAGGTATTGGACCGACTGGAGGACTTTGGCCTTAAACTGTCCATTGATAAGTGTCAATTCTTTCAAACATCAGTAAAGTATGTGGGACACATAGTATCCACCGAGGGAATAGAGACCGACCCAAGTAAAGTTGAGGCCTTGACCACCTGGCCACAGCCCAAAAATCTAAAAGAACTGCAAAGATTCCTGGGATTCTGTGGTTATTATCGGCGCTTCATCAAGGACTATTCAAGAGTGATCCGCCCTTTACTTAACCTTACTCAAGGGTATCCCCCAACCCACAAAAAATACCAAAAGTCAGCGTCCCTCAAGACTGAAAGAGTATATTTTCATCCGAGTGAAGTATTTGGGGCCCGCTGGACTCCTGATTGTGAGACTGCTTTTCATGAGATCATATATCAACTTACCCATGCTCCAGTGCTGGCCTATGCCGATCCAAGAAAACCTTATGTCCTGCACACTGATGCTAGCTTGCAAGGGTTGGGGGCTGTGTTGTACCAAGAGCACGAGAATGCCTGAGACCAGTGGCCTTTGCCAGTAGAAGCCTGACCCCATCCGAAAAGAACTATCCTGTACATAAGTTAGAGTTCTAGCTTTGAAGTGGGCTATTGTTGACCAATTCCATGAGTACTTGTATGGGGCTAAAATACTAGTAAAACTGACAATAATCCTTTGACCTATGTGCAGACCTCAGCTAAGTTGGATGCCACTGGCCACAGGTGGCCTTCTGCATTATCTACATATGACTATGCTCTCAATACCAAGCAGGTCTGAACCACATAGATGCTGATGCTCTCCCGGAGGCCTGTTCCCCAGAATGATTGGGTCCGATTGGCAGAACCTGACATTCGGCACTCTGCCGGAAGTTTGACAGGGAGGAACAATGTCCACGGATGCAGTGGACTGCATGTGGATTGCTTGGGAGCTCTGAGAATTGCATACCTGCTGCTTATTGCCACTTTTCTGCAATAGACATTGGTGCACTGCCTCAGCTGGACAATGACAGTATTCGCGGGCTCAATCTCGCGATCCCATGATCAAAGCAGCTTTAGAAGCCCTCTATGCAGGAAAAGATGTGTCCAAATTACGCCCACTGATTTGAGAACTGCACTGTTATACAAAGAAGGTCCTAAGTTGAAACTGATCAATAAACTGTTATACAGAGAAACAGTAGACAGAGGGGACAAGTAGACAAACAACAACTAGTGCTGCCTGCCTTCGAGACTCAGTACTGAGGTCCTTGCACAACCACATGGGGCACCTTGGTATAGACAGAACACTTGACTTGGTGAGATCCAGATTCTATTGGCCTAAGATGGGGGCTGATGTGGAGCAACACATTCGAACTTGTAGTCGCTGCTTACAGAGGAAAGCTTTGCCCAGAGGGCTGCCCCTTGTTAACATCACCACCAGTGCACCCATGGAGCTGGTCTGTATTGATTTTCTGAGTTTGGAGTCAGATCAAAGAAATATCAGTAATGTGCTGGTGGTCACTGACCATTTCACGAGATATGCCCAAGCTTTCCCCACCAAAGACCAGAAAGCATCCACTGTGGCCAAAGTACTTGTAGAAAACTTTTTGTTCACTATGGGGCTCCACAAAGAATCCATTCTGATCAAGGGAGACTTTGAGAGTCGTCTGATCAAAGAGATGCTTTCTCTGTGGGAGTGCAAAGTCCAGAACCACTCCTTACCACCCCAGGGGACCCACAGCCTGAACGTTTCAACCGTGACTTTGCTAGATATGCTAGGCACCCTGCACCCAAAGGACAAGCCTAGATGGAGCCAACAAATTAGCTCCCTGGTACATGCTTATAACTGCACCAAAAGTGATGCCACTGGATTCTCCCCTACGCCTGATGTTTGGAAGAGAAGCTCGACTACCAGTAGATGTGTGTTTGGGGTCTCTCCTGATGGGGTTCAAGCTGACAACTATTTACAGTATGTGCAAAAGTTAAAGGCCCAGCTAACTCATGCGTACCAACTGGCTCAAACCATGGCTGCCAAAAGAAATCTGGCCAACAAAGAAAGGTATGATAAAAGGTGAAACACAGGAACCCAGGAGGGAGATCGGTATTGCTAAGAAATCTGGGACTGCATGGCAAGCACAAGATTGCTGACAGATGGCACCATCTCCCTCACATTGTAGTGGGCAAACTAGATGATCTGCCAGTGTACAAAGTAAGGCCTGAGAATAATTCAAAGATGTAAAAACAATGCATAGAAATCATTTACTGCCCATTGGACAAATCTTAATTGAGTCTGAGCCCTAGAAGATGCCCCTCTGGACCAGTGACTAGAGCTGCTGCTAAGAAAAGATCAAGAAAGTCTGCACCTACAGAAGCAAAGTTAAAGTGTTCCCTCCACAAGTCCCAGTTGAGCATGACTGTCAGTCCATATCGGAAGAAAGTGAGAGTGACTTTGAATACTATCCTTCTACTGAACTGAGTCAATTGTTTGGGCAATCCCTAGTCAATACTGGAGATGAAGCTGGGCCTTCTGGACTGTCTAAGCCCCCAGCTTCATCCCTGGAGCCAATGCTCCCAGAAAGTGAAGTGCAAAGCACCAGATCAGATGAAATGGAATCATTGTGCATGGTTGAACTGTTTGAGCTTTCAGGGGAGAAAATGATGGATTAGGTCAGACTGGTGATACACCAGAACAAGAAGAGTATTTTGAGTGCCCTGACAGTCCACTGCCAGTGTCCGAAAGCTCTCCTGCAGCCAAATGTTGTGGACTCAGAAACTGTAACTCCTGGAGCTGAAAGTGCCCCAAGTTCTAGCCTCTCTACCCCCATGGAGACTCCCTGACAAGTGAGGACAATGCTGAAAATGAGGCTCAGAGTGCAGAGACTATAACAGTTCCCCTAGAAAGACTGGTCGAGCTGTAAAGCCTGTGGTGCACCTCAGTTATGATTCACTTGGGAGGCCTGTGGACTTGCCTCTCAATGTTGTCCATAAAGGAGTATGTGTGTCCCCGAGCTCATTGCCCAAACTGAGCATCAGTGCTAACTCCAAGTTACTTGTGTTGCCCTCTAAGTATGGTGCCCTTGCCCCATCCAGCCCCAAGGTAACTGATAGGGAAGGGCCCCCTCTCTTCAGGTTTCATGTACAAGAGGTAATAACTTGAGTTATGGTACAATGTGTATGTAATACTGTGTAAGAGTGACGTACTGCAATGTTTCAGAAATGTGTTCTTGGTAAAATGATATATTGACTGATGATTACATGTGCGAGCCTAATGCAAATGTATATGGTTGCAGTTGAAACTTATGAGTACTTGCTTGACGCGGACGCCAAGCTTTCCAGGCTAGGAAGGGTGTAACCCCTGCAAATGGGGGTTCCCAAAAGACTTCCAGAGCTTGCTTGAATGCTCCAAGCCTGAATGGTGTTTGGCATTTAAGCCATTTATCAGTGAGTGTTTTAGAGCCTCTGGTACTGTCTCTTTAAGAGCTGTCTGCTTGCAGACATAATTAGTTTGTATGGGGACTGTGTGCTTCTCTGAGTACCACTCGAGCTGCTGCCAATTCACTTCATTTTGCAGTCACTAGGAGTGCAAAGGGAACCTATCTGAAAGATGTAACTGTTTGCCAGAAATTATTTAGAGTAATAATGAAATTACAGTTTGTCTAACCTGCTTTCTTTGCAGTCAGAACTGTGTCTGCTAGTTCTACATTCTAGTTTTGAACTGCTGAACTGGACCAATCAGTGTGGGGTAAGCTAGCTCTAAAATGGTGCCTTGGACGAATCAGAACTTGGACTCATAATCTGAGCCAGCCACAAGAGGATTGTATGGGCAGTGACTCTGGGAGATGTAGTTTAGACTTCAGTGCCTTTTTGGACCAACAGCAGCAGTCTATTGTGAGTGACAGCCAATCCAGTCAAGAACTGGGAGGAGCTCAGGAAGTGCCGGTTTTGTCGGGTTGGAGTTTCAGTTGAGCTTTGGCAGTGAAGAAGGAATGAGCCCTGTGCTTTTTCAGTGTGCAGTTTTAGTCAAAAAACGTGTGTAAGGCCCAGAGTTCCGGTCTGCAGCTTGTTAGGACTGAATCCGTCCTGTGAAAAGAATCAAAGGATCTCTGAAGAGTAGAAACCAGGCTCACCCTGTAGAAGACTGGAGGAATTGCTGAAAATTGCACTCGGTCTGTCAGGAACTGAATCTGCTGTGTGTTCTCCCGGGTATTGTGCAGTAATTGCGATCGGGATACAGATGCAGCCTGCCTGGTATAGTGCTTTCTTTTATGGGATGTGTGAAGAGGTTTGTGTACCTCAAGTGAGCCCTGCTGACATTGAAGGACCCTATCTTATTTGGAGGTCGTGAGTACTAATTCAGGGTCGCTCCTGTTGAATTGCCACATTAAATCCAAATGGAATTACTGTACTGCTGACTGTTTAATTCTCCTTTTCTCTCTGTGAAAGGCCCTACCAGCTGCCACGGTTTGGACTAGCCACTAGGGCTTGGGTACCCAAGGGACAGTAACTGATAGGGATAGGCCTGTGCACAGAGCCATAGATGAATTATTAGAGTGATAAGCTAATTAACCTGATTTCCCCTGTCCTTGTTATATCCCCTAAATAAATCAGAGCTGCTTGTTTCAGCAAGTTATACTGCCTGAGTGTTTTGTCTATGTTAAAGTAGTGTACTGTGATTGTTGCACTGTATCTCATTTCACAGGAGGTCCCAGTGCCGGAACCAGACCTGGGGGTAAGTGTATACTGTGAAGGTAATTCTGATATATTGTGTGGGCCACTAGTGGGAAGAAAGGGGTTGCAGTGTCCCAGAGGGCTGTGACCAAGTTAGTTTAACTATTGCAAACCCTGACCTCTGGGTGGAGGCACCCGCCATTGGATCCAGGCCCCTCAACCTGTTAGTGGCAAATCAGGCAGGGGTAGTAGCCCCTGGGATAGCGCCATCTAGGGGTTACACAGGTATTTAGAAAGAGAGTCAAATCTAAGTACTGTAAGTAGGAATTTGCACTGTTTAAACCTTGTTCTTTTAAAAGATGTGTATGTCTTGTGATATAAGAGTTCTGTATTTTGTGTTTTACATATTTTTATCTACTTTAGTAAAATTCTTTTTAGAGCATACTTGGTCTGCCTTTGAATTTCTTTTATTTGTAAGAAAAGTATATATGGTTATAGCAGACATACGGCATAAGCTTGAATGGTGGTACCAAACTGGAAAGAGAAGCGTTTTAAATCTGAGGTCTTTATTAAAGTTTCTAAGGGTTCATCTCTGTATACAGTACCTGGTTAGGTGCTAGTAGGCAAAGATATCTGGCCCCCCGAAGACAGAAATATTTGAGCCTGTGCATTGGGTACGCTAGCAAGAGGTTCACAGTTTGAGTCCCTCCAAGACTTGAGACCAAAGGTTGTTCCAAACTCACAAAACAGACAAGAGGATTACCTTGCTCTTTTAAACTGTTCACAAGACTGCGCTCGCAGGTTGGCACTTTGGGAGTAGAGGGCTTGACCTGCTGAGTGGGTTTGTGACACTGGCCACCTCACTTCAGCATCTTCTCACTTACTGGTTGGTGTTCTGGGCACAGCAGCCCATACTCCATCCTGCCCACTGGCAGTGGCTGGTACTTGCTGCAACACCTCTACCAGAAGCAATAATTCATGTACCCCTCCCAACTTCTATTATTTTATTTAGCTTTTGTTGACTGGGTAAGTGCACTAGACAAATTCTGCCTATTTTCAGGCATGACCTGGGGAAGGGGGATACAGATGAATGCCAACTGACCTTGAACCAGATTAAGCTGTTGGTGGTATTTTTTAGTGAATGGGGGAAAATTTGGCAAGGGCACCAGGAAAATTCCCCTACTGTCCTGTAGGGGAACCTTTGTCATCCTGGTTCCTGACCAAGATGGTGACCACAGAGGTGGTGGAGGAGATGATGGATGCCACTGAAGCAGGAGAAAAGGTCTCTTCCCCTGCTTCTTCTCGATTGGAGACCGTGTTACCTGCTGTTATTTCTACAGATCCAGTTAGTGCTTCTCTACTGGCTCCAGACCCTTTAAATATGGATGTTTCATTTGATTCCAGTAAGCAACAACCAGACCTAGAGAGTGAGTGACTTTTTGCCTGTTCCTGAGGATAGTGCTGGAACCCCTGAGATTCGATCACTAGTGCTGCAGTTACAGGCAGAAGACGAGCATTATGCGCTCCACCATCAAAAACTGCAAAATGCTTTGAAGTTGGCTCAGTTGCAAGCCTCTGACTGTCGGGAACCTTTTCATTTACTTGGTATAAAGGCCACTCCAGTTTTGCAGCCCCTTGCTGTGGTTGAGAACCCTGATTATGCTGAAGTGGGTTCTACTCAGTCTGGAACATCAGCCGCACCTGAACTTATTGATTGTCAGCCTGTTAGTACTGTGTCTGCTGCAGAGCGAGCGTCGGGAATGGCATTGACAGATGGTGTATCTGGCCTAAGATGCTCCCCCACCGAACCACTCACTCAAACAGCTGAGTAGATTTCTGCTGCCCTTCTTGACTCAGGATGGGTGCAGTTTGCAACGGGTCAATGGGTGTCCAGTTCTACTCAGCTTGTTACTTCCCCAGTGTCTTCTCAGATCTCTGATTTCCCTGTGGCTTCCCCCTCTAATCTGCCACAACCAGATCAAAATTTCTTAGGAACTCCTTCCCCATTACATCTGTCCTCAGAGTTATTGCTTACTGGTAACCCAGTTCTTGCTCTGGACACTAACAAACATCCAAAGCCTGCTTTGCCTGCACTTCCCACATCAGCTTCACCTGAGGGGCCCCCTGAAGCACCGCTGAACCACATTAGAAAAACTGCTCAGAGACCTTATGCTTCTCTTTTTCATCAACCTATATATCCTGCTAAGTGTCATAATGCTGTTCGTCTTTTGTATGGGGTTGGGGGGTATGTCGGACTTTCCAGATAGGGGTTTTGTGGCTAAATCTTTATTGATGGGTTCAATGAAATTCTTTGCTAATGAAATTTACGCCCTTATACATGTGTCTGGGGAGTCCACTTTTGATATTAGCTTCAAGCTGAATGCTGGGTTACAGAGGTTTTGGGCACAGTTTAACACTTTGAAAAATACTCCTTTATGGGCCTCCTTTGAAGCCATCCCTCTTACTAAGCCTGCATATAAAAATATTACGGTTCTCTTTAGAAATGAGGGGGTAAATGTGACTGATTTGATTTATTGGTTGAAAGGTTGTTCGGTTCTGGTTTCCCCTGAGGCAATCTTTGACGCTGAACATATCTGGACTGGGGGGTGGAAGGTGAAGGCTATGCTTCATGTTACAGACACTGGCTAGAGTCACCTTCCTAATTGTATTTTTTTTAGGATGGGATAGGGGTGTGCTATTCTATGTGGGTCAGCCAAAGGCGTGTTATAAATGTGGCTCCTGTACTTACTTAAGTAGCCTTTGTGACCAAGTGAAATGCAACCTCTGTCAGGAACTGGGTCACACTAGTGGGAATTGTCTTAATGAGCTGAAGTGTAACCTGTGTGACTCTGTGGGACATACATATCAGAGTTGTACCTGGGCAGCTCATAACCAATCTGACTCCTCTGATGATGATGAACAGCAGCTGATGATAGCTATAGCTCAAAGGGATTCTTTTCCCACCTCCCCAGGATGGCCTGATGTTCGTGTTGTGCCCCTTCCCCCTGCTGCAGTTCCCAGTTCACCTGCTTTACAGAAGGCAGGGGAGCCTTCTCCCCCTCCCCCACCTCCCCTAGATGGTATTGATACTTCCCCTTCTGAGGAGATGGTACTGTGACTGACTTCTTCTATGGTCATGCCCCCCCAAGTTAGTAAGAGATCCTCCAGAAGGTCTCAGGTAGCTGAACAACCAGACCCCAAAATGTCTAAGACTTCGGATTTACCTTTAAGTAATAGGTACGGGGCCTTTCAGTTCTCTGAACTTTCAAATGGTGATTCAGAGAGTTCTTCCCTGTGGTCTTCGCAGGTTGACCCCCCCCTGAATCTGAAGTTCATCATCCGCCTCCTGTAGTCCAGCAACTTAGATCCCGAAGGACAAGGAAAAGCCCCCGACTGTTTTTTTGATTTTTAGACTTCACTCTCTTCTGCCAATATGTTCCGCCTGACATTGGGAAGGTTGACTGTGAATAGTATTAAGAGTCACAGAAAAAAGCTTTTGGCTCTGTCTTATTTCCTAACCAGTTCTCTGCAAGTTATTTTCTTACAGGATATCAGATTGCACACTATTTCAGAATTGGGACTTGCTACTAAACTTTGGCATGTTGGTCCCTCATATTGGTCCATTGGTTCAGATGTCTGTTCAGGGGTGGGGATTTTATTTCGCTCTGACTTGAATGTGCATTTACTTAAGTTAATTGATTTAATACCTAGGCGTGTTCTGATTGATATTAGATACTAAAATTAATAACCTTTATTTTAGGTTTGTTACTGTTTATGCACCCCAAATTAAGCTGATAGAGTCTCCTTATTTAAGGATATTCAGTCTTATTTACTATCTTCTCAGGCTGTGATTCTGGGAGGGGATTTCAATTGTGGACTTGATGAACCAGATAGGGGTGTGAGGTCTGCCACTACTAAGGTTTTTTTGTGATATGTCTACTTTGAGATCTGTTATTTCAACATCTAATTTAAAAGATGCTTATCTGTCTACTCATTGGACAGTATATCCAACCTTTCAAAAAGGTCACTTGGCCACTAGGATTGATTTTTTTCTTTATTACTGCATCTTTACATGTTTCCTCAATACAGGTTATAGAGATAGAATTTTCTGACCATAAATTATTGCACTTAAGTTTGGGGTCCGAAGTGGCATTGCTCAGGGTCTGGGTCTGGGTTATTGGGGATTTAATTCTTCTCTTTTGTCCCAGGTTTCTTTAGTGTAGAATTTCTAGTACTTTGTGGCATATAAACGCTCAGTTTTTGAAATGTTTAACTCTCCTGCCCTCTGGTGGGAAGATGTCAAATTGGATTAGAGACGAATGTTGCAATCTGAAAGTAAAAGGCCTCATAATGCTGCCTATTTCCAGTACCTTACTCAACGAAGGCACCTACAAAAACTGCAGTCCCTAGCTAGAGCTACCTCTCATGATTTCAGGGCTCAAATTCAAATGTTGCAACAAGATATGCAGGCTTTTCATTCGAGACAGTCTGACTGTTTAAAGAAACATCAAAACTTTGGCATTCAGGGGAAAGTGGAGGTGATCTGTCCTTATTTACATTGTCAAAAGAATGTTAAACATAAAGTGATGGACCGTCTCACGAATTTAGACTGGTGTGAATATACTGATAAACAGAACATCTTCAGGATTGTATCCCAGCATACAACTTCTCTTTTCTCACAATATACACTCACATGCTACTACTGATTCATTGTTGTCTGCTTCCCATATTCCTGTTTGCCCTCCATATTTGGTGACTGAACTCACTAATGACATTTCTGCTTTTGAAGTTGAGCATGCTATAAAATCCTTACACAACAATAAAGTTCTGGGATTAGATGTGTTTACTCCTGAATTATATAAACTGCTTGGACCTCTGATTTCTAAAGAATTGGCGGTGGTGTTCACCTTGTTAGTGAATATTGCTTTTGTTCCTTTGGAAATGTCATGAGGCTTACTGTTTTTTTTTTTGTTTTTTTTTTACAAAAAGGGAGATAAAACTGATCCTGCCAACTGGAGACCCATTAGTCTTCTCAATACTGATTTCAAAATTATTGCAAACATTTTACACACCAGGTTGTTGTAAGAGGCCATACATTTTATATCCCCTACTCAAACCTGTTCGATCCCTGGGAGAAGTATGAGTGACCATCTTATTCTCTTACGTGAACTCATTGAAAGACACAATGCTGGGGGTTTATCTGGGTTTCTTCTGTCTTTGTATCAGAAGCAAGCCTTCGACACTGTAGAAATTAGCTATTTCTGGGATGTGCTTGCTCGGTACAGTATACCGGAATCTTTTCTGCTTACGATCCATATATGCTGTGGCTACAGTGTCCCCTCTTATTAATGGATAGGTGGGGCCCATAATTCTGATAAAATGAGGGGTTAGACAAGGTTGCCCTCTCCTCTATGTTTTTAGTATATATTTGCTTTTTCGGGCTCTGAATTCTACGCCATCGCTGACACATATCCATGTGGATACTTATGATGTTCCTTATATAACTTTAACCTATGCAGATGACCTTACTGTACTGATTGGTGACACAGCATCTGCAACATGAGTGATGGATATCTATCGATCTCTTGGTTCCTTATCTGGGACTTCTCTCAACATGTCAAAGTGTGTGGGGAGACAATTTGGTCAGCCGCAGCTTCCCCTGGATTCAGTTGTCGGGGTTGCATTGTCCAGGACTCCTATTACTATTTTGGGTATTATATTTGGTTACCAGGACCTGGACATTTTAAATTGGAGTCCTAAACTTTCCCAGGCCCTAAGGATGGTTAAGGCATGGAACATGTGGCATATGGGAAAATTGAAAAGGGTCCATCTTGTCAAAAAATTTCTTTTGCCTCTTTTTACACATATTTGTTGGTTATTTCCTCCCCCTCAAACATTAGAAGCTTCCTTATTTAATTTTTTTTTCAGGCTGTATGGGGCAGCTGTATGGGGCAGCAGGATGAATCTTCTGAAGAGGAATATTTTGTATTTGCCTAAAACTCAGGGTGGTCTGAGAATGGTAAATCCATTTTTTTTTTAATGTGTTATATATTATTGTTAACCTAAGACCGGTATTGCCCCATGTACAGAGGTCTTGGATCCCTTTATATGTCATTACCTGTAATCCTTGGTTCCCTCAATGGGAAGCTGCCTCACTTAGAGTGCTCAGGTATTCAAATTACTGTCCTCCATACATAAGAGACGTGTTAGTCAAGCTTAAGAGATGGCAATTAACTGTTGCTATGGTAAGAGGTCAACCTAGAAAGCTTTTATATAAACAAATCATTTTCATTAAGTTTAGGGAGCTGAATTCTTTCCCCAGTTGTCCTACTAATTTGACACAGGTTATGCTGGACTTTTTAAATCACCCTAGGATCCCTGAGAAAATGTGGGACATTCATTGGCTCTGTTGTCATAATCAATTAAATGTTAAGGAACATCAGAAACACAAACAGCTTTTAGAACAACTTTGTTCTAGGCCATTTTGTGCTCAGCAACTAGAAACACCATGTCTTATTTTTTTCATGTCCCTATATATCAAGTTTTTGGTCCATTCTGGCTACTCTGTGGAATATGCCTTCTTTTCGAACTATGTCCCTGGATATTTTATTGTATGGTTTCTTTGATTCTTCTTGGCAGACATGGGCTACATCCACATTGCAGGTCATTCTAACAGTACTGAAATGGTTTATCTGGAATTCTCGCTGTTGGTTTACCCTGTAACAGAAATCAGTATCTCTTTCTGACCTTGTGGAAAAGATAACTTAAGCTCATTTATAGGAAGGAAGTGAATGATTGTACAGCTAACTGGGTTTTCCACTCCTGGAGGAATCTTCCCTGGGTCACTGACTCTGATGTACCTGTTACATGAACTCTCTGATGTATTTCACAGTTGTTTTACTTTTGGTTCCGAGTCTTCTTGCTTACCCATTTGTAATCATTGCACAAGTTGTGTTTATTATTATTCTTTTTGCTTGCCTGTTCTTTTTTTCATTCATTTTTTTTTATTGTCCTACATTCTATTTTTCTGTACTGTATTATCTTGTGTGATTTTCAATAAACATTAAATTCCCCTACTCTTTTCGAGAAGTGCCAAGGGATCTTTAACATCCACCTGAACAGGCAGATGGGACCTCGGTTTAATGTCTCATCCGAAAGACGGCACCTCAGGAGCGCAGCACCCCCCCCTCCTGCTGCATTACAGTGTCAGTAATCGGATTTAACCCAAGTGCCTGGTGTGGGGATAGAACCCATAGCCTTCTGATCTCCCGGCCCCAGAGGCGAGTGTGCTACCTGCTGAGCCACTGACACTGCCTGGTACCACTTGTACTCAGTGCAGGCATATCTCGTACCTTAGTCAGTGACTTTGTCTCTCACAAAGTCTCTTTCCAACAGTAGTTCATCTGGGAGCATCTCTTGGACACAGAACCACAAACAGACACTAAAAGTGACAACCCCTTTTCAGTGGGCCCCTAGCTGTACCACTAGTCTGCCTGGGACTCTCTTTGAGGAGAAGCCTCTCAGGGTTCCCACACTCTCTCAATTTGTCCCATATATATTACCAGGATCATAATTGATCTACATTAAATGGCCCCACATCCCTTCCCTGGGATCTGAACTGCTTTCTGGGCCTGTCCCTGGCTGCTACGAGGTGACTGGGTATCAGGATGAATTGGTCTTAGGAACTGCATCCATCAACAGCTGCAAGGTGGGAGGTCCTTGCCACCTCAGGGCAGTGCTGGCAAGAAATGATTACAAGGGTACACTGACACCCATCTCACTGTCCTGTGCCCTGCCCACTGGACTCATTTAAGTCAGTCACAACCAATGATAAGGCTTTTGGTCTGGCATTCTAGTAACCAACCCCCACCTCTCTATTGGTGGGAGGGTGTTGTTACATAGGTAGCAACCCCTTCCCAAGCAGATGCAATAATTTGGTAAAAGGGTTGGGGGCCACCATGCAAATTGATAGCAGTGAAATACACAACAGTATGGCTGCAATTTCTGGCAACTCTCCAAGGTTACTGTCATTTAAACCAGGTCAGTTGGTAATTACTTTGTATTTGCAATTGACTTAGTATTAAAAGTACTGACAGTATTAAAATATTCTAACACTGCCTTGGCAAGAGTCAACTGTTATAAATATCGGGGTATTTATCTAGACTCTTCCCTAACTTTTCAGCAACATATTTCTGCTCTTGCTTCTAATCTGAAACAGAAAGTATGTTTCTTTGTAGAAACAAAGCCCCTTTTGCTTTATATGAGTTTTTAAGTATAAAAAAATTGTTTCCTGCATTTTTTCGTTCACACTTATTACAGTGTTGTATAGCATAATTTTTCTTATTTTCTTGTTTCTTTATTAGACCCACTGTTCCATAGTATAAAGCCCATGTAGAGGTAGCATGCTCCCCAGTTGGTTCCAGGAGCAAGATGCCATTACCTATGGGTCAAAACTCATTTTTGTATACTGCTCCAAAGAGGTAGAATCTTCTATCCTTATCTATATGAATGGCCCAGACTGTAGCCTGTTTAAAAGGTGCACTGATGGTGTATCTACAGGCTTCCTGCAAATACACGTTAATACTTGACTGATTGATACCTTATTGATTGACCACAGCTGATTTTAAATTGACAATGTACAGTAGTAGCCACAGACATTGCCAGCTATTTCCAGATATTTCGCAACATTTCTAAAGAGTTTCTCTCTGCTGCCCCTGCTGTAGAAATGGAGAAAGCATTAGATATATCTGGAAATATCACATACTTTTGGGGAAATAGCTGGCAGTGTCTGTGGCTGCTACTGTACTATTATTGGACTATATTTATTCCAATGTATTTTTGTATTTTGTATTGTACTTTGTTTGTGCTATACACGTGGGTTGTCCCTGAAAATTGGTACATGTATCCAGTAGACATACTGTAAACAAACAAACAAACCTTACATCTCCATCAGCCTGCAGTAGATGTTATTGTGGCTCTTGGTTTATTGTCACACTCAAGCAGTGAGGGGGGATTGTAGCCAAGAGAAAGGAAATCCACTGTGCTTCTACCCAGAGAACGATTTAAGTGGGCCTGGTGATGTGACAGTATAACCCCTGGGATGCTGTACCAGCCCACATACCCACTGGGGTCACACATTCCAGTGACCCCAAACAATGGCAACAGTTGACCCCTGTTAGGATGCACAGTGGTAAGGCAATCAATGATGAGAGCAGGTTTACACAACAAAAACACAGTTTTATTTAACACAACAGGCCCTGCAAAGAAAAAATATTGCAGGCACCAAGAGAATGTGGCCCCTTTAGGTGCTCTTCTAGGTGGGGACAGAGCTACCTCACCGGTCCCACCTTAGTCAGGCATAAGTAGTCAAACCATACAAGGTGCAGCTAACCCAGTTCACCCTCACATCACAAGACAGAATAAGCAGCCCTCTGGTCCTTCTATACTGGAGGTTGCTATACTCTCCCTCCTGGTGCCAGGTCTTAAGATATTACTGTAAATGCACTGGAAGCTCCCCTCACACAGTCCCCCAGTATTTCAGAAGTTGTAACAGTGCAGGCCTAGCAGTGTTGCCATGGGTTGGCTGGCTTTGGTGCACTTTAACGAAGGAGCTATGTGCTGAAATAAATAACCCCCCACAGGCAAAGCATATGATGCTTAAATGGCTCAAAGCAAATTCCAAACATCGGGTATTTGGAAATCCAGCCCAATGGTTAACTTGCAACAACCCCCAAACAACAAAAAAGGGTGTTTCTCCATAAAAATGTTGCCCTGCAACATATTCATGGTTTCCCTGACCAACTGGCTCCTCTTGGATCTGCAGGTCTGTAGATCGCAACTGTTTCAGGGGGTCTTCATCTTGCTGGGTTCCCTCTTCAGACCTTTCTTTCTAGTGGGTGTGCTGGCTCTCAGCTTTCTCCCAGAGGTTTGGCTGACTCTTACTCTCTGCCCCCCAATTTGCTGAGGCCCCATACCAACCCATATGCTTTGGCTTCCAGACCACCAGGGTGGCAGCAGCCTGACACCTGGCTGAAGTGCTGCTATCAGACCTGGACCAGCAGCTCTGGACATCCACTTTGTGCTCCACACTATCTCACCATCATCTCATGCTGACTAGCAGGCAATCACATGTCTTTCTCCTCAAGAGGATCTTCTGCATCTGCATGCAGCTCATCTCGCAGATGCTCAGTCTAAGAAATGGCACAGCTCAAACTCTCCCTGGGAAACAGGTACAGCTCAAACTGTGATCTCAGGCAGATCTGCCAACTTCCAACACAGTCCTTCTCTTACAGCACCAATTTTTGGCAGCTCCCATTCATCCAACTTGCTGGCACTCTGGAAATTTGACAGCCCATAGGTCCAGAAAAGGGTGCCAGAATCCCTTGTCAGTCATCACCCACAGGCCTATAGGGCTTGCTTCAGGTTTCCAGCTGCCTGACAGACAGTGCTGTGAGTTCATGCTGCACCAAAATGTGGTGGCCATGGAGTCTTGGGGCACAGGCTACAATGTTGAAACTTTCTAGTGCCCCTGCCCTTGTTTTCAGCTCCCACGCCTCTGGTTCAGGTGGCAGAGGTGGGGAATGGTGTTCCATTATATCAGGGTGGCAATCCATGCAGTCCTCTGTTTGAGGCAGCAAAAGTGCAGTTTCCACATGGCATAGGAGGAGGAGGAGGTGCCGAACAACTATGGCTCCTGCTGCTTCCTGCAAGTTCCTGCTGGTCCCCATCCAGTAAGTTCGGGTCCCGGGGGTTGGAGAAGGTGAAATGAAGTGACATCAGACTGGGTTCAGGATTGGGGCCACTCCAGGTAAGCCCCACACTACACTAGTGCACTCCATTTCATAACAAACTAAGTATATAATACTCACCATTGCATGTGATATGATTTGGATGGTTTAATGTCTTCACACAACAGAATGCTGGAACACCGGTCTACTTATGTTTATAGAGCTATCCTGAACAAAAGTACCTCCCTGTCTCTACTGAATTATCTTTTGTTAAAAATACTTAAAACTTATGCTCAACTTATTATGTATAATTCAGTTAAAAATGCCTTGTGTATTCATCCAAGACTGGTCATTTAACTTTTGAATTTTCTGTTGGTAATACCTGGAACAGTTGGTAAAAGACACTGAAATGTAATTTATAGGTGTCCTTAACTAAATTCAATTCTCTAATACATCTGCTAATTTACAGATTTTGTAAGTGCTTCAGGACAGTGACATTTTAATAACACTTGGCTACACGTGCAACAGATACGTCATTATAAATTGTATTGTATATTTTTTATGCAGTCATTTTGTTGTGTAACCCTGAACGTGAAGTAACTTTGTATATGTGTAATCTTGCACTGATTTTATGTTAAGGATGCAACTGTGAAAGAGCCTTGGCTTGATTTATTTTTCTAATAAACTGAAATTGAAATGGGGGGGTTATGAAGGCACAAAATCATGACCAAGTGCTGCAGCTCACCACATGAAGGTTCCAGAATGGAGACAGACAGTAGAGCCACAGTGAAACTAGGGAGAGGAGTGTCACTAGACATTAGGGACTTACTTTTTCCTGGGAAGCATGTTGGCGGTCCACTGGGCTACCAGAAAGTCTTGTCATTGGGCCATGAAGAAGTTGGAATTACTGACTGACCCACTAAGTCTTGATCTGCGGTGGTGGCGGTGGTGGTGGTGGGAGGGGGGGGTGCAGAGAGGGTGACACTTCTGGGTAGAATGTCTGTTTACAAACCAGAGTGACCAGTTAGCAGCACGTTATTGTATCATGCACCTGGCACAATGCCATGCTGCAGTCTGGTCACAACTGCAATCTAACCTGTTCTAACTGCTGGATTTGTAATTTGTGTTGCAAATTCATCCTGCAACATGTGTCAAGCTTTTTGTTTCTTTCTGATGGATGGTGCAGGTTTTATGGACTTTGAATGGGTCCTGGGTTTAAATCCCACATAATGCACTGTTTTGCACAGTTTACTTTGAAAACCAGTGATTTATGGTGCTGCAAGCAAGCATAGGGCTATAGCTCCTTCTAGTGGCCAAATTATTATTTTTTTAGATGCAGCTTACTGTACTACCATGTTAAAAGTATATTTAAAGTTAGAAAGGTGGTGGAAAATGATGTTAAAGTGCAATTCAATGCCTGACTCTATTCCAGGAACAAGTGGAGGTGGACTGCTACTGTTTGATGTGGACCCCCAAAATTCGCATACACCACATAAAGTGCAAATATGCAGCAATTTAATGGAAACATGCCCCTGTAGCACTCACAGAAGTTTTCTATCCTTTATCAAAGGGAATTAGTCCACAAGTAATGCTGTATTTTGGAATTACCTGCAGTAAGTTAGTTCAATGTGAATCACAGTTTAATGCTACAATCACTCATCAAAATGACCTTTCAGCATACAGTCTACTGTAAAATAAATATGAAACATGGACAAAAATATATCTATGCATGATTTAGTAGCACTGGGGCCTATGCTTGAAGGAGTAGAGCACCTCTGCACCACGTATGTGAGGCACAGAGACACTCCGTATCCATTGCACCCCCCCCACATGGGATGCACTAAGGGGGGTGCACAGCCCTCACGCACCCGATCCCCCACCCACGTGGACCGCAATGCACAGGGGGCAGGCAGGGGGGGCATGCCAGCACTACGTAGCATGCATAAAGCCATATAGAGCTGCACACTGGGGTGTGTAGGTGGGCAGCTGGTACACCGGGGAGAACCCTGCCATAAGCCCACTACACGCCCCACGCCTCTATCCCTCAACAACAGGACCCCACCAGTGAATGAGTGCCAGGCTGCCCAGGGCCACCTACCCCTGCTACTAGCCATGCCCCCAGTCCCTGTGCATGCCACCCCACCACACACATTGGAGCACCGGCCCCTGGACTGTAAGCTCCCCCATGAGACTCCTCCAGCCCACCCACATGTCCCCTTGCTGGTGTGGTGGGCAGTGTGAAGCTCCCTAAAACACACTCCCACATGACACTGACCCCAGACCTCCCCATCTGTTCAGGGGCATGGCATGGTCAGCAGCACAACCCACTTCTCACCTCCCTGGCCATCGACCATGTGGACATCCGTGGGGAGCACAGCCAGAGTGCCCCACATTGCATAAAGGATCCACTGAGGGATCCGGGACAGGCATCCCATTGGATACCCGCCCAGGTGCACGGCTCTGCCCACTGCTGCCCCACGCGATTATGCATGTACCTGCGTGTCGGGGGGGCGGGCTCACGGACAGGTGGCTGGCGGTCGTACATGCCGCTGGTGCGCACCTGTCAACAGGTGCAGAGCTCTGTGGGCGGGATACATGCCTTGGGCGTGTAATTTCTGCCTGATGGAGCATAGGCCCCATTGTTATTAAGCATTTTTGTAATATAGAAACATAAAGCACATTTGTTGTTGAGGGAGTTCAGCACCTGCTGTGCAATTATATCATTGATTGCAAAACAAAATCACATGCAGACACCAGTTACAGTTGCAGGATAAAAGCCACAAAAGTGGGAAAATGCAGCTTTAGGGTGAGAATTCCACTGAATGTTAGTGTTTGTGTGACGTGGTGTTCTTAGGATTTGAATGATTGCTCACAGCAGCATTGGTGTTATCGTAACTTTGGCAGCCTCTCTTTCAAGGCATGGAAATTTACTCACACACTAGCAAATCCTTTGTTATACTCGCAGAGAGGAACTCCTCCAGGGACTGTTGTCAGCTCAACTTCATGAGACAGTAATTTCTGATCATGCACCCGTGTCTATTACCCATACCCTTGGTCGGCCAGGGGATCGTGATATACTATGGAGGCTTAATACACAGCTATTACTTCACTCGGCTACTCTGGAAAAAATCAGAGCTGATATTAAGTTCTTTTTTCAACAGAATGAGGGGTCAGTAGCAGCGGTGAACACTTTATGGGGGGCAGTTAAATGCACCATACTGGGGGAACTGATTTGGTTGGCAATGATTAGAAAGGAAAAAATGTGCTCAGCACCTTAATCGTCTTCTGCATGATATTCAGGACTTGGAGAATACAGCATCAACTACCTCTTCTGTGGGGACTTGGGCCAAACTCAATGAGATATTTTGACTTGCTAGCCCATAAAGCAGAGTTAGCCTTACCTTGAATTTGGAAACCATACCGACAAACTATTGGCCCTTCGCCTGCGTTAATTTGATGCCTCCTGTGGTATTTATTTATTTGCTTTTGGTAACCGGGTGGGTGCACTAGGCATAGAGATGCCTATTTTCAGGTACGACCTGGGAGGATACAAGTGAAAAATACATGAGCAGCACAATGTGATGCAGCACAAGGAAAGGTAAACAATGGGATGGTCAGAAATAAAACAACTTGGCAACTGGATGATATACAGAGTTAGACAATATCAAAATTATAAACAGTACAGTTAGGAAAAAGTCAAAATATAAACAAGTGCCAAGAAGACAGAATAGGTACAAACAGGAAAGTAAAGAAATACAGTAAGTGCCATCACGAGGCTCAAACGTGGAAAAGCAAAAGGGAGGAGGAGGGGGTGGTAGGGAACAGGGAGAAAGGGGGTGAGAAGAATACGTGCAGATACGATGGGTGTGAGTGAGACTCACCCTAGAAAGATTGCGTCCATATTCCGTGACTATTATTCTGCTCTTTATTCGGATGAACTGTCGGTGATCTCCAATCCTGTGGATAATGAGGCCTACTTAGATTCTCTGCCTCTACCACTACTGAACCTAATCTTAGCAGACCTTCTAGCTGAACCCATATCACTTTAAGAAGTCCAAGCAGCTATTCAATGGCTCCCCTTGGACAAGGTCCTAGGACCTGATGGCTTTAACAATAATTTTTATGTAGTTTTTGTAACAGAATTAGCTCCTTTCTTAGTTAGACTCTATATCACTTGGTTTTGCTCTGGCATATCAAACCCTACATTCCTAGGAGCCTTGATTATGTTACTTAAAAAAAAACAGATAAGGATGAGCTGCTACTGAGCAGTTACTGTTCTAGTTCATTAATTAATTCAGATATGAAAATTCTATCTAAAGTTTTAGCTACCAGACTCATACAGGTCTTGAACTTGCTCATTGGCCCTATATAGGTTGGCTTTATGAGGAACAGACTGTCTAGTTACCACTTAAGAAAGTTCTATCACCTCATGGCTACATCCACCGAGAGCAGGGTCTCTACAGCCCAGGTCTCCCTAGATGCTGAAAAAGCCTTTGATCGGGTCTCTTGGCCTTTCCTCTTTGCAGCATTACAGAAAATGGGGATCCCTTCTGCATTTCTTAAATGGGTTAGGGTTTTGTACTCATAGAAACAAAGAAATATAGAATTTGACGGCAGATAAAGACTGCTTGGCCCACCTACTCTGCCCATTTCCCTACCTGATGGATAAGCTGCAGATTCTAGTTAACCAACAGCTTACTTGCTCCTACCCCCACTAGAATTGCTTTATGCCTGTCCCATGCATTCTTAAATTCTCCCACTGTTCTTGACTCCACAACCTCCTCAGGAAGGCTGTTCCATGCATCCACAACCCTCTCCATGAAAAAATAATTTATAACATTACCTCTGAGCTGTCCCCCCTCTATCTTCAAATTGTGTCCCCTTGTTCTTGCACATCTCTTTTTCTGAAAGATGCTACCCTCTTGGACTTTGTTAATTCCCTTGAGGTGCTTGAAAGTTTCTATCATGCTCCCCCCCCCCCGTTATCCTCGATGGTATACATATTAAGCTCCTTTAGTCTCTCTTCATATGTCTTCTGGTACAGACCCTGCACCATTTTGGTTGTTCTCCTCTGAACAGCCTCCACTCTGTCTATGTATTTGCAGAGATGGGTCTCCAGAACTGCATGCAGTACTCCAGATGGAGTTCCACCAACTGTCTGAACAGAGGGATAACAACTTCCTGTTTTCTACTGTTGTTGCCTCTCCCTATGCATCCCAGTATCCTCCCAGCCCTCCTTACTGCCTTCTCACATTGCTTGCCCACCTTAAGGTCGTCTGATATAAATACTTCCAGGTCCCTTTCAATTTTTGTTGTTGTTAGTATCTCACCCCCATTGTGTACTCTTCCCCTGGGTTTTTGTTTCCCTGGTGCATTACTTTGCACGTCTTTGCATTGAATCTGAACTGCCATACATTTGGCCATTCCTCCAACCTTGCCAAGTACCTTTTCATCCTTTCCACCCCACCTTGTGAATCAACCCTGTTGCAGATCTTTGTGTCATCTGCAAAGAGACATACTTTTCCTTCCAGGTGCTCTCCAATGTCACTTATAAAGATATTAAAGAGGACCGGTCCTAGTACTGAACCCTGCGGTACCCCGCTAGTTACCCTCCTTTCTTCACTTCCACTCAAGTCCCTCAGCTAGGATTTGGTGCAATGGCATTATCTCTGACTCTTTTCCTCTTTGTCCTGGAACATGACAAGGCTGTCCACTCTCCCCTTTGCTTTTTAATCTGTATCTTGAGCCTCTACTGCGTAGTCTCCATTGTTTTCATGGTCACAGTGGCATTCAAGTGTGGGACAGAGATATTTGTTATCAGCCTATGCAGATGATTTTCTTCTGCATTTGGAGAATCGAGCTCGAGTTCTATCAAATATTTTGGCTACTATTAACCAATTCTCTAACTTCCCTGCTTATAAACTCAACGTCACTAAGATGAACATATTACCTTTAAATGGGCTTGTTCTTAAGAAAGATATCTTAGATCTTGGATTTTCTTGGGAGTCCAAGCTCTTACTGTATTTGGGTGTTTTTTTAACATGGTTGGTACCTTCTCTATTAAAGGAGAATCTTAGTTGTCTCTTGCACCGGATCAGGCTTGACTTGAATAGATGGGTCTCTCTTCCTCGTTCCCTGTGGGACAGAACAATTAAAATGAATATTTTACCTCACTTGCTGTACCCTCAAGGGATGTTGGGACTTTTTCTACCTAAGTCTTGGTTCTCTCACTTACAAACAATACTAAATACCTTTCTTTGGAAAGGTAAGCAGTGCAGCGTTCATATTTTAAATTGACAGCTCCTAAGATAAATGGTGGTTTATCCCTCCCTAATCTCTTCTTATATTACTGTGCCCTGCATGCACAAAAGTTTATTCAGTGGGGCTTGCCCTCTCTCCAGACTGAGATAACTAGTTACCGCCCCTTATGGCCAGAAATAGAGGCTTCACTTGTTAGTAAAAAATACGGCCTAGAGCTTTCCACTCTTTTGTATGCGAACTCTGTTCAACTCCCTGTCGATCTATGCTCTACCTCATTGGGGTGGTCTTTTAAAGTCAAAGTGCAGCTTGAATGCTATTTTAATTGGCAGTGGTCAAGGGCTTTATCATAACCAATACTAGGAAATCTGAATTTTAAAATTGTGGGGCATCCCATTCCATCCTCATTTTGTCTACAATTGAAAGGAGTCAGTTAATCCGGGTTACTAGAGGGAGACAACATTATACCATTATACCATCAAGCAGCTTTACTCTCTTTCTGACAGGCGCTGCCATGTAAATTGACCGTGCTGTTCTTGCCATGTTAGGTCCTAAACTTAGGATGTTGATGGACCACGCCACATTAGATAAGATTTCGTTGATAGTAACTCAACCCCACCAAGTTTCAGCTTTTTACAAATTCTTTCAATCTTCTGACACCAGTGCCCCTCTAGGAGTTTGCTATTTTTGGATGCAAGCACTCAAAATTTCTAATGCACCTCAGTTATGGCAAAAAATATGGAAGCACCTTTATAAATACGTAAAACAGGATAGACTTAGCTTAGTTCAGTTCCAAATTTTACATAACCTTTATTATACACCCGCTAGGTTGTTTAAAACGGGAACATCTAACTCCCCATTATGCTCTCAATATCGCCAGGAGGAGAGGCACCTGCGTCATATGTTGTGGGATTGTGCAAAAATATGGCCTATTTGGACAGCAATCAGAAACTCTTTGGATCCGTTATTAGGGCTAGAGAATCTGTTTCTTCCTGACACGTGTCTAGTAGGTTTTTTCCACAGGAACTAATTAGTATTAGGAAAGCTCACATGGCACTTATCTCCTTGATGGCAAAGCTAGTGATACTGCAACATTGGTTGGATGACTCAACCCTGTCCTTGCAAGAATGGCATAGGGAGACAATGTGTGTGTTGATGTTGGAGAAACATATTGCTAATTGTAGAAAGTGCTCTCACATATTCCATTCTAGATGGGAACTCCCTTTTTACCCTCTTATCAATAGGGTCAGAGAATTAGTTACTTCACCTGGCTTTTGACATCCCTTCCCTCTTGGGACTCAATCCAGTGTCCCTGTGGCTCCATGGATACTTTGTCTGTATTTTGGGGTGGTGGTTGCTGAGCTGTGAGGGTGGGTTGGATAGGTTGGGGGGGTCAACTTGCATTCATCTTTCACCTGTAACGGTACCAGGGGTTTATTTGTCTTAGAGTACTGATCTTTGCTATATTGATTCACTGTATTGTATTCTTGGTGTTTCCTGTTATGTCATATTTCTGTTGTATTTATCTGTTAAAAATGTATTATTAAATAAGAAAAAAATAGCTGCACTCACCAATCACACTGGAATCTTAAATAAGAAAGGAGTTGAAGCGCCTTCAGTAACCAATCTTTTTTATTCACTGCCGTCCTCTTTCTGTTGGTTCCATACTTGGAAAGGTATAAAAAAGACTGGTTACTGAAGTTGCTTCAACTCCTTTCTTATCTAAGATTCCAGTGTGACTGAACAGTGCAGCTGCCTCTCCTTTGAGCATTTGACTTTCAACAGCAGCACCACCACTCCTGTGCCTTACCCCACTTGTGTTCTAAGAAAATAAAATACTTGCAGAGACGGTGCTAAAGGTAGTGTAATGTGTATGTTGTTTTCAATCAATCATTCTAACCATAGGAGCACCACAGCACACAATTATAATGAACCAGGGGAATTTTTACACTAATGTATTTTTTTTTATTTTACTTTCACGGCTTTGTGCTGCAACCTTAACTGAGTTTCTTGCTATTAATACAAAAGCACAGTAATTTGTATTGACATCATCTATATGTTTTGTGCCTAGCAGCCCCAGGTATACAGTGGCATGCCCACTCTCTCCCCATCCCATGTCAAGCAGTCCCAGTGATCAATGGAGCCCCTTCACACTGATCTGTCCAGAGGCAATCATCTCCCTCACTCTGCCCCAAGCAGTCCCTAGTACAGTAGATTGTATAGTCACATGTCCTCCCAGTGAATCCAAACTTTAATCCCCTTCTTCTCCCCATGACAGTGATTGGCTCCCCCATCACCAGTTACCGCTTTCGATGACTAGTGTCTACATGTTATCATCCCAAACTATGATATAATGAAATGAAGGCTATTTCATTACATTACAGTTTAATATAATGTAGCTCAGGTGGCAGCTGGCTGAAGATTTAAGTGCTGGGGATGTGCTAGTCGCTGGTGGGGCTGTTCTGGTCACTGACACACAATCTGGTAGGGATGGGGTTCAATGGGATCTTTGGTGGCTCTGGGGATGGATCCCTGGTGCTGCAGTCAATGACTTGTGGGCTACTGGTCTTTGGTAGCACTTGAGATGGACACCTGATGCCGCAATTAGTGGTAGGGGTTGGGTGTCTTCAGTGACACCTGGTGTGGTTTCCCAATGTCACAAAGGACAGACTGGGGGGCTTTAGTAACATTGGAATGGGCTCCTGGTGTTGCATCATGTCATCAGGGGGTTTGGGCAATCAGCACTGGTACTCTGATCACCTGTACTGGGTACACCTTCCTGCCAACACCCCTTATCTTAATCTCCGGTGCCACATGGAGCCCACATGGTGACTGGCACAACCTTCTTCTCACCACCTTGGCTGCTCACTGTATGCAATGACAGAAAACGCACATCTTGCATACTATAAAGGGAGTGTGTGTACCATCTACAGTAGACAGTATGTGTGCTCCCTTTACAGTACACAGGACATGTACATCCTGTCACTTCATATGGTGGCTGGCCGAGGTGGTGAGAGGAGGCTGTGCCAGTCGCCATATGGACTTCCCATGGTGCTGAAGACTATGGTAAAGGGGGATTAGCAGAGTGCTGTACCCAGCGTGGGTGGTGTGAGGGGCCACTAGATGCCAGGGACATACTGTAGGCAACTGCAGCAAGTGATCGGGGGGGAGGGTGCACTGGACAACAAGGAACGTTTTCATTCTACCAGGGCTGGGGATCAGAGGGTGGTGGGATCACTAGGCCCCAGGGAATCTTTTAATATTACTGGGGCCAGGGATTGAAGGGTGGGGGACCATTTGGCAACAGGGAATCTTTTACTTGTACCTGGGCTGGGGATTGGAGGGCAGGGGACCACTAGGCACCAGGGAATATTTTGAAGTTACTGGGGTTGAGAATCAGAGAGCGGGGGGACCACTAGGCACCAGGGACTGCTCACAGTTTACAGGGGCTGGGGATCAGAGGGTGGGGGGACCACTAGGCACAGATAATCTTTTAGTTGTACTAGGACTGGGGATCAGAGGACAGGGGACCACTAGGCACCAGGGACTGCTTGCAGTTTTCAGGGGCCGGGGACTGAAGGGTGGGGCGGGACCACTAGGTACCAGGAAATCTTTTCATTTTACTGAGGCTGGGGATTGGAGAGTGGGGGGACTACTAGGCACCAGGGAATCTTTTCATGTTACTGGGACGAGGGACCGGAGAGTGGGGGGACTACTAGGCAACAGGGATTGCTCATGGTTTACTGGGGCTGGGAAGCAAAGAATAGGGAGGACTACTAGGTACCAGGGAATCTTTTAATTGTACCAGGGCTGGGGATCAGAGGGTGATGTGGACCACTAGGCACTGCTCACAGTTTACCAGGGCCAGGGATCAGAGGGCTGGGGAGACCACTGGACATCGGGAATACATTGTATATCACAGGGGATTGGAGGATTAGGAGGACCACTGGACACCAGGGAATACATTATGTATACTGGGGCCAGGAATCAGAGGATGGGGGGACCACTGGACATGAGGGAATACATTATGAACAAAGGGGACATGGATCAGAGGATAGGGGACCACTAGATGGCAGGGGATACATTATTTATAATAGGACAGGGATCAGAGAATGGATGGACCACTGGACACCAGTTAAATATTTCTTTTCTCAGGGACAGTGCTCAGAGTGGAAGGGGTTGGCCACTGGAGAGGCGCAAACCTGCCGCTGCTTCCCCTGCAAATGAGCCCATAATGGGCATACATATGACCCTTTAGCACCTTGCATGGCAACAGCTGAATATTGTGCCAGGGCACCCAGTGCTATTGGTCTTGGGGTGCTATATGTTACACCTCCAGGATCCCTGTCATGGCAGCGCTACTTAGTGCTGTGCCAACATGCTCCTGTATTCAGTCGGATAGTGCCGGTGTTCTACCAGACTGGATATAGCATCCTTGGAGTTGTGGGCAATGGGAAAGCGCAGCACAAACTTTTGCACTAAACTTTGCCCCTTTTCCAATATCAGGCCCCTGATGTCAATGTACAGTAATTGATTTTAACATGCAACCTCCCTGACAAGATTAATAGTTGATGACTAATATTGTTATTTGTGTAAGCATATAAACCGCCAAATAGTTTTCTTGTGCTTTGTGTTATAGCATGACTGACTTCCCAGCTATTACACAGTCCCAAATAGCCTGATTTCAGATATCAGGAACAGATTTGTCTATGTACTTCTAATCTTTACTAATAACATTTATAACAAATCATGGATTTGCTAATGATCTATCCTCTTATTGTTTTATTACTTTGCATCCACAATGAGTTATTTCACAATTATTCAATTTATATAGATTTAATATGATGTAATCTTAAACAGATGTTAATTGAACCAAACTAACAGAACTACTTTTCCCAAATATGGTTTAAAGTTATTTCACGGTTTCTCACACTAAATCAACTGTTAAATAAATTATAATTCATACACTGGAAAATACCAAATCTGTTTCCCCCTTCCTATTCATACGGCTTTGGTGCTGTTGCTTTCATCACTTAGCACTTCATTCTGTGTTGAAATCCATTCCATGATGGTTCCTTTCTCTTTTTACAACTTTAAACCTGTGGACAATTTGATACAAAATATGTTATTGCTGCATATGAAAACAAACAAATAAATAAGGTTAGTAGATCAGCATGTACATCTCATTTTGTTTGATGTTGTGTTTTCAAATACCGTTAGTTAATAGGCAGAAAATCTGATGTGGACTGAGAACCAACAGCGTTATTGACAGCAAAATGAAAACCACCTACTGATTTTCCAAGCCACTTATTTGAGTACTGATTTCAGCCTCAGTCAGTTATCTAACTAATATGCTTAAGCTGGTATTCACATTTGCATAGAACTCAGTCTTTTAGTGGCTTGGATTTAGAAGCTGGTTAGAGTACCCACGATGGTGGGCATAATGGCAGTCTGGGAACCACTGGAGTGAGTGATCATAATTCCATGTGATTTGAGATGGCTGTGGGGAACTTTGGTTCCCCTCAAGGGCAGAAGTTCTGGACCTTAAATGGGAAGATTTTACCCAGATGAGAGAACAAGTCAGGGAGAACTTGGTGGGGGTAGACCACACCAAGGGGGTAGAGGAAAAGTGGGGAATGATCAAGGGAGCAGTTCTGAAGGTAACTGACTCTTGCGCCAAGAAAGTCATTAAAAGGGACAAGCATTAGAGACCAAGCTGGTTCTCTTGGGAGGTATGGGAGCTTATGAGGACAAAAAGAAAGATCTTCACAAGGTACAAAGTGGCCGAAGCAGAGAAGGAATGGGAGGTATATCAGGGAACGTAAGGTAAAGGCAGTGGTGAAAAGGGCAAAAGGAGACATGGAGCAGTGGATTGCTGAGGTTGTGAAGGGAGGGGGAAAAGAGTTTTTTTTAGATACATTTGGGAGAAAAGGAATGCTAGGGGAGGAATTGTCAGGCTAGCAGTGGGGGAAGGGTGGTGGAAGATGAAGAGCAGAGTGCCAATGTCCTAAACAATTACTTCTACTCAGTTTTCATGGTAGAGGACTGTGAACCTCTAATGGAAAGCAGGATCAAGGCAGTCACTTGTGGGTGCAGGAAATGGGGAGGTGGTGAGCATGACTGAATGGGAAGGGATACTGTTATTGGTCTTTAGGGTGGACAAGGCTCAGGGCCCTGATGGCCTGCACCCAAGAGTACTTGCGGAACATGCTTCAAAGATGGCAGGGCCTTTGTCTCACCTATTTAAAGAATCACTGAAGTTGGGGATATTGCCGGGGGATTAGAGAACAGTGGACATAGTCCCACTCCACAAAGGGGGGACAAGGAGGACCTGGGCAACAACAGACCAGTAAGCCTTACCTCTATTGTGGGCAAACTGATGGAGACCATTGTGAAGTAAAACTTAATGGTCTACTTATAGAATAATGGGCTGCAGGACAGCAAGAAATATGGGTTTGCAACAGGAAGATTATGTCAGACCAACCAGATTGTGTTTTTTGAATGGGTGACTGGGGCAGTAGACAGAGGCCAGGCAGTCGATTTGCTCTACTTTAACTTCAGCAAAGCCTTTGATTCCATAACACACAGGAGACTGCTAGAAAGCTTGGTACCTAGGAGTAGAGAAGGGATTAGACTAGTGGGTGGGAAACTGGTTAGGGGAAAGGCAGAAGAGGGTGGTGGTTAATGGGGTCAGATCTGGAGAGAGGGGGAGGTCATGAGTAGGGTAACACAGGAATCAGTATCGGGACCTGTCCTACTTAATATGTTCATTAATGACATTGGGTAAGGTATCCATGATAAGATGTGTCTCTTTGCTGATGACACATAGCTCTATGGCAGTGTAGAAGGTGAGGAAGGGGTGAGAGAACTTCAAAGGGATCTAGAGAGTCTTGGGAGGTGGTCAAAGGTCTGGCAATTGAGCTTCAACACCAAGAAGTGCAAGGTGATGCACTTAGGGAATAAGAACACACGCATGGAGTATTGGATCAGAAAGGTTAAGCTGGCCACTTCAGCAGAGAGGGATCTGTGAGTCCTCATCAGTGACTCACTGAAGAAAACCAGCCAGTGCAATAAGGTCTATAGGAAGGCATGTATGAGGCCAGGGTGTATAGGGAGGGTTTTTGGCAGTAGGAAGGTGGAAGTGATTCACCCCTTCTACAGATGATTGGCAAGGCTACACCTGGATTACTGTGCCCAGTTTTAGAATTCTAACCTGAGAAAGGACATAGATAGGCTGAGGTCAGTGCAGCAAAGGGTCACAAAAATGACTCATGGTTGCCAGGGCACAACTTATGAGGAACTTCTAGAAGCCCTGAATACATACTCACTGGAAGACAGATGGGCAAGAAGGGACATAATAGAGACTACTGTAATAAGTTCATAAGTGGTATAAATAGTCTAAATTTAGAGGATCTGTTTGTTAGAAATAGAGATGCAGCCATGAGGGGGCACAACTGGAGATTGGTGGAAGGTAAATTCAAGAATATTATAATGATGTTTCTTCACAGAAAGGGTGTTGGATCCTTAGAACGGATTATAAGCAGAGGCTGTGGGAGCAAGGACCATTAATGGGTTCAAACATGCAGTGACAAGGACAGGGTACTCATAATACTACTGGAGCAAAACAGGAAGGGGGAGGCAGTGAAAGAGGGAAATTTTATTTATTTATTTAAGAAATTGGAATTACAACCCAAAAAATAACCCACCGCTGCACTAGGCTGGGGGGGAGGGGTATGGTAGTAACAACTATGGGTAGACTTGATGGGCCATCACTCTCCTTCTGCCATCAGATTCTATGTTTCTATGTTTTGAGCCCTAAAGTGACTCCAGTTGTACCTGTACCTGTGGTCCCCCCCAAAAAAGTGGCACTGTGCCAGAGATTGTTCTCCTTCACCCCTTTCTCCCCAGAGGAATGTCCTCTGCAGTAGTCAGTCCTCTCCCTGCCAACCCCCATGCTCCAGGCTCATTCTCGAACCCAGGAGAGAGGTATCACAAGTGATAGCTCTACTGCTGAACTGACAGACCAGTAAAAGAAAACCTTTCTTATGAGATACATCATATATGTTATCAAAAAAGACAACAATGGAGTGTGACGCTTGGCCTGCTGATCTAAATGTATTGTGGTAGGAGTTTTGCTTTCCCTTGATCTTTTATGTGATTGTGAGCTCTTTGATATATTGTTCTATGTTTACATTTTTCATATTTTTATCATCTTTTAGTAAAGTACCTTTTCTTTGAAAGACTGCCTGGGTGTCTGCCAGTTATTTTTACAACTTACAGATAACAAGGAAAAAACAATTGCATTATATACTAAACAGGCAAGAAGGTGGGTGGAGCAACAATGGGGAAACATCAAAACCGCCATCACAGAGGCAACAAGCCTTTGTGTGAAGCAAATAAACAAATCAAAATGAAAGAAAAAAACACTATGGTTCTCAAAAGAAGTGGTGGGGAAGGTTAGGGAGAAAAATATAGCATTCAGGAAGTATAAGGAAACAGAGAAGGAGCAGGACAGAGAACTGTACCAGTTAAACCAGAAGGAGGCAGGGAAGGCAGCCAGAATAGCAAAGGCCCAAACCAAGGAAAAGACTGCCAACTCAGTTAAGAAGGGGGATAAAACCTTTTATAGGTACATTAGGGGGCAAAGAAAGACTAAGGCAGGGATACCGAGGCTGACTAAAGAGGAAGGTAGTTGGGCAGAGAGTGACAGTGAAAAAGCAGGGATACTGAACGAATACTTCTGCTCAGTTTTCACAATGGAAGAGCAAGGGGAGATACCTAATCCAGTCAATAGAAGTACTCTGGATAGGTGGGTTGATATTAGTCCTTTCACAGAAGAAAGGGTTCTGAAAGAACTCTTAAAACTGAAGGTGGATAAAGCAATGGGGACTGATGGGATTCACCCCAGAATTCTAAAAGAACTAAGGGAAGAACTAGTAACACCACTGACTACCCTTTTTAATAAATCATGGGAGGATGGTGTGGTACCTGAGGACTGGAGGAGGGCGGATGTCATTCCCCTTCACAAAAGTGGGAGCAAGATCGAGGCAGGAAATTACAGACCTGTCAGTTTGACCTCAGTGGTAGGGAAAATGATGGAATCACTTCTGAAGGAAAGAATTGTTGAATACCTAGAGGCCAGTGGGGCACAGGACCAAAGACAGCATGGATTCACAGCAGGAAGGTCATGTCAGACAAATCTAATTGATTTCTATGACTGGGTGACCAAAGTAGTAGACCAGGGAGGGGCTGTGGACATGGCCTACCTTGACTTTAGCAAGGCATTTGACACAGTCCCACACAAAAGATTAATAAATTAGCCAGCCTGGGATTGGGTCCCAGGGTGATTACCTGAGTAAAACACTAGCTGGACAACAGGACACAGAGGGTAATAGTAAATGGAGTCCACGCTGAAGAAAGACAGGTTACTAGTGGGGTACCACGGGGTTCAATACTGGGACCAGTCCTCTTTAATGTCTTTATAAGTGATATTGCAGAGGGACTGGAAGGAAAAGTATGTCTCTTTGCAGATGACACAAAGATCTGCAACAGGGTTGATATGCAAGGTGGGGTGGAAAGGATGAAAAGGGACTTGGCAAGGTTGGAGGAATGGTCAAATGTATGGCAGCTTAGATTCAACGCAAAGAAGTGCAACATAATGCACCTGGGAAACAAAAACCTGGGGGGATATTGGGATGCATAGGGAGAGGCATCACCAGTCGTCATCATCAAAGTTTATTGTGTGGCTAATAAGCCTTACAATGTCAGAAAGACAGCACAAATATAAATATATAAAAAGTTACAATTAGTATCACATCGATTAAGTTTAAACATCATAAAAAAGTTGGATTTTAGCTCATAACAAGATTAGAGTTATTATCTTACTTAATTTTTGGACATCTTAAAAAGACAGGGTACTCAGTTTAAACAATGTTCAAGTTCTTCTTAATTTTATCTATTACTAAAAAAATATTTGGCAACTTGTTCCAATGACCAAGTGTCACTTGTGTGTAACAGGATGTTAGTTAAAAGCTTTTTATCTAATACATACATCTCACTTAAAAAAGGACCCAACCAGTACGTCCTTTGCAACTGATACCAAGTACATTCCCATAATACATGTACAAGATTTTCTTCACCCCCCTTAGCACAATCACAGTCCCCAGAAATGAAACCTTCTGCCTTATAACAATAAAGCAGAACATTGCTTTTTGCTTGTTCAAACTTATAATTAGAAAATGTAGCTCTCATTCTAGTATCTGTCAGAATTTCCAAGTAAGGTTTAAAACCAAAATAGTATTTATTTTCTGAAAAACATTTTGAATAATGTGAAGATTTGATTAGTTGTAAATCCTTGATAATCCAGTTTTTAACAATTTTCTTTGTACTACAGTATATGATTTATATTTTAAACTTAGAAGGATACCTTTTTCTGTTATCCGTTTGAGGTTGTTTAATTCATTGTCCTTCATTATTTTCATTAGATTTGTATACCATAATTTTTGTTTAATACCCATATTATACTATTTTTCTTTTTCCCTTACCGCTATAGATGCCAAAGCTAAGGAGTCTTTTCTGCTCAGACTAAGCCAGTAGTTGACTTTCCTGGATTCCATCAAAGCTTCAAGGTCATTTAGTCCCAATTCTGATCTCAAGTAAATGGCTGGACATGAATGGCCCACCGTTAACAACAAACATAAATATTTATGTAGTGGGACAAGAATTTTATTTAATTTAGTTATGTCCCATATTTCTGAGCCATAGAGTAATTGTGAGTCAAACATAGCTTTTATAACTTGTATCAGGGGTTTTAAAGTTATCCTCCCATATTTTAAGTTAAAACGGACCAAACCCACTACTGTGCTCTTTAACTTGTCTAACAGAATTTGGGAATGTTGTGACCAGTTTGTGTTTTCTTGAAAATTTACACCTAAATACAGGTATCCTTTAACTCTTTCCAATCTCTCCTTCCCTAGTGTCCAAAATGTAGAACTTTTCTTTTGCCGCTTACAAAAAATCAGAACCTTTGCTTTATTCAGATTTATTTTTAACTTTAATATAGAAGATTTTAAAGATATATTATAAATATTCTTTTGTAATCCTGCTTTTGACAATGAAAATATAACTTTATCATCAGCGAATGCTAATAGGGGACATTTACATGAGTTTATGTTCGGTATATCAATGAATTCCTCAGCACTATCTCTCAACATCTGATCTATGTATAAAATAAACAATAGGGGTGCTAGAACACAATCTTGTCTTACACCCCTATTTATTTTAAAGGAGGAAGAAATACCTCCTTTCCTACCCAATCTGATGTTAGCCCAATTTGCTGTGTATAATTGGGAAATAATTGAAACTAGGTTATGATCTATACCCCTATCTAACAGTATCTTCCAGAGCAATTCTCTTGAAATGAGATTGAATGCTGAGGAATAATCCACAAAAAGGGCATGCAATGTTTGTCCCCTTATTTTTACATACTTTTCTATTAAGTGATGTAAAATAAAAATATTGTCCAAAGTAGAAGAGCCAGGCCTAAAACCTGCCTGATAGACGGCTAAACCTCCAGTTCTTTCTACTTCTATTTTCAGTCTTTCTAGTATAACTCTTGCAAATATTTTTGAGTTAATATCCAAGAGACTGATTGGTCTGTACATAGATGGGTCCCATGTACTGCCCTTTTTGTGAATTGGAATAATTGTAGCACCTTGCCAGGAAGCTGGTAGATTATTTGAGTAGATACATTTATTATACCATTCTGTAAGAAATCCACACCAAAGAGAAGGAGAAGAAAGAAAAACTTCCACAGGGATGTTGTTTCAATATTGCCAAGGCATAATAAACTTTATCTAATGTCATCTTAAAAAAACTCTGGTTAACCAGAAGTGCCTCTACATCCTGATTTTCTAGATCAAAAAATATAGGAGAAAAGTAAGAAATCCACATATCATCTGCTATATAAGTGTCTATTTCTGTTTTATATGAGTTATTTCCCTTAGCAACCAGTGTCCAAAAACTTTTGGTGTCGTTCTGCTGAACGGCTTTTAACATGTTCCCCCACAACTTATTGTAATAGTCCTTCTTTTTATTTTTAATTAACAGTTTATATTTTTTCACCTCGAAATTAAGTTTCTTTAAGCTTTGCTTGTTACGAGTTGATCTATAATCTTTGAGTAACCCTTTTATCTGCAGTTTCCTTTGTTTACATTCTTTATCAAACCAATTATATTCTTTACATGGTTTCACTTGACATTCTAATACAGTCCTGATCTTTGAAAATAAGTTATTTAAATGCACAGTTAAATTCACTACTTTGTAATAACTTATAATCCAACAAAAGAAAGGATTCTTGAAGTATTTTGTCAATTTTATTCTGCGATCTTTCCTGCCATATAATTCTTTTGTTCATTCTAATTTCTGAAATTGACATAGAAGGCAGAGACACACTTTCAATTAAATTTTTATTAAATTCTAAGACTAATGGCAGATAATCACTTTCTGATCTTAAACATATATTCAGTCCTTTCCAATAGTTTAATGGACCAGACCAAAGTATCACCAGTAAACAACAAGAAGTTGTTGGTCCTCTGTACAGACAGTTGGTAAGACCACATCTGGAGTACTGTGTACAGTTCTGGCGACACCATCTCCTCAAAGACATGGACAGGGTGGAGGCTGTCCAGAGGAGGGCAACCAAAATGGTGCAGGGCCTGCACCAGAAGACATATGAAGAAAGACTAAAGGAGCTTAAGATGTATAGCCTTGAGGAAAGGAGGGAGGGGGGGACATGATAGAAACTTTCAAATACCTCAAGGGAATCAACAAAGTCCAAGAGGGTGGCATCTTTCAGAAAAAGAGATGTACAAGAACAAGCGGGCACAATTTGAAGATAGAGGGAGGATGGCTCAGAGGTAATATGAGGAAGTATTTCTTCACAGAGAGGGTCGTAGATGCATGGAACAGCCTTCCTGAGGAGGTCATAGAGTCAAAAACAGTGGGGGAATTCAAGAATGCATGGGACAGACATAAGACAATTCTAGTGGGGGGTAGGAGGAAGTAGGCTGTTGGTTAACTAGGATCTGCAGCTTATCCGTTAGGTAGGGAAATGGGCAGACTAGATGGGCCAAGCAGTCCTTATCTGCCATCAGATTCTATGTTTCTAAATGCCTGCCTTGAAGAGGTACATTGTAATGGGTTCACATTTTCGAAAAGATGTTCAAGTTCAGACATAGGATTTTAAAAAGACCCCAACAGTGACATTTATCAACAGGAAAATGCAGATTTCAGTGGAAAGCTGTTTTCTACTGATATGTGTTCCATAGGTGCTTCATTTTCCTGAGTCTAAGATATTATATTAGTGGCAGCTACATCTCCCATCATGCAGCATAATAACAAAACTTTAATACTGAAGTTCCTACAGTACATAGTTTAAACGTATCAATTATAGTTTTGAATTGATTGATGTAATTAGTAGGAATAAAACTCAGATCATCATTAAAAAACAAGCAAAAAAAACCAACAACACCGCTGAAACAATATATACTGACTATTTCTTGAAGGAGTACATGGGATGGTTATTGTCTTTTGTGACAAACACCTCAGACATTCTAGAATGCCAGCCCGAAATGCAACTGGTAAATAATTGGTTGCTAGTCAACCTCAATGGGGAATCATTTTACACCAATATTACGCATGGTGGGGGGGTGCTGGCAGCCTTGGAATATTTCCTAGCACCTAGGATCATTACTTTCTTGCCTACTAATACGTTTCTTCTAAGTGGGCTATGTTTGTAGTAAACTGTATCACTATAACAAATTTATATTTCTGGGACAACAGTACCTCTAGGTTAAGGGTTCAGCTATGGGGAAAATAGTGCCCTCAATTATGTCACTCTGTACCAACAAAGTAGGAAAAGTGAGGTTGTGTATAACCAACATATGAACTCTTAGCATGATTGATTTCTGGATGTGTTATCTTGACAATGTTTTGATGGAGTGGCAGGGTGATGAAAATTAACTTTTGGAATTTGTGGACTTCCTGAAGGTTTGCAGCAGCCTGCAGTAAACAAGGAGAAACATAGAATTTAATGGCAGATAAGGACCACCGGGTCCATCTAGTCTGCCCATTTTTACTACCCAGTGCTTAAACCGCAATCCCTACCTGTCCTGTGGCTTCCCCTTTCTTCCCTATTGTTAGTGTTCCTTTATGTTTTTCCCATGCATTTTTGAATTCCCCCACCATTTTTTACCCACTGCCTCCACTAGGAGGCTGTTCCATGTATCTACAACCCTTTCTGTGAGAAATACCTCTTCAGGTTACCCCGGAGTCTATCCCCCTCTAGTCTCATATCATGTCCCCTTGCTATAATTTTTCTGAATCTAAAGATAACTAAAAGTGTGGGTGAGAAACTTGATGTTGATATTTACAGGAAACCCACGGATGGTAATACTGTTTTACTAGTTATCAGTTGTAATCTACACCACACCATCAGAAACCTTAGTAGTTGTAAGTAGTTGGGAGGCATACCAAACTTTCTTAAGGGGAAGCAGTAAGGCAGGCAAAGGCCCAAACAGAGGAAACCCTAGCACAAATAGTAAAAGAAGGTGACAAGACTTTCTATAGATACATTAGTGAAAGGAGAAAGTCCAGAGGGGGTATTGCTAAGATCAAAAGGGATAAGGGGGCATGTGAGGAGGAGGACCATGTAAAAGCATCTATCCTAAATAGATACTTCTGCTCAGTATTTATTGAAGAGAAGGTAGGGCAGGGCCCACAGTTCTGCACAATGGACACAGGGGGGGAGGGAGGTGTACATTAGTTCCTTCACAAAAGAAAGGGTCCTACAAGAGTTCAATAAGCTCAGGGTGGACAAGGCAATGGGACCTGATGGCATACATCCCAGGGTATAAAGGAGCTAAGGGAGGAACTAGCAGAGCCATTATCAGAACTGTTTAGTGAGTCTCTGAGTACAGGAGAGGTCCCAGAAGACTGGAGAAGGGCTCATGTGATCCCGCTCCACAAGAGTGGTAGCAGAGAGGAGGCAGGGAACTACAGACCAGTCAGTCTTACCTCAGTAGTGGGCAAGATTATGGAGACACTCCTTAAGGAAAGGATAGTGCAATACCTGGAATCCATAGGAGCACAGGATCCAAGACAGCATGGGTTTACGAAAGGAAGGTCCTGTCAAACTAATCTCATAGATTTCTTTGACTGGGTAACCAGAGTGGTGGACCAAGGGGGGAGCAGTTGATGTTGCCTACCTTGACTTCAGCAAAGCTTTCGATACTGTTCCACATAGAAGATTGATTAATAAGCTGGGTAGGCTTGGGGTGGCTCCTGGTGTGTGACCAAACAGAAACATATGGTTAAATTTCCAGGGCCACCCCCCACCCATTTTGCTGCATTAAAGCCTGCACTTTTTTCCAAATTAACTCTTATATTTTCACTTTTCATACTTTTCGGAGGGGCTCTTGGTTCTCATCATCCAGCTGAACCATGATTAAGCCTGACCACTTCGGCAAAGTGACCACCTCCATCGGTCAGGTAAAAAGCATCACATTTTTAAAAAGCATCACATTTTAACTTGCTTTTTTCAGAGCTGAGGTCTCCTTGCTTCCTCTGTATTTTTAAAGAGACCATTCTCTAGGCTTCATTACTTATAGTGTGCTCTGGCCAATGAAAGACTCACAGGTGTCTAATGGGGAACTTAACAATTAGAAGAAGGCCACAATTCTCCTACATTCAAATCAGAACAAAAGGTTTGCAAGCTCAACCCCTGTATTTACCATACAATTTAATAAATTTAGTGGGGTGGCTCCTGGTGTGTGACCAAACAGAAACATATGGTTAAAGTTCCAGGGCCTCCCCCCCCCCATTTTGCTGCATTAAAGCCTGCACTTTTTTTCCAGATTAACTGTAATATTTTTACTTTTCATACTTTTCAGAGGGGCTCTTGGTTCTCATCCAGCTGAACCATGATTAAGCCTGGCCACTTCGGCAAAGTGACCACTTCCATCGGTCAAGTAAAAAGCATCACATTTTTAAAAAAGTATCACATTTTAACTTGTCTTTTCAGAGCTGAGGTCTCCTTGCTTCCTCTGTATTTTTGAAGAGACCATTCTCTAGGCTTCATTACTTATAGTGTACAATATACAATATAATTTAATAAAATTTAGTGGGGTGGCTCCTGGTGTGTGACCAAACAGAAACATATTAAATTGTATTGTAAATACAGGGGTTGAGCTTGCAAACCTTTTATTCTGATTTGAATAAAGCCTAGAGAATGGTCTCTTCAAAAATAGTCAGGGTGTGAGAACATATGTGAGCTAACAGGGACAATAACTGAGACTGGTCTGACTCAACATTTGGGCAGTCTTGATGACAGGGATAATAACAAGTCCCAACCTCTCTTGAAACTGCCTACAGTTTTTAGCAAAACAACCTAATCTGGAAATATATTCCAAGCAGCCACCACTCTCTCCGTAAGAAAGTGTGTCCTACTGTGTCCTAAATCCCCTCCCCAACTTGAGACGATGCCCCTTTGTTTTTTGATTCCCACTCAGCTAGTAGAGACCCTCATTTTCCACCCTATTTAGTCCTTCCATATACTTGAAGGTCTCAGTCATGCCCCCCCCCTCGCTCTCCTCTCCTCCAGAGAGTACATGTTCAGTGACCTCAACCTTTCCTCATACGTCCTACCCTGTTGGCCTGTGGTAATTTTTGTTGCCCTTCGTTGAAACATCTCCAGCAGTTTTATGTCCTTTTTTAAGATATGGGCACCAGTACTGCACACTGTGCTCCAGATGTGGTCTCACTAATGACCTGTATAGTGGCAGTATTACTTCTCTCACCTGCTGCTGATTCCTTTGACAAGGCAGCCCAACATTTTATTTGCCTATGCTTCTACTTTATTACATTGTGTGGAGTGCTTCAGGTCATTAGTTATCATCACTCCCAGGTCCTTCTCCTCTGTACTCATTCCTTGGGTTCTTGACTGCAATGTGCATAACTTTGCATAATTTTGCATTTATTTGCATAAAGTCAAGCTGCCAAATTCCAGACCACCTCTCCAGCTTTTTCAGATCCTCCTTTAGGTCTTGTATCCCTTTTGCTGTGTCCACTTTCCCACAGAGCTTGGTGTCATCTATGAATAGGCAAATTTTACCCTTAATACCATCCCCAATATCGTTGATGAAGACGTTGAACAGCACCGATCCAAGCACCAAGCTTAATGGTACCCCACGGGTGACCTCCCTGGTGCTGTAGAGCTCTCATCCCACCACCATGCTCCGGTCCTGCCCCTCAGTCACTTTTCCACCCACCTGGTCAACTTCTCATGAACCCCTAGATCCAATCCCCAGATCTGCCAACTTCCTAATCCAGATACAGCAATGCTCACGCTGATCGGGCTCTCTCCTCATGGATGTCACCATACTGCATGTCGGCAGCCATTTTAGGGAACCCAAAAGAGGGAGAGTTGAATCAGGCGAGGCTGTTGTTTACATTTTTAAATGCTATGAAACTGAATTTATCCTAATTAAATAAATGCAGTTTCAGAATTCATGTAAACAGTTGGCTTTCCTATAAAGGGCTATGAAGCCAGATTTAAGAAAAACAGCATGTCAAATTTATGTGTTTAGGTGTCCTTTATTAGTATTTGAAAAAAAGTCTAATTTCAACCTTTAACTTCACTGGCCACCTATCAACCAAAAGCAATGTTTCATGACCCTGGGGCTACTTCCTTGGGGTCAGCGGTGGCTAGGTGTAAAGTTTACATTTTTTTACACGCTTCTTGGGTACTGTACCCTTAAGTTTTCCTAATGTTTATGTAGGCTTTCCAAGCTGTGTCACTTCCCTTTTGCAATGTTCTGAGTTTCTCATGGGATCAATCTGTCCTCTTGCAGCTATCGGGTTTATGATGCAGGCCTGCTACTCAGCCTGGAAGTAGCAAAGTCTTATTTGGGTAAGTTATTACAGTTTATTGTCATCAAATTGCAGTACCCATTTAATTAATTTGAGAAAACTCTCTCATGTCTTATAGTGCAGTTAAAACATTTCCACCTCTTCTGTTTTTTGGAAGTGTTCTTCAGCAGGTAACCCATCTCAGAGCTGCATGTGCTTTGGATGACATTCTAAAATATTTTTGATTGTTGTATTAACTTACGTGTATTGTATTTTGTTTTAACATTTTTGTATGTATGTTCTGTGTTTGTCTGGGGCATCTCTGTAACATGGTCATATGACCCAGTGTACCCACCCAGTGACCAAATCAGTAAATAAAAAAACATAAGTGTGAGCACTCATGGGACTGGACAACCTGATGTCAGACACGGCAGAAGTGATGATGTCAACACTGCATCACACTGCTAGGAGTGTCCACCCAGAAGCCCTTTCCCCTATCAGACTGAACAGCGGCGTTAGCAAGGTGTAAACATGCAACTCTATCTTGATTTTAAGCCTAGTGCTATGTTTGGTGTGGAAAATAACATACTTTATAGCCTCTTAACCTTAAGTCACAGTACTAATACATCACTCTCCTTGATTTCTAACTATCTGTCGCATTGCTAATATATCATTCTTCTCAGTTACTAGGGTAATGCCCCAAAGTTGGGCAACACAGTAAAGAAATTGAGCTTAGGGGTTTACAGGTGCACAGGGTGCCTGTTATATGTGTGGGCTGCAGGGTACAGTGAAAAGGGGCCCCTGTGAGTACAATTCCCCTCACTGAAAGTGGGAAATGCTGTAAGTAATAAAAAAAAGTGCACTGTGCACTTAAAATATTGTCAAAAAGCAGAGTTTTGTATGCAGCTGCAGCAACAATGGCTTGGATGGAATGCTGTGCTGAGCTGCTCATGCACAGCATTCCACCCCAACCATTCCAGCACCAGAAGTTTTTTTTTTTTTTTTAAGTTAATGGTTTTTCAGTTGTTCCTGCCAGGCTGTGGAGAGGAGAGGACACCACAAACCAAGGGGAACCTGTTGAGGCTTACCTGGTGGTTGAAGCCTTTTCCCCCGACAGCTTGTTGGTGTGCCTGCTCTGGACTCCAGCAGGTGAAGACATCAGTGAAGCTCCGGTTCGGTTCGGAGTGCCATCAGGGCACCAAAAGTGAAGAATCAGCTGTTTGTTGTGGTTTGGGCTTAAGAGCCCCGTCATTTGATTATTTTGGCCCCTTGTTAAGTTTAAATGTTTAATTTCAGTCCCCCGTCGGCAGCATTGAAGAGCCGCATCGCACCCGTATTGCTGTTGGCCGTCTGAAGCCCCCAGGCTGTCCCTCACATCGCCAGCTTCCCTTTTACTCCTTTCCACTGCCAGAACACCTCCCGCCTCCCGACTGCAGCTATCTTCACCCTGGCCAGGGCAGTGAGTCAGACGGCAGCACAAAGAAGAGTGCAGGCTGTCTAACGATAGAGGAGGGAGTGTTGTTTTTTTTAATTAAATTGTTAGCACTGTAGGGCTTGGGGAAGTGGCCAAGCACCAAAGGGCAGTTGGGTCATAAGGACACAGATTTAATATTCATTGGGGGGCAGGCTAGCGATGCCCACAAGAGGGCAGAAGAGCAAGGCCATAGCGACGGCCTGTTGAATATTTAGTAGAAGGGCGGGACAAAGTAGGCGACAGGCCATAGGATTGACAGCTCTCAGTTAGCTGCAGAATTAAAAGGGACGACACCATCCAAGGCCTGCAAGAAATTTAAAGGGGCCCTGCCACAGTAATTAAAGGGCACCAGGCCCATGTTTAAGAAGGGCGCCGGGTCCAGGTTCAAAGAGGGCACAAGTCCTGTGATATTGAGAGGGCTACCAGGCCCACAATAAATTAGGGCACCAGGCCCATAGTAGTAAGGGGCAGCCAGGCCCAGTAAAGGAAGGGCACCAGGCCCCTGGTAGTAAAGGGCACTAGGCTCAGTAAAGGAAGGGCACCAGGCCCAGTGAAGGAAAGGCACCAGGCCCGTAGCAGTAAAGGGCAGCCAGGCCCAGTAAAAGAAGGGCATCCAGCCCATAGGGAAGAGGGTAGCAGGTATACGGGCAATTAGTGTAACCCAAGCTTAATAGCTGGGGACATTACATTAGAGTGCTCAGGGGTAGCCAGATCCTAAAGAAGATAGACCCCAAGAGGAAAAGGGTCCAACTAAGGTGTACTTAAGCACACAACCTGTTATGAAGTGATTATCAGCTGTTGTACTGTTTCTACAAACTGTTTATTCTTCCAGCATCTCGTGTGTTGTGTCTATTGCATGAAGCACCAAGACTGTATTGTACTATATTAGGATTGTGGTCATTTGCCCCTGACAGTGAACAATTGTCCCAGATTGTTGCAATTTGCCCCTGCTCTAGGAAAGTTGCCCCTGCCAGTGAACAATTGCCTCATACTGTTGCAATTTGCCCCTGCTCCAGGCAAGTTTCTCCTGCCAGTGAATAATTGCCCCAGACTGTTGCAATTTGCCCCTGCCAGTGAACAATTGTCCCGGAAGTGAACAATTGCCCCAGATTGTTGCAATTTGCCCCTGCCAGTGAACAATTGCCCTGGATTGTTGCAATTTGCCCCTGCTCCTGGCAAATTGCCCCTGAAAGTGAACATTCCAGTATATTGCGCTAACAGAAGTACCATTGTGCAGCACCAGGTTCTGATTCAATCTTCAGCCTCCATCAGCTCTTCACCATAGCAATCTTCAGCCTCCATCAGCTCTTCACTATAGCAATCTTCAGCCTCCATCAGCTCTTCACCATAGCAATCTTCAACCTCCATCGACTCTTCATCATAGCAATCTTCATCAATTATAAAAACACAGTTGGGGCCTGAGGAAGTGGCGTGGCCATGAAACTGTTGCCCCCATCCTCTGGAAATGTGTTAAATAAAGAGAAAAAGAGCAAACTGCCTGAAAGGAACTGTCTGCGGTGGAGTTTATCTCCATGTTTTTGTTTTTTTATTCTATATTGGTGCCAATGGGATGACCCAAGCTTTAAACTTTATACACACACAGGGCAGCCTGACACTACCATTTCACAAACAGTGGTTACTGGGGGCAACAGGACCAAGGAGGAAAATAGAGAGAGGATGGGGAGGGTTAGTACCCTGGATGAACAGTAGGTTCCAGGGATTATAGGGAACTTGGGTGGACTGGATGTACTGCTGGTCTTTTTCTGCTGTCATTGTCTATGTTTCTAAATGTTTCTATGTTATTCATAAATAATATAAATTTTATACTGGAACTTCTTGTGTTTGTATTTGGCATAAAAATCAAATAAGTGTTATTTCAAAATATATATCCTGTTACAATATTTACAATATCTGAACCCATTTTGAGTATATCCTGACACCTTCATAACTACCTCAAACCTAATAGAGAGGATAATAAATTTTAAGACTATGCCACTTTCTCATCATATTTCCAATATATTCCTTTTTATGTTCTACTTACATTTAAATATCAGACGTAACCGAGGACAAGGCTTTGGGAGGAATTTTTTTATACAGCTTATTTTGATGAATTTCCAATTCAATTATAAACCTGATTACTGAATCTTCATTAATCCACTGATGTCGTACTTCCTAATGCTTATTTTATCCAGAAAAGGTTATTATTCATACATTATGGACATAGTCTCTAACTCTTTAATAATACCATATTTGTTTTCAGTTGTCTGAAAATAATCATAATGAACTGGTTCATGAAAATCCAGCAACCTGATTGGCTGAGCCCTCTCCTTCCCCTTGATTAAATTCCACAACGTAATCACAGGTAAGAAAAGATGCCAGCCAACAGGTAGTTTTACCTGCTCCAAATCTGTCCACCAATACAATCTGGCAGGCAGACAACACCACTTCAGTCCCTCTCAAGAGGGCATCTTCAGTCCTGCTTGAGAAACACATGCATCACCCACAGCAACTGCCACTCTAAAAAACCGACCAATTCAAAACTTCAGCAAAGCTGAACCACAAAAAGAAACCTCAGTGGCTCGGTGGAAACTGTTATCTCCCTCTGGCTGTGGGATTAACCACAACTCATACCACTGATATAGTGCACCATAGCCCTTTGAACACAGCTCCAATTAGGCTACAACACTGATCCCTGCAAAACATATGCTGCCAACCATGGTTTACCGCTACCCCTTATTCCACCAACAAAACATTGCCAACCTCACCTTCTCCCTTCAAAAGCCAGTGTGATATTTTGCCTCTCCTCGAGGGTTCCCAGAAAGACAACACAGCATCTCTGGGGGGGGAGGTGAGGAGAACACAGCACAGACAACTATATAGATTGCGGTTTTCAGCAGATTGGGGGAGTAGTGCTGGGAGAGTGAGACAAAGTTCACAGCTGCACCCCTCCACGAACTCCATTTACAACAGTGTCACCTGCTGCCCAAAGCCCTCCAGAAACTATTTTCTTAAAAGATACTCCTCCAACACTCCAAAAAAAGGTATTATCAAAAGGTTTTAAAAGTTTTTTTTTATTTTTTATGGATAAAACTTTTAAGCCAGTTCATAATAGCAATAATGCACTCCAGGGTTTGGTATATCATGGGTATATCATCACTTGTTGGGTATTGGACACACCTAACCTGTGGTCTCGTGCCCAACCACCCGAGACATGATGATATCCCATGCTATACCACACCCTGCCGTGCATTATTGCTTAAATATAATATGCATCAATAACTTCTTGTCCCAGTCACCCCCTTTTTTGGGTGCCACCACCCTTTCCAAACCAAAAAAATCTAAGCATTGACATGCTATGTTTGGTTGCTATAAGTGTCTTGCCACATGTAATGTAACGTACTTCATACATACCAAATTCTTATCTTCTGTTATTTGCATATGAAACTGTCTGTTTGTCAGTGTGTTGCAAAAAACAATAAAAATACATATATGTTTTAAACGTATGAACACACGAAGAGTGCCAGCAGATACAGGCCTGATGGTCTAACTAGTCTGCTCGAGTGTGCAGCTAGCAGTCTGTTACACTGCAGCTGTTTCCCCCCTCTCCTAAGTGCCTTTCCAATTTCATGCCCATACTAGCTGTTATCCCTCCCCCCAGTGCTTCATTGGCGACCTTCCCCCTGACTTTGTCCCATCTTTTCTTAAAACTGCCCACCGTCTTCAAGGATACCACTCTCTCCATGAAATAGTGCTTTCTCAATTCCCTTCTGAATCTACCACCCTCCAACTTTAGATTGTGCCCCCTAGTGTCCCTCCCTCTCCATAATCTTAAAATTCCCTCTGTACCATCCTTAATTATACCTTTCATATACAGGTATTTGAAGGTTTCATGTTGAGCTCCCTCAGTCTCTCCTCATAGGGATCATCCTGGTTGCTCTGCGTTGGACCCCCTCCAGCAATTTAACATCTTTCTTTACGTAGGGGTACCAGAACTGCATGCAGTACTCCAAGTGTGGCCTCACCAGTGACCTGTACAGTGGAAAGATGACTTCCCCTCTCCTGGACGTGATTCCTCTGGCAATACACTCCAGCATCTTATTAGCCTTAGCTGCCGCTTTTCTGCACTGCACTGAATGGTTCATTTGCCATGTTATTATCACCCCAAGATCTTTTTCTTCCTCTGTGGGGGATAACTGTACCCCCTCCCAGTCGGTAATGATTTCTTGGGTTTCTTGCTCCCAAGTGCATGACTTTGCACTTCTTTGCATTGAACCCCAGCTGCCATGTTTCTGACCAATGCTCGAGTCTAGCCAGATCATCCTGTAGCCCCTGCCACCCCTCTCTGTGTGTCCATTTTCCCTATATATTTCAAATCACAAGGGCACTTGATCATATAAATGACAATCAGTACAGCATGTTATACAATGCTTAATCACCAGTTCTTCCTTCTTTGCAATATGTTTGATTTTTTTCTCTGCTTACAGATGTTACTGCAGTTTCCACAAGGGTAATTACCCTGAATATCAAAAGATGCCAGTAAGTTCCTTGTTCCTTGCTGAGGAATTTTATGTTGGGAGAGGCAGAGTTTGTCTTTCCAGTTTTGCCATTGTTTGGCTGCCACCAATGGTCTCAATTGAAAAACCTGTTTCCCTTGATCCATGGTTTGTAGAATATGCCAAATCATTGAAATTATTCCCTTAATTTTGGCAAAAAATTCATTATGGGTGATGGAAAGGATGAATGTACTCTTTTCCTCTTGTTTGTTTAGTTAGTAGTGCACTTCTTTGCAAGTTTTTACCTTTGCGTGCTGCTTCCTGTACCATATTTGCTCTGTACCCTCTTTTGAAAACCTTCTTTTGCAGGTCTTTTGCTTTTGCATCATAGTCTGTTTCCCTTGAGCAGCTTAACGGTGTTCGTTCAAACTGTCCATATAGTATATTGTTAATCACATGTTGCGGATGATAACTCACCACATACAATAAAGTGTTGCAATCAGCCTCCTGTAAAGGTGGGTGTGCAATGCATTGCATTTAATGAAAATGTACAAATCCAGAAATGCTATATTTTCAAAGCAGCGGCTAACACTGATCCTATTAGTATCTGTTGCTGTATTCAAATGCTGTACAAAATCAAGAGGTTCATCAGTACTAGCCCCCATATCATAAAAACATCATCTATATAACATTTTCAAGTTACTGTCTTATCCACAAATGTGTTGCTCTGGTAATCATAGACAAAGTTTTCTTCAAAGGTGTACATAAACAAATTGGCATATGATTGGACCATACTGGACCCTATCAACCATTGCTCTTGTCTGCAAGTAGTATCTATGTTCAAATTTTAAAAAGTTTCTATTCAGTACCATTTGAGACATTTCCAATACTAAAGTTAGTTAGTAACTCTGATTATGAAATGGGTAGAAAGAATGCTGGCTCCTGCTTGGCTAAGGGGGTACAGTACTTTCAGCCGAGCTGTTATCCCAGCACAATGACCCTGCTGAAAGTAGCTCAACAAAAATATGTTTTAAAAATACATTCAATTTACTAAAAAGGATGGGACGGATTTTTCAATCATGGTGCAGGACTTATGTTCAGCCCTGCACCACGGCACTTAGGTTTTGGCAGTGCGGCAAACCCTTTGTCGCAACTGTGCCCAATTTTACAGTGTTGGGCGCAGTTGCAACAGTTTCCACAGATTACAGCAGCTTGCACCAAAAATCTGACGCAAGCTCCGTAATAATGACCCTCAGGATTGCTGCAAGTTAGACCAGAAAAAGTTGGTCTAACTTGTGGCAATTGCTGCATGGGATGGAAAATCCTGCTAGATCGCTGCAAGCCCCATGCATCATACTGTTGGTGCACCGTGGGCTCACGGTGATGGAATACTTTTAAAAATCCTGCCTGATGTATTTCATAATCACAAAAAAGCATTCCAGGGGGTGTATTATGGTGGGATAACAGTCTTTCTTGGGTGGTAGAAGCAAACAGCTTCGCCTCATGCATCAACACACTCAAGGTGGCCTGTTATCTCACCATAACACACCCCGTCATGCCTTACTACTTAATTCACTATTTGAATTCACATGCTTTTGTAAGGATTCCAATCCCTGCCTTATGTGTAATACTGATATAAATGTCTGACTCATCCAGTTTTATCAGTGGAAAATTATTAAAATGGTCCATCTCATTGTTTAAGTTCTCTATGAGACTCAATACATTACCTGTATCTTTCATATAACTTTTTATTGTCTACCAAGGCCTTAATGAAATAGTCTTTCTATAGAGACTATGGTTCTAATGAAGGGCCTATTCCAGCTATGCTTGACCCTCCAGGTGGGTTTACATGGTCCTTATGAATTTTTGGTAATTAATAAAATACTTTTGTCTTATTTAGTAGAACATTCTTCTCCCAGTTTGTTATTCAGTTTTGACCATTTGCATATTCTAACAGAGTTTTAATGCCACACTATAGCTCACTGGTGGGTTTTTGTTCCCAAATTTTAAATTACATACTCACCGTAATTGTTGCTCTTCTAAGAATATCTTCCCCACATTGAGTCCTACTACTGGATTTGAGACAGAGGTGCTAGGACCCAGCAGAAGCCAGAACTTTACAGAGGGCTGGTGTCACAGTAGGCAGCATACATGCTGGGGGAAGGGATCAGGCATCATTGCATGCAACTCCTGGTTTACCACTGCATCAGCCCCCAATCACCTCAGTACCTGTATTACTGAGGAAGTGAGCAGCATAACCTAAGAAGAATGTATACACTTAACCTCGGAGCATAAGATAGCGCTGGTGGCCCATGTAAGAAGAGACATCAAATCCAGTAATACAATGTCTTTACAGCCCAAACCAAGCATAAAGGGGTGAAGATCAATACAACCATACTGGTGTGAGTCTGGGGGATGGTAGGCAGGCATGTGAATCAATGGCGAAGATATCCTTAGAAGATCAAGAATTACTGAGAGTCTGTAATTTTAATATTTTCCAAGAATCACTGTTCACCATTGATTTTCATTAGTGTATCAGTGTTCCAAGCTCAGAAACGTCTCTCAGACTAGGGTAGCTGGAGCTGAGGACTCACTCAGGATAGCAGTTATTTAGGATTGTCCTGCCAAAAGTGGTGTGCTGCCTGGCATGAACATCCAAGGCATACTGTTAATAAAAGTGTGCACTGTGCTCCAAACTGTAGCTCTGCAAATTGCTTCAACAGGCACAGAGAATATCTCTGCCAGGTATGTGGCAGCTGCTCTGATAGGGTTTCATGTACACTGCCCTCCAGTTTAATCTGAGCCATAGCATAGCAGTGGTGAAGGCAATTCACAATTCAGGTTGAAATGCACTTGATTGTAATAGGCTGACATTTTCAATTAGGATTGAAGGTGACAATGCACTGACTTGATTGTCTGAAGTTCCTGGTTCTGTTCATATAAAACCTAAGGGCCCACCTGATAGCCAGTGAGTGGAGAGTCCATTCTCCCTCATTCTGGAAGTGGGCAAAGTAAGTATGCAGGACTAAGGCTTGGTTAAAATAAAACGCCAACACCATTTTAGGTAGAAACTAAGGGTGTATGTACAGAAAACTACCATATCATTTTAGAAAACAGTATATGGCGGATCTGTGACCAAAGCATGGATTTCAGATACTCTGTAGGTAGAGGTGGTAGCCACCAGAAATGTTGCCTTCCAAATTAAGAACTTTAAGTCACACGTCGCAATAGGCTCAAATGGCTTACAAGTGAGAATATCCAGCACAAGGCTGATATCCAAGGAAGTGACTGGCTTCCTGGTGGGAGGTCTTGTGTGCAAAATACCCTTGAGGCACCTTTTTTTTTTTGTCATGTCACTATTTACACCTGCTGCGCGTTTCAATCAAGGTGATCCAGCACCTGCTCTGCCCGCCGGAGAGCAGCAGGCTCACTTGCATGATGGGGAGGTGCTTGCAATGCTGTCACCAACCTGCTGGAGGGCTCTCCTTACCCTATCATGTCAGGCCGGCCATAGACCCTCCCAGTGTGATTCCATGACAGTACTCCCAGCACCACAGGGTGTGGCCATCAGGCTGCTCGGTCGTGCCCAGCAATTTCTCCTCCAGGTTTCTTCCCCATTGGGAGCTTGGACATGCAATGATGTCCATGCACATACATGTAGACATCCACCATGCTCCTTCCCCTCAATAACACCAGTGTGTGCAATGCCTCTGGGCATCCCCATGGGCCACCGCAGTGCGTGTAGTTTCCCTAGCCCACCCCAGGACTAGGATAGTTGTCTGCCGATGCTCAATCCTAGCCCTCCCTTGAGGCACCTTTTGAACAGTAGCAGCAGTGCCAGGTACAGAGTACTAATGGGCTTGTGGTATGCTGAAATAGCACACAGGAGGACCTTTACTGTGGCCAGGATTAGAAAGGTTTAGTAAGTACTCCAGTACACTAGCAGGGGAACACATGAAGGGGTCCATGTGGGTTTTGGAGCACCAGTTGGAAAATCTTTCCCATTTGGCTGTGTATGTCTTCCTAATTGAAGGCTAATGTGTAGCCAGAAGTATTTCAGAGACCCTCTAAGATACCTTAGTACTTCTTCACTTCTATCTCTTTAGGACCCAGGCTTGAAGATAAAGGGAGCACAGGCTGGGATGGACTAGCTGATCCTATGTCAACAAGTCCATCCTGAGTGGTAGAGTCCTCATTTTGCTGACTGACAGTCTGTTCAACAGAGGAAACCATGTCTACTGAGGCCAGCAGAGGGCCACTAGAATAATTTTGACATTTAATTCTGAACGCATCCTGAGAGAAAACACCATGTCCTGGTTTTCTGGGGTAGAATCAAGGCAGTCTGGCATTGAGTGGGGACACAAAATGGTCCACATCTGGGGTACTCTACTCATCGAATAGTGATCTCACGATGTCTGGAGCTAGTGACCACTAATGAGGATCAACCTCTGTTCAGCTGAGCTAATCTGGCAGAGTGTTCTGGACTCTTGGCAGACAGATTGCTTGAAGCCCGGTCCCCTGCTCCAGGCACCATTCCTACACTCTCACTGCCTCCCTGCAGAGGTGTTAGATGGTGCTCCTCATTGTTTGTTGACATAATACATTATAGACTCACTGACTGAAAGAGGACTGTTTTACGGCTGACTAAGGCTTTCAGATTGAACAAAACATTTATGTGGAGATGAGACTTATGGATCCTAGATATCTTATGTCTGAAGGCCCTGGCAGTGAGCTTCCCACCCAAGCAGGGAGGCATTTGTGGTCAGAACCAATTCCAGCTCTGGTGAGAAGGGGGAGTAGATTTTCCACCACTGACCACAATGTAAATGACCTTACCAGGGGTTTGGTCACCTGAATGGGGTGCCTCTGAGGGTGCGATGCTTATGACAATTGAGCACTGAGTATCCACAGAGTAGTACTTAGGTGTACTTGCCAGGGGCACTGTGAACCACTGAGGAGGCTATCAGACCCAACATGCCATGCATGGAGAGATCTTGTACAGTCTTGCATTCCATGATCAGGCAAACAGCAAACAAAACATAATGGCCCAGATATTCAAAAGGGTTGCACCATGCGCAAAAGGGTTGCGTCAGCGCAAGTCCGAAAAGACGCCATTCTGCGATATTCGGAGGCAGTTGCACCCCGCAAATCACGCTGAGCAATAGCACAATGATAATGAATGTATGCGCAACTGAAGGGGGAGGAACCATGCATAAATGGCACAGTGCGATATTCAATAACATGCGCCATGCACAATAGGGGAGCAAGCGGAAGTTGTGCCATAGCGGAAATGAGCCAAAATAAAAAGGAACAAGGGAAAGGCACAAGAATGCTACAGGGAAGCCTAAAGTTGCTGAACTATAGCTAGCCACACAGCCAACACACACACAAACACACAGGGCAGGACAGTGAAAGGGCACCTGGAACCCACAGGCTCACGGAAGGCGTGGGGAGCCACAGTGCAGAAGGGGGAGCACCACACAGCACTGAGGCCAGCACAGTCAGATGTTCCCGGTGCAGGGGAAGTAGCAGCCAGGACAGTGGGGGGAACACAGAAACAGCTGCCAGGGGGGGTGAACACAAGCCAGGGACATGGCCAGTGCCACCATCCAGATGGAGGCAGTAATGAGGGGGGTGAGAAGGCGGGCAGCAGCGTGGCGTGGCTGTGGAAGGGCCAGTTAGCGGTATACCTCCAACAGGCAGTAGCGAGCTCACACCAGCTTTGAGCTGTATAGTGATACTGAGATCGTGGGCCGGTACCGCCTGAATCGGGCAATTCTGAGGCAGCTCTGTGAGCTGTGCAGTGATGTGATGCAGGCACCCACACGTCGGAGCCATGCTCTGTCAGTGGAGACTAAAGTGACAGCTTGCATGTGCTTTCTCACCACGGGTACCTTCCAGAGACCAACAGGGGACACCACAGGCATAACCCAGTCGGCCACGTCACGCCACCTCATCCAATTCCTCAGCGTACTGCTGCCACATGCTGCGGAGTACATCCATTTCCCCAGCACACCAGCGGAGCACACAGCAAACATAAAGGAGTTCCACAGGGTAGCATAGAACATAGAAACATAGAAGTTGACGGCAGATAAGGACCGCAAGGCCCATCCAGTCTGCCCATTTCTTTTTCTACCTTATAAATGTACCATCGGCCTTTGCTCTGTCAGTGACCTATCTATTCATAGTCATTTGTATTGCTCCCTTATGCCTATCCCATGCCTGTTTGAAGCCCTGCACTGTATTCATAGCCACCACTTCTTGTGGTAAGCCATTCCATGCATCTACCACCCTTTCTGTGAAAGATTTCCTCACATTCCCCTTAATCGGCCTCCCTCTAATCTCATGCTGTGTCCTCTTGTCCTGCTATTTTCTTATATTTAAACATGTTAGACTCTTTCACCTTGTTTATGCCCTTAAGGTGTTTAAATGTCTCGATCATATCACCTCTCTCCTCCTTTGCTCAAGGGTATACATATTGAGCTCCGTTAATCTGTCCTTATATATCTTCTGATGCAGTCCCTGCACCATTTGGTTGCCCTTCTCTGGACTGCCTCAATTTGGTTAATGTCCTTGTGAAGGTGTGGCCTCCAATACTGCACGTAGTACTCCAGATGGGGCCTAACCAATGTCTTGTACAGAGGGATTATTACTCCTCTTACGACTCGTGATACCCCTACTAATACACCCTAACACCCCCTAGCCTTACCTACTGCTTTAGAGGTCTGCTTGGATGATTTTAGGTCATCAGTGATGATGATGCCCAAGTCTCTTTCTTCCTTTGTGACTGCTAGCACTCCTCCCAGCCTATAAGTGGCTTCAGGTTCTCTTCCCTATGTGCATGATTTTGCACTTCTTTGCATTAAATCCCAGTTGCCACTCTTCTGACCATTCTGCTAGTTTATCCAGATCTCTTCTCATTCTGCCCACCCCATCTGGATCATCTACTCTGTTGCAGATCTTGGTGTCATCTGCAAACAGACAAGCCTTACCCTCTAGTCCATCTGCAGGTCACTAATGAAGATGTTGAATAGGACTGGCCCCAGGACTGATCCCTGAGGTACCCCACTTGTGACTTGCATCTCTTCTGACTGTATACCATTTACCACCACTCTCTGTTTTCTGCCAGTCAACCAGTTTGCCACCCAGTTGACCAACTTCTGACCCACCCAGAGCCTACCTAGCTTATTTATCAATCTTCTATGTGGAACAGTGTCAAAAGCTTTGCTGAAGTCAAGGTAGGCGACATCAACTGCTCCCCCTTGGTCCACCACTCTGGTTACCCAGTCAAAGAAATCTATGAGATTAGTTTGACAGGACCTTCCTTTGTAAACCCATGCTGTCTTGGATCCTGTGCCCCTATGGATTCCAGGTGTTGCACTATCCTTTCCTTAAGGAGTGCCTCCATAATCTTGCCCACTACTGAGGTAAGACTGACGGTCTGTAGTTCCCGCCTCCTCCCTGCTACCACTCTTGTGGGTGGGATCACATGAGCCTTTCTCCAGTCTTCTGGGACCTCTCCTGTGCTCAGAGACTCACTAAACAATTCTGCTAATGGCTCTGCTAGTTCCTCCTTTAGCTCCTTAAGTACCCTGGGATGTATGCCATCAGGTCCCATTGCCTTATCCACCCTGAGCTTAGCAAGCTCTTGTAGGACCCTTTCTTTTGTGAAGGGAGTAGTGCTCACCTCCCTCCCCCCTGTGTCCATGATGCTGAGCTGTGGGCCCTGCCCTACCTTCTCTTCAGTAAATACTGAGCAAAAGTATCTATTTAGGATAGTATCTATTTAGCACATATGCCTGGCATGCTGGGGGCAATAGACTGCACCCACGTGGCCATCCGCACACCACCTGGCCCCGAGGGGTCCTCATACATGAATCACAAGGGCTATGCTAGCATCAACTGCCAGGTGGTGTGCAATGCCAGGGGGCGCATAATCAATGTCTGTGCCACACACCCTGGGGGAGCACATGATGCCTTCATCTGGTACCAGTCAGCACTGTGCCACAGATTCGAGAGTGGGGACATCCTCACTGGCCACCTAGTGGGTGAGTATGCAAACCACATGGACAAACATAGGACTTGGGAGGGGCATGGTCAGAGGTGACATGGGTAGTGGCCTACATGGCCCGGGGCAGGGTGATGCTGATCACCAAACTAACCTCCACCCTCTACACACAGGTGACAGTGGATATCCACTCCGTCCCTGGCTGCTCACACCATATCGGCGGCCCACGACCCCATCGCAGCAATGCTACAATCAGGCACATGCCACCACATGTAATGTCATCGAGCGGGTGTTCGGGATGCTGAAGGGACGTTTCCATTGCCTGAACACCTCCGGCGGTGCCCTACAGTACAGCCCCTCAAAGGCCTGTGGGCTATTCCTGGCCTGTTGCATCCTGCACAACATAGCCAACGAATATGGGATATCCGTACAGGTCAAAGAGGGGGACAGCGATGGGGACGATGAGGATGCCAGTGACAATGGTTATGGGTAGCCTCCCCTTGGGCGACGGGACCCTCGACTGCTCCGGCTGGCACAGCTGTACCAGGACACCATCACGGAGGAGCACTTCAGCCAACCCAGGTAAGTCAAGGGGCCATGTGCAACCACCAGTGGCAAAGGCACAACCCACAAACATGCATGGACACACACCAGGGATGCATGCCATCAAGGGAAGTGGCCGGGCATGGAACCACACACACCACCAGGGATGGGTGAAGTCTAACATGACACGCGGGCAGACAGACAGACACACACACACCCCTCAACAGACATGCACAAAGGGTAGGAGGCACACCGATCCAGAACGCCACCCCTAGCCACACACATGTCCACAGACCACCACGCCCACTGCCTGTCATTGTGCGTGTGTCAGATGCTGGGCACCATTGCACACTGGCATACAGCACAATGCAGGCATCATCATGCACATGCAACTGCGGACAGCAGCCGGGAAGGTGTGCAGATGGACTGTGTGTCTGCGTGCAGGGCTGGGTACCCACCCTTGCATTGCCCGCTGAATAACACAATACACACAGGGCAGCATCAGACAGTAGCCACATTGGGGGACAGGTCAGTCACGTACCACAGTGCCCCGGCCACCACAGATGCCTGGGTGGCCCCGCTGAGACCCGCCAGCACTGACAGGCTGACCACTGGCCTCATGGGATGGCACCGATGGTCCCCCGGGGTTCCACTGCATGAACGCGACCGTGCTCTCGCAGGGGTCTGCAGCACACTGAACATGCCTGCGCCACAGATGCCCACAGCTGAACCCAGTGTCGACAAGGATGGTGTCGCATGATGCCAGGAACAGGGGGTGGACATTGCACGTGCGGTGTCTGCGCCGCATGGGCAAATAACTGTGTGCCCCCTGTGGCCATGGCAGCTGTGATTGTATGTGTCAGCCTGTCAATGGCAGTGTTCACATCCTCCCGCATCCGGTCCATCCCTGCCAGGAGCAGAGCGGTTTCTCTGCTGCGACGCTCCTCTGCCCGCTCCAGAGCCACACTCAGTGCATCCATCGCGGTCACAAGCTGCACCTGCTGATTGACTGATGCTTGCAGTATGCGGGTGTGCTCATCCAAGAGGTCATCTGCCTGATTGGCATGCTGTCCCTCAGGGTGTGCACGGCCCTGATGCTCAGCACCTCTTGAAGGTGAGCGCTGCACACCAGGGCCAGGCCTGGGCATGTCCACAGGCGGTGCACTGATGCCACCCCCTGACACTGTACCCCCAAGCCCATTGGATGACTGCTGATGCTGCCCCTCTGGCTGCCGCTCCCCAGGGCTCACTGATGCCACTGCAGTGGCCGCAACAGTCCCACTGTTCTGTACACACACCAGTGCTGCCCCACCGGTGTTGACAGGCACAGGCTGGGACTGTGATGACATGCAGGCCTCCACGGCGGCACCACCCACAGCCATGGCCGCGATGTTACCTGCTGTGTGGCCATCCTGTGGCACACACGTGTCACTGCCCATGATGTTAGCGACATCGTCATTGGTGACGGACCCGGCACCAGCCTGAGTCCCAGCATGCTGGCATCTGTGGACGCTGGCATGCTGGGACACAGGCAGGACCTCCTCCACACCTGCTCCAACAACATCAGTCTGGACATCCAGGCGGGCCCACTGTCGCACTGAGCCGCGTATTCCTGTGGAGGTGGATGGGCCCTCCTCCATCTCCATCCTACTGGCCTCAGTGGAGAGGCCCACCACTGCTGACCCATGCAGACGCTCAGGAGCTGTAAGGGAAAACAAAGTCGCATTACTGCATGTGACCTACCCTGTCCCCCAATAGACAGACCATGATCTACCATGCAGTGATGGGCTACCACCCGTCTGGAATCCACCACCCAGAACACTCTCAATGGTGCAACGCTGCATGCTGCCAGCAACCCTCTCCTCCTGTGGGGTCAGGTGTAGCACCTCCGGCTGTCCCCCACCTGTCGCAGATCGTGCTGCCCTGATGGCAGCCACCTTCACCTTAATCCTCCTCCTGTCTGTGCCCATCTTCTTGCACTCCTGCACAGAGCGCTGGTGGCTGCCATGCAGGTTTACAGCACACACCACCTCCTCCCCTGCAGCAGCACGGGCCTGTGGTGTTCCCTGGCATCCACTGAGAAGCGGCTCCTGGTCTAGGTAGGCCTGGAACAGGGCATCTGTCTCAGCCTTCATGAAATTTGGCCTCCTCCTCCCACAACTCTGTTCCTCTTCCTCCACAACTCACTCGGTCATGATTCAGCCTGTGAGAATGACAGGTGTTACCTGTGACTGTGCAGTCCCATGCATGTCCCAAAATCCACACTCCCCACTCCCAAACAGCATGCAACTCACCAATAAACTGCAGTAACAGACTATGGCCAGTACAGCCCAATGTCGCACTTTTATAGCGCAACCCATGCAAATGAAGCGAGGTGCATCTTTTAGTGGATGCAAATACAGTGACTGCGCCATTGAATGGCTGATTAGCTGATTTGCATATGACAGCTGAATATTGCGCTTTTGCGCTTTGCGCAATTGTGTTGAACGTGCTGAGCCAAGGGTTCAATTCTGTGACATGCGCAGTACACACCTAACTGCATATGGCCACCATTGTGCCAGTGGTGCTACAGCGCTGTTCACCTATATGGCGCTGAGGCACTGGGGCATCGTAGGCCCACTGGGGCAACAGCATGGTAGGCCGCTACAGGAGGTGGCACACAGGCACCCAATTGTGCTAGACGCATTGGGTTCCACTCGCGCTGTGGCTGTCCATGCGCCAGAGACCCTTGACCCTGTGCCCGTCCTTTGCCCCCTAGGTGCCATGTGTCAGGCATGGGTGCACCACTATCACGCTGTTCGGTGACAGTGCGATAGGGAATGGCAGCGCTGTACCGTGCAGCATCTGCGCGTGGCGGAACCGTGCTGCAGAGCGCCATTTTGACTCAACCGAGCAATAGAGATGACACGGAGGAGATCAGCACATTGGAGCAAGGTAGAGATGGCAAACTTGGTTGCCATTGTGGAGCCACTTGTTGGACCACTATTTGGTGAAGCACCCCTGGAAAGGTCCGGGAGTCAGGTGTGGCAGAAGGTGGCCAACGCCCTGGAGGAGGCCACCGGTATGGGGCGGACGGCGGAGCACTGCCACCACAGATATGTGGACCTGAGGCGGAGGGACCCGGACCTGCTTGCCCACCTGCGGGCACGTGCCAGGAGGGGCATGGTGCCACGGCCAGGTAGGTGCAACATCCATACACTTTTATCTTCCATATGGGTATCACGATTGCATGTATCCAGAACATTGGGGGGGGACCATCTGGTGTTGGCCGTGGTGGTGTTATCAGGGTGTGGAGTGGGTGGGTCTGGCTGCATGGGATTGCACACACATGAGGGCAGGGGGACTTTGCTACAGGATCGTACTGATGTTCCCCTCTCCATGTTTGCACCTTAGGCCCAGACGAGTGATGGCTGCCGAGGGAGAGGAGGCGCCAGCAGGAGGACCGTCAGTCCGGGAGGGGCGAAGGTCCACAGAGGCAGAGGGACCAGCCTGATGATGGTGAGTGCCTTACATCCATGATTACTATTGCATGCTGTGTAACAGGGTGGGCAGCGGGGCATGGCCACCATCCAATGACACCACTGCCATGCACGCAACTTGTTACAGTCAGCACTGACCAGTGGCACTGCATGTCTGGGAGTGCGTCAATGGTGGTCCATGTGTGCACCGGGTACCTGGCTGTGCCACTGCCTTCGCACCACATAGCCATGTCACTGAACAGCCACGGTGGTGCTGTGCAGGATTTGGCCGGTGGGTGTGTGCAGCGGACTGCATGGCTGTGTGCGCCTGGGTGGGCAGGTCTTGTGGACGTGATCACTGTGGGTGGATACACACCATCACAGAGGCATGTCCCATGGCCATATGCCATGCACAGTGGGTGGGCTGCATGGGGCTGTGCATTCACACCTATTGACTCTGCTCCCTTGTCCTAGGTGGACGGTAGTTGCAAGCCATCAGACAGATGCTGCAGGAGATACTGCAGGTGGCCAGGGCCTCCCTGGAAATATTGGAGAGGACTGACCGTGTGGGAGTCAGACGGCGGCATGGCGGGAAGAGCAGCCAGAGTGGGGAGTGGGGTTCCCGATGAGCATCCTAATGCCCCTGATTTTCCCTACCCCCTGGACCCACCCTCACACCCCTCCTTCCCTCTACCATTTGTTCACCCCTGCCCCTTACCCACCCCTACCTTGTTTGTGGCTCTCCCCCCAACCTTTTGTATATATCTGTAAATAGTTTTGTGTGTTTTTTACAATACATTTGCTTTGATATACCTAATGTGGTGGTCTCTGCTTTGCAGTGGGCTATAGGTGCTCAGCTGCAGTGGTGTGCATGGCGTCAGGGGTGGTGCAGTCATGTGCATGTGTGTGTGTGTGTGTGTGTCCGTGGGGAAGTGACTAAGGTGTGGGAGTAGCTATCAGTCACTGTCTGTGGTGTGTGTGTTGTTCCCTGTGCACTGGATGACTGTGTGCAGTGGTCTGTGGTGCATGCTCTGTGTCCATGGCGCACCAGTCAGCCCGTCCATGGCCTGTGCAGCTGACACCCTTGCATGTCTGTGACCTGCACGGTCCGCTGGCATGTCAGTGGTGGCTGTCCATGCAGGACAGCCACTGTACCCATCACAATGCCGGGTTGCCTCCTGTCACTGGTGTGGTGCATGTCTGCCTCAGGTGACACTGTGGCCTCCGCTGTTGTTGTCCCACCTCCATGCTGTGGCTTGTGTGTGTTGCAGGGGATGTGCACCACTGTCTGTCACTTGTACTCTGGGCAAATGCTGGTGGCATACAGCTTCACAGTGCCTGCGCAGGGTGGCTGGCACTCCTGTGCCATGGAGGAGTGCTGGCCATGTGTACACGGTTTCCATGGCCACACGCTGGGGCCTAGTTGCCCGCTACTGTGTCCCTGTGTTGGTGTGCCCTTGGGTATGGGTGGGTGTTTGTCCATGCACTGTGTTGCATCCTGTGTGGTGCATGCTTCCATGCACCACTGTAGAATATCTCGCTGGCTGTTGTGGCCAGTGCTGGGTCGAGGTGTGTCCTTGGGAGGGTGTGCAGGGTGCTGTACCACTGGTGGTGGGGTCCGGGGCATACCCTGTCACGTGTGGGGTACCTCGTGTGCCGACGTGTGGTCGGTCTCTCAGCTGTACCTCAGGAGGGATGTGCATGGTGGCACTGTGTATGCAGTCATTGCATCACTGTGTGCTGCCACCCGCTGATGGGTGCTCGTGTTGGGGCTGTCTTGCATGGTTCTGTGGTGCACAGGGTTGCATTGTCACAGTGGGGGTGGTGGCATGCATAGGGTATCCTGCACTGGTGGATGCTGCTTCTGGGCAGGGTGTCTGGGGGTCACGGTGCAGGGTGTGCTCTGCATTGGTGGGATGGTGTGGCACGGGGTGGTTGACCCTCCTTGTGTGCCGCTCACAGCTTGCCAGGGGGTGTGATGGGGCACCATGGCCCAGCTGTGGGTTGGTTGCTGGTCTCCATGGGCCAGTGGATATTCCAGCCCTCCCCCAGTTGTGCAGTGCATGCGGTGTGGGGGGACGATGTCTGTTCTGCTGTATGTTCCTCTGCCCATCTGTGGCATGGGTGGTGGGCCCCTGCATCCCTGGTTGTGCTGTTGCATTGCTGCCCTGCTGTTGGGGGGCATCCCTGGTTGCGCTATGGCACATCTGGACTGCTCAGCTGAACATCCCTTGTTGCGCTATGGTGCATCGGATATGCTCAGCTTCACCTCCCTAGTTGCGCTATGGCGCAGGTAGTGCGATATTTAGTTGTCGGCTGTAGGTGCATCTTGGCCTGCGCAGTTTTTGAATATTGCACCTCTTGTGCATGGGAGCAATGGACTTGCGCTTGCTCCTGCTGTTGCGCACTTTTTGGGCGCAGTTTAAATATGTGGGCCAATGTATTCCACTATGCAGTGTGCCATCTGCATTACTGCCCATAGTCTGCTTTCTGAGAAAGGCACAGGCCCTAGCTGTATTCAGAAGAGCTCATAAGAACAGCACTTACTGGAAGGGTTCAAGCTGAGATTCGTTGAGGTTCAGCAAGACTTCCATGGAAGTTAGGAACTGTTCGGCAGTGGCTACTGCCTGTTCCATCTCCAGTTTGAACAGGCTTGAAATTAGTCAGTTGTTCAAGTATGTGAGGACTTAGAGTCCCAGTTTCTGAGTCCACACCTATTGCATAAATATATATGGAATATGCAGTGGGTTGCCTCAAAATATGTAATGTGCAATTTATTGTAAGCCCCCTGTTAATACGGGGCTTATATTCCCAGTTTTTGGCATCCCTTTCCCTCTCCTACCCCCCTACCCCCCCCCCGAGCTAGGAAATGGGTTTAGTACTCTGGGGGATATTGCTCTGGACACCTCAAGGTGGCAGCAGAGAGTGGAAAAAGGGTATAAAAGGGACTGACTCGAAGTAGCGGGGCCTTTTCCAGCCAAGGCACTAGGCATGGAGCTGGAGGGGGGAGGTTGGAAGAGTAGCCTCAGAACCATAATATGTGGGCAAGTGAGGGAGCTCAGCGGTACAGGAGGGCCAGTGGGGAAACCCCCAAGTAGAGTACAGTCAGGATGATTTTATGTGCAATGGCCAACGAGAAGAGGGGGTATGGAGCTCCACTGGGGACACAGGTAACCAGGTCCTGTGTCGTGGGGGGGGGGGCTAGGGTATTAGGAGGCTTTAGTAAGCATAGCAGAGATATGTAGGAGCCCTTAGGAAGCCTGTTGTGTTATACCCAGGTCGCCAGGGCTGTGGCAGGGTCTTCTCTGGAGGGGAACCAGTGGCAGAGGTTCCCCTCATTCCTGATGTGTCAGGGCAGCCTTGGAGGGTTGAGGGAGCTGGGGAGCCTTTCACCTATAACAGGGGGCCTGTTTGGAGGGATAGATTCTGGGGCACCAGTCCATAAAGTCCAGGCTGGTCGCAGACCAATGAATTGGTAGACCTTGGAAGGTTGTCCCCATGCTGGAGCTTATCTTAAGCCCAGGAACTGTAGTAGGGATTTGGGCCTTTCAGGGATTCCCCATAGGAAGTGCAACAGCAGAAATCTTGGAGTGACTTGGGGGCCATGGAGTGCTGAGGTGGGAGTTCTGAATATGGCAGTAGTGGCCTCAGCCCTGAATATCAGTGTCAGCTGTTTAGAAGAGGGTCAGGGCCTGTGTCATCAGGAAAATTCCTGGATGCCCTTGTGGCTTGGGCCAACACCCAGGGGTCCAGGTGTGGATGGCTGTGCATGTCTTCTTAGTTGAAGGCTTACGTGTAGCCAGAAGTATTTCGGAGACCCTCTAAGATACCTTGTACCTATTCCCTTCTATCTTTTTAGGACCCAGGCCTGAAGATAAAAGGAGCACATGTTGGGATGGACCAGCTGATCCTATGTCAACAAGTCCATCCTGACTGGTAGAGTCCTCAGTTTGCTGACTGACAGTCTGTTCAACAGAGGAGGAATCCATGTCTGTTGAGGCCAGCAGAGGGCCACTAGAATAATCTTGCCCCTTGTGCCTCCAAATTGAGCAATAATGTTTGAATGAGAGGGATCGAAGGGAATGTATACAGAAACAGATTCTGACATGTAATTCTGAATACATCCTGAGAGAAAGCACCATGTCCTGGATTTGTGGGGCAGAATCAAGGCAGTCTGGCATTAAGTGGGGACACAAAATGGTCCACATCTGGGGTACTCTACTCATTGAATAGTGATCTCATGATGTCTGGAGCTAGTGACCACTCATGAGGATCGACCTCTGCTCGACTGAGCTCATCTGGCAGAGTGTTCTGGACTCTTGGCAGACAGATTGCTTGAAGCCCGATCCCCTGGTCCAGGCACCATTCCTACACTCTCACTGCCTCCCTGCAGAGGGGTTAGATGGTGCTCCTCATTGTTTGTTGACATAATACATTATAGACTCACTGACTGAAAGAGGACTGTTTTATGGCTAAGTCCACTAGGGCTTTCAGATTGTACAAAGCCACTCACACTTTCAACACATTTATGTGGAGATGAGACTTATGGATCCCAGATACCTTGTGTCTGAAGGTCCTGGCAGTGAGCTTTCCACCCAAGCAAGGAGGCATCTGTGGTAAGAATCACTTCCAGCTCTGGTGAGGAGAAGGAGGAGGAGATTTTCCACCACTGACCACCATGTAAATGACCTTACCAGGGGTTTGGTCACCTGAATGGGGTGCCTCTGAGGGTGCGATGCTTATGACCATTGAGCACTGAGTATCCACAGAGTAGTACTTAGGTGTACTTGCCAGGGGCACTGTGAACCACTGAGGAGGCTATCAGACCCAACATGCCTTGCATGGTGGGGGCTTGTACAGTCTTGCATTCCATGATCAGGGAAACAGCAAACAAAACATAATGTATTCCACTATGCAGTGTGCCATCTGCATTACTGCTCATCGTCTGCTTTCTGAGAGAAAGGCACAGGCCCAGGCTGTATCCAGAAGAGCTCATAGGAACAGCACTTACTGAGAGGGTTCAAGCTGAGATTCATCGAGGTTCAGCAAGACTCCCATGGAAGTTAGGAACTGTGTGGCAGTGGCTACTGCCTATTCCATCTCCAGTTTGAACAGGCTTGAAATTAGCCAGTTGTTCAAGTATGTGAGGACTTACAGTCCCAGTTTCTGAGTCCACACCTATTGCATATGTATGGAATATGCAGTGGGTTGCCTCAAAATATGCAATGTGCAATTTATTGTAAATCCCCTGTAAATGTGGGGCTTATATTCCCACGTTTAGACATCCCTTTCCCCTGCCTACCCCCTGCCCCTCCCCCCCGAGCTAGGAAATGGATTTAGTGCTCCTGGGAATATTGCTCTGGACACCTCAAGGTGGAAGCAGAGAGGGAAAAAGGGTATAAAAGGGACTGACAGGAAGTAGTGGGATCTTTTCCAGCCAAGGCACTAGGAATGGGGCTGAAGGGCGAAGGCTGGAAGAGTAGCATCAGAACTAGAATAGGTGGGCAAGTGAGGGAGCTCGGTGGTGCAGGAGGGCCAGTGGTGAAACCCCCAAGTAGAGTGCAGTCAGGACGGTTTTATGCGCCATGGCCGATGTGGAGTGGCGGTATGGAGCTCCACTTTGGACACAGGTAGCCAGGTCCTGCATTGTGGGGGGGCGCTAAGGCATTAGGAGGCATTAGTAAGCATAGCAGAGAGATGTAGGAGCCCTTAGCAAGCCTGTTGTGTTATACCCAGGTCACCAGGGCTGGGAGGGTGGTGGCAGGGCCTTCTCTGGAGGGGAACCAGTGGCAGAGGTTCTCCTCATTCCCGGTGTGTCAGGGCAGCCTTGGGAGGGTTGAGGGAGCTGGGGTGCCTTTCACCCATAGCAGAGGGCCTGTTTGGAGGGATAGGTCCTGGGGCGCCAGTCCATAAATTCCGAGCGGGTCACAGACCAACTAATTGGTAGACCTTGGATGGTGGTCCCCATGCTGGAGCTTATCTTAAGCCGAACTGTAGTAGGGATTTGGGCCTTTCAGGGATTCCTCATAGGAAGTGCAACAGCAGAAACCTCGGGGGCCATGAAGTGCTGAGGCAGGAGTAGTGAATATGGCAGCAGTGGCCTCAGCCCTGAACATCAGTGACAGCTGTTTGGAAGAGGGTCAGGGCCTGGGTCGTCAGGGAAAATCTCTGGATGCCCTTGTGGCTTGGGCCAACACCCAGGGGTCCGGTTGGGGAGGTCAGCTTGCTTTCCCATGCCTGTGAAAGGGGGAATGACCAGTGCCAAAGTAAAAGGAACCTGTACCGAAAAGGAAGAATGGCTTACCGTATCCTATATATGCCAAGAGATTGTAGAGATCTGTGTTCCAGGGTCTCGTGTAGATCGCCTTAGAGTAGAAGTTGTAGAAAAGGAGAATCCTTCTGGTGTCTGCTAAATCTGTGATTCTCCTGTTTATTAGATCCATCCTGAAGTGTACAAAGTTATAGCCCCATGGAGCTGATTATTTATTTTCTAGAGAAGAATGGTGACCCCTGTATCGCTGGAATCATTTGCATGCAGGTGAAAATAAAAGACATTTGGGGAGAAACAGTGATTTGTGCTTTATTTGACTGTAGGGGGAAGGCTAATGAAATTAAATCCTTCCCCCCCCTCATATTTGCAATCTATTAATTTTTTACGAGTTGCATTCCAGGGGCAGAATCCAGTCTGGTTGGGCTGCAAGAGCTTCTGTGAGACCTTTGTAGGAGAAGAAGGAGGTCTTGGTCTGGTGGTCGGCTTGGGGAGGAGATCAGATGCTGAGATGAAGGCGATAAAGTGCACAGCTTGAAGATGACAAGCGGGTAGGAGACATCTGTTTTCCCTGTTTCAGTACTGTGAAAAAGGTTTCAAATGTTAGTGCTTTTGAGTGCTCCCTTCTTCCTGCCTGGAAGACCTTCGAGTAAAAAGTATACCCCTAGACGGGGCAGGAAGGGGGGCGGGTTACATTATCTTCAAGTGTGAGGGGGCAGGACCATAACTCACAGGTGGCAAACTCCAACACCATTTGAGGTAGAAACTGAGTGTGTACAGAAAATTACCTTATGTTTTTAGAAAACAGTATACGGAGGATCTGTGACCAAAGCATGCATTTCAAATACTCTGTATGCAGAGGTGATAGTGACCAGAAATGCTGCCTTCCAAATTAAGAACCTTAAGTCACACATCACAATAGGCTTAAATGGTTTGCAAGTGAGAATATCCAGCACAAGATTTATATCCAAGGAAGTGACCGGCTTCCGGATGGGAGGTCTTGTGTGCAAAATACCCATGAGGAACATCTTGAACAGTGGCAGCAGTGCCAGGTAGAGGGTACCAATGGACTTATGGTATGCTGAAATAGCACACTGGTGGACCTTTACTGTGGCCAGCATTATAAAGGTTTGATAAATACTCCAGTACACTAGCAGGAGGAAACCTGAAGGGGTCCATGTGGGTTTTGAAGCACCAGATGGAAAATCTTTTGCGTTTGGCTGTGTATGTCTTCTTAGTTGAAGGCTTACATGCAACCAGAAGTATTTCAGAGACCCTCTAAGATACATTGGACCTATTCACTTCTACCTCTTTAGGACCCAGGCCTGAAGATAAAGGGAGTACAGGTTGGGATGGACCAGCTGATCCTATGTCAACAAGTCCATCCTGATTGGTAGAGTCCTCAGTTTGCTGACTGACAGTCTGTTCAGCAGAGGAGAAAACCATGTCTATTGGGGCCAGCAGAGGGCCACTAGAATAATCTTGCTCCTTGTGCCTCCAAATTGAGCAATAATGTTTAAATGAGAGGGATCGGAGGGAATGTATACAGAAAAAGATTCTGACGTAATTCTGAATACATCCTGAGAGAAAGCACAATGTCCTGGATTTGTGGGGCAGAATCAAGGCAGTCTGGCATTGAGTGGGAACACAAAATGGTCCACATCTGGGGTACTCTACTCATTGAATAGTGATCTCATGATGTCTGGAGCTAGTGACCACTCATGAGGATCGACCTCTGTTCGACTGAGCTAATCTGCCAGAGTGTTCTGGACTCTTGGCAGACAGATTGCTTGAAGCCCGATCCCTGCTCCAGGCATCATTCCTACACTCTCACTGCCTCCCTGCAGGGGGTTAAGATGGTGCTCCTCATTGTTTGTTGACATAATACATTATAGACTCACTGACTGAAAGAGGACTGTTTTAAGGCTAAGTCCACTAGGGCTTTCAGATCGTACAAAACCACTCACGTTTCCAACACATTTATGTGGAGATGAGACTTAAGGATCCCAGTTACCTTGTGTCTGAAGGCCCTGGCAGTGAACTTCCCACCCCAGCAGGGAGGCATATGTGGTAAGAACCAGTTCCAGCTCTGGTGAGTAGAAGGGGAGGAGATTTTCCACCGCTGACCACCATGTAAATGACCTTACCAGGGGTTTAGTCACCTGAATGGGGTGTCTCTGAGGGTGCGATGCTTATGACCATTGAGCACTGAGTATCCACAGAGTAGTCCTTAGGTGTACTTGCCAGGGGCACTGTAAACCACTGAGGAGGCTATCAGATCCAACAGGCCTTGCATGGAGTGGGCTTGTGCAGTCTTGCATTCCATGATCAAGCAAACAGCAAACAAAACATATTATACAATGGCAAGAAAAAGTCTTGTGCTCCGATTGGTCAGTCTGGGATTGGACCCGTGATGTTATCCCAGTACAACATCACAGGTCTAGTCCCAGCACACAGGTGACCGCATGAACCATTATAAAGATCAATGCACACAACCGACATCGGTGAGTCCCGCTTGCCACCCGCTTGTATAACGGCCGTCTCAACTTACCGTTACTCTTTTAAAACCTCCCTCCCAGAAAATCCACAACACACAAAGCGCAAACAAGAAATTTTCTCCTCACCATTTCTTCCCTGAACCCAGCTGCTTTACTCAACCATGGAGACCATAACTACCGGTCTCGCCGTTCACTTGTCTCTCGGTTCATGGGGAAAAGTGTGAAAGCAGCCATGCGCTAACCCACTTGCTCACCCTGGCATCTCTGTAACTAGCTTAATCATTTGAAACCCCCACCCTAATGGCAGCACTAGCATTCACTAATGGAAATGAAAAATAAAAAGTCCTCCACGCCTAACTCACGTGATGAAGCTATGGTTACTGCTTTACATTCCCAGCTCCTTTACTGAACCGCGGAGACCATAACTACCGGTATCGCGGTTCCTTGTCGCCTCAGTTCATGGGAAAAGTGTAAAACTGACTGTCATGACCCACTTGCTCACCCAGTCATCTCTGTGTCCCCTGACCGTGATTGTAAAAAAATATTTAAAAGCCGTGACCACAACAGCATATAAATTCTGAGTCAGCATGTGTTGTATGCCACTCTATAACACAAGGACACAGTAGAGACTTATAGGTGGTCAGAAATGGAAAGCTGTAAGGAGTGAAGCAACAGGCACGTTACACTGACAGCACCATCTAGTGGTCAAAATAGAAACTGTGGATTTTTTTTTTAAGAACATATCCTTCCACACACAAAAAATGATAAGAAAAAAGACAAATAAATACCTTTTTCTCTCTTTTTTCCTTTATTTAAAAGCAAGCCATTGTATAATAGCAATAATGCACTCCAGGGTGTGTGTTGTGCTGGGATAACGTCACTTCTGGGGTGATTAGTCGCACTCGGCCTGCGGCCCCGTGCCTAATCACCCCAAGCGTGACGTTATCCCAGCACAACACACACCCTGTCATGCATTATTGCTTAAATGTATTCCACTATGCAACATGCTATCTGCATTACTGCTCATGGTCTGCTTTCTGAGAGAAAGGCACAGGCCCAGACTGTATCCAGAAGAGCTCATAGCAACAGCACTTCCTGGGAGGGTTCAAGCTGAGATTTGTTGAGGTTCAGCAAGACTCCCATGGAAGTTAGGAACTGTGTGGCAGTGGCTACTGCCTGTTCCATCTCCTGCTTGAACAGGCTTGAAATTAGCCAGCTGTTCAAGAATGGGAAGACTCAGTCCCAATTTCTGAGTCCACGCCTATTGCATAAATATATATGGAATATGCAGTGGGTTGTCTCAAAATATGCAATGTGCAATTTATTGTAAGCCCCCCTGTAAATACGGGGCTTATATTCCCACCTTTAGGCATCCCTTTTCCCCTTCTAAGCCCCCTTCCCCCCCGAGCTAGGAAATGGATTTAGTGCTCTGGGGGATATTGCTCTGGATGCCTCAAGGTGGCAACAGGGAGTGGAAAAAGGGTATAAAAGGGACTGACAGAAAGTAGCGGGCCTTTTCCAACCTGGACACTAGGCCTGGAGCTGGAGGGGGAGGCTGGAAGAGTAGCATCAGAACCAGAATAGGTGGGCAAGTGAGGGAGATCGGCAGTCCAGAAGGGTCAGTGGAGAAACCCCCAAGTAGAGTGCATTCAGGATGGTTTTATGCACCATGGGCGATGAGGAGTGGGGGTATAGAGCTCTGTTGGGGACACAGGTAACCAGGTCCTGTGTCGTGGGGGGTTAGGGCATTAGGAGGTTTTAGTAAGCCTAGCAGGGAGATGTAGGAGTCCTTATTAAGCCCATTGTGTTATAACCAGTTAACCAGGACTGGGGCAGGGCCCTCTCAGTAGGGGAACCGGTGGCAGATGTTCCCCTCATTCCCGGTGTGGCAGGGTGGCCTGTGGTGTCGAGGGAGCCAGGGAGCCTTTCACCTGTAACAGGGGACCCATTTGGAGGGATAGGTCCTCGGGCGCCAGTCCATGAAGTCCGGGCAGGTCACTGACCAACCAATTGGTAGACCTTGGAGGGTGGTCCCAGTGCTGGAACTTATCTCAAGCCCAGGAACTGTAGCAGGGATTTGGACCTAGCAGGGATTCCCCATAGGAAGTGCAGCAGCAGAAACCTTGGAGTGAATTGGGGGCCATGGAGTGCTGAGGTGGAGGTTGTGAATATGACAGTAGTGGCCTCAGCCCTGAACATCAGTGCCAGCCGTTTGGAAGAGGGTCAGGGCCTGGGATATCAAGAAAATTCCTGGATGCCCTGGTGGCTTAGGCCAATGCCCAGGGGTCCAGGTGGGTAGGGCAGCTCATTTTTCCACACTACTGAAAGGGGAGATGACCAGTGCCAAAGTAAAAGGAACCTGCAGAGAAAAGAAAAGGAAGGTTGGCTTACCAGATCCTTTATATGCCAGGAGATTGCAGGGATCTGTGTTCCAGTGTCTTGGGTAGATCACCTAAGAGTAGAAGCAGTAGAAAAGGAGAATCCTTCTGGTGTCTGTTAAATTTGTGGTTCTGCTGTTTATTAGATCCAGCCTGAAGTGTACAAAGTTATAGCCCCATGGAGCTGGTTATTTATTTTCTAGAGAAGAATGGTGACCCCTGTATCACTGGAATCATTTGCCATGCAGGTGAAAATAAAAGGCAGTTGAGGAGAAACAGTGGTTTGTGCTTTATTTGACTGTAGGGGGATGCTAATGAAATGAGATCCTTTTTCCCCTCATATTTGCAGTCTATTAATTTTTCATGAATTGCATTCCATGGGCAGAATCCAGCCTGGTTGGGCTGCAAGGGCTTCTGTGATTCCTCTGTAGGAGAAAAGAGAGGTCTCGGTCTGGTGGTCAGCTTGGGGAGATCAGATGCTCAGATGAAGGAGGCAAAGTGCACAGCTTGAAGATGGTAAGCTGGTAGGAGACATCTGTTTACCCCATTTCAGTGGTGTGCAAAAGGTCTCGAATGTTAGCGCTTTGACTGCTTCCTTCTTCCTGCCTGGAAGACCTCGAGTGAAAAATATGCCCCTCAACGGGGCAAAAAGGGGGGGTGGGAGTTACATTATCTTTAAGTCTGAGAGGGCAGGACCATAACTCACAGATGGAAAAGCCACAAGTGAGTTATGAAAGTGCTGCCCACTCACAAGAGACGATAAGTTGCCTATTTTGAGTCAGGCTGTAGTATATTTGTAGTAGCGTTTGATCTTTAGCGCTGCACTAAGCATTGTAACATCTGACATTGTGAAAACTGCTCTCTGATTGGTTCAGTATTCTACTATGGTGACAGCAACCTTGAAAACATCCATTGTGACAGCAGCAACAACTAATTTTTTTTATATACTGCTGTTACTGATGTCACAAAAACATATTTTTTATATTGTCATATCTTTCTTTCTATCTATCTATCTATCTATCTATCTATCTATCTATCTATCTATCTATCTATCTATAATCCTCTATTACTTTAATGCAATACCTCTGGAGTGCTATATAGAGTCTTCATTGACTCATAAGTGTGCCCTGGTCAGACACCTGGTACTTGCAGAATCATCTCACACTGTAGAGGTGGAACTGTTTTCTTATGTGGTAGGGGGTATAACCAAAGGAGACACACTAAAGGTAGCAGTTCATGATAGCAGTGAAAATGTTGACCTATACATTTTTATTCTATTTTTTTTTGCAGTTGGTGTTTTTTTTTTATCCCGACTGTTGGGAGGCCCCCTTCATGCCGACCACCCCAGCTCTGTCACCCCGACATCTCTAGGTCTTACTTGCCAGCGTTTTCTTCCTGGGCTCCTCCCCCCCCTCTGTGGAGGCTCCCCCATCGCTGCAGAATGGATCAGGTTCCACAGCACAGCCTAGTCGTTGGGTGTGGGCCTGCAGGTGGTTAGAGTCTTCGTGCTAACCGGGGTTTTCCTTGCATTTCTCTTGCCACCCAAATGAGTGGCATGCAGTGCAATTAATAATGGCACCGTGCCCACTCCCACATGTGGTACAACAAATTCCCTGATGCTCTGTACCCTACTAAGCAGTCCTGACATCCTACTCCTAGCTAACACTGGGCTCTGCACGGCCCCCTCTTTGGAGGAGGAGAGCAGTCTGTTGGCTGCTCGATCCTCCTCCCACCAGCTAACCCTCTGTTACCCTGAGTTTGTTCCTGAACCCCAGTTGGCAGTGCCACAAGCAACAGCATTACTGCTGTGCTGGCATTTTTATTCTATTTTAGATTCGCCCTTATCTCCTGACTTGTATGATACATTTTTCCCCATTCTAAGTCTGCTTAACCACTTTTTTAAGTTGAAATAATAAAGAGACCTCTCCTTTTAATACGGCTCATATAAAGTTCTCATCACTATTTTCTGTTTTTGAACACCCATTGTTTAAGATAATTTTTCACATGACCATAATGAACTAATATGCAACAGATATTGCTCTCAGACTTTATGGGACAAGTGCACAAAAACAGCTAAGAATGCAAATGAAAACCTGGTTTAAGTCATATTGAAAAGGGGTGCTTCTTTTATTATTTTAAATGTAAAAACCTGTAAAGCAGACTCAAAATGGAGGAAAGAATGGTATAATATAAGTTAGAAGATAAGGGGCAATCTAAAATAGAATAAAAAAGTATGCGTCACAATTTTCATCACTATCATGCACTTCTGCTTTAAAACATAAGGCTGTTATCAAGCTTGGTTTGTCTTGGGTTCTCATTACCAGCATCTACAGTAGGAGAGGTAACATCTTGGGGTCTATAGGTCCCAACGGACCAGTTATAGTGCAATTCATATGAAAAGAACAGTTACGTACTTACTATAACAGTAAATCTTCGACGAGAAAATCTATTTCATCAGGCCACACCTATGGAACTACAGACGCCAAGTGCTAGGACCACACGGAAACTTTTTTGCTAGCAATCCACTAGGGGCTACCCATGACAATGTCTTACATCGACATCCTCTCTATATAAACGTGGGCGGCCCCTCTTCCTCACAGTTCCCCACCAGAGATCACACTCAGACGACCTTCCTCTAGGGAACCAGGAGAGAGCTAACATTTCCAGCTACCAGGCAAGGCTGGAAACAGCAGATAGTCCTGGAGAGAGACAGACAGGAGCAAAGAAGCTCTGAGTCTAAGGGGGATGGAGGGTGGGACAGCATGGCCTGATAAAAGAGGTTCTCTCGAAGATCTACTGTTACGGTAAGTACATAACTTTTCTATCTTCATCGAGGATATCTCTCATCAGGCCACACCTATGGAATGAGTCCCAAGCAGTACTGCCAGAGAGATAGTCTGGGTGACTGGAGGCTACAGGCCTATGAAATGAGGCCTTGAAGCACAGCCAGGCCGAAGCCTAGCCTTCTTCTAGTGGCAGTGTCCAGACTTAGTGTTTAGTGAAAGTGTGGACAGTACTCCAAGTTGCAGCAGCACAAATTTCTGCAGCTGATACATTCCTTAAACAGGCAACAGAAGTGGCCATGCCTCTGGTTGAATGGCCACAAACAACCCCAGGAAGTTCCTTACCATACTTCCTATAACAAAAAGTAATACAGTTGGCCAACCATCTGGACGGGCACCGTTTAGAAACCAGAACATCCTCTTTCCCCAGGGCGAAGGAAACAAAAAGTTGTGAGGACTTTCTGCAGTCCTTCATACGATGAACATAATATCTGAGTATCCTATGTACATCTAAGGTGTGGATCAATGTGTCCCCTGGATTGGCATGCTCAGGAAAATAAACTGGTAGGTGGATAGTTTAATTCAAAGTAAACTCCGACATTATCTTAGGAAGAAACTTAGGATTGGTACATAAAGACACCCTGTCTTTATGGAAAATCAAATAAGGAGGCTCATACATAAGAGCCTGAAGCTCTCGGAAATCCTTTGAGCAGAAACTTAGAAATAGCCAGCAGATAAGAACTGCCAGGCCCATCCAGTCTGCCCGAAAGCCCTACACTAGTTTGTAGCCTCTGACCCCAACTGGTCAATGGCTTTTCAGCACACCTTCCCACCTCTAAGATAACCTTATGCCTGTCCCATGCATGTTTAAAACCCTCCACTGTGCTCGCCCCCACCACCTCCTGTGGCAGTCTATTCCATGTGTCCACCACCCTCTCCATGAAGAAAAACTTTCTCACATTTCCTCTCAGTCTGCCACCTTCCAATTTCATATCATGCCCCCTCATTCTTGTACATCTCTTATATTGGAAGATGTCTCCCTCCTGCACCTTGTTTCTGTCCTTAAGGTACTTGAATGTTTCTATCATGTCCCCCTAATTCCTCCACTCTTCCAGTGAGCATATATTGAGGTCCTTTAGTCTCTCCTCATATGTTTTCTGGTGCAAGCCCTGTACCATCTTAGTTGCCCTTCTCTGGATAGCCTACACCCTGTCAATGTCCTTATGAAGGTGCAGCCTCCAGAACTGCACAGAGTACTCTAGGTGAGGTCTCACTAGCATTTTGTACAATGGCATCATGACCTCTCGCCTTTTGCTAGTGATACCTCTGCCTATGTACCCCAGCATGCCACTGGCCCTCCCTGCAGCCTTTGTACTCTGCTTTGACACCTTTAAGTCATCAGAAATGATAACCCTAATGATAAGTAATAGTAACTAAAAATAACACTTTCCAAGAAAGGAAGCATAAGTCACAAGTCGGGGCTGGCTCAAGAGGAGTGAAAGTGAGCTTCTCTAGCACAAAATCCAGGTCTCAAGCTGGGACTGGACTGCAGATGGGAGGCTTCAAGTGCAGGATGCCTCTCAAGAATGTATGGACCACTTCTAGCTGAGCCACTGTATGGCCATCAATAGGCACGTGGAAAGTGTAAATAGCCGCCAAGTGCACTTTGACAGAAGAGTATTGCAGTCCTGCATCTGATGAGGACAATAAATACTCTAGAACCCAGTTCACTGAGCAAGTGAAGGGATCCAAGTGATGAGAAGCGGCCCACAAAGCAAACCACTTCCACTTCATGGAGTAGGCGGTCCTAGAGGAGGGCTTCCTAGCAGCCATCTGGACATCAGCCACCTTAGGGGGCACTCCAGACCTCGCAATGGTTATGTTTTCAGGAGCCAGGCATGGAGATGGAGTGACTTGAGGTCCGGATGGACCAAGGTTCCCTGTTCCTGTGATAGCAAGCCCTTGTACAGGGGCAGGGGCACTGGTGGTTCCATTGCCAACTGCTGCAGTAAGAGAAACCAGATCTGACAAGGCCAAAAGGGGGCCACAAGAATTAGAGTAGCACCCTCCATTTGAAGCTTGATTAGCACCCTCTGAATCCAAGGAAAGGGAGGGAATGCATAAAGGAACCTCCCTTTCCAAAAGAGGGACAGTGTGTCTCACCAGAAAATTCCAGGCCCTGGAATGAGTGAGCAGAAAAGTGGCAGTATTGCTTTGAGTGGAGATGCAAAAAGGTCCAACTCTGGATAACCCCACCGGTTGAACAAGGTCTTTGACCACTGAGGTCAGCAGCTCCCACTGATGCATTCTGGACTATGACCTGCTTAGCTTGTCTGTCAGGACATTTTGGAGACCTGAACATGGATGGCCAACAGCTCTAGACCATGTTCTAGAGCCCAGTACCAAACCCTTATTGCTTCCCTGCACAGGGGGTAAGAATGAGTCCTCCCCTTGCTTGTTTATTGTAGTGTACTACACTGATGTTGTCTGTCTGCACCAGCAGATGACCTGAGGACAGATGGTTCTGTAAGGCTTGCAGACCATACAGAATGGCCCTCATCTCTAGGATGTTTGTGTGGAGGGAAGTCTCCATGCTGGTCCATGTTCCTTTTGTCTAATGAGGTCTGAGATTTGCCCCCCAGCCCATCCCTGAAGCGACTCTGATAAGAATCTGCTAAGGTGAGGGGATGAGGAGTGGAACCCCTTTCAGCAAATTGCTGGATTCCATCCACCACTGGAGCACCTTTTGAACAGAAGATGTTACTAAAACCTGCTGATCTAGATTGTGGGTGCCCTGATCCCACTGGACTCCTAGTGTCCATTGAGGAACCCTCACATGCAGCCTATTTAAGGGTGCCATGACAATGGCTGCTGCCATCAGGCCCAACAGTTTCAGGAATATCCTGGCTGTCATACCTATTGTTGTAAAGCTGCTGGGCCTGTGCCATGAGGTGCTCCGCCATGTCCTGGGGCAGGAAGGCTAAGCCCTGAGCAGTGTCCAGTACTGTCTCTATGCACTGCCGACACTGACAAGGGGTCAAAACTGACTTGGGCAGATTGACCGTGATCCCTAGCGCATTGAACAGCTGTCTGGTATGTGCTAGGGTGAGAGATAGTTGCTCCTTGGACTCAACTTTGGGTAACCAGTGGTCTAGACAGTGGAAGACATACAGTCCCTCTCCCCTGAGAGCTGCTGCTACAACTGCCAAGCATTTGGTAAATACCTGTGGTGCAGATGACAAGCCAAAAGGCAATACCATGATCTAGTAGTGTTCCCCCTGAAACAGGAACCTGCGGTACTTCCTGTGGGTGGACAAATCTTGATATGCAGATAAGCATCCTGCATGTCCAGGGAGCATATGAAGTCCCCATTTTGCAGGAGGGGCCGCAGGTCTTTCAGAGTGACCATCCTGATCTTCTTGTACTGACTACAGAAGTTCAGGTTCCTCAGATCCAGAATGGGCCCAATGTCTCCTGTGGATCTGGGAACTACAAAGAAATGAATATAGTCCTTTGTTCCCAGGGAACTGGTTCCATGGCCCTGTTCTGCTGCACTGTATGTACCTCCTCTAGCAGAACTGGTATGTGGTCTAGAGGATAAGTCGAGGGAATTGGTGGAAGGTCTGGAGGCACCTCCAGAAATTCTGGAGCATGGCCCTGCTCTATTAACTGCAGGACCCAAGCATCTGTTGTAACCTCTCTCCACTGTTCCACGTGGAGGGAAAGGCGAACACCTATTGCCACCTCCAGATTTGGCACTAGAGGTTGAGGGTCTAAGAAGGAGTCATGCTGAAGCAGATCTGGTGGCCACAGCCTCACCTCCACCTCTAGAGGCTTTGGAGTGGGCACCTGTGGGGGAGGTTGAGGCTGGAAAAGCTGATCCTGTTCTGCTTTTGCTCTGCTGTCTAGCCCCTGACCTAGGTCTGTTGGTATTCATGCATAAGTGGACTCTCTGCCTACTTCTCAGTAGTGTGCGGCAGAGGGAATGGACTGACCTTACAGAGTCCTCCCCCCGAGGCATGTATGTCAGAAAGGATATCCTGCACCACATCTGCAAAGAGCTTGTATCCTCTGAAAGGGGCATTCAGAATGGATTGCTGGACATTACTAGCAAATCCTCACACCATTACCCAACAATGCCTTGTTAGGCAGATGCCAGCCCAGCTGCTCTGGCTGAGGCATACGAAATGTCACAGATAGGCCTTAGGTGCGTACCCATGTCAGCCCCAGTCTGAAGGGACTTGAGCATCTCCTGCTTCTGGGTATTCTCTGGGAGGGACTGGGCTGCTGCTTTATTCTTTTTCTAGAGGGTATTCTGGAGTTTTATGTGATAATGGAGAGATTTTACTGTGCCGATCACAAAAAGCAAAAGTGCCCGATGTCAAAAGGACGACTAAAATTACAAAACCATTGCAAAGAGCGTTGGTCACTTTCTCTGTCAACAACAACAACAAAAAAATAACCCCCCCGCACCCCCCAATCTAAAGATTGCTAACTCCAGGGGGAGCGGACTTAGAGGAATGATAAAAAAAAATAAAAACAGCAAAAAAGTCTCCTCAAGCCAGACCCAAGACCCAAACCTGGGTCCACCTGCTCAAGTGGCAGTGGGTCTCACCACTACACCAAACAGCCAGCTTGGCCAAACAAATTGTCATATCTTGTTCCAGCGAGTGCAGCTCACTGCTACACTCGCTGTAACTTGCTTAGCGGCGTTTTTCCCCACTGGCTCTTAGTTTGAGCAGTATTATTGAGTCGCTCAAATTGAGCAGCTCAGTAATACTCACTTACATCACAGTATACCTATTCTGGTATTTGATCATATGGGCCTGATAATTAGCTATTCTGAGGCCCAGTGTGACAGAGGCAAAGGTTCTCTTTCCCATGAGGTCCAGTTTTCTCAACTCTTTCGCTGGGGGGAAGAGAACTGAAATGCTTAGGCACCTTAGACCTATCATGAGCTGCATTTATCATAACTGAATCAACCTCAAGTTGGCCTGTGAAAAAAAGGCTTTCCTGAGGGGGCCTGGTACAGCTTGTCTGCCTTTCTGGGCATGGCAGGGATCAAGCTTGGTCTTTGCCAGGCGGCCAGGGTGGCATTCTCTGGTGCAGCCAATAGAGGAGGAATGATAAGAGGTGGAGATTCTGGCAGCTCAAGAAATGCCACCAAATTCCTCCTAGTGATGTCTTGCTCCTCAGCATCAACTCTCATTGCAGCTTGGAGTTGCTTCATCATAGAGATGAAGGAGAGGTCTTCAGGAGGAGACCTCAGAGTATACAGTGTGCAGTCCTCTCTCCTGGTAGAAATGGTGGAGCCAGACCTCTCAGATGAGATCCTTTCCATATCTTCTTCCTCCTGTTCTTCCTTTTGTAAAAGGAGGTCAGGGTTGTATTTCTGATCCTTGTCGATGGGCCCTGAAGGCCTCAAGGAAGGAAGCGAGGATGTCGATGCCCTGGAGTGTGTAGGTTGCATCGACTTAGCAGACTTTGACAAGGGAGTTGGTGTGAGAGGCTCCGTTGTCATCATGCCTGGTGTAGGAGGAGGAGGTATAAGGCACTATATTATCTCCGCAAATAAGGAGAGCACTGTCAGGATGTCAACAGTGGCCTGCACTGCAGGGGTGCCTTGCAACACTGACAGGGGTGACTGCAGCTTTGAGGTTGATAGGCCTTTGCCAGCCATAGTAGGTCTGTCGGTACCAGTACTTACTGCCAGCTGACCCTGAGGGTTCTCAGGTCTGAGCGGCAGGACCTGCGGCGGCGACAGGGGTGTCTGCAGCCCCAACATTGACAGGCCTTTTCTGGCTGTTGTAGGTCCAGTGGAATTCGCTGCCAGACCCAACATTGTGGATATTGAGGTCTGAGTGGCAGGAGGGATCAACGCTGAAGCAGTCAACGGTGCTACAGCAGTTGGCACTGAGTGAAACAGCAACTGGAAGCACACCGGGGGGGATTTATCCTCACTATGCTTCCTCTCTCGGTGTTTGTGCTTTCCTGAAGACTTCTCTCAGGCCTTGGAAGACTGTGAGCCCAAGGAATTAGCCGGCGACAGGGTGGAGCTCTTTGCCTGGAGCTCTTCCTCTACTCTGGCTACCAGCTGCTCATGTGCAGGGCTCGTTGATGGTGTTGCTGGGTAGACTGATTAAGTTTCAGTCAGATCTTGCAGGCCTTAACATCGTGGGCCTCTCTGAGACAGCACACATAGATGTCGTGATCATTACCTGAGTAGATTTTTCCACCGCACTCGCAGTAACGGAAGAGTTTAGCAGCATCTTTCAGTGACGTACATGACAATGGCAATCACTGTAAAATGAAATGATAACTACTAGGCTGAGAAAAATATTAAAACTTAGAAGAATGGAAGTTTTAGCAGTCGACTGTAGCAGCAGCATCTTTGTGAAGTCCGGTGAGTATGGTCAACGGCGGGAAAAAACTAAGGAGGGAGAGGGGCCACCCATGTTTATATAGAGAGGATGGTGACGTAAGACATCATTGTGGATGGCCCCAGTGGACTGGTTGCAAAAATGTTTCCATGTGGTTCTAGTGCCTGGTGGCTATAGTTCCATTGGTGTGGTGTGATGAAAGAGATATCCTCAAAGAAGATCTCTTATGACAATAAGTTGGTTTACATCATTTTCTTAAAGTTGACCTTGCAGCAAGAAGCCAGCTGAAGAGCAACCTTTATGAAACTATTTTGCAAACCAGCTGGAATGCATGTGCAGCTCTATCACAAAACAGTGCAAAACTGAGCTGCAGCTCTTAAGCAACAATTTACGTAAGGGTTTGTGCTAGATGCAGCAACACTTATGTAACTCATTGCAAAATGCAAAAGCAACTCATTGGTGTATGAATTAAATGCAGGCTGTACTGAATCGCTATTTCAACTGGTTGCTTGAACTGCCAGACAGGGGCTTGAAAATAGTGCAAGACCCATGAGGGGAACTATGGTCCTTTCTCTTTTTTCCCTGGTTTTGAGAATCTGGACTATGTACCCATCTCATGAGACATGGTATTCAGGAAGCTGGAGTCATGGTCCCTGGAATCCTTCTGGGTGCTGGTGGAACCAGACTCTACTTTCTGATATTTAGAACTACAGTTAGTACCAGAACAGACTTTATGGCTATGGGAGCTGCAGCCAGTATCGAAAAATAGTCAGTCTGGAAACCATAAACTGACATGGCTCTAAAAGAAACCACAGGCTGCCCTTAACGCCAAGAGCTGAAGTTCCAGTCCTTTTTTCTCTGACATGGACTGCATGAGTGCAAAGGCGAACATAAAAAGGAGCCAAGAAGGCACAGAGCAGGAAGTGATCTCTTCAGGGGAGAAGAAAGTCCGATGGTTGGACCCAGGCACAGGGCATGGGGTGGTGTATACAGCATGGCTCAAATTGTACTGGGTGGTACTGTGTATCAGCCACTTGAGACAGTAATCTGCTAGTGTGTGGCTATGGGTGAAGCCACACTGTAAAACAAAATACTAATTACTGTTTCAAAATACGTTTGTGTTAATTAAGAATGGGCAGTTAAAGACAACTTTGTATTTTTTGAAGTTTTTTATTCATGCAGCTATCACCACAGGATGTGCTCTTGGCCAACGGAACATACTTATATTTCAATAACTAGTCTGCAGGAAATATAAATATAAATTATAGTGACTACTAGATTTAAATGAAGAGAGAAAAACTATAGGATTAAGGTACAGAGGAAAAATACAATGTAGGTGATTCTAAGCAAGACCCATGGGTGGTGTTATATGAAAATATCAGAACAACTTTTTTTCTGTCAGCATTTAATATCAATAGAGTAAATGTTAATTAAAAGTCTATGCTATAACAGTAATAAATATTTAAAAATATTAAATTCACTGCTCAAACTGAACAACACAAAGGTGCATAGATTAGAGCTGGCAATGCGCTGAATAAAAGTGACAGCATATACTGTGCCAAAACTAATAGAAATAACTCGCATAGCAGGAAGCCCTTGACTGAATGGTTTAGTAAAAGCTGTATGCAGTACTGTAGTGCGGGGTTTTTGTGTCCCTTTAACAATATGAGGAGCCTTTCAAAATTCCCTTTCATTTGAATTAAGATGATTGATCTTTTAAAATTTCCAGGCTAAAATAAAAATAAAAGAAGTAATTGACTAGCAATATCAGTAAATACAGGCACAAAGTACATTTTTTAATCCTTCCTTCTCATGCTCACACTGAGTGCTTGTAAGAGCAGCCTTGTGGATCAGAACATTTAGCTTTCTGTATTCGATAACATTTAGAGATTTGGCAGAGTTGCTTTATCGGTGAAGTTGCGAAATTCACCTTTGATAATTACTTCACTAAGTTCTCACTTCGCCATTCTGCCACTTCATAATGAATTTTCCTGGAAAACTGGCACTTTTTCAGGCAAAGTCAGGTGTTGAATGGCAACTTTGCTGGTGAATTTAGGTTAATCTGCATAGGAAAAAGGCCACTTTGCCAGGTAAAACTTTGTGAAGTCGACACTTTACACTTCTTTTACTTTGCCAACTTTGCAATTTGATTTGCCAATCAAATTCTGCCACTTCACCCATCTCTAATAACAATAATGGGATAGTGGTCAGGGTTAGACAGAAACACTGAAAATGGCAGCAGATAAAGACCTATCAGACCATCTGTCTTTCCAAGCCTGCCTAGTTACGGAACTGTTTCATTGTCAGTTCTCAGTCCAGTTAGGTTTATGAGGTAATAACCAGGTCACAGTGAATAAATGCTGTAAGCTAAGGTGTTTACCACCTTGGTCTGATTATTACCGAGTAGAACCCAACTACTATATCATTATACAGTAGACACTATACTGAAAAAATGGAAGTTTCATACTTATCACAACTGGTGATCTTCCAGGATATCTTCTCTATGGAGTACCTCTTATGGGTGTAAGCCAGAGGTGCTAGAACCCCACAGAAGCAATTCTTTTGGCCATGGGGCTTGCAACGGCTACTGACTATGGCACCTGCACGACACTACATGGTGCCACATGGCTACCAATAACCACTGCTGGCTTCCTCACCTACTTCAGTTCTGTTCTCCAGAGAGTAAGCAGAGTGGGGAAAAAACAAGCTAGGGCTTGTGCCAAGATAGCCCATAGGAACAGAAAAAGGATACAGGAGAAAAGGTGAACAACCGAATAAAATCTCACTACCAACCAGAGAGGACAGAATAGCTGAGGGCATACCCACCTCTTAGAATAGAGAAGTATGTATGTGGGTGGGATTCCCTGTGCCCCAACAACGGGTGAATGGTTGTCAGGTTAATTTTATTTCATTTTCATTTCTTTTGCTTTTAACATCAGGTAAGGTACATTGGAACATACGTTCCTTTTTCACATACAGCCTGAGGTCATGGCATTAGAACAATACAATACAAATTACAGAGCAGAAATACAATCTCATGGTCAATAGAAGGTGAAGTAACCCAAAGCAAAATAAAATAAAATCGCAGTGGCCCACTATCTAGCAAGAAACTTGCTAGCCTAGAGGAGAGTGGGCAATGGGCAGCAGCCCTTCATGGTGCACTTCAGGCTCTGGCTACATGGAAAAAGGGCTACTGAATAGTGGGACCCCACTGTAAATGAGGTAGACCAGAGATTTATGTTGTGTACAAGTTAGCATTTTGGGCAGAGCAGCCCGAGTAAGTGTCCAGAGTATATCACTAGACAGTAAGATGGCAAACAGAAAACAGGCAAGCTGCTGGCCCGCAGGAAGTCAGGGAGCAAGTATGTAGGCCTTTTGCATGGACTGTGCCCACTGTCACCACCTAAAGGGCATAAGAAAAAAATAATAAGTTCAGGGTAGCCTAAAATACTCCCTCTGCATCTCTTACCTCCTTCTGCTTTTGTTTTGCTAACAGTGAAAGGCCCCTGAAGCCAGAAAACATTAAGTTAAGAGAGACAGAGAGAAATAAGAAAAAACTCTCAGGATGAAAGATAGTGGAAAATGAGCCACCTGAGCAACTGACACCCCTTCCTGTGGGACGAGATGGGGATTTACCCCAGCAGAAGAGCTAGCTACTCCTCTAGTCGACTCATCTTTGCTATTTAAGTGACAGGACCTCTGACAGGGGTACTATCAAGTGGAATGTGGTTGAGTTAAGATACCACAAGGGTGCAATGTTGCATTTAGCAACTAAAAGGGATATACTCGAAGTAGAGGGATGTATCCTCGGCAGGGGAGCATAACAGCTGGCACTGGAAGCAGTGGAAAAAAAAAACCCAAACATATTTTTTTTATCTTTTCTCAGACAAAGACCCATTGTCAGAAGGGAAGAAAGGGTAAGGAAGGCAGAGAGAGAGAGTGAAAAGACTAAAAAAGTCTTGCTTCAGAAGGCAAGGTACCAGCACCTACAGGTGAGCTGCTCAGAGCCCCTGGGTCTGCTCAGAGAGGGGGATAGTGGGCAGGTAATGGTACTCCCAGGAGAAGATATTCTGGAAGATCACCAGTCACAGTAAGTAAGTAAGTTTCATATCTTCCTCAGAATTAATCTTTTCCATGAAGTCCCATTTATAGGTCCAGAGTACCAAGCTTTCCCTCACTAAGAGGGAGCAGCCTGCTCACCCGGATGCTATGCAACAGCATCAGCACTCTGCATGGGGGAGAACACATGAGAAAAGGGGCTACTATGTGTCCTGAGGAACCAGCAACTGGTCTGGCTGAGACAACGGCTCCTGGGGTCCAGGAGCAGGAGGGTTCCCCGAACACCACCACCTCATCTGCAGGGAGAAAAAGTAAGCCTCCTGGTGGTTAGAATTGAGCACTTTTCAATGGCCAGTGGTGCCATTGTGATGCCCATGGCTCTAGAGGCCACCTTGTTGGCATCATAAGATGCCCTTAATACGTGCCATGCCACCTCTAGGCCCTGAATGGCAATGTCAATGGCTTGTCTGATGATCATGCTATAGAATCATAGAAATCTGATGTCAGAAAAGGACCCTTCTGGCCCACCTAGTCTGCCCAACCCTCCCCTTTCACATACTCCCATCCTTGCCTGCCCCACCCGCCCTCCAATACTCAGTCCCATATGCCTGTCCTATGTCCTCTTAAATTCCTCCACCATCTTAGCCCCTACCACTCTGTCCGGCAGTCTGTTCCAGGGCTCCGCCTCTGTGAAGAAGTGCCCCCTCACATTGTCCCTGAACCTATTTCCTTGCAATCTGAGGCTGTGCCCTCTAGTTCTGGCTCCCTCCTTCACCTACTTAAAGGTTTCAAACATGTTCCCCCTTTCCCTCCTTGTTTCCAGCATGTTCAGATTCAGCTCTTTACACTTCTGCTCGTATGTCTTCCCCTGCATACCCTGCACCATCTTTATTGCCCTTCGCTGAACCCTCTTCAATATCCTTGCGGAGGTGTGGTCTCCAGAACCGAGCCCCATACTCTAACTGCAGCCTCACCATGGCTTTGTAGAGTGTCATTATTACCTCCTTCCTTCTGCTAGTAATGCTCCTGTCTATGCATGCCAGAATTCCATTGGCCCTTCCTGCTGCCCTACTACACTGGAAACCTATCTTATGGTTTGAGGAGACTATGATCCCCAGATCCCTTTTCCTGTTCTGATTCTTTGATTTCTTCCTCCCCAGCATGTACCCTGCTCACATGTTTTTCCTCCCAAGGTGCCTCACAGTGCACTTCTTGGCATTAAATTTCAGCTGACATTTCCCGGCCCACTCCTAGAGCATCTTGAGGTCCCTCCTCATGTCTTCCACCCCCTCTGGGGTTTCCCCCCTATTGCAGATTTTTGTATCATCAGTAAATAGGCACACCCTCCCTCTCAAACCCTCTGCAATATCACTGATATAGATTTGAAGACGAGCGGATCAAAAACTGACCCCTGTGGCACTCCATTCCTTACCCTTGCCATCTTGGAGTGTACCCCATTAAGCACTATCCTCTGAGTGCTCCCTGCTAGCCAGGCCTCCACCCAGCCTGCAATTTTCCCTCCATTTGCTCACCAACCTTCTATGAGGGATGGTGTCGAAGGCCTTGCTGAAGTCCAGATAGGCCACTTCCACTGCCCTTCCCTGGTTGATTACCTGAGTCACGCAATCAAGGAACTCAATCAGGTTGGTTTTGCACAACTTCCCCTTGGTGAAGCATGCTGTCTGCTGTCCTGCAAGTCACACTCCTCCAGGAAATTCACCACCCTCTCCTTGATTAACGCCTCCATCACCTTTCCCAACACAGACGTGAGGCTGACTGGGTGGTAGTTCTCCTTCAGCTCCCTGCTACCTCCCTTGTATAAGAACACTACATCAGCCCTCCTCCAGTCTTCTGGCACTCTCCCCGTACCCAGGGACAGAGTGCAGAGAAAGCATCTGCAGACATAGACAGTGCTGATAAGCAGCCATGTGGGCTAATGTGCCATGGCTGGCAGGAGAGACCAGACTGAGGAATACACCATTCTCTCAAGAGTGTCAAATGATGCAGATTCTCTCTCTATGGATCAGTCACATCTTGGGAACCTAGGCATCTGAAGGTTCTAGAGCACCTGCAGCCCCAAAAAGGGATGAGGTAGAGCACCTGGAAATCCACAGGGTGGGCAATACCATGTCTTGTGCTCCCTGGAGACAGGAGATTTGGAATGGGGACACCTCCAGACAGCCCTGGTAGTCTCCTCTGTGGCTCTGGGACATGGAGGTACATGACGTATGTCTGTATTAGGTACTCCTACGAGACACAGAAGCAGGGTGATAGGATCGCAGCAAAGGATAACACTAATGCCCAGTGCCTGCATCATTTCCACCACAAACTACTTGTACAGGACGTACTGAGCTGAAGAAGTTGTGTGGACAGTGGGTTCATTGTTCTCAGAGGAGGATGTCAATAGAAATGAGACACTGAAACCAGCTGGATCCTGGACTAGGAAGGGATCTCAAATTTGAACCAGTTGGCATCCTGATACTATAACTGTATGGTGCCAACCCAAGCATAGTACTGGGCCCACGTTAGTGGCTTCAGAGGGCAAAAGAACATGGGGAGTCTATCTATGGAGTCCTGTGGCACCTGTGCCAGGAGAGGAAGTATGACATAGGTACCTCCACCTTGGGACAAACCCAGAGGCTCTGGTGACATCCTCACACTAGGGGTGGGTTGGCTAAAGCCTCCTGTTTCTGACACGCCTACATCAGAGGATTGGGTAGAATGGTGGGTCAATGAAAAGGCCTCAACCCCAAAGACAGGGATGTCTGCAGTTCAGAGCGAGCGGACTGTCGCAGGTTCTCAGTTAACCACCCTGAAGGAGTCACTTGTCCACCTGATGCTGCCACCAGAGTCTCTGGCATTCAAGTACAGTGGAGTTGTGGAGAACTCTGTGCCTCTAAGGACCTAGAAGGTCCTAGAGGGGACCTGGAGTAAGGGTCCAAGCTCCTCTCTAGTCTGATACCTGGCTCTGAACACAGGGGCCAAACAGTTTCACTTCAATGCACAGTTTTCCAAGTTGAGGTAGTCCCTGGAGAAGCAGGTGTAGTAGAAATCCATGTCATGTGAAAGCCCAAGACAGGAAAAACAAAGCTAATGCTGGTCGCCGGTAGCCAAGTGACTGCCACAGGGGCACCAACGGAAGATAGTGTATTCTGGGTTTATCCTTCTTCTTCTTCAACTTGCCAGACATCACAGAAAATAATAAAATGAGAAAGATACACCACATTGATGAGAAACTATGATGACAAATGTTTGTGAACTGAGGCACCAGTTCACTCCTATGATGCACACTTGATAACAGGAAGAACAGAACCGAGGTAGGTGAGAGAGCCAACAATGGTTATTGGTAGGTGCATGGCACCACGCAATGTCACACAGGCACTGAAGCCAGTAGCCGTTTCCAGCCCCTGGTCCAAAAGATTTGCTCCTGCAGGGTCCTAGCACCTCCAGCTCAGACCCACAGAACCATAAGTGATACTCCATGGAGAAGAATGATTCTGGGAAGCTACAGAGTTTTAAACTAGAGGGCTTAAACTGCATTCTCTTTCATGCTACAGCACATCTGTGAGAAAACCGGAAATGTTAGGTGGTTTCTCACAGAAACACTGTAGCACAAGTCTAAGCCAATTAGATGACAGGGATTAGCATCCAGTCCCATTATTGAGTCTACTGTCCAGTTATCACAGAATAATGGGACAATAAAAAACAGGTTACTCACCTGTAACAGTAGTTCTAGGAGTGGTATATGATGTTCATCCACACTAACTGGCAGTGCCCCTTCCCTTTAAGATGTGCTGGAAAGTCTTCAAGCTGGCTCTTCCCACCCACTCGGGTGGTAACTCCCTCGGTTCTGCCCTGTGATGCCAGATCTTGCCCACTGGAAGCAGTGTTGTGCGCCAAAGCCAGGGGAGGTGGGGTGGGTCCGTGTGGATGAACATCATATACCACTCCTAGAACTACTGCTACAGGTGAGTAACCTGTTTTTTTAGGGACGTGGATATGATGTTCTATCCACAGTAACTGGTAGGCTTCTAGCAGTTCTCCGGGAGAAGGGAGGCAAGGTGCACACACCTTATTTAGGAAACAGAGATTGGAGAACTGAGGCCCCAAAAGCAGCTTCCTGGTGTGACTCGAGGTCGATGTGGTAATGGGAAATGAAAGTGTACACTGACCTCCAGGTAGCAGCCCTGCAGATTTCCTGGATAGGGACATCCCTGGAAGCAGCCACTGAGGCAGCGGTATGATGGGTGGAATGAACCCTTAGCCCTCTGGGAGGCTCCCTACCCTCCAGCCTATAGCAGAGGTTGATGCATGATACAGTTCACCTGCCAATCATGTGCTTAGCTGCTGGTCTGCCAGCTGCAGCTTCAGTGTAGGTGACAAATAGCTGGCAAACCTCTCTCCAAACTCCAGCCATGCAATCCTTGTAGTAGGCAAGCACTCACCGCAGGTCCAAAGTATGAAGCTTATACTCGGCCTCTGAGGAGTGATTGGTGAAATACACTGGGAGATCAATCACCTGATTAAGGTGAAACTCTGACACAACCTTCAGGAGGAACTTCGGGTTGGGCGCAGGACAACCTTGTCCCTGTGGAACACCAGGTAAGGAGACTCCACTGAAACCACTTGGAGCTCACTGATCCTTCTGGCTGACATGATAGCCACTGGGAAGATAGTCTCTTTCATGGAAGATGTGACATCTCACACCTGTGCATGTGTTCGAATGGCTTGCCCATGAGCTTTGCCAAAACCAGCAACAAGTCCCACAGTGGTGGTGGTTCACGTATCAGAGGGGAAATGTGGTCAAGACTCTTGAAAAAGTGCCAGACCACCTTCTCCTGCACCACTGACTGCTGACAGTCCCATGGCTGGTAAGCAGAGATGGCTGCCAGGTGCACCTTAAGGGTTCTCGACAAAAGGCCCGACTGAGAGAGGGACCATAGGTAGTCAAGGATGCTAGCCACTGGACAGGACAAAGGACCCAGCCCATTGCCCTGAATGGAGACTCTCTTCCATTTGAAGGCCTAGCACTTCCTGGTTGACTCCTTCTGAGATGCCTCGACTATGATGAGGACATCTTCGGAGAGACCAAAAGCCTGGAACTATAGCTGCTCAGGAACCAGGCTGTCAGGTGCAGGGATTGAAGGTCCAGATGGAATACCTTCCCCTGACTGATGGAAAGCAGGTCCAAGTGTAAGGGAAGATGCCTTGGGAGCCTGCTGCTAAGACTGAGGAGATCGGGGTACCAGAACTGTCATGGCCAGTCTGAAGTCACCATGATCACCTGTGCCTTGTCCCGCATGGCCTTGAGCAGCACCTTGTGGATCAAGGAAAACAGAGGTAAGGCATAGAAGAGGCCTGGGGTCCAGGGCCTTGAGAAGGCATCCCCCTGCAGCATTCCCTGCTGAGGGGGGGGCACAAAACAGTCTCAGCTTTGTGTTCTCCCTGGAGGCAAACAGGCCCATCTAAGGGGTGTCCCACTGGAAGAACAAGCTGAGAACTACCTCTGGGTGGAGGGACCACTCATGAGATGCCTCCCCCCCCCAGCTGAGGGTGTCTGCCAGCTGATTGGAGACTCCTGCCACATGGATGGCTAGGAGACCTACCTCCAGGCTGTGCATGAGGGTCCAGACTTGGAGAGCTTCCTTGCACAAAGGCAGGGAGTATGTCCCACCCTGTTTGTTGAGGTAGTACATGGTCATGGTGTTGTCTGTCTGGACTTGAACCACCTGACCCTGAATGTGCGGAGTGAATGCAGTCAGCGCTAGCTGAACTGTCCGGAGCTCCAGCAGGTTGATATGGCATCAGGACTCCTTGGGGGACCAGAGCACATGGACTCTGTGTTCCCCCAGGTGGGCATCCCAGCCCATGAGAGAGACGTCAGTCGTCAAGATGACCATTGGCTTTGGGCGGACAAATGGGATCTCTTCCTGCAGATGTGCTGGGACTAACCACCACTGGATGGCATCCCACATCTGCTGGGTCACTGACCAGCTGGTCGAAGTGATCCTTGCGCTGAGACAACTGGCTGGCCATCTCCCACTGCAGGGAGCACATTCTCCAGTGGGCCCACCGGACCATGCTGGTGTAGGATGCCATGTAGCCCTGCAATTGCAGGAAGTTCCGGGCAGGGCGCAATTGCCCAACCCAAAATGATCGGGAACAGGAAGAGAGAGCCTCCGCCCTGTCAACTGGGAGCCGGCCTCTGGCTCTGCAAGAGTTGAGCTCTGCCCCAATGAAGCTGATCACCTGTGAGGGTATGAGTTTCAATATGGTCTCATTGATCAGCAGGCCAAGCCTGATGCAGGTCTGGAGGGCCAGGTCCCTGGACCGCTCCACCTCCTGCCTTGAGAGACCTGCTATCAGTCAGTCATCCAGGTAGTGGTAAATCCGGCTCCTCCTTGCCTCAGGAAAGCTGCCACCACTGTGATGCACTTGGTGAAGACCATGGGGGCTGAGGAGAGGCTGAAGGGCATGACCTGGAACTTGTAGAGGGTTCCCTTGGCTCAAAAGCAGAGGAATCTTTGGTGAGACAGATGGATTGGGATGTGAAAGAACGCATCCTGAAGATCCAGGGAGCAAAACCACATGTTTTGCTTGAGAGATGGTATGATCTGAGACACAGTTACCATCCTGAAGGTGCGCGATCTGAGGAACATGTTCAGGTCATGCAGATCTAGAGTGGGGCACCAGCGCCCATCCGCTTGGGCACCAGGAAGTACCTGGAGACAAACCCTGGGTGTTCCAGAGGATCTGTGACAGGAACCACAACCTCCTTGTGGAGGAGCTGGGCTATGTCATCTCTGAGACAGACAGCGTGTCTGCAGAAACCAAGTCCTCCTGTGGGGCATGGGCTCGGCAAGGAGGGTACTGCTTGAACTCTAGAGGGAGGACCCTAACCCACCACTTCTAGAATCCACCTGTCCATGGTGACAGTGGACCAGGCAGAAAGGAAGTGATGGAGCTTGCTCCCCATGGGAGGACCCAGGGGAGGCGTGACGGGCATGAGGGAGGCACCCATCATCCCATCACTGGGCAGGATTGGATAGGAGGAGGAGGAGGAGGGCCCAGGTGAGGGGCCACTGGAGCCTCTCACTCCTGACTTATGTCCAAGTGAGGCCACTGACTTGGGCTGAGTTCAGCAAGTCTGAGCATGCTGGCCAACAGGTTGCTGGGCTGTCTTGGCTGAAGGAGTGGAGGTGGACCAAAAGGGCTTCCATTTTTGATACTGCTTGGAGCCCTTGGGGTCCTTCTCAGCAGATGTCACAGAGTCCAAGGTGGCACTGGACTTCTCGATGCGTGTGAGGTGACCCTCAACCCCAAGCCCAAACATGACTGTGCCCAGAAAAGGGACATCTGCCAGCTTGTACTGAGTGTCTGCCGCGAAGGTCAAGATCATAAGCTAAGCCCTGTGGCACATGGCCATTGAGGCCACCTCAGAGTGGGCACAGGAGTCCCCAGTGTCAATGGCAGTTTGGAGCTGTTGCTTGGCCACAGCCTGGCCCTGCTCTTGGACCCATTTGACCATGGTCTGAAGGCCCACAGGCAGATGAGGAAGCACCCTATCTAAGGTGCCCAGCAGAGCATGGGAGAAGTGGACCATGAGGAGGGCCGAGCTTGCCTGGTGGAGGCCAAGCGAGGAGGCAGCATAGACCTTCTTAGCCGCATGGTCCAACTTCTTGAACTCTTTATCAAGTGGCTTGTCAACATCCCCAGTGTTGCCAGAGTACCGTAACACAGAGTTGGCCACCAACCCCTCGGCCGAGGTGTGCTCTATGAATCCCAAAAGGGATATGGTGGCACCGCATACTTGCGGGCCATCTGGGCAGAAGGCACAGGGCAGGAAGTGGGGTGCTGCCAGAGCTCCAGGACAGGGCCAAAAAAGTCTTCTGCCACCAGAAACCCTTCATCGGAGAGTCTGTTTGGTTGAGAATCTCGGTCAATGGGTAACGAGCCCGTTTATGGGCGGGCTCCATCTTCATACCCGTTGACTCAGAGATCAAATGGAGGAGGCCCATGAAAGAGGTTGGACCTTCGTCCATTGAGATATCCCCCATGGACTCCACGTCGACCGGATGGAAGTGCAGGGAGGAACCCTTGGACTCTGAAGAGTCATCAAAGAGCGGTCGACTGGAGTCCCTGCTGACCCTCTGAAGATGGTCAGGGGTGACGGTGACCGACAACCGATGGGGAAGCCCCTTGGCTGGCCAAGACTCCTTATTCAGAGCACTGACCATTGACTGTTTAGGTGGCAGCTCCACCACAATTGGCAGGGAAGCTGGAGTCAACCGAGTCAGGACCGTTTAAATCGGTTCCGCCGGTGGAGTCAACGTCGGCCTTTTGGGCAACAGCCAGGTGCTGGACAGTGTAGAAACCAGGATTGGTTTGGTGCTGGTGAACACCAACTGTTGCCACATCAAGTCCTCGCAGCATCAACGCAATTTGTGCTGAAGCCTCTCCTTACCTGAGGAGAACGAAGATGAAGAATTGTGGCGGCACTCCTTCCCGTGGTGCCAAAAGCGGGAGCACCGATAATGGCCAGGACCGGCTCGACCCATGGGAAAAAGACCAAGATCTCAACCTTGGCAGCTGGGGGGACTGGTGGTGGGGCTCGGAGGGAGTTGGCAAATGCCGAGGCTCCTCCTGGTCAGAGTCAGGGACCAGAGGTGGCAGGTCAGCAGACTGATCCATCCCGCCCATGGTCTGCGTCAGGACTGGGGTCATAGACAAGTTTGTATCGGCCTCTTCGGTTGACAACTGGTTGGTCAGCTCGAGAAAAATCTTGGCTGGGACTTTGACCAGTGTATCGTCCGACAGGCCCGACAGGGGTTACCGTTAGCCAGCGGCCAAGGCCAAGGATTCGACAGAAGTCAAATCTGGAGATGTGCAGGAATTGGAAGCACTTGACCGAGAGCACTCCTGATCCCACGATCGATGATGATTTTTTTCTTTCTTAGATTCTTTTTTCTTTCTTAGACTCTTTTTTAGATTTAGATTTGCTGGTTGGTCCCTGACTGAAGGTTGGCAGAGACTGACACAATTCCTTGATGAAGCCTGTAAAAGTCAAGCCCAGCTGAAGCGGCATGAAGGCAGAAGCCCAGGAGGAATGGGCAGTGGCCTGGGCCGCCTCCTTTTTGAAGGCCGCAAGCTGCTCAGCGGACCCCACAGCCATGGAGACCACCCAATGGGTATCCTTGGATTTGACTGGCTGGTTCTGTTGCATCAGGTGGCCCAATTTCAGGCAGGCAAGATGGGCCTCCAAGACGGTTGGGTGAAATGAGTGTTAAAAGTTGCAGGCCTGGGGATCGTGGTTGTGCCCCAGGCAGTAGACACACAAGGTGTGCAGGTCGGTCCTGGATACCTTCTACCCACAAGGGCACCAGCGGAACCCAGGAGCGGACTTATCGTCCATCACTGTAGTGATTGAAGTTTGAGTTGAAGACAAAACTCATAAGAGTTGGCTTGGAAGTAATTCCAAAAAAATTTAAGCACTAGGGCCTACTCAACGTTGGAGTGGTAAGGAAGGAACCTGCTTCTTCCAGCAGAAAGGAAGATCTGGCATTATGGGGCAGAGCCAAGGGAGTTACCACCCAGGTGGATGGGAAGAGTCAGCTTGAAGACTTTCCAGCACATCTTAAAGGGAAAGGACACTGCCAGTTAGTGTGGATAAAACATCATATCCACGTCCCTAGAATTTTATGTTCTGATTGGTTGAAAGGGATCTTTTTCAGTATAATAAATATCTTTTCCATTAGAATCTTCCTCCTCAACCTTCTGAATAAGCTAAGCAAACATTACCAACAGCTTCAAGGCATGTATAAAACAACTTGCTATTTCTTTTGTAAGATACATCAATCTAAGAATGAATAAATAAATATATAAACATATACAGTATAAGGCATTTTAGAATGTTATAAATTATATATATGTTTTGTTTTGCATCCTAACTTCAAACAAGCAACATTCAACTTATATTTGAGCGTGCTATGCATGCATTTACGTTCTTGTGCTAACATGTGCAGGTCAGAGAATCGCTCCTTGTTGGCCGTTCTCCATTAAACTCGTCTCCAGAATTGCTTCACATATGCATTCGCTACATTCCTCACACACGTAAGGTAATCTTTAAAGCCATGTTTTTTTGAATCCTGTTTGGAAAACAAAACAGATTAGTATCACATATCAATAAAACTATCCAGCTAACCTATGGAATGTGTATTAAAAATGATAAAGGACATCAATATCGAGTTTTAGTTCTTGAATGCAAGGTCACGAGTATTTAAGTGGTGGGTTTTACCACTGCCAAAGCATATTTGTTGACTTCTAGATGAAATCTGCAAGTGATCTTTACGTAAGGCTCAAAAATATTATTTTTGCTGGTCTCAATATCTAGTTTAAGTGCATATGTCATACACTGTAGCTAAAGATTACAAAGTTCTCATCACAGATAAATAGAGTATCATGAATCAACAATTTTAAGTTTCCTTTATCACTTTATTATGTATACTACCTCTTAAATACAATTTATCATTTGCATTTAATACAGATTGTAAGATATCTGACAATACTTACTGATACTGTAACATGATTGTAGTGCCCCTCTCTGTGATGATCTAAGGTGAATTTAACTGTACACCTACAGGTCTAACTCTAATTGTTATGTTGCATGAGGCAGCTAAGAAGCCTTGATGATGTCATGACAGCTCACCATCCTTACATCTACTTCTTAACTTCGGTCTTTTACTTGATCCTCCCAATCTCATGGACTGATTAAGTGTCCATCGTGGGATACTAACTCCTTCAAAAATGACAACTGGCAGAAAAGAAGACATCGAGAGAGTGCAGAGTACCTTAAAAAAAAAAAAAGACAAAAAGACTTGGTGCTGCCGACACTCAGCCCACTGTGTGTGCCATGATTGTGACCTGCAGACATTGTGCAGATAGGGCCAATGCATCTCTAGTAGGCCCATAGCTTTCTGATCACTGGATCAGGAGCCAGCTCCTTTCTCTTCTACTTCTTCCCTAACACATTCTGTGGGGCATGAATGCTACAAGAGTGGTACAACCAAGCCTAAAAGGTTCACTGGGGCTCTCACTCTCACACTAAGAAAACCAACATACTTCATTTGGACCATAAAGCACTGCACTTAGCAGAGGAACCCTAGCTGTGTACTCTAGTAGGGAACTGGGAAGGGGGAGGTAGTCTCTACAGAACTGATCTTCCTCAGTTTTGCCAGGGAGAGATCTGCCGGGAGATGAAATACTGGGCATCTACAATGAGAATGTAACCCAAGCAAGCAACGTACTGGTCTGTTGCCAGCTAGCCACCCGACTACATTGAGGCCTACGCTGCTGGGGGAGCCTGGATCCTGCCTTCTGTAGTGATGGGATGCATTATGGGTGACAGCAAAAGATTACGTGTGTGTATATGTGTGTGTAAGGATGGAAGACATGCCATGACAGCTTCCTGCCTTTCAATTGTTTGCTGCAGAAAAGAGATAATCCTACCGTATGGACATATTCCTCCACAAGTCAGTGTACACAATAATGCTGACAAGTATTTTTTTACCATGCTACTGAAATGGTTAATATGTTTGCATTATTATAGTTAAGCAGTCTAAGACTGCTTACAAATCACAACTGCATCTCAGAGAATTACAAGGTTTTCACAAGACATACACCGACAGCTTCTCTGGTTGTACATACTGTCTATGATGATTTATATGGTTAAGTTAAATAGCAGTGAATAAACACCCATGAGCCAATAATAAAAATAGTGTACTCTTGGGAATATAATCTAAATATGAGACGCATACTTTGTTTACAGGAAGCTCTATGTAAAACTGACAGCTTGACCATAGCAACAGGGCCAGCTTTATAATGAGGGATTCTTTGTTTTTGTTGGTGGTGTGGGGTGGGGGGGTGTATACTGGGAAAGAAAGAGAAATAGTAATTCATCGTAAACTAAGTCACTACATTTCATGCAACTTTATACATACATACATACAGAAATCCTGTACATGTGAACCTTTCATGTAAGAAACATCTCTTTCTTTTCATCAAAAACAGAACAGCAATGCAAATGCTTCTTAGGGGTATTAAATGTAACAATGAACTGAAAAAGTAAGAGGATTTACTAAATTCTATGCCCAGTACTTGGCATAGCTTTGCTGCTCACATGGTATACACAGTTGTGATACAGGACAATTCCAAACAAAGAAAACCTGTAAATATACCACACGTTCTAAAACAAAACAAACACCTTATCTGAAACGGTAAAATGAGGCCTCAGTTTAATGACCCTTTTACTCATCTGCTGCATTTTGCCTCCTGCGTGTGGTGTGCAGCACTGCAGTCCTTTCCAGTGCATCAACACATGGGAGCACTGCACTGCTGTGGGTGGGTGGGGCACACAGAGATAATTCAATGTGCAAAGTTTTAATCATCCCCCCCTCCCCAGGCAAGGAGAAGGTGGTGGGGAACATCCACGTTTAACAAAAATGTCAGTAGCCTAGGAAGCATTCACACAGACCAAAAATGTCAACAGCATGGAAAGCATCCTCATGGACTGAACATGTCAGTAGCATGGAAGCATCCATGTGGACCAATCATGCCACTAGCATTTTGGTTCCCCACTGCCTGAGTGGCTCAGTGCAGCCAGATGGGTTTGGATCCCAGGCATGCTGACATTGGAAAAGTGGCAGCACAGCAACCACCATGCACAGCTCAGAATGGTGCAGAAATGTTTGTGCAAATGCGTCTTACTAGTGCATTTCTTGATGGTTAACTGACAAAAAATATTACTAAAATTTTACATAAAATGTACTCTATTCTGTTTTCCATTTTAAAGAGTTAGTATCTAAACAATCTTTTTAAAATAAAAATGTCAAAATTCATTAGTGTGTTGTGTTTGTGTTTCTCTGCCCCGAGTTCTCAGCATTGCAACATTCTATAGGCACTTTAGGCCGTATCATACCATTTTTTAGTTTGCTTCTACAGCTTCCTAGCACCCCACTTGTTCATCTTCTCCTACTGCCTGCTGTCCACAATTCACTCTACAAGCCACTGGTGCTCACAACCAGGCACCCCAGGACTTCAGCTGCCAAAGGTACAAGCTATATCTTCATGGACGGTCCACCTTCTTCCAGGGAAGGTAGCACTTTGTAAACCTGGTGGTTGCAAGGTGGGGGATGAGCAGAGTTTGTTCCAGGGAAGGAAGTACCTTGAAACCCTGGTGGTAGCAGGGTGGAGTGAACAGAGAGTCATGTTGCATGGGGGGAGCATGGACACTGTCATCCAAGGTGTCAGGACAGGATGTCCTTTTAGTCAGAACAGTTTTACTCCTGCTTAAAACTGGCAAACTGAATCCCTTGGTATAAAAGGTGGTTAATTCTATCTCTAAAACTTCACACCACTACTTTTTTAAATAGATAGCTTTCCATAAAAGTCTAGCAGTAGAAATAAAAAAGAACATTTACGTACTTACCACAACAGTAGATTGTCAAGAGAATCTCTTTCATCAGGCCACACCTATGAAACTTATAGCTGACAGACACTAGGACCACATGGAAACTTTTGCAAGTTGTCAGCTAGGGGCCACCAATGACATCAGTGTGTACATAAACGTGGCTGGCCCCTCCTCTCCACATTTTACCATCAGGAATCATACTATCATACTCGAAGGACCTCCCTGTAGGGAACCAGGAGAGAAACCAGCAGTCTGCAACCAAGTGAAGCAGAGAGATGGAAAATGTATTAATGGAGATGGGAACATGAAGAAATCTAGTGTTACAGGCCCAAATGAAAAAGGGGGAAGAAGGGATGGGCAGCATGGCCTGATGAAAGAGATTCTCTCAAAGATCCACTGTTACAGTAAGTACGTAACTGTTCTATCTTCTTTGAGGATCTCTTTCATAAAGCCACACCTATGAAATGAGATCCAAGCAGTACGGAAAAACTAACAGTTTGGCTCATATAAGCTTATGAAAGTATGCCTTGTAGTACAGTTAGTGCAAAGCCAGTTTGTCTACGAGAAACAATGTCCAGACTTTAGCGTTTAGTGAAGGTGTGGACAGTACTCCCAGTTAGAAGCTGCACAGATTTTTGCAGCAGACACATTTCTGAAACAAGTAACGGAAGTGGCCACGGCTCTAGTTGAATGACCCTGAACCACACCAGGAAGTTATTTACAGTACCATACTTCCTGCAACAAAAAATAATACAGTTTGCTAACAATTTGGACAAACAACTTTTACAAATTAGAGCACCCTCTTTCCCAGGGGCGAACAAAACAGAAAGCTGTGAGAACTTCCTGCAGTCCTTGGTATGGTGTGTATAGTGACTAAGTATTCTACGCACATCTAAAGTGTGGAGCAATGCTTGCACTGGATTGGCATGCTCTGGGTAATACACTGGCAGGTGGATGGTTTGATTTAAAGTAAAACCAGACATCACCTTTGGCGGAAACTAAGGGATTGGTATGCAAAGACAGCCTATCTTTGTGGAAAATCAAGTAAGGAGGCTCACACATTATAGCCTGTAGCTCTGAAATCTGTCAAGCAAAAGTGACTGCAAATAAAAATAATGCTTTCCAAGAAAGAAAGTATAGGCCGCAAGTTGCAGCTGGCTCAAAAGGAGCCAAAGTAGGCTTTTCCAAAATAAAATTCAGGTCCCAAGGCAGGACTGGATTGTAGATAGGAAACTAAATGTAGAATGCCTCTCAGAAATGTATGAGCTAGCTCCAGCTGAGCCACCGTAGTCTATACGTACATGGAAAACTGATATAGCAGCCAGGTGTACCTTGACTGAGGAGTACTGCTGGCCTGAATCTGATAGGATCAGCAGGTACTCTAGAACCTGATAAACTGGACAGGTAAACAGATCCAGGTGGTGAGAAGTGGCCCATAAAGTGAACTACTTCTACTTCATGGAATAAGTAGGCACTCTATGCCTCCCCTTCAGGAGGACTTCAATCGGCCAGCGCTCATTTGCTTACAGGGCTCCCCTCTGGCTAAACGAGCTCCTGGTCGAGGTTAACAACTGAGTGAACTTCCCTACCTTAAAGTGTGACCTGAAGTAATCCTTAATCAATACTAGTACTTGTGAATTCTAACATGCATAAGGCACTGCCACCCCTCAGAAATTCACTCACTGTCCACATAAGGATTCTACTGTGGGCCATTAGACTTTCTAGCTCCTCTCGCTAGGACACTAATCTCCCGTAGTTTAGCTCATACCTTTACTCATGTTCCTTCTACCCTTCTCTCTGCTTGCACCAGCTCCAGTAATTTTGATCCCATATCTGTGACTTTTATCAAGTCCCTACCTCCACACCTCCCCTCCTCCTCCTAATCTGTCATGCCACCCTAACTTGCCTTTATCTCACACTCACCTTCTCTTTTCTTCTATGATTCACCATTTGCTCTCCTAGCACCAATTTCTTTCAAACCCACTTCTAGGACTGACCTTGTTTTATCTCTTGCTCCCTTACCCCTCTCCATCTACCATACATCTGCATCTACTCAACAGAATAAAGACCTGAAACAAGTGACAACGCCTGGTCCCTAGGTGGCTGTTTATATCTCTCAAGTTAGGAATTTTGCAACTGCATGTATTCAACTACTTGATACTGTCTTGTCCTGCAAGTATTCCTATCTTAGATAACTGTATTTCTGTCTATGTGAACTTAGAAACATAGACTTTGATGGCAGATAAGGACCGCTTGGCCCACAACAATCTGCCCATTTCCCTACCTATTGAATAAGCTGCAGATCCTAGTTAACCAACAGCCTACTTCCTCCTACCCCCACTATAATTGCCTTATATCTGTCCCATGCATTCTTGAATTCCCCCACTGTTTTTGACCCCACAGCCTCCTCAGGGAGGCCGTTCCATGCATCCACCACCCTCTCTGTGAAAAAATACTTCCTCACGTTGCCCCTGAGCCGTCCCCTCCTCTATCTTCAAATTGTGCGCCATTGTTCTTGCTCATCTCTTTTTCTGAATGATGCTACCCTCTTGGACTTTGTTGATTCCCTTGAGGTACTTGAAAGTTTCTATCATGTCCCCCCTCTCCCTCCTTTCCTCGAGGGCTTCTTTAGTCTCTCTTCACATGGTTTCTGGTGCAGACACTGCACCATTTTAGTTGCCCTCCTCTGGACTGCCTCCATCCTGTCTATGTCATTACGGAGATGGGGTCTCCAGAACTGCATGCAGTACTCCAGATGGGGTCTCACCAACTGTCTGTACAGAGGGATGACAACTTCCTATTTTCTACTAGTGATGCCTCTCCCTATGCATCCCAGTATCTCCCCAACCCTCCTTACTGCCTTATCACATTGCCTGCCTACCTTTAGGTCATCTGATATGACTACCCTAAGGTCCCTTTCCATTTTGGTTTTTGTTAGTACCTCCCCCAACTCACTGTGTACTCTTCCCTCTGGGTTTTTGTTTCCCAGGTGCATTACTTTGCACTTCTTTGCATTGAATCTAAGCTGGCATATTTAGACCATTCCTCGAATCTTGCCAAGTCCCTTCTCATCCTTTCCACCCCCCCCCGTGTATCAACCCCAAGACATTAAAGAGGACTGGCCCCAGTACTGAACCCTGCGGTACCCCGCTAGTGACCCCCCTTTCTTCGGAGTGGACTCCGTTTACTGTTACCCTCTACGTCCTGTTGTCCAGCCAATATTTTACCCAGGCTACCATCCTGGGACCCACTCCCAGGCTGGCTAACTTGTTTATTAATCTTTTGTGTGGGACTGTGTCAAATGCCTTGCTAAAATCTAGATAGGCCATGTCTACAGACCCTCCCTGGTCTACTGCTTTGGTCACCCAGTCAGAGAACTCTATTAGATTTGACTGACAGGACCTTCCCACTGTGAATCCATGCTGCCTTGAGTCCTATGCCCCACTGGACTCTAGGTACTCAACAATTCTTTCTTTCAGAAGTGATTCCATCATTTTCCTTACCGTGTGCCACTATTACTGTCTCTCTTGACGTGGAACGTTTGTAAATGAGCTCCCAGCTCAAAGGTTATTTCCAATGAACTAAATAAATAAAATAAATAAGTAGACCCTGTGGACAGTTTTCTAGCAGCCACCAGAACATCTACCACTTTTAGGGAAACTCCAAAATGGCTATGGTTATGTCTTCAGGAGCCATGCATGCAGATGAAGAGACTTCAGGTCTGAATGGACCATGGTTCCCTGTTCCTATGACAGTAGACCCTTGCACAGGGGCAGAGGTACGGGGGTTCTACTGCCAGCTAATGCAGAAGGGGGAACCAGATCTAGCAAAGCCATGGGGGAGCAATGAGTATCAGAGTTGCCCCCTCCATTTTCAGCTTGAGTAGTACTCTCTGAATCAGAGGAAAGGGAGGGAAGGCAGAAACCTCCCTTTCCAAGAGAGGGACAATATATCTCGCCCCAAAACTCCAGGTCCTGGAATGAGTGAACAGAAAGTGGCAGTTTTGCATTGTGTGGGGACACAAAAGGCCAATAAGGAAGTCAGCGAAAATATTCTGGCAAAATCAGTACTTCTTGATAGTTTGGGAATTCATGCTGTTGCATCTTCAGTGATCCTTGATGAACAAATTTTGGTTAAAAATAATCATGCTATTAAAACTCAGGGACAGTCTGGTACTGACAAACAAATGCAAAAGATTATTGAATTAAGTGATGAGACTGGCCTGAAACCTGATAATAAATTTGGGTTATTGGTGGATTTAGATGATTGACAAAATGCAAAACATAGAATTACCTCTAGTGATTTAAATAATAAATCACCAAATGGCCAGATTAAAGATTCTTATAGCTATTTATATATTCTAACATGGAACATTGCTGGACTTACGGCCACATTTGTAGACAAAGAATTTGTTGAACATCTATCTGGTTTCTCTGTGATTTGTTTACAAGAAACTTGGCATGCACTGGATGATGATATAAAACTGGATGGTTTTCGAACTTTTCAGTATCCAGGGAGCAAGATGTCCAATTTGCGGAGGGTTAATTATTTATGTTAAAATTAACATTTTTACACATTGTTATATGATTGAGCTAAATAGGCACTCTGAGATAATTAGACTACTAGGGGTTGGTTTTTCAATAATTTTATGTAACATTTATGTTCCACCAAGGACTTCAACATTTTTTGATAAAGAAATTTGGTTTAAATTTGAGGGTCAAATTACTCAAATTGTTGAAGATTTTCCAGATGACCAACTACTACTGATTGGCGATTTTAATTCCAGAATAGGTAATTATTATGGGCTAGCGGATGACACGATATTAGGTTTTATTTATCCTGAGGCTGTTAGTTTTTCCAGGAGCTCCAATGATCTGGTTATCAATAGTAATGGTAAAAGGTTAATTGAATTGCTAAAATCTAATGGTATATTTCCATTAAATGGTAGACTTTTTGGTGATACTGATGGGGAATTTACATGTCATATTGCTGTTGCAGAATCAGTTATAGATTTGGCATTATGGAGAAGTCCTTTGAATTTCTGGCGGACACTCAAAACTGATGATAGGGTTCAGAGTGACCACTATCCAGTCAACTTGACTGCTAATATTAAAATAATGAATAACAATTCTCTAACTCCATTAATAATTAATAAAATCAATGTAGAGGTTTGTGGTAGTAAAATATTAATTTGGACTCATATAACAGATCTAGATTCCTGCTCAGATCTAGAATTACTGTTTGATAAATATCACAAAATTACTAGCACAAATTTTGGAGTCAAAAATACAAATGTGTATGAAATTTGGGGTAATATTCAACAGGGTATTTATACTGAGGCATTTAATAATAAAAAAAATCAGAAAAGCTGGTTTGATAATGAATGCTATACCCGGAAGCACTTATTGAGAGTACAATTAAGGAAGTACAAGCAACTACCTACTCCAGATAACTTGGTTAAATTGAGATTGGAAAGAAATTTATATAGGAAACTATTAGTTGATAAAAAGAAGCTATATTATTTACATCAATGGCAATTAATGAATCAGGCAATTAGAGACAGAGGTGACAGTACTTTCTGGCAATTGATAGTGTATGGATGTAAGCGGGTCTCTAATCACACTGAGGATGCAATAGGTGACAGTGATTGGTGTAATTATTATACACAGAGGCCTGGATATTCAAACTGCGCCAGGCTGTGGCGCAAACCTGGACGCAGCTCAACTTTGTTGCGCACGGGTGTGGCCAGGGAGATATTCAACGGAGCTGCGCTATGGCACAACTGCTTTGAATATCGCACTCTGGCCACCCCCACTGTGCATGGCACAGTGGCACTGCGCCAGCGCAAGTGGTCAGAGTGGAGCATGGAGATGCGGTGGCGCAAGTGCGCCATGCACAGCACCTGCGATATTCAAAGGGGGACATGCAAATGGGGCCATCACTTATGCAATGCGCACAGGAGGCCATTTGCATCTGATTACGGCCCCATTTGCATGCCATTAGCATGCAGGTGCGCCAATCCCCGACAATGTGCGCCTGGCGCCCTGCCAGGCAGCAGCCGTCGGGGACCGACGCCCCCTGCAGCCCGATCATGGGACGTTCCGTAAGGGACAAACAACGTCCGCTATCCCTGGTGGTCCAGTGGACCGCACGGAGCCTGATCTCGGGCATCATTCAACCCCCCCCCAAATTCCGCTATCCCTGGTGGTCCAGTGGTCGCGACGGAGCCCGATCGCAGGCATCAGTCAACACCTCCAAGTCTGATATACCTGGTGATCTAGTGTACCCCCACCCACCCGCCCACTGAGCCCCACCACCCGCTCCCCGTCCAGCCAGCGGGTGGCAGCGCACCACCCTTGCACGCCCTACGCCCGCCAACTGACAGCTCAGTAGGTCTGCACACCCATTGGTTCAGTGCATGAGCCAATGGGTGTGCAGCCCATACTGTACTAGTCAGTCTAGATATGTGAATGAATGGTGGCAGCTGCTGTGTTGCACCCTGCAATGCGGCAGCTTACCTGTGGGTGGCCATCACTTGTTCCTTTTTTTTTTAGGCATAACTTTTGCAGGCGCAGGTAGGGGTTGTGCATGCATGACTCTGCACAGCCCGGGCTGAATATCTGGCTGTGCAGGTTATGCATGGGCACACCCCCCCACCTGTGCCTTCATACATTACTGATGCACTCCGGCGCATTGGGATTTGTGTGTCACACTTTTCCCTTTTAAATATTGCACCGGGGCGCATCAGTGGGTTGTGCATGGTGCAGCACTGTTGCGCTATGCGCAACCCTTTTGAATATCTGGGCCATATTCTTTTTTAAGAGTCACACAAGTGTATATTTCTATTTAATCAGGAGGCGGTGTCACAGCTTACTAGCTTACTATCTTAAAGATGGAAGTTAGTGAGGCAATAGATGGTTTGAAAAATAATAAAGCTCCTGGTCCAGACTTAATTCCCGCTGAAGTTTATAATCAGTTGAAAATAAATTGGGTTGAGTTGCTGGTAGATTTTTATAATACATGTTTAGCTACTAATCAAATTCCGGACTCATGGAGGGGTTCTGTGATTGTCCCCATTTTCAAGAAAGGCGATAGGGAGAATCCAGCACATTATCACCCAATAAGCTTAATTGATATTATGGAAAAAATATTCTCAAAAATTCTGCTTAATCGACTAATTCTGAATATACAAAAATTGGGGGGTTTGTCTCAGAGTCAGGCTGGTTTTCATGAATCCTTCTCAACAAATGATAACCTATATATATTACAACATTTACAAGAAAAATATGTCAAATTGAGAAGTCAGAAGATATTTATGGCATTTATTGACTTCACGTCAGCCTCTGACACCATAAATAGAGAACTATTGTGGTATACTATGAGAAAACATGGAATTGATCCGGAGCTCATAAACACCATCAACTTGTTATACCCTGATACATGGGCTCAGGTTAGAAATACTGGGGGGAGGTTAACAGAGCATTTTAGTACCAATTGTGGAGTGAGACAGGGCTGTATCCTTCCTCCCTCACTTTTTTCAATTTATATAAATTTAATATAAATAATTTGAAATCTGAGTCCCAAAAATTGGAAGTGATCCATGTGGAATACTTGCTTATGTGGATGACTTGTTAATATTGTCATTATCCCCTAAGGGACTTCAAGTCAAATTAGATGAATTGGACAGATTTGCAGACCAGAACTTCTTGAAAATCAATTTGACTAAATCAAAGATCATACGAACATACGAAATTTGCCAGCAGATAAAGGCCTAGAGGTCTATCAAGTCTGCTTGAATGTGCAGCTAGCACCCCTTATTCTGCAGCTGCCCCTCCCTTCCACCCTTCCCCTTCATTAACCCTCCCCCTTGTCCTGTCCCATCCTCGTTTGAAGCAGTCCAATGTTCTACTGCATACTACTTCAGCAGGTAATGCATTCCACCCAGCCACCACCCTCTCTGTAAAAAAGTGTCTCCTCATCTCCCTCCTGAACCTTCCTCGCTCCAGTCTCATATCATGGCCCCTGGTGGCCCTTCCCTCCCTTACTTTGAACAGCCCCTCTGTACCAGTCTTGTTTATTCCTTTCATGTATTTAAAGGTTTCAATCATGTCACCCCTGTTTCTCCTCTCCTCCAGTGAGTACATGTTCAACTCCTTCAACCTCCTCTCGTATGATAAGTCCCCCAGCCCCTTGATCATCTTTGTCGCTCTGCGCTGCACCCCCTCCAGTAACTTAATGTCCCTCTTCAGATACGGACACCAGTACTGCATGCAGTACTCCAGGTGTGGTCTAACTAATGACCTATACAGTGGCAGAATCACCTCCTCCCTCCTCGAGGACATATCCCTTGCAATACAACCCAGCATTTTGTTGGTCTTTGCAGCTGCCTTCCTACATTGTGCCGAGTTGTTCATTGACCCTGTAATGAGCACACCCAGATCTTTCTCCTCCTCTGTCTGGGCTAGCTGCACTCCCCTAGCTGGTAACTCCTCCTTGGGTTCTTCATCCCAAATGCAGCACCTTGCACTTTTGGCATTAAGCCCAGTTGCCAGGTGTCTGACCAGGTTTCAAGCTTTGCCAGATCATCCTGCAACCCTGCCATTCCCCTAGGTCATCCACCACTGCGCCTACCTTGGTATCATCAGCAAACAGACTGATCTTGCTCTTGATGTCCCATGATATGTCTGCAATGAATATCCCAAACAACACTGGTCCCAACACTGAGCCTTATGGAACACCGCTCGTCACTGCCCTTGGGCGTGAGAGCTCCCCACCCACCACCACCCTCTGTTGCCTTCCCTGCAGCCAGTTTCCTACCCATCTCACCAGCTTTGCACCCGCCCTTGTGCCTACTAACTTCCTTCCCAGCCTTCCATGTGGCTCTTTGTGCAAGTATAAATGGTATATAAAGCCCGAGAGATTGGAACTTGTGAATGAATACCAGTATTTAGGAGTTGTGATATCATCTTCCTTCAAGTGGAATAAACACTTTGAGGGTGTTTCATCTAAAACCAAAAGAACTATTGAAGCCATAAGCAGGTTTAATTATAAATATGGTGGCAATTCATTGGTTCCACTTTTGAGATCACTAGATGCAAAATATAATTCCCAAATCCTTTATGGATGTGAGATATGGGATCATAAACATATCTCTAAATTGGAAAAACCTGCAACTAGAGTGCTAAAAAGAGCTAATGGTTTTCCTAGAACAACTCCTGCACAGTTTGTCAGAGCTGAACTAGGCCTCTCTAATCTCATCACTTTGGCCGAATCTCGTGTGATAAATTTATGGACTAGGATTACTTTATTATTAGAATGGCATTTTCCAAAAAAATGTTTGATGGAAAAAATGAAATGGGAACTTCTGGACTGCAAAAAATCGAATTGGCTGACTTGTGTAAAAAAGATTTTAAGTTCAGTAGGGTATCTGAATTTGTTTGTACTGACTATTCAAGGTATCTGTATTGCTAAAAGTTATGGGTCATTTCTTAAACAGTTGATTATGCAGAAATATAGGATCTATGATCTTTATTATATACAGAATTCAAAGTTTGCAACTAGGTTTACCCAAAATGACTGTTATCATTATCTTCGCTACTATTTAGAATATTTGGAACATCCTGACATGCATCAGATTTATGCAAAATTTCGGATAGTTTTTTTTCTGTCCAATGTGCTCGAGTGTAAGTTTAATAAGATTTATGGCCAAGAATTCTCCAATTGCTATTGTGGATCTAATGAGAAGGAAGCTCTAAAACATGTTGTTCTAAAATGTCAGTGGTATAGAGCAGCTAGACAGAGATGGTTGTGTCCAATTATTGATTCCTTTATAGAATGTATGAATGAGATAATAATAAGGACTCTTTTTACTACAGAAGATGGGGATACTATTAGAAATACTGCTCTTTATTTATGTAATATACAGAAAATAAGGAAAAGGATGATTAGTACAATTCAGAGATAGTGATTTTGGAATTATAGGCTGTTTTGCATGACATTTTTGTAATTTATTTGTAAAATGTAATGTCTATTGCGTACAATTTTTTTGTAATGATCTTTTTTATGATTGAACAAATAAAATGAATATACATACATACACATGTCCAGGACTGCCCCTATGTACTGCAATCGCTGGCAGGGTGTTAACACTGATTTTGTTATGCTGACTGTCACCCCCAGAGCATAGAACAGCTGTCTGGTTCAAGCCAAGGTCTTCAACAGCTGATCCCTGGAGTGGGCCTTTAATGGTCAATCATTCAGGTAAGGGAAGGCATACAGGCCTTCCCTGCAAAGGGCTGCTGCCATCACTGCCAAGCATTTGGTAAAGACCCATGGCGCAGAAGTCAAGCCAAAGGGCAACACTCTGAATTGGTAATGTTCCGCTTGAATCAGGAACCTCAAGTATTTTCTGTGAGGTTTCTGGATTCTGATAATGAGGTAGGCATCCTTCATATCCAGTGAGCATATCCAATCCCCTGTTTGTAGAAGACCCTGCAAAGTGACCATGCAGAACTTCCTGTATTCTATAAAGAAGTTTAGATCTCTTAGATCCAGAATAGGCCTCAGGTCTCCTGTCCACTTTGGGACTAGGAAGTACTGGGAGTAAAATTATGGGTTCCTCTGTTCTAGAGGAACAGGGTCTATGACCTGTTTCTGGAGCAGAGTCTGTATTTCCTCCCATAAAAGGGGCGGGTGCCCTGTAGGATATGTTGTGAGAAGTTGGGGATGATCTGGAGGGCTGTGTAGAAATTCAAAAGCCTGTCCCTTTTCGATAATCTCCAGAACCTAAGCATCTGAAGTCACTTCCCTCCACTGATTTAAGTGAAGGGATAGTCAACCCCCAACAACCACCCCTGGAGGTAAATGAGGTTGGGGGTGTAGAAAGTAAGGCGAGCTAGTGGGGCTGACTCCACAGGCTCCACCAGCTCCACCACCTCTAGCAGCTCTTGAGTGGGCACCTGAGATGGTACTGAGGACTAGCAAGGCCCCTGCTCTTTTGCCCCTGCCCTGCTTTCTAGGGGCTGGATGCTGTCTAACATTAGCTAGACAAAGCGTACCCCTGCTCCTTCCCCTGGGATGGCTATAGTAGAGGGAGTGCACAGATTTTAAAGTTCTATCAGAGGCCTGGAGATCTTTCACAGTCTCCTGGACCTCAAGACCAAACAATCTATGCCCTCTGAATAGGATAATAAGAATGGTTTGCTGCACATCATTAGCAAAGCCTGACACCCTGAGCCAGGAGTATCTACTGAGAGATGCCAGAAGCTGCAGCTCTGGTGGAAGCATCAGAGATGAGACATCATAGGCAGTCTGGAGCAAATGCTTGCCACATCAGCCCCAGCAGTAAGAGCTTTTAATAGCTCCTGTTCAGGGTTATCCATAGGCAAGGCTTGTGCAGCTGCCTTGGCCTTTCTCCACAGAGTGTTCTGATATTTACTAACATACTAAAATGCCAGCAAAATAGGCCTAACGGTCTTTCGTGTCTGCTCGTTTGGTCAGCCCCCACCCTGAGAGCTGACCTTGCTGCCCCCCTCTCCCTCTCTGGCTTCTCCCTTCCCAGTCCTGGACATTCTCGCTGCACTGGTTTTTGCTTCCAGAACCCTTTCCCTGTACCTGTCTCACCCCCTCCTGAACCCCTCCACCGTTTCTGCCTCCACCAGCCCCCGGGCAGCACATTCCATGGCTCCACCACCCTCTCAGTGAAGTAGCATCTCCTCCTTTCTCCCCTGAATCTCCCCCCCTCCAGCTTCCACCCATGCCCTTTAGTTGCCCCCCTTCCTTTGGAGCACCTGACTGCTCCTCCCTATTTACCCCTTCATGTACCTGAAGACCTCTATCATGTCCCCCCGGTCCCTTCTCTCTTCCAATGTGTACATATTTAGCTCTTCAAGCCTCTCCCCATAGGTCCTATCCCCCAAGCCCCAAATCATTTGGTTGCTCTTCTCTGGACCCTCTCCAGAAGCTCAATGTCCCTCTTTAAATGTGGCCTCCAAAACTGCACACAGTACTCGAGGTGCAGCCTAACCAAGCAGTTATACAGTGGAAGTATCACTTCCCTCCTTCTGGAGGTGAGCTCCCTAGCGATGCATCCAAGCATCCTGCTGGTCTTTGCCACTGCCCTCCTACAAGTCTCCGAGTTGTTCATCTTGACATCCACCACCAAGTGAGCCTGATAACTGGCAATGGGAAGGCCCAATGATGCAGAGGCATAAGTTCTTTTGCATCCAACCGCCTGGATTCTCTATCGGGAGGAAGAGAGCTAAGATATTTAGGTGCTCAAGACCTATGATGGGCAGCATTAATGGCCACTGAGTCAGTCTCAGGTTGTGTGGCATAAAAAGGTTTCCCAGAAGGGGCCATATATATTTTGTCTGCATTCCTGGGGACAGCAGGTAAGTTGTAGGTCTGTACCAGGCAGGTAAGGTGGCATCTTCCAAGGATGGATGCAGAGGATGCATCACAATGGCAAGAGACTCAGTTTCAAGAACTCAATCAGGTTTTTCTTGGTAGTGTCCTGGGAGGAAGCTCTCCTCTCCTGGGGAGGGTCACTGTCACTCCCGCTGCATGGCCGCCACTAGGTGGAGGTCCGGTGACAATGCAGGATGGGACGAGGCACGCACTGGGAGGGTGTCACAGGTCCGCATTGTGTGTGTGCCTCCACACTCGCATGTGCAGCCACAACTGTGGGACAGAGAGAAAACAGGTGGAAAACGGTGCCGACCGGCAGGATGGTGCTGGTCCCCCACAGGCTCCACACCTGGCCAGCTGGGCACCTCCATGCCATCAAGGCAAAAAGATAAGTAAATGTGGTAGTGCCTGTGCCAAGCCCTGACCCTGGTGTTGTGCTGATGGTCAGGGAGGCAGTTGACGCTGCCACTAGAGTGGAAGACGTTGAAGTGGAGGTCATACCTGAGGGACATAGGGGCAACCTGGAACACACTGAAAAGGCTCTCTTGTTGTCTTTGCCCCAGTGTTTGCTTGTGCTTGTGACTCCCTGACGCCTTGTCCTGGGACACCGATGACTGTGATTTGGTCGACTGGGCCTGCGACACCACTGTCTTCCCCATTCTAGCTGCAGTCTTCTGGAGAATAAACTTCTTCAGAGCCCTTTTATGACATTGCCTGGTTGCTGAATTAAATGCCTGGCAAATTTCACAGGCTTTCACATTATGGTCTAGGCCAAGGCAGCAGACACAGATGTCACTGGAGTCTTCAGCGTAGATCTTCTCTCTGCACTCATAATATCAGAAGAGTTTAGTCAGTTCTTGCGACAACATACAGGTAATTGAAAATCACTATAAAAGTGATTACTTTTGTATACAGAAAACAAATAAACAGTGGCTACTGCAGTGGTGTTCCCACAGCAGTCCAACGAGTGTGGTCCACAGTAGGAAAAGAACTAAGATGTGAGGAGGGGCCATCCACGTGTATGTACACACTGACATCTGACATCATCATGGGTGGCCCCTGGCTGACTGTTTGCAAAAGTGTCCATGTGGTCCTAGTGCCTGGCAGTTATACACTCCATAGCTGTGACCTGATGAAAGAGATATCCTTGAAGAAGATGTTGTAGAACAGAGAGAGATCAGTTAGATGAGAAACAATGGATCCACATTTTGACATCAACCAATGGCAAACCTGGACAGTGTTATTTTTGATAAAAATACTTTCAGTGCTAATATATAATACCACATATAATGAAACAAAGTACATAGTATGTTTCCTTTTATTACCCTTGCAACATAGATTTAAAACCAGCAAAATAATTGAAGACAAACAAAATGCAAGCAAGTTGATACCATGCAGCTTTTAGCCCCTAACTGACGACATGCCAAGGCAAAAAAACATAGGAGGTGAAGCTGACGTACTTATCTGTTGTAAAGCTGCTTCTTCAGGCAGGCCTTGAATGTAGTGTACCCTTGTACGGTTTTGTAACCCTGTTGGGGGGGGGTACACAGACACAGGGTGGGGGGAAGGGAACGTAGCCAGAAGTAAGAGAAGTACAGACAATTATGAAAGTGAAAGAATAGAGTAAAATGACAAAGAGGTTAGTGACGTTATGGTTAACTGTGAAACTGTGAGGCATTAGTTTAACCCTTTTGTCACTATACTGTAAGTCAATGCATATTTTTTAAATATAGCACTGTGCTTTGAATTCACATTATACTGAGCAATTAATACCCAGGACACAAAGCACACCATAGTTCAATCAGATAAAGAAGTAAAAGTAGGCAGATTTTTTTTCACAATTTATTTACCAAGGACAACCCTGCTGAGATGCAACAGCTTGATTTCAGTGGGGTCCTGTTTCCAGCCATTTCTACAGCTAAGCGGACTGGAGCATTTGGCGGTTAAAGGTACACTGTCAACCCCTTCAGGCCTCAATGTGTCATTATTAAAAAACAACAACCCCACATTTTATGACTGTTCCCATTCTGAAGAGACTGCTGAAGTAGCTAGTAGTTTGATACTCGTTCATGTTACTTCTAAAAAGTGAAACACAGGCCATACTGGTGTTACCGCACAAAACATGTTTGTTTACATTCCTTGATCAACTCCCACTGCATCTTTTGTGGACTCAGAAACACCTCTAACACAGTCTAGCCATTCATAATGCAATGGGAGTGGAGGAAACTACTGCATCATGAGTGACTGCACTGTTCTGGGGTGTTTCTAATGTTCACGAAGTATACAATAAGAGTAGATCAAGAATTTGAAAAAAAAAAAACTAGGTTTTGTATAACTATACATTAGCACTCATTTCAGTTCTCCTAAGGCACATAAAACTACCAGCAATATCAGTGAATTTTAGATAAGGTAAGCAATCACAAAATGTGGGTTTTTAACTAGAAATAATATAATGTAAATAAAGGTTGACGGTGTCTCTGTTTACAGTAAGTGATTTTATCAAGGTGACAGAGTGGCTCCAGTTGGGTTTGATTTAAACCTGTGATCTCCCAGGTCTCAAGCAAGTGCTCTAACCTCTAGATCACATGCCTGAAGTGTACTTACTCAAGACTGCCTCATACTTTTTGTCAATCAACCCGTGGTCATTTACAACAAAGAGCAATGCAACTGAACTCGGTCAAATGTCGAACAACGGGTATAATCAGGTGTTCTATTATGACTTTTAGTCTGGAAAAGGGTTAATTTATTAAAAAGCCGTTTTCTGTGGAAGATTTTGCAAACATGCAAGAAGGTGGGGTGCTAGTTGTAGCTCCTGTATAATATAATATTCATGTCATAAGTTGTTAGTATAGACAAATGATTAGGTCAAGATATAGCAATAGTTTTCAAGTCACTATTAAAAATCATTAATACATAAATATGTTTTACGTATACATCAATATAAATGAAAACTAAAACTTTCGATGGAATACCAGTTGTTCAGCTGAGATCTAAGGCACAGGAAATACTAATTAAACATACTGTATAATAGACTGAGATTATTAATCAGCAAGTCTTTACTTCAGAATATATTTTGGTAAACATCACTGAAAAAAAACATTATAGTTTTGTGTAATTTTTTAGTTGGCTTTTCCAGAATTTAAAATACATCATTAACAATGTAGTCACAAAATATGAATCAAAAGCATTTCGGAGGATTTTTCTGACCTCATAGTGCATTTATTATCTTCCAAATGCATGCTAGGAAGATAGGAAGTTACTTATGGATGGATATATATATATATATAAAACCTCTGTGCACAAGCACTGAGGCAATAGTTACCCCAAAGGGCATTGGCCAGGAAGCCAAGTTTCAAAGAAATACAAAATCACATATGCCCCCATAATGCAAAGCATCATGGGCTGCATATGCAAATCACCACAGAATATTATGCTGGTTCAACTTTAAGCAGAAATGCATGGTGCCAAAAGGTCTCTCACACAGTTTGCAAAGGGTGCCAATAAAAGAGACAGACACGTGTTTCGTCCTACCAGGACTCATCAGTGTGCCTCGTCTGTTTGACACCCCAGTGGAATGAACCAGCTACCCTAAGATGGTCTATCTGGGTTATGTTGTGGTGAACCCAATTAAAACAAAGCAAGTTAGACAAAAGAACCTCTGTGCATGCACTGAGGCAATAGTTATCCCAACGGCATTGGCCAGAAGCAAGTTTCAAAGAAACAAAATCACACATGCCCTCATAATGCAAAGCATCATGGTTTACATGTAAATCATCAGAATATTATGCTGTTCAACTTTAGCAGAATGCATAGCCGAAATGCTCACATGTGAGAGGGCCTTCGGCACCATGCATTTCTGCTTAAAGTTGAACCAGCATAATATACTGTGGTGATTTGCATATGCAGCCCACAATGCTTTGCATTATGGGGGCATGTGTGATTTTGTATTTCTTTGAAACTTGGCTTACCGGCCAATGCCCTGTGGAGTAACCATTGCCTCAGTGCTTGCACACAGAGGTTCTTTGTCTTTTAACTTGTTTTTCATTTTAATTGGGTTCACCACAACATAACCCAGATAGACCATCTTAGGGTAGCTGGTTCATTCCACTGGGGTGTCAAACAGAGGAGGCACATTGATGAGTCCTGGTAGGATGAAACACATGTCTGTGTTTTCTGTTGGCACCCTTTGCAAACTGTGCGAGAGGCCTTTCGGCACCATGCATTTCTGCTTAAAGTTGAACCAGCATAATATTCTGTGGTGATTTGCATATGCAGCCCATGATGCTTTGCATTATGGGGGCATGTGTGATTTTGTATTCCATATATATATATATTGTATTTTTATGTAGTCCAATTGCACTTCTTCAGAACTACTTGTTCATTTAAAAAGAAATCACACCATCTTAACGTAGTTTCCCTGTACTGGCATCATGAACCAGAAAATGTTTAAAACATTTTTTCAAGTTTAAAAAGTGTATTGAAATTACACTGATGTATTTAAAACAATCAACAACAGTGTTGATATAACCTAAACAATCAATTCAGTTTATTGTTCAACTATAAAGTTATTACAACATTACCTCAGAGGACATGAATATAATTTTAAAAATGTGAACGGATACTAAAGCAGCAAGCAAAACTATCATTATTACATTCAGTTGTGCAAAATCAGCATTTCTGTAAACGATTAGCAATAAACGTCATGTCCTTGTAGTTTATATATCATAGAACAGACAGGAAGATGAGGAAGAGTCTTTAGCAAATTCTTAATACAGAAGGAGTGAAATGAGAAATGAAAGGGTTCACGTCTGTTTACCTATAGCCCCTTTGAATCATGCGTATCCTGTAATCTCTGAATCTGAAATACCTGACAAAAAAAGGCCCACAAGAGTCATAAAAATATGTTCCTCATGTTCCTAACTAATCATAGCAGAGAGGGCAGCACCCAGTACCAGGCCATCCATTTAAGAGCCCATCAGTATTAACCTTTTTTCTCCATTGCATTAAAAAAAAACTGACCAGCATTACAATTACCCCTTCATGCTCTGTACTCATCATGTGGGCCAGCAAGTTTTCCCATGATTCAAATGTGTTTTTGAATAAGCCTGTTAAGGGGAAGGTTCTCGCCATGGTAATAAACGGGCAGATATTACATTATATAAACTGCCTATGACATGAGCAACATAAGAACACAAAGAAAAAATTACCACAGTAATGCTGTTTCTTCTTAAGGGAACATTCACTATTTGTACACTTTATGCAGTCATCTCGGCTGAGAGTAATGCCCTGGGGATGGCATCTATGCAAATTTTAGAATCTGGAATGTAGGTTCAAACTCTGCATCCACATTCCAGTCTGGCCGTTGCTCGGATCTGCTTCTAAGCCAGAGTGGAGCAGCAGCTAGTGAAACTAGCTAAAAGGCTACAAAAATTTGTTAAACACCAAATTGAAGCAGACTTGTAAAATGTTACCATATAAAGAATAACAACAAGCTTACAATTGTAGGAACTGCAATAATAATGCTCACACCACCTCAGTGTAAAAAAAAAAAAATCGATTCTTGTGTGAATCTATTTCAGGTTCTGGAAGGGGAAACAGGGTTAGGGAGTGTAAACATAGTGAACGATCCCTTGAGAAGAAACAACATTACTATGGTGAGTAATTTTTTCTTCTAACCCCAGGAATCACTCACTTAATGTTTACACTTTATACAGACTCAGCAGCAGTACCTTGGGAGGCTAGGTCCAGAACCTAGTTAGGAAAAAGGTTCTGTAAGACAGCAGTTCCAAAGCTGGCATCACTTCAGGACTGTATGTCCAAAAAAACAGTGCATTGTGAAGGTGTGTACTGTTTTCCAGGTAGCTGCATTGCACATGTCTAACAATGGGATGCCACTGAAGATGCCACAGAGGCAGATGTACCCCTTGTGCAGTGTGCCCTTAAGCCTCTTGGTGGCATTTTCCAGCTTTTTCATAGCAGAACTGAATGTAGAGACTGTCTAGCGAGAGACAGCTCTCTTTGCAGCTGTTTTGCCTTTGCCAGTCTCAACACAGGTGATATAAAGCTGGGTACTGTGGGACCTGTCATCTTTTGTCTGGTCCATGTAAATAGTCAGGACTCACTTTAAGTCCATGCTATGCAACTTTTCCTCACCTGTACTGGTATGCTCAGGATAGAGTACAGGGAGGGTCACTGACTTATTCAGGTGGTATTCACTACTTGGTGCTGCCCTCTCTGCTATGTTTAGATAGGAACATGAGGAACCACCTTAGGAAGGAATTGTCTGTTAGTTCTAAGAACTACTTCATCCCTCTGTGGGATTATGTAATTTGGCTCTGTGCAGAGGGCTTACAATTCACCTACCCTACTAGCAGAGGTCACTGCAACCAGGAATATGGTTTTCCATGTGACTTACTTCAGGTCAACAGTTTTCATAGGCTGAAAGAGAGCCTCCTTAAGCAGAGCAAGGCATATACTGAGGTCCCAGGGTGGGACAGGGTCCCTCACTGGGGGGGTACAAGTGGCTTAAGGCCTTTAAAAAAAACTTTTAAAAATGAGTTGTGAAGCCAAAGACTCTTCCTTGCCAGCTGATATGCATGCTGATACTGCTGCTAAGTACATCTTTAAAGCTGAAGTCTGTAGGCCTAAAGACTGTAGGTGTACTAGGTATTGTAAAATTATAGTCAATACTGTCTCTTCTTGGTTTATTTTTCTGGGGGCACACCAGTAAGAAAACCTTTTCTATTGAGAGGACTAAGCTTTCCTGGAAATGGGCTTCCTTGAAACCTTAAGCACCTTCAGGACTTTTTCTGAGAAGTCCAATCTGGAAAATTCTAACTCCTCAAGAACAGTGCTATTAGGCACAGTGTCCTGGGATTTGGAAATGTTATTCTGCCCTGGGACAAAGTCAACAGATTTTGACTGAGTGGCAGGCTGATTGGATACTTGTCAGACCCAAATAACAAAGAATAAATAAATAAAAACATAAATCAATACAGACAGGACCAGGAGCATCAAGTACCAGGCCTGTCTGGTCCAGTCTGGAGCTAGTATGATCATTGTTGCAGGTTCCCTCCTGAGTTTCAGGAGTACTTTCTGAACAAGTTGCTCAGGGAGCACAGCCTGATCGGAGAGCACGGGTGATTTTTTTTTTAATTGAGATTTCAGAGTACACCTTTGAGCCAAGGCTGTTTTACAAAGTTGGAAAACAGAACAAGTAGGCTACAATCAAAGACAAAACAAAACAGAATAAAGTGACAAAGACATTGTAATATGCGGACAGTGCTGAGCAGCCAAAGGCTTTGTCTAAATAACGTAGTTGGCATTTTCATGAGAGGATATGATACACTATAATGCAGGGAGTCAAGGCTAGTGAAGTAGGAGCAGAGGCGAGAGAATAGGCTGGTGCTCAGGAGAGTAAGGGTAGAAGGGAAAAGGCGGGAGGAAGAGAGTGGCTCAGAGAACACTGTCAGTGGGAGGATAAGGAAGGGGAAGGGGCAAAAGGATGGGGTAAATAAGAAAAAGGAAAAAGTGATGGGATGGTGGAGTGGGAAAGAAAAAAATGGTCTGAGAGCGAAAGCAGAGAGAAAGTGGGGAGGTGGTAAGGCGGAGAGCGTGGAAGGGGATGAAGATGTAAGCAGAAGCAGGAGGAGATTAGGATTAAGTGAAAAGAGAGAAAGGGTGGAAAAGTGTGTGGGGGTGGGAGGGAGGTGACAAAAGGGGAGGTAGGGGGAAGCAGGACTGTTTTAAATTAAGAGAAGCAATCACAGGGAGCCCTGGTAATGAGGTGCTGGTGAGTTTGTGCTTAGAAGTGCCTAGGGAGGCAGGTTGGTAATTTCTGGCAGGAGCGAATTAAACCAACTTGAGGCTCTCGAACTGAAGGAACGTTGCCCTTGAGTAGTGCGGCAGCAGGGTACTGAAAATGTTAGACATTCTGAATTTCTGGTTGGGCGGGAGACACATTATTGAGTCAGTGTATTCTGAACCCCAGGGGGCAGAAGATCCAGCAAGACCTTTTTAGCTAGGATGCAGGTCTGGTACTTGAGTCTGCTTGTTAGTTGGAGCCAGTTTGCTTGCTTGTGTATATCATAAGTGTGGGTAAGGTGAGGGGATGAAGTTAGGAGGTGACAAGCCTTGTTTAGGGCTATAGCTGTGTGCTGGAGTGCAGTAGCAGTAGCTGCTCTGTATATCACAAGCCCATAACCGATAACAGATATAACAGAACTCTGAGTAACAATGTTTAGGGCGTCAGCAGTAAAGCAGTCTTTATGCTTATATAACAATTCTATATGGATATTCACAGTTTTTGCAATGTTATCGATGTGTTTAGAGTACCCTAGAGTGCAGTCAAGGGTCACACCCAGGTATTTAAACAGATAGGCTTGCTCCAGCATTTTCCTGGCATTGTTGCTGATGGTTAGTCCTTGGTCTTTGTGTTTGTTGTGGGTTCCATGGAACATCATTATTTTTGTTTTACTGTAATTAAGAATGAGTTTATGCGAGTTAAACCAGGTCTCAACTTCAGCAAAGCCTTCCTGCAGCTGTGACTGTAGAGAGGAAGGATCTAAGTGGGCAGTAAAGATAACTGCGTCATCTGTGTACAAAAGAATTCTGACATGGCAGGATCTGGGGAGGTGGTTTAGGAATATATTGAAGAGCAGAGGACCCAGGATGGATCCTTGAGGGATTCCAGACCTGACTAGGAGGAGAGGGATTCACCAATTCTAACCTGTTGGGTTCGGTCACTAAGGTAGCTTTAGAACCACCATGTGGTGTCTGTTGAGAGTCCTAGGAGAGCTAATTATTTGGTAAGCAAGGAGTGTTTAACACTGTTAAATGCCTTTGTCAGGTCGATGAAGGTGGCGACAACAAGATGTCCCAAGTCAAGGGCATTATGGATCTAGGAGGTGAATTCGAGGAGGGCAGTGGTGGTGCTGTGCCCTTTTTGAAATCTGTGCTGCTCAGGGCATTGCAGTTTGTATTTTTAGAGGTAATCAGTAAGTTGATCAGCAACTAACCACTCCAGGGCTTTGGGGGATGGAGATTGGTCTGTAGTTGCTAGTTAAGGTCTTGTCACCACTTTTGTGAATTGGCATCACCAATGTGGCTTTCCATTTTTGGGGGAACTGTGGTAGCATGAGGGACCAGTTTAGGATTTTGGTGAGTGGGGAGAGGACTTCATCTAAGGTGATTGCAAGAAGTTTCAGATCCAGGGCATCGCTACTGGATCTGGACCTCCCAAGCACTTTGAGTAGATGTTTTTTGGTTAGACCCTTACAGATTGCTTTAAAGTAGAATGGCAGGTGCCCCGGCACCATTTCTGCTTTGTCAGGGAGTAATGCATTGGGGGGGAGGGTGAGAGTCAAAGAAGGTTGGGGGTAGTATTGACTAAGGTCTGTGATGGTGGCATTCAAAGTATTGAATTTTCTTTCCTTGTCCATAACAGGGAAAGCAGTGGGGAGAGCTCCGCACCTTAAGACCCCAAGCGAGTGGCACCTAGAAACTGCAAGCCAGTGGTGGAGCACAACATTGTAACACACAGGTGGGACACAGAAGGGAGCAAGGACTAAGGGAGGCAGACACACTTGGACTTGAGACAAACACACTCAGGGACTGGGACGGGAGTTAGGAGCCAATCAGAAGGCTCAGTGAAAAAGGCACCAATTCCGAACAAAGGCACTTAATATATCAATACAGGATCAGTGCTTTAAAACCCGGGCTCAGCAGTCTCATTCACCAGTTGCCCAGGGAGCACAGCCTGATCGCAGGACATGAGTGATTGAATTTTCTTTCCTTGTCCATAACAGGGAAAGCAGCACAGAGATCTCTGCTCCTTAAGACCACAAACCAGCGGCACCTAGAAACCGCAAACTAGTAGTGAGCGTAGCATTGTAACACAGGCGGGACACGGAAGGGAGCAAGGACTAAGGGAGACAGACACACTTCTGCACTTGTATTTTATTTATTTATTTATTTAACCAGGCAATCACCGTAGAGCAAGCTCATTTTCGAGGTGGACCTGGGTTTGTTAACAAGGAACAAGGGGCAATATACATGGGATGCAACACACAAGAAAATAGTAATAATACAAATAAAGTGAGATACAATAATACAGTATATACAAAGTATCAGCAGATAGCATTGACAGTAGTATATGTTTAGAACAGAAGATACAGCTAGTTTTGGGTAGGTCAACATTTTTCATAAAAGTAAAGAAATATACATATCAGGTGCACTGAACACAAATAAAACCTAATATAAAAAGAAATATAGTGATATGGTATGGAGAATTTAGAGCTGGAACCAGGGTCAAAGGAATGTGGAAGGGACAGATATGGGGGGTAGAAAAAGGGGAGAGGGAAGAGTCGATGATAGATGTGATCAGTCTTTTAACAGTAGTAATTAGAGTGTGCTTGGACTTACAGGAGTCACTATTTAGGGTAGACAGGCACAGGACTCCTTATTATGACGTAGATATAGAGATTTAAAAGCTGCTAGGCTGATGGGTGAGTTAATTTCAAAGTTTTTTGCAGCTTGTTCCACAGTTGAGGGAGCACAAAGCTGATGGCTGCTCTGCCAATACGAGATTTTGCTTTGTAAACATAAAGGTAGATACAGTATATGAGGTGCTTCTCAGGGCATACGTCCCCAGAGTGCACAAAGGTAAACAGACAGAGATATACTGGGGCAGTTTATTTGAGATAGCTTTGTATGTCCAAACCTCAGCATTTTTTTTACCGTCTGTAAGCAAGGGATGACCATCCCACTGCCGTGTACAATGCTCAGTGGTGGGTTGAGTATGGAAGACCCGTGATAAATCTTATGGCTCTGTGATAAAGTGGATCGAGTTTGGCTAGGGTACCAGCAGGTCCCTGACTATATAGAAAGTCTGCGTAATCCAATAGGGAAAGAAAGGTAGTTTGAACCAGTTTCAGTTTATTGTCTCTTGTGAGGAGATTATTAATCCTGAAGAACAGACCAAGCCTTTGTCTAAGTTTGTTTGCCAGTTCTTCTAAGTGATCTGTGAAAGTAAGTCTATGGTCTAACCAGACCCCCAGGTACTTGAACTTTGGTATGTAGTCCAACTGCTCACCTAGAATGGTAGTGATCTTCGGGAGTGTCCCAGCAATTGCAGGATTTATTGCATTTTGAAGGGGCGAGAGGAACATTGCTTTGTTTGTTTTTTTTGCATTTAAGAGCAGTTTCTGGTTTATAAGCTGATATTGCAGCACATTAAATTCATTTTGAAGGGCTTCACAGGCCGCTTCAGGTGTGGGGCTACTAGCATAGAGTACCGTGTCATCCACGAATAGGAGTATTTGTGCTTCTTTGATGGGGGCATCTACGTTGTTAATATAAATGGTGAAGAGCAAGGGACCAAGAATGGAACCTTGCGGTACACCCCTCAATAAGGGTTTTGGTGGAGAAACTTCCCCTTCTGCCTTTACTTGTTGAAGTCGTACTGAGAGGTAGTTGGAGAACCATTTAAGGGATAGGGAATCCAAACCAATGTTCCGGAGGGACGACAGAAGCAGCCTGTGATCAACGGTATCGAATGCCTTGCTTAGGTCCAAGAAAACTGCGCAAAGTTTTTTTTGTCTAATTCAAGCTGCCAGACATTTGTCACCTTGGCTAGAGCAAGAGATTGTACTGTGCTATGCTCTAAAACTGGATTGTAACGGGTTGAGCAGTTTTTCTGATTCCAGGTACTTCCGAAGCTGGGAGTTCACTATTTTCTCCAGCATCTTTGACAGGATTGGAAGTAGGGAGATTGGCCTGCAGTTACTGAGGTCACTAGGATCTTCTGACTTACACAAAGGGACCACAAGTGCATTTTTCCAAATGGGTGGTAGGTCACCATGGGACAAGGATAAGTTAAAGAGATGAGTAATTGGGACTGCGAGGACATGGTAGCCGACCTTTAAAAAGTACGGGTCAATGAGGTCGCCCCCAGCACTTATCCTAGTGTCCGGCTGAAGGAGATCTTTGACTACTTTCAGGGAGGTAGGCTGCAGAGAGAAGGATGGACTGGGGATGGGTTTCTCTTGTGTATCCAATCTAAGTTGTTGGCAGAGGATATTCGCGGGAGAGGAGTCAAAGGCTAGCCCTGCAGTGGCAAAATTATTATTGAGAGCATCGAGGATAGACGGTCTGTCGGAGATGACAGTATTGTCGATCAATAATTTAGTAGGTAGGGAATTTACAGTGGTGTGACCTTCAATGTCTTTGATAGTCTTCCAGAATTTGGAGGCATTTCTTGAGGAGCTCTCCAGCTGAGAGCGGTAGAAATTAGCTTTGGCTTCTCTGACCATTTTGGTGCAGAGGTTCCTTGCCCTCCGGAAAGAATTCCAGTCATTTATTAAATTAGTTTTCCTAGCAGTTCTCCAGAGTACATCCCTACTCTGCAAAGCATCTTTCAGGTCTTCTGTAAACCACCGACAAGATTTGTTTCTGGCATGAACTTTTACTATGGGAGCATACTTGTTGAGATCCCCTAGCACAATTTCTGAGAAAATATCATAAGCTGTAGTCAGGGACTTGGCTAGATAGAAGTCCTGCCATCGCATGGAGTCTCTTGGGTCTGATATATACCCATGGAGATCAAAGTTGCGTATGCACCTTTTAAAGGAGAATTTTGGTACAGTTGTGGATTTAAGAGTGGATCTTACACACGCGATGAAGCAATGGTCGCTGATATCAGAGAAAAAGATGCCAGCATGGGAGAATAAATGGGGTTTGTTAACTAAACTTATATCCAAGAGAGTACTGTTATTAGGGTTGAGCTTTTTAGGATGAGTAGATTAATTTATTAGCTGTGACAACCCAAGGGGATCACAGAACATTTTAAGTGGGGTGGATGCACTGGAGAGCCAGTCTAAGTTGAAGTCCCCTAGTATGATACACTCTGAAGATGCCGAACCCAGGATGTTTTCAAGATGTTTTAACAACTGTAGTTCAGCTGATGGGGGTCTGCAGCATCCTATTATACATAATGACACACCTGTGGCAATTTCAATCTTTAATGGCAAGCTTTCAAGTCCTTTTGGGACAGAGGTTGAGTCAATTATGGAGGCAGAGAATTTATCCTTGATGTAAATAGCTACCCCACCACCTCTGGTTTGCCTGTCAGCTCTGAACAAAGAGTAGGATGGGATGTTAACCTCGTTATTACTGGTCACCAGTCGGAGCCAGGACTCTATACTCACCAGAACATCTGGAGCAGTATGACATACCCAGGCCTGAACAGACGTGATTGTTTTAATAGGCTACGTACATTAATATGCAAGAGTGTAAGCCCCTTGAGGCTTTGTAGCTCTGCTGGGGATTCCATGGGTGCCAGAGGGCCTGGATTAAGCTCAACATTTCTTGAGCATAGTAAAAGCAGGAACAAGAGATCTTACTTTGAGAGGGCTCTTGCAGTAGAGTAATTACATATAGGACTGGCGGCGGCCTTTGAGACCTGGAAAAAATGTCTAGCTAGTAGTCCCTGGCGAGGGACCGCTTCAACATCAGGTGACCGGCGTCCAGGAGATGTCGGTATAAAGGGTAGTCCCGGATGCCGCCTTCCAGTTCTTTCCCGCCATTAGCTTGTGCAGCGCCTCACGGAAAGTTCGTGCCGTCAGGCCCTACCTTTGTCGGTTTTTACCTAAAAACTCTTTATTTTCGACTAACGCCAGTACTAGCTTGGTGTATGTCATCCCTACACCCCTCTGAGCACAAGAAGAAGGCGATTGCATCGGCACCCAACTACCGCACAAGGACGGCCACTCCCTGTGCCTGTGCTGCCTAGGCTCCGATCACCCGGTCGAGAAGTGCTGGCACTGCCTCACTTTTAACGCGGCTACCCGAAAAAAGCGGCAGCAATCCCTGGAAGCCCATATTCTAAAGAAGAAAATGAGTTCGATGGAGAAGGAGCTCAAAAAACTGAGGCAGGCATCCACTTCCCCCGAAGGACATTGGAAGAAGAAGGAGAAGGAGATGCACTGGGACAAGGGCTCCTCCACCGCAGCTCCCTCAGGAGTCGCAGGGACACAGGTAACATCCCCTCCGGGGGATCACTCTTCGACGGCCGCCTCGGAGGTTTCTGAGGTGGCATCGGCCCGCCCGTCTGGCTCGCTCTCGGGCCTTGCGGGTGTCTCCAGGCAGTTGGAGACCTCCGACCCTGGTTTGGACGCAGGCTCGTGGCTTACCACTGTGGGCGACTCCAGTAAGCCGGGCGTCGGCTCCTCTGATGTCCGCCCAGAGAGGGCTGGTAAGACGTCCGACCTTCTGGGGCGACACGCGGCCTCCTCTCCACCAGACCAGGCTGATTACCCTTCTTGGCCTGTCTCCGGAGACAGCTCTCGTAAGTTGGACGCCGGCTCCTCCGGCGCCCGCCGAGAGCTCGCCACTAAGCCTCACGTTGGTTCGTCTGACATCCAGCTGGCGACAGAACCGGCGACGGACCCATCGTCCATCGTTCCCGGTTCCCCACAGCCTTCACTGCCATCTGGGAAACCAGAGTCTCCCCATCCTGACCCGGGGACTTTTTCCCTACGTCCCCAGGCGAAGCTGGGGATCCTTTGCCTCCATCAGTCCTTCATCCGCCTGGAGCACCGGACCTGACATCGGCTCCCCGGACGCTGGCTCTGACGCTGACCCCTCCGACATCGGTACCTCCGGTGCCAAGACCTCCACCGTCGGCCCTGACGTTGGCCTTACCGACTCCGGGAGATATTCTGCTCCCATCGGGCCCTCCACCCTCCGGGCTCTCCACTACGGACCCGCCCGTGAGGTTTTCAGCCGGGCCATCTGCTCCGGCAGCCCCTCCGGCTCCTGGGTATCCTCCATCTTATTCGACGCTGGTGTACCCGGGAATGCAATATCCAGCGCCACAGTACCCGATGCTGGGCTTCCCGACGCTGCAGTACTTGACGCCACAATACCCGATGCCGGGCTACCCGCAGCCGGGTTTTGGATACGCTCCATACGGTTATAACCCGTATCCTTATCCCCCACCTCCACCGCCCTCGTGGCCACGGTGGACCTGCAGGAGACTCTGGCCTCCTGGTGGGCTGAGACCAAGGCTCAGCTCACCAAAGAGGTTGACAGCCACCTTCCAGTGACAGTGCCGTCCCAGGTACCTGTATGCCCGAGGCGGCACACTCCCTCACCACGTCCAGACTCCAGGGTTCTTCCGTCTGGATCCAGAGAGCGGCAGGATATGCTTCCCAGGGGACTTTCCAAGGGGTCCGTTCCTCCCCAGGGTTCGGAAAGGGAGTCTTTCTCTTTTCATCCTCCTCTTCACTTTCAGACTCCTTGGACTCTTCCGATGGCTGCTCCGAGAGAGACGAACGAGCCTTGCTCTCCGTCCAAACCCTGGCCAAGGACTCCTCTGAAGTCTCCTCCAGAGGATCCTTCTTTTATGGAGTTGCTTAGGAAAATCCAGGAGGTTCATCAGTGGCACTCCGTGGAACCAGATCCTCAGCGTCTGAAACTCGCTGAACATCTGGATCTGCCTGTGATAGCTCCTACCTTGGTGCCACCCTGGATAGAGCCTCACGCCAACCTTGTTACCACAATATGGAAACAGCCGTCGGCCTTAGCCCTACTTCCTAGGAAGTCGAACCGGCTATATCAGGCTCCAAAGGATGTTGATTTCCTGGATTCTCATCCTCGTGCCGACTCTGTCGTCATTAGCGCCGCTCATGGCCTGTCGGCGAACCCAAAACATCTTAGCTCGTCTCCTCCTGATAAGGAATCTCGTCTTCTGGACCAGTATGGGAGAAAGATTTATGCTTCCTCCACACTGGGGATCAGGGCCCTGAACTATGTCGGCCACATGGGGGGACTACCAGAAGGCCATCCTGACTCAGGCAGAAGCCAAACTGGACTCCTTGCCTGACTCCCAAGTCAAGCAGGAGTTGGCTGATCTTGTCCGCTCTGCTAGTTCGGCCAGTCGACACATGCTACCTGTGACATACAATGCAGTGGATACTGCTGGGCGGAGCTCAGCTTTGTTGTAGGCCTACGGCATCATGCTCGTCTCCGCGTGTCAGGTTTGGTCCCGGAGGTGCTATCCAGGAAGCACCCTTCCGGGGTTGGTGCTTTTCAGGGGTGATGTCAAGGACATCATTAACAATTTGCAAGAGAAGGGAACAGCCCTGAAGTCAGTTGATTCCATGTGCAGTCCCTTTCGCAGACCGAATCGGCCAAAGGCGAAACTCCAGGGAAGGTGGGCCACAAAACGCCGGGCCCCTGCAGTTGCCAAGCCCCCTCTGCCCAAAATAGCAGCGGGTGCTTCAGCTGCGGCACTGCCACACACCACCTGACTCCTTTCCTCTCCCACTGCCACTGCCTCCAGACTCTCTGGAGGAACTGGTAGGAGGGAGGTTTTCCCTCCACCTTCTGGGATGGGAGAGGATAACCACAGATGCTTGTGTGCTCCAGCTGATAGCAGGACGACACTCCATAGAGTTTCTTCAGAAACCACCCCGCCACCCCCCTCTGAAATTGTCGTATTCAACGGAACATCTTCCTCTGGTTCAGGAATAATCTCGGCTCTTCTGCTGAAGCAAGCGATAGAGCCTGCCCCCCTTCATCTTCAGAGGATGGGTTACTATTCCCATTTCTTCCTGGTCCCAAAGAAGACAGGAGATCTCAGAGCAATTTTAGATCTCAGTTCCCTGAATCTTTACGTAGAGTACAAAAGGTTCAGGATGCTCTCTTTGCAGAGCCTTCTGCCCCTCCTCTGGCCGGGTCAATGGCTTTGTGCTCTGGATATGCAGGATGCTTATTTGCACATTCCCATTCACCCATCTCACGGCAAATACCTTCGTTTTGCATTCCAGGGGGACCACTACCAGTTCAAGGTGCTCCCGTTTGGTCTATCCTCGGCCCCCCGAATATTTACCAAATGCCTGGCAGTGGTGGCAGCCCACCTGCGTACCAAGGGAGTGCAGGTTTTCCCTTACCTGGACAACTGGCTCCTGGCGGCCCCATCCAGGGAGGAACTCCTGCGTTTCCTCTGCCTTACCCAGCAGGTTTTTGTCTGCCTGGGTATTACCATCAGCCATTCCAAGTCTCATCTGGACTCTTCCCAGAGGCTACAGTTTATTGGGGCGATCCTCGATACTACCATGGGCAAGGCCTTCCTGCCTCCGGACAGGGCGGCCACCCTTCAGACCCAAATAAGTCTGTTGTCCGACCGCAGGATGGTCTCTGCAAGGTCGGTCCTTTGCCTTCTTGGGCTCATGGCGGCTGCTATCCCAATGGTACCTCGTGCTCGACTCCACATGAGGATCTCTCAGTGGACTCTACGCTCTCAGTGGGATCAGCTAGTGGACAACCTAGATCACTCAGTTCTGATCTCCTCACCGATGATACAAGACTTGCAATGGTGGATGGTTCAAGAGAACCCTTTTTCGGGGAGTTCCTTTCTTTCATCCTCCCCCCTCCCACATTCTAACCACAGACGCCTTGGGCGAAGGTTGGGGAGCCCATCTAGGCCCTCATCGGACCCAGGGCTCCTGGTCCAAGCTAGAACAAGCTCTCCACATCAATGTGCTCGAGCTTCGGGCAGTGTTGTATGCTCTCCAAGCCCTTCACCAATATCATCCTCCCCGGCCACCTAGCCATCCAGACGGACAACATGTGCGTGGTGTGGTATATCAACAAGCAGGAAGGGACTCAGTCCTACCCTCTATGCAGGGAGGCAATGAGGGTTTGGGATTGGGCAACACATCACGACCTTCACCTCACGGTGATTCACGTTCCAAGAGTCGACAACACCCTAACAGACAAGCTAAGTCGCTCTTCTGCTCTGACTCATGAGTGGGAACTGGACCAGGGGGTCCTAGACAATATCTTCCAACTTTGGGGAACACCACAGGTCGACCTGTTCGCATCCCTCTAAACGCAAAACTTCCCGTCTTCTGCTCGCTCATTCCAGAGTGAGGCACTTTTTGGAGCGACGCTCTGTCTCTAGACTGGAAGGACAGATTTGTCTATGCCTTTCCCCCAATTCCACTTATCTCAGGAGTCTTGCAGAAACTAGCTTCAGAAGGAGTGCGAATGATTCTGATCGCTCCTTTCTGGCCCAGGCAAGTCTGGTTCTCTCTTCTACAACAATATTCAGGGGATCCTCCTCTTCCTCTATATCGAGGTTTGTTGACCCAGGATCAAGGGACCCTGGTCCATCCAGGCCTCAGATCCCTTCAACTGCATGCATGGCTCCTGCAGACCTAGCCCAATCTCGTTTTGGAGTGTCTCCCAAAGTGGCAGAGATTTTGATGGAGGCCAGAAAACCCTCCACCAGATCCACTTATGCCATGAAGTGGAAAAGATTCACTATTTGGGCCGCTTCCAGGAATGTGGAACCTTTCTCCTGTTCAGCAGGGCTTCTGCTGGAGTATCTTCATCATCTGTTTGACCTGGGTCTCAGCCATTCCTCTTTGAAGGTACACATGGCGGCCATTTCGGCCTATCATGCTCCCTTCACAGACAAGCCTTTCGCTCAACTGGAGGTCTCCAAGACCTTTCTCAGAGGGGTCCTCCATCTGAGGCCTCCCATCCACACTCCTGCTCCCCCTTGGGACTTGAACTTTGTTCTCGAGAAACTTACTATTCCTCCCTTCGAACCTGCAGCTTCTGCGGATTTGAAGTTCCTTTCATGGAAGACGCTCTTCTTGGTGGCTATTACGAACATACGAAATTTGCCAGCAGATAAAGGCCTAGAGGTCTATCAAGTCTGCTCGAATGTGCAGCTAGCACCCCTTATTCTGCAGCTGCCCTCCTTCCACCCTTCCTTCATTAACCTCCCTTGTCCTGTCCCATCCTCGTTTGAAGCAGTCCACTGTTCTACTGCATACCACTTCAGCAGGTAATGCATTCCACCCAGCCACCACCCTCTCTGTAAAAAGTGTCTCCTCATCTCCCTCCTGAACCTTCCTCGCTCCAGTCTCATATCATGGCCCTGGTGGCCCTCCCTCCTTACTTTGAACAGCCCTCTGTACCCGTCTTGTTTATTCCTTTCATGTATTTAAAGGTTTCAATCATGTCACCTCTGTCTCCTCTCCTCTCCTCTCTCCAGTGAGTACATGTTCAACTCCTTCAACCTCCTCTTGTATGATAAGTCCCCAGCCCTTGATCATCTTTGTCGCTCTGCGCTGCACCCCCTCCAGTAACTTAATGTCCCTCTTCAGATACGGACGCCAGTACTGCACGCAGTACTCCAGGTGTGGTCTAACTAATGACCTATACAGTGGCAGAATCACCTCCTCCCTCCTCGAGGATATACCCCTTGCAATACAACCCAGCATTTTGTTGGCCTTTGCAGCTGCCTTCCTACATTGTGCCGAGTTGTTCATTGACCCTGTAATGAGCACACCCAGATCCTTCTCCTCCTCCTCCTCTGTCTGGGCTAGCTGCACTCCCCTAGCTGGTAACTCCTCCTTGGGTTCTTCATTCCAAAATGCAGCACCTTGCACTTTTGGCATTAAAGCCAGTTGCCAGGTGTCTGACTAGGTTTCAAGCTTTGCCAGATCATCCTGCAACCCCTGCCATCCCCCTAGGTCATCCACCACCACGCCTACCTTGGTATCATCAGCAAACAGACTGATCTTGCTCTTGATGTCCCGTGATATGTCTGCAATAAATATCCCAAAATCCCCTACTTGATTTTTCAGAAGGAACGAGTTGCTCTTCGCACGAATCCTAAGTTTCTATCTAAAGTTGTAGCAGAGTCTACCTTAAATCAGTCCATAGGGCTACCTGCCTTTTTTACGCAGTACTCTAATCAAGGGGAGTATTTGCTCCATACTATGGATGTTCACCGGATTCTGAGATACTACACCAACAGGACAAAGTATCTCAGAAAGACTGATCAGTTGTTCGTCTCTTTTGCTCACAAAAGGGAAGGCAATGCTGTTTCCAAGCAATGCCTGTCTAAGTGCTTGGCTCATTGCATCACTTTCTGTTATGACAAATACAACAAGACCCTCCCGGGTCAAGGCAGAGGCTACTCCACAAGAGGAGTAGCTGCCTCTGCGGCTTTTTTCAAGAATGTGTCTGTGGCAGACATCTGCGCTGCCGCCACCTGGACTTCAGTCCATACCTTCACGGAACACTACAGTTTGGATGTTGCCTCTCGCCGTAGAGCAGGCTTCAGGCTGGCGGTTTTGCAAAGTCTCCTATCTTGAGACTTCCACAACCAGTACTACCTTTTGAAATAGTTTTCCTCCTCCCAGTGCCTCTATTTGTTCCAAACTGCTTGGGATTCAGTCCTATATATAATTACATACTGCAAGAGCCCTCTTGAAGTAAGATAGTACGGTTACGTAAGAACTTACTGTAACAGTAGATCTTCGAGAAAGGCTCTTGCAGTAGGTAATACCTTCCCGCCCTCCATCCCCCTAGGCTTTTTCAGCTCCTTTTCCATTGAGGGAAATATCCACTCCTCTCTCATCTGGCCTCTTTTGGCCTGTGGTGGGAAAGAACTGGAAGGCGGGTGTCCGGGACCGCCCTTTATACCGACATCTCCTGACGCCGGTCACCTGACGTGGGGGCGGTCCCTCGCCAGGGACTGCTAGCTAGAAATTTTTCCATGGGGTCCTGCCGCCTACCGGCGTCAGTCCTATATGTAATTACCTACTGCAAGACCCTCTCTTGAAGATCTACTGTTACGGTAAGTTCTTACGTAACTGTACTTTTCCTGCAGAGTCCTAGGAGAAGTGTGGGTGGCTGGGTCTTCTTTCAGTTATGTGATTTGTCTGCAGCAGTATAGGGAGTTCTGAGGCTAGTTCCTAGTTTTCCTGATGCTGCATACAATAATACCCTGACCGAGAGAGTCAATGGGAGTAGTGGGGAGTATGCAGAAGGTGGTGTAGCCCTGTGAGCAGGCTCTAGGAGAGTTCCTGTATGCAGGTACAGGTGAAGGACCAGCAGTGGGCTAGGGGAAGTTAGAGCACATACAAGTTCTTCTACTTGATAGGAAAAGTCCTGATCAGACAATGTAAAAAGAGAGCCATTCTCCACTTTAGGAGTTATTTTTTGATTCACGTTTGGATCCAATACATGTAAGATGAGCATGAACAAGCATAGAAGCAGGTAATATGCCCTCATTATGAGACTATCACCCAATGGGCACTACAAGTGTGGGCAAGAGAAGGGATTCTCAATGGAGGAGAATTTCTTAATCCCTGCAGAATACTACTATAGGCAGTGGAGCCTGAAGCAGTAATCCTTAAGTACAGCTCCTAGTCAGGCTAATAAGAAAATAGTTCACTTGACTATAGAGTAGTGCTAGGGGCAGACAGGCTTTGAAGTAAATTTCTTAGCTACTACTCTGGAGCAGACTAAGTACTAGAGAGATCACCTGACCTAAATCAACTGCCTTAGCAAGACAGGATATGCTAGTCAGCAATAAGCAAACCTAAAGTACCAAAATGGTATGCCTCAGAAAGACAGAATGAGATAAAACTGCTTGAAGGCTTAGTTGCAAAAAGGGGATGGGAGGAATTGCAGTTGTTGACAGTAAGTAACCAATAAATTGAAACATCAGATAGGAGTGGGCGGAGACTGTGTGCATTTAAAGGAGGCATGGGGGGTGGGTGAGACAAAAAATCAAGGGGAAGTTTGCAGAGCTAGGACTGAATCAGTGCACATACAGTTGGAGAGAAACTGCAGCGGGGGGAATGGTAAGTTACTTTACACAGGCTGAGCAGAACAGGCTAAATTAAAATATATTAATTAGAAGATGAGTACAGGGATGCAGGCTTACATTAAGCCACACGTCTTGGGTGCTCCTGTCTCAGGTCAGTGAGACCAGCCAATCAGGGAGCTCTACACAGGCGTGGAGCCAATAGCGCTACCCTGAGAAGGCGCTGAAACTGAAAACAGCAAATTGCAAGTGATGATCCGGTTCAGTGTTCACACAGCCCAGAGAAATCGTGGCAATTTTTCAAGTGTCGTACCTTATCTATCTCTTTGGGGGGTGGGTGGATCAGGCTCCTTGCACCGTAGAGATGCTATGGCTGGATCGTGCATCATGTCGGTAAAGGGTGGCACCTGTAAGGAAGGAGACAGCAGATTAAATAGGAGCAGATGGGTGTGTGTGTGTCTAAACAGAGACACACAAAGAGAACTGAGCACCAACTTGAAAGACAAGTCAGGGGGCGGTCTCAGACAGAGGCAAGGTGCAGACTAACTCAGGAATCCAAAACAAGCTCAAAAGAACAGACTGATGGGGGAGGGCAGGAGGGACAGAACAGAGACAGAGGAGGACAGGGGGACAAAGGAAGATGATTAAGAATGAAAGTCAAGGGCAGGAGCCTTAGGCTCAAGACAGAGGCTACACAGATTTTACAATTCACTGAATTTTCTAAGTCCACAGCAGTAAGCATATAAACCCAGTACAGTCTTAAATAGGATTAAAAAAATATATATATTAAGAAAGCCAGTAAAACTTTTTTACAAACTCAGTTCAAGGCAGTGTACAGAGTGAAAGCTTAACTGGGGAAAAATCAAGGGGAAGTTTGCAGAGCTAGCACTGAATCAGTGCACATACAGTTGGAGAGAAACTGCAGCGGGGGGGAATGGTAAGTTACTTTATACAGGCCGAGCAGAACAGGCTAAATTAAAATATATAAATTAGAAGCCGAGTACAGGGATGCAGGCTTACATTAAGCCACATGTCTTGGATGCTCCTGTCTCAGGTGAGTGAGACCAGCCAATCAGGGAGCTCTACACAGGCGTGGAGCCAATAGCGCTACCCTGAGAAGGCGCTGAAATTGAAAACAGCAAATTGCAAGTGATGATCCGGTTCAGCGTTCACACAGCCCAGATAAATCGTGGCAATTTTTCAAGCATCATACCTTATCTATCTCTTTGGTGGTGGGGGGGGGGGTGAATCAGACTCCTTGCACCGTAGAGGTGTTATGGCTGGATCGTGACCGCTGCCCATGGGGGCAAGTGGCACCTTATCTATCTCTTTGGGGGGTAGGTGGATCAGGCTCCTTGCACTGTAGAGGTGCTATGGCTGGATCGTGACTGCTGCCTGTGGGGGCAAGTGGCACCTTATCTATCTCTCTGGGGGGTGGGTGGATCAGGGTCCTTGCACCGTAGAGGTGCTATGGCTGGATTGTGACTGCTGACCTCCCACCTGCCCTCCTACCACCCACTTGGGGTTACACCAATTTATAGGCACAGCAGCTGATGAGGACAGAAGCTTCCTGACCCAAAACAGGAAGTGTGGGAGCTACATGGTAAAAAGGCAACTAAGCAAGGGTGTTTCTCTAGTTATAGAAAGTAGAAAAGGGAAGGAAAAAAAAACCCACACACACACAAAAAAAAAAAAAGCGGTGTAAGCAGACAAAACTAAAACAGAAAGGACACAAATAGACATGATGGATGGGGGTGATGCTGTGCAGTGGCTGTGTGGTGGCAGTCTTCAGGGAGACTTTCTGGAGGCTGCAGTGCTGTCCCATCTGCAGGCACCTCTCTGGGTTGAGGGCAGAAGTTGCTCATCTCCTGGCCGAGTTGGCTAGGATTCGGGAAAACTCCTCCACCACCCAGGAACTACCAAGTCTGCCCTCGCTGCTTCAACGGTTACCAAGGAGGAGGAGCGGCTGGACTACAATGGGCTTGAGAAGGGTGAGGGGGGTGGGGAAGATGCACATCCCTCCTACGGTTCCACTCCATAACTCCTATAGGCACAGCAACTGATAAGGACAGGAGCTTCCCGATCCAAAACAGGAAGTGCAGGAGCTACAGGGTAAAAAAGGCAGCTAAGCAAGGGTGCTTCTCTAGTGAAAGAAAGTAGAGAAGGGAAGGAAGACCAAAAAACAAACAAAAACAAAAACAAAAAAAAGAAGGGGTGTAAGCAGACAAAACTAAAACAGAAAGGGCATAAATAGATATGATGGGAGTGGTGCAGTGCAGCGGCTGTGGGGCATCAGTCTTCAGGGAGACTTCCTGGAGGCTGTGGTGCTGTCCCATCTGCAGGCACCTCTCTGGGTTGAGGGCAGAGATTGTTCGTCTCCAGGCCATGTTGGCTAGGATTTGGAAAACCTCCTCCACCGCCCAGGAACTATCAAGTTCGCCCCCGCTGCTTCTACGGTTGCTAAGGAGGAGGAGCTGCTGGACTACAGGGGGCTTGAGAAGGGTGAGAGAGGTGGGGCAGGATGCACATCCTTCCTACGGTTCCACTCCATAACTCCAATGCTACTCTAGCAGGGCAGGACTGTCCCAAAGAGGCACCTGCAGTGGTGACCAAGGAGGACATGGGTGTCCTCCATGGTGCAGACCCTGGAAGGGAGGGAGGCAGAGGACCACAGAGGAGAAGGAGGAAGTAATTCCTGGTGGGGGACTCTATCATTGGGGGCAGGAGGGGTGGGAGTGGAGGAGACCAACTGCCTACCAGGCGCCACAGCTTGGAGGGATGGAAAGCGCATCATAAGGATAGCTGGGGGAGCAGGACAGGAGGGTGAGCTAGACATCATTGTTCACCTTTGGGATGAATGACCTGGCAAATAAGGAGGTTACGGTAGAGCAGGATCAGATCAGGGAGTTGGGAATGGGTCCCAGACAGGTGACACTCTGTAACCTTTTCAGAGGTGTTACCTGTCTATGATAAGGGGAAGGGCAGGGTACTCCGCACCAAGAGATTCAACTCATGGCTGAAGGACTGGTGTGGAGCAGAGGGATTTGGCTTAATTGGGACTGGGATCCCACCTGGAGGGATGCAGGCCTATACTGGGGCGATGGCTTGCATCTATCGGGGGGGGGCAGGAACAAGATCCTCAGTGAGAGGTTTAACTGTTTCATTAGCAAGCATTTAAACTAGCCAAGGAGGGTGGCAAAAGGAAGCAAGGAGAAGCAAACAGCACCCCCCCCGGATGAAGCAATCAGTACAGAAATCACCAATGATACCTAAAACCAGAATAGATAAAATGGCAGAGATAAGGCAGAATGGGAACAAGGGCAGGAGGGGAATGGAGGAAAAGCAGGGGGATAGGAAGGCAGCTAGTAGGAGGGGAGGTGGTAAAAATTGGAAGGCCATGTGCACAAATGCTAGCAGCCTGGGAAACAAAATCCCGGACCTAGTGGCCTTGATGGCTGAAGGGGAACTGGACATTGTTGTTGTTACCGAGACATAGTACATGGGGAACCATGACTTTGATGTGGCCATACCAGGTTACACTCTATTCAGGAAGGACAGGGTGGGTAAAAAGGGAGGAGGAATGCCTATCTATAGTATGTCAGGGAAGGAATTAAAGCAACTGAGGTACAAGGAATGCAGAAAGAGGCAGAGGCTCTGTGGATCACCCTAGAGATGGGAAATGGCACTGCCATTCACACAGACATGATCTACAGACGTCCCACACAAGGGGAAGAGCTGGACAGGGTATTTGTAGAAGCCATCCACAAAATGACAGCTAAAAGAGAAGTGCTGCTAGTGGGGACTTCAATCTGCTGGATGTTGATTGCAGCAACCATGCTGCAGACACAGCAAGGAACAGAGACATCCTGGAGACCCTGCAGAGGGCGTGCCTCAGACAACTAGTGGTAGAGTCCCGAGAGGGAGTGATTCTAGACCGGATACTCACCAACGGGGACAGAATCAATCAATCAGTCAATCAATCAATCATATTTTATTTCTAAAAAGCACCATTCACAAAAAAGAAGATCAAAGCACCTGTACAATCATTGAAATCAATACTAAAAATCTAATAAATATTAAATTACATATTAATGTCAGTTCATTAATCAAACTCTGGAAAAGCAAGGGTGAGGAGGTAGGTCTTAAGTGCAGATCTGAAACTCTCCACAGTCAGGCACATATGTAAAGTGGGTAGCCACCTGGGGTCAAACGATCACTGTATGGTGTGATGGTTCAATGTGAGAATGGTGGAGGAATCAAATCACATGAAAACAAGGGTCCTGGATTTCAGATGGGCCGAAAGATAGAGAAATGTCTTAAGACAGCACTGTCAGGAAAAGAGGAGGGGGGTAGAGGAACAAAGGGGGAATCTTAAGGGAGCCATAGCAGTGGCAACAAGCCTTTGCATTAGGCAAGTATGCAAAACCAAGAGAAAGAAAAAAAAACTCTATGGTTCTCAAAGGAAGTGGCAGGGAAGGTAAGGGTGAAAAGGTTGGCATTTGGGAGGTACAAGGAAACACAGAGGGATGAAGACAGGGAACTGTATCTGGAAAGGCAGAGGGAGGCAGGGAAAGCAAGCAGGAGTGCAAAGGTGCAAACAAGAAAAAATAGCTCAGGAAATAACGAAAGGGGATAAGAACTTCTTCAGGTACGTTAGTGAAAGAAAAAAAGACTAAGGGTGGGATTGTGAGGCTAAAAAAGGGAAGGAGGGGATTGTGCAGAGGGGGACCAAGAAAAAGCAGAAATCCTGAACAAATATTTTTGTTCAGTAGTCACAGAAGGGGAAGGGGAGGGACCACAGTTAGGCGACAGAAGCACCAATGAAAGGGATATGGACACCAATCCATTTACGGAGGGGACAGTGCTAAAGGAAATCACAAATCTGAAGGTAGACAAGGCAATGGGGCCGGACAGGATACATCCAAGCATATTAAAAGAACTTAGGGAGGTGCTGGTAGCACCACTGACAGCCCTGTTCAACAGATCGCTGGAAACAGGTGTGGTAACGAAGGACCGGAGAGAGGCGAATGTAGTCCCTCTCCAAAAAAGTGGAAACAGGAAAGAGGTTGGCAGTTACAGGCCAGTCAGCCTGACCTCGGCGGTGGGGAAATTAATGGAATCACTACTGAAAGAAAGGATTGTGATATATCTAGAATCCAGCGGCGCACAGGACCAAAGCAGCATGGATTCACAGTGGGAAGGTCTTGTCAAACTAATCTGATGGATTTCTTTGACTGGGTGACTAGGGAAGTAGATCAGGGAGGGGTGGCGGATGTGGCATAGCTGGATGTCAGCAAGGCCTTCGACACCGTCCCACATAGGAGACTTGTAAACATGTTGGGCAGCCTAAGAGTGGATCCTAGGGTGGTGAATTGGATCAGAAATTGGCTGAACAATAGGACACAGAGGGTGGTGGTGAACAGAGTTCAATCAAAGAGATGAGATGACCAGTGGGGTGCCACAGGGATCAGTGCTGGGACCAGTCCTCTTTAATGTCTTCATAAGCAACATTGCAGAGGGTCTGGAAGGGAAGGTACAGTATGCCTCTTTGCGGATGACACAAAGATCTGCAACAGGGTTAACAGTCCAGAAGGAGTGGAGACAATGAGAAGGGACTTCAGCAAGCTGGAGGAGTGGCCAAGGGTGTGGCAGCTAAGATTCAATGCAAAGAAGTGCAAGATCATGCACTTGGGGCACAGGAATGCAGGGGAGAGATACATGATGGGGGAGGTACTGATGGCCACCAAACAAGCTGGGACCTGTGGATAATCATATCTGATGACTTAAAGGTCACCAAACAATGTGAGATGGCTGTGGGGAGAGCCAGTGGGATGCTAGGATGCATAGGGAGAGATCTCACCAGCAGAAGGAAGGAGGTGGTGATGCCACTGTACAGAACATTGGTGAGACCGCATCTCAAGTACTGTGTGCAGTTCTGGAGGCCGCATCTCTGGAAGGACATAGATTGAGTAGAAGCAGTTCAGAGAAGGGCAACAAAAATGGTGCAAGGACTGCACCAGAAGTTATTTGAGGACAGACTGAAGGATCTCAATATGTATTCACTGGAGGAGGGAGAGGGGAGATATGATAGAGACTTTCAAATAACTCAAAGGTATAAGTAGGGTACAAAAGGGTAGCATCTTTCAGAAAGAAGGTGTTCAAGAACAAGGGGCCATAATATGAGAATAGAAGGGGTTAGTCTCAGGGACAACGTAAGGAATTGTTTTTCCAGAAAGGGTGATGGATGCTTGGAATGGCCTTTCTGCAGAGGTTGAGGGGCCAAAAATGGTAAGGGAATCCAAGAATGCATGGTACAGACATAAGAGAACCCTAACAATAGGAAAGAGAGGGTAAGTCACAGATGAATTAGGATCTGCAGTATATGTAATAAGCAGGGAAAATGTGTAGACTAGGTAGGCCAAGCGGTCCTTATCTGCTGTCAAATTCTATGTTTCTATGAATGTGAATGATCAGAAGGCATACAGAAACTTTCCTGTCTAGTCCAGTACAAAGGCACCCTCTGGGACTGTTCCTCTGGCTGGTGGTCTGTAACAAAACTGGGGGAGCTGGTAGTTCTCCCAAGATTCAAAAAGGTCTATATTGGTAGTGCCCCACCTTTTGACCACTCTGGCCAGATTCTTCGTGATTTATCTGGCTGATTCTGCTTAGGGAATCTGATAGGACAATGTCTTTGCCTGGCAGATGCAAATATGTTTGCTTCTAAGGAGTATGTCAGATACCAGATCCTCGCTGTCTCTGTACACAGTTTTGAGGATCTCGTTCTTCCCTGCTTGTTTGTGTAGTACATTGCTGTGGTGTTGTCTGTCCTGCCTTGGAGAGTCTGACCATGTAGTTGGGAGGAGAAAGACTGCATGGCTAGCAGTACTGCTCTAAGCTCCAGGAGGTTTAATGTTCTAAAGACTCCTATGGCCTCCATGTGCCACACACAGTGAGGTCCTACAGATGGATGCCTCACCCCAGGAGTGAGACACCCATATTAAGAATACATGCTGGTGATTGTTGAAGGAAGGGAATGCCCTCTCTGAGGTTGCTTTCTTCCTTCCACCACTGTAATGTTTCCACTAGTGCTTTTGTCACTGGCACTAGTTTTGAAAATGGATCCCATCTTTGGGACAAGTTGTGCCTTAAGTGGTACTGGATATCTCTCATTTAGAACCTGGGCCATGGAACCACAGCTGTGGATGCAGCAACGTGACCCAGTAAATGTAGGAAGTCTCTTGTAGGTCTTCACTAACCTGCTATAAAAGACTCTGCTGCTGCTACCAAAGCTGTAACTCTGGCCTGTGAGAGGAAAACTTCCCCTGCAGGGTGTTTAGCTCCGCTCTTATCAAGTCCAGTATTTCAACAGGCTCTAGCTGGGACTTCTGCAGGTTTAGCAATAATACAAGGTTCTCCAAGGTGCTTTTTACTAACTGAACTAAGCACCTTGCCTCTTTTTCTATTTTCCCTGAGACTGGCCAGTCATCCAGATAGAGGAAAACCACTACGCCTTGTTTTCTCAGCTGCGCTGCCACCACAGTCAGGGACTTACCCTTGGAGCTGAGGTGAGACGAAATGGGAGAGCTGTTAACTGGTACTGGCAGTTCCCCAGCTTGAATCTGAGGTCTGACTGGGATATGAAAATTGGAACCTTTCAGATCCAGGGATCTCAGCCAATGACCTTTCTAAAAAGATGATATCACTGATCTCAGTTTGATCATCTTGAATTTTTCTTTTTTCAAATGTTCATTCAGAAACCTGAGGTCTAAAATGGGTTGCCACTCCCCATTTTTCTTGTGGGTCAGAAGTATCTTGAGAATAAGCCTCAGCCCCAGTTGTAGGTAGGAACGTTTTCTATAGCTTTTGATAGTAACAGTTTTTTACTTCCAGTTCCAGCAGATATTTTTTTCTGTGGGAGAGTGAGCTGGAAAACTTCTGTGTTTCTGCAGGTTTGGAATGTGTTTGAACTGCAGATACAACACTTGGTCCACTACTTCCAGCACCAACTTGTCTGTGGTAAAGTTTACCCATTCCTGGAAGTAGTGGGCCAGTCTTTTTCCCACTGGCAATGGTCGGGTAACCTAGGCAAAACTGTCAGGGTTTTGTTTTGGCTGGGGCTTAGGTGCTGGAGCTGCAGTATTACACCTGGAAGTCCTTTTCCCCTTCCCCTATAGTAACCTCTTTGTAACTGGTACTCAGTGATCTTAAAAGGCATAGGCTCTTGGGAAGCATCCCCTGCCTCTGCTTCCCCTTCCATATGATCTGTAAGAGTCAGAGAACTTTTCCTTCTCATTGTTAATTTTGAAAGTGGTTTTGTATTCATCCACTTTTTTCATGTAGGTCTCTGTTTGGTCACCAAATAATGAATTTCCCACAAAGGAGAAATCCATATCCGTGTTTTGAGTATCCTGGGAAAGAATGGTAGTCCTTAGCCAGGAAAACCTTCCGCATGAGCCACAAACTCTGGCAGCAGTGTCATTAGTGTCCACCACACGGTGGAAATGATATTTTGTTGCATCCAGGGCTGATCTTACCATAGCAATCAGGTCCTGTGCCAGACTGTCCTCTGTTCCTTCTGCCAATACCAGAATTGAGGTCAAAGAGCTTTCTGGTACTGTGCCGTATGTGCTGAATAAGCTGCCATCCTGATAAGCAGGGAAGCTATTGTATAAACTTTTTTTGTCATAGTATCTAATTTTTTAGAGTTCTTTTCAGGGGGCTGCACAGATAAAGTAATTTTTGCTGTCTCACAAGCAGTAGCCTGGACTACCCCATGACGATCAGGGTGAGCAAGCAGGTATTCCACTCCCAGCTTGCCCACCTGATATCTGCTCTCAGTTTTTTTTGTCGATGACTGCAGTTGAAGTGGGTGCAGCCATGATTTTTGTTATCGCCTTTATAAGTGGTTTATGTATATGAAAAGTACATCCTTCTTAGTGGAGCTGCTCCCAGCATGTCCATAAAATCAGCATCCTCTTCATCCTCCTCTGTTTCTAGAGGGGGATGTTGAGGGTATCAACCATTTTTCCAACAAATGAGGAAAAGATGTGTAATCCTTAATTTGCCTTGAAGGAGGTTCGAAATCTTGCTGTGGTGTGCCTTCACCTTCCTCCATATGCACATAATATTCTTCCTCCTCCTCCACCTCCGCAGGCAGATAGGTTGGAGCCTGAGCTGGGGGGAGTGGGGGCTTCAGGTATCTTATTGAAATTTTCCATGGCCTGGACTGCCTGGAAAAACTGCCACATTTTTAAATATCTCCTCTGATGAGGCTTTTTTTTCCTTGAGTCATCTGCCTACTCCATTCTCCATGCAGAAGGAGTGGCAGTGACATTATATTCTTTCAATTTCTTTATGGCAGACACTGTTTCCAGTGCCTGCTGTAAAGCTCTTTTATTTTTATTTTTGCCATCACTGGATTCAGGGTTCCCCCTTTCAGACACCCTGATATCTGAACCATCTTTACTAAGTCTTTTGGATGGCTGTGCAACTTTATCTTTTTTTCTTGTTACTTTTTGCATTATTTGCTGCTGTACATGAGGAGATGGACCCTTCAGATGCATGCTTTCTATCATTGCTGGGACCACCCTCAGAGCCTTTTTTATTATTTTTAGGTGACACAGAGGCAGACTGATAATGCATGATTCTTTTTAAATGTTTTAGCCTTTTCAGTGAGGTTTTTGGGCAAAGAAAGGCAGGACTTACAATTTATAAAGTTGTGTTGTGGACCTAAACACGTTGAACAAAGCTCCTGACAGTCTGCCCTTGCCAGCAGCTGAAAACAATTTGTAAAACTTTTGAAGGTGCACATGGTTTCTCTGACATATCAATTAGAGTGAACCTTGAAATAATCAAAATTATTCCCAAAACACAATGCAGTACAAGAGGCCAATAGCAAAAAACAACTACTGAAGAAACTGTGCCAAATGTAACAGGACTTGATTAAGGTAAAGGGGCACAGACAGAAATGGAAAGTGAAAATGCTCTGATCTCTGTAAGCTGGACAGCTAAAAATAGTAAACCACTAAATTTAGCAAAAAGGCACATGGTTTACTAGCAAAAACAGTCACAGTAGCCAAGCAGAATATTTTTGAGTTCCTGGGAAGCAAACGGGAACCAGAGAACCCTTATTTACAGAATGCCCTATCTAAATGCAGAGAAATCAAGAAAAACAGACTAAAGTACACTTTTTGATACAATTACCAAATAAAAAACTGGACTGGAAAATCAGCTGTTATCAGAGATATTATGGGTTGACTGCTCTCTTCAGGCAGAAAAACAGATTTGAGCAATAGCCAGAGTGCTGTGTGGATGCAGAGTTTGAACCTACAGTACATTCCAAATTCAAAAATTTGTACAGGTTCTATCTCTAGAGCATTACTCCTCGTCCGAGATGACTTCATAAAGTGTATAAAGACTTCATTCAGTGAGTGATTCATGGGGTTAGAAGGTAAGGTTTTTCCAGTTTTATCAAATCTTGCCTTAAGGAGCCAGCTTTTGTGTAACTTGAGCCTGCACATCATTATTAGCCTCCTATCAATAGGTGACAGGGCTAGTGCTAGGTAATATTCTAATTTGTGTGTTTTTGTGTTTACCATACCAGATACTTGACTTCTGCGATACCGCCAGGCTTAATTCCCTTCCCATAGTGCCATCCACCCATTTCTCCTGGGGCTTCCAGGGCCTTTCAAAATCGTGTTATATGTATATGTATATGTATGCTAGGTACCTTTCTGGTCTCTGTTAAGCATTGCAGTGTTCACTCACCTGCCTATTACTCCGGTATCCCATTCACTGTGTAACCTTTTGGGATATCGGCTCTGTAGCAAAAATGGTTTGTAGCTGCCTTAAGTATCTGTTTATTGTGCTGTATTTCCTGTGTGTTTATTGTATTTGTAATATTTCCCATTTCCCCCTCCCCCAGGACTCATCTGGAATCAAACGGTCTCCGCTCAGCATGCCTTCCTGGTAAAACTCTTAAATAAATAAATACAATCAGATTGCTATGCCTGGTCCAATGTTCTTTGCTTAATTTTTTTAATGCATGAAGCCTAGAGGTTCCATGGTAGAAAAATAATATAAACCAGCCATAGTTTTTTGAAAACAGTTGCAAGATGACCAGCTCATGTTAACATGAGACCCTGTTTAATGTGTAACTGTTTTTAAATGTTAGCTTGAAGTCTGGTTGATATGACTGTTAAGATGTTGATGTGTTTTAAACATGTGGAAGAACAGTAAGTAGATATCCCTGCTGATTTTACTTTTCTGGATTCAAGAGGGCAATTCGCCACTGATCTCTTATAAGGGCACAAGATCAATGGGGGGTTCTACCAGATGTTTAAAAGTCTACATGCTATCATGTGCACTGAGAGTGATCACATGGCATCCATTATGCCTGTCAATAGCACTTAAGGCAGTTAACATCACAGGTAGTAAGGACCACTGTGTGAAAGTAGAGACTGTAGGACAAAATCACCTACAAAGGGGAATGGCAGGCTCAGACATTAGGAATCTGGGCTTGGTAGTGAACGAACTGGAGTAAACAAACTATACTGTATAGTTTCCATGTGCTGATATGCGTTGATACTGATACCGGTTGCCATTTCATATCAGTTTATTTATTTTAAATAAATTTTTTTGAGAGTCTGTGCTGATATTTATGTATTTATTTTGTTTTATCTGTTATGTTATGTCTTCACTTGAGTTTGCCCTGTAAAGTGCTCTGAGCCCCAGAGAATGGGAGCTTAACAAATAAACTTACTTCTATTACTGTATATTGCTATATAATTTTTAATATTTCTCACTCTATTAACATATAGCGATATATGATGCTGCAGCATCAATATATAAGATTAAGATGGTTTTAAAAATAAAGTGTTTTTAGAAATACTTTCTTACAGTTTTCCTACAGAGTCAAGTCTCCTGCTGAGCAGCAACCAAGCAGCAGGAAGGAAAACGCATGCCTTAGGAGAGCATGCTCTTTAAACTGTGCACAAACTTAGCGGGGCATGAAGCCCAATGCCCAACCAGACCACAGGCAAAGACTTTTTTTAATACATTGTTTTTCTCTCATCTGGATTGCCAGTGATAGCCAAACCACTACACAAACAAGCCAGCATAGCCTTTTTAACTAATGGTCCTAACGCTCTAAGAATGCATATGAGACCATTCGTACTATCATAATTATAAAACAAAGAGGGGAAATGGGACAATCTGATAGGCTGCCTCGGTTCTAAAAGGGTAGCAATTATGAGTGAAAAGCACTAATGTACTGTATAACAAAAAAATTGCATTTAAACTATAAAACATTCATTCTCTTCCAACGTCTTTTGTAGGCAAAGCCCATGAAACTAAGGAAGATCGGAGGTTATGAGAGTGAAGGGGGGATGTCAGCAACATGATTAAAGTTATAAGATGAAGATATGAAAAGTGAAAAAAAGGCACAGTTCATTGTGACATAGGCTAAACTACAGTGGAATCAAAATTCTGGAAGTTTAAGAATGTATTTCTAAAAACACTTTATTTTTAAAGTCATCTTAATTTGGATATACTGATGCTGCACGATTATACAGTATATCACCATGTGGTGACAAGAGTAAGAGAGGTTACAAATGATGTAGCAATGTACAGTATCAATATGTATCAACACATGGAAACTGTAACCATAGAACTTATTCCTACTGACCCGACTCCAAGCTTGCATTTAAACAACATTAAGTTTTTCGCCCTAACAGCTGAAATGTTAGCCCTTTCTAAAGAAGATTTATTTAAAACATGGTCTAACTTTGGAACTATTAGAGTTAGGAATTTTGTTTTTAAATAGTCCTAGTTTTCCTTTTATTTAGAGTCCTTTGTCAATGCTGTCTTTTTCACTCTCAATATTCATTTTTCTAATTGGAGAAAACACAGAGCTCCACACGTTCTGAACTGCAGCAAGCAGGTGCCAGCTGAAAGCAGATTGGTAGCAAGCACAAGGAGCTGCACACCAGGAAGCTTGATCAAAACTCTGTGGGCCGGATTCTCAAACGATGATGCAGGGCTTGCACCAAGGCCTATGTCAAACCTCGTTTGTTGGCACAGCTGTGCATTTGTGATACTTTTCCAGATTTATGGCAGCTTGTTCCAAATATTTGGTGCAAACCCGTAAAAAGGGTACCTGGGATTGCTGCAAGCTAGACCAAAAAAAAAAAAGTTGTTATAACTTACAGCAATTGGTTCTCAGGATCGAGAATTCTGACTGCCAGCCAGGAGAATGCCGCAAGCTCATGTGCCATATGTTCAGCGCACCGGGGCTTGTGGCATTTACAGCCCTTTGTGAATCCAGCCCCATGAGTCAAATTCTAAAGCAAAAGATACAATGTTATTCCTTAGCAAAAAGAATGTGTGGCACAAAACTCCAGTGCTCATTTTTAGGGCTGCAGTGGGTGGAGCTCTGCAGTCCTCTTGCTATGAGAACAGGACTCTGCGTTGCTTGCATTTCTTCCAACCGAACAACCTGTTGGACTTGCACCACAGTCACCTCCATGACTGTGAAGCAGTCTGCTCATTGTCTGGATTGGAAGTAGCACTGCACTACTTTTAGTGTTGGAGGTCATGGTGGAACACGACACACTCCACCATGTCCAAGATGGCAACCAAACTGTATTGCACATGTGTGACTTTTACCAAATGTGCAGTGCAGTATGCGGCCATCCTGGGCACAGCAGAGTGTGCTGTGTTCTGCCATGTCTGCCATTTTTTTAAATTCTCTATACCCACCATGGACCCTCCCTCTCAGCTCCACCCCCAGAAACATAAGAGTAAAACTGATGTGCTCAATCTCCCAGTGTCGAGCTCTGGACTCCTTGGCATTTCCTTTTTGTTTTTTAAACTACCCCCCACCCGACCCTCCCTCTCAGCATCCACCACCCCAGAAACATAACAGTGACACTGGGGTGCCCAGTCCCCAGTGTCATGTGCAGGACCTCTGCATTTAATTTTATTTAATTTTTTTAATTACCCCACCTGACCCTTCCTCTCAGCACTCCCCCAGAAACACAACAGTGACACTGGGGGTGCCTAATCTCCCAGTATCACGATTGGGAGTCCTCACTCTTTTTTTTTCCTTAAATCTAAAAAAAAAAAAAAAAAAAGTCCATCAATGACTTTTGTGCCATTAACATCCCCCAACCCATCCCTCCCACTCAGCACCCATCACCTTGCAAGCCCTTACTTATCAATTAGTGGGTCCAATGCTGTAATCCTCTCTTGACTGCAGACATGTCTTCACTCTTCAAAGCTGGACCACAAACTGAAGAAACAGGTATGCTGTTCAATGTATTTCATAGATTCATAGAAGTGTGTCAGCAGAAAAGGACCGAAACGAGGCCCACCAAATCTGCCCATCTGTCCTGCTATCTGCTTGGAGCTGTGCCCCCCCCCCCCAACTCTCCCCTGTGGTTGTCGCACGCCCTTTTGAATCCCTCCACTGTTTCTTCTCCAACGACCACCTCTGGGAGTCAGTTCCACTTTTCCACCACTCTCTCTGTGAAATAGTTATTTCCTAGTGTTACCCCTGAACTGCCCCCCACCTGCAGGCCAAGCCCCTCGTCCTCTGATTTCCTTCATCCGAAGATGCTTCTCACTGGCACCCTGTTTATACCCTTAAGGTACTTGAAGGTCTCGATCATGTCCCCCCCTCCCTCCTCTGTTCCAGGGAGTACATGTTCAGCTCTCTCAACCTTCCTTCATAGGATAGGTGGCTTAACCCTTTTACCATCTTTGTCATTCTCCTCTGTACCCACTCTAGCCTCCCCACATCCTTCCTGAGGTATGGCCTCCAGAACTGGACTCCGTACTCCAAATGCGGTCTAGCTAGATGAGTGTACACGGGTATTATGACCTCCCAATTTCTACTGGTGATCCCTCTTCCGATGCATCGCAGCATTCCACTCCCCCTTGCCACTGCCCTCCCACACTGTCTTTCCACCTTCAGGTCCCCCGATATAGTGATGCCTAGGTCCCTTTCTTGTTCTGTCACCCCAGATCTCTTCCCCCATACAGTACTTTGCCCTCCGATTCCTGTAGCCAAGATGTATGATTTCACATTTTTCTGTATTGAATACAAGCTGCCATCTCTTTGACTATGCCTCAAGCCTCCCCAAATCCCTCTGCATCTGTTTTATCCCTTCCTGCATGTCCAGCCTATTGTAAATTTTGATATCATCTGCAAACATACTCACACCTCCCTCAAGGCCCTCCCCAATGTCCCCTACAAATATATTGAATAGTAGGGGCCCCAACACTGATCCCTGAGGGACCCCACTTGTGACCTTACCCTCTCCGGATGCCACCCGATTTATTATGACCCTCTGCCTTTTGTCCCCCAGCCAATTTCCTACCCATTTAACTACCCTCTGCCCCAGTCCCAGTCCTGCCATTTTACACAGCAGCCTCCCGTGGGGCACGGAGTCAAACGCCTTCCTGAAATCTAATAAGCCGCCTTCCCCCGATCAAGTTCCCTGGTGACCCCGTCATAAAACTCTATCAAATTTGTTTGAGAGGATCTGTCCCTGGTAAACCCATGTTGCCTTGGATTTATCAGGCCACTTTCTTCCGGGTAGCTGGTGATCCTGCCTTTTATTAGTTTCTCCATGAGCTTTCCTACCACTGATGTCAAGCTCACGGGCCTGTAGTTTCCCATTCCCTCCCTCCCTTCCCCCTTATGCAGTGGGACCACATTTGACTGCCTCCAGTCTTCCGGCACTACCCCAGTCTCTAGGGACTGATTGAAGAGTGCAGTTAATGGTACTGCCAATATCTTCTTTTGTTCCCTTAACACCCGTGGGTGCACCCCATCCGGCCCCATTGCCTTGTCCACCTTCATGCATCCTAGATCCCCCCAAATTTCCTCTATGAGAAACGGCCTCATCTCCACTTCCCCCTCCCCTGCCATTTCTTTTCATGCCCTGCTGCCTTCATCTTCTTTCTCCCTAGTGAACACTGAACAAAGAAACTTGTTTAGCCAATCCGCTTTCTCTCTGTCCCCTTGTAGCATCTTCCCTTGTTTGTTTTTAGCTGGATTATCCCCTGCCCAGTCTTCCTCTTTTCATTTACATACCACATACCAAAAAAAAAGTCTTATCCCCCTTTTTGACCCCTCTAGCTATTCGCTCCTCTGTCTGTGCCTTTGCCCTCCTTACCTCTACCCCGGCTTCTTTCTGGCTCACCTGGTATTTTACTCAGTCCACTTCCGCCTGTGTTTTCCTAAAAGCTTTCCTTTTTGCCCTTACCTTTTTTGTTACTTCCCTAGTATACCACAGTGGTTTCCGCCTCCTCTCATTTTTACTTGCTCTTTTGGCACAGATGTCAGTGGCCCCTACAATAGCTTCTTTTATCCTCCCTCACACTGCCTCCACTTCTGTCAAATCCTCTACCCCTTGCAAAGCCCTCTCCACTATTTTCCCCATTTTCACAAAGTCCAGCACCTTTAACCTAGACCGGTGAACCTCTGCAGAGTTCCTTATTCTAAACCTGACCGTGTTGTACCAAGATGTTCCTCCACCGATACATCTCCTACCCTGTCCCCATTTGTCAGGACTAGATCAAGAGTAGCTCCTGCCCTGGTTTGCTCCCTGACCAGCTGATTTAGGAGGGCCAGTTGCAGGGAGTCCAGTATTTCTCTGATGCTGGTTGAAGTAGGTTTATGTCCCCCATCAGCACCACTTCCCCCTTTGCCACCATTCTCACGAACTCATCAGCCATGCTTCTATCCACCGATTCCTGCTGTGCCAGAGATCTGTACACCACCCCCATACGCACAGTCTCCCCCTTCCCCACCGACGAGACCCAGAGTCCTTCGGCATCTCCCCACTTCCCCTACAATTCAGATGACTTGATACTGTCCTTTACGTAGAGTGCAACACCCCCCCCTTTCCACCCTGTCTCTCCTGAAAAATTTGTACCATGGTATCTCCATTTCCCATCCCTGTTCCTGGTGGCACCATGTTTCTGTTACCTCCACTATGTCAAGGCCCTCTTCCACCATTTTCGCTGTTAGATCTGGGATCTTTCTGCCCAGACTTCTGGCATTTGCACACATGACCCTCCACTCTGCTCTTTCCTCCTGTCCTATATGTTTTGCCCCCTTACCCTCTGGCTGTGTGGGTAGGTCTTTTTGGCCCACCCCCGCCTCTTACAATTTCAATGGGGTTTTGAACTCAGTGGCATAACTTGGGCATTTTGCATATTTTTGGCCCAATTTTTCAACATGCCTTTTTTGGGACCCTACCTCATGAACGAATGAACTGTCATTAGGCAGATCTGTCCTGAAAGGTGATTTCGCATTCTATGCATGAAATCACCTTTCGAGTAGGAGTTGAACATTTTCTCTGCTGTTGTTCAAGAGGTGGGGTCATAAGAAAGCTATGCTGAAAATTTGGTGAAAAAATATTAAAAAACAACAAAGTTGTGAGCCTACATTGAATTTTGTGAACACAGGCTCTTAACTTTGGTAATTTTCAATATTTTTCTCCCAAATTCATGACATAGCCATATCTTTATAGCACCTCATGAGTGTGACAGCTGTCATTTTTCAAATACTGTCCAAAATGTTGTTTTTTTTTTTTACATCCTGAAAAACGATTTTGTGGTCCCTGCATGAAATCACCTTCTGGGCAGGAGTTGACAATTTTCTCTGCCCTTGTTCATGAGGTGAGGTAATAAGAAGGCTATGTTGAAATTTGGTGTAAAAATATTTAAAAACAATAAAGTTATGAGCCTACATTGAATTTTGCGAATGCAGGCTCATAACTTTGGTAATTTTAAATATTTTAACCCCAAATTTATAACACAGTCATTTCTTTACAGCACCTCATGAATGTGAAAGCTGTCATTTTTCAGCTCTGTACCAAAATGTGTTTCTACATTTTGCAAGTTGATTTCACAGTCCCTGCACAAAAATAACCTTTAGGCTGGGAGTTCAACATTTTCTCTGCCCTTCTTCTTGAGGCAGGGTCTTAACAAGGCTGTGTTGAAAATGTTGTGTAAAAATATTACAAAAAACACATTTTAATATTTGTACCACAAATTCCTCAACTACAAACCTATTGGCTCTGGCCAGAGTTTGTTTAATTACTTATCAGTTCCGGACCCTGGTAACAACAGCTTAGTGGAAGCCCTGCAATGAAAGCTACTCTTTACCCTTCTTTTCAACAAATGTCACAGTGTTCCAGAATTCATAATAATTAAAAAATGAATACTGGGTAAGAAAAAGGCAGGGTTAATAAGGAACTCTAAATTAGGAAAACAATAAAGCTGTATCAAAACAAACACAGAAAACAATACACTCAGGGGTATTAAACAAATTTCAAATATGCCCACATTTCTAACTACATTTAAAATATTAAAAAATAAAGGTTTCTGTTCCCTTTATGATATTGTTGCTACTATAAATGTGACCCAGTGTATTTAAAAGTAAAAAAAAAGAAAAGAAAAGAAAAAAAAAACACTTAGGGATATAAACATTAAATTATATATAGCTTTCTTCCAGTTTTTAAACCTCTTTGTTCTTTGTCAATGCATTTTTAAAAGTTCAGTATATCCATAGCTTATCCCAGTCTATGAGGCAGTTATGTTGTATAATAACGGAGAATTCCTTTTTGCCTTTCTCTAAATGACATGCCAGGCTCATATGAGGACACTAGAGGGCACTTAAAGACCCCAGAAGAGAAAAGCCTGCTAGTCAGCATTTCTCAGGGCCATTTGCCAGTGTAAATGGGGTTGTTGTGTCTGTTCTGCCTAAAAGGCATGTGCACTCGTACATCTGTTTGGGTCCAAATGTCCATGCAACTGGAACTGCATGCATAGAACCAAGACAACTATAAAATGAGACACAGTGTCATCTGCCTATGAGTGCAAACCTCAGTACAAATCTCTGTGGTGCCACCAGTTGTCACAAAATCCTTTGTCTACATATGAAAATAAAACTACCTTTTTAGACAAAAAGCCTAGAAGATCTGATCTTTCTACAAAGCTGAATTTGCTTCACTTTAAAAATGTTCTATAGCTGATTATACTGTGTCAGTGAATATGTTTCCATAATATATTTACCCAAGTTATTCCAAATGAAAGAACCATTTCATTCACAGTGCTTGTTTCCAGTGTTACAGCCGGGACTGGAGCAGAGGAGGGTTAAATGAAATTCTCAAGGTCACATAAGGCACTTTTACACACAGGTTTTTAAAACGAAATGAAGCGTTACCTGTGGCGCCGTTGTACTCTGTTGCTTTCTTAGGATCCCTTCTACACTCCGTAAGTTTTCCGGCAGTTCCCGCCTCCATTTGTGTTTTGGCACCCACACAGAGCTTGCTGCTCTATAGCTGTTTGTGCACCTCTTTGGAATGGCTGTTTTACACAGCCAGACAAAACGGAACACATCGGTGCAAACCGCGAGGAGCAGAGATTGCGGTTTGGACGAACGTTCACCAAGGGAACGACGAAACAGATGCACTTTACACACAAGAGATGTAACGGAATACTGTTTCCGTAACAGTCATTCCGTTACACAAACCTGTGTGTAAAAGAGCCTAGAGTGTGTCAGCAGTTCTGGATGTATTTGAACCTAGATCTCAAGCCTGTGCTGTAACTGCTAGACCACACTGAATTTGGCATTAATACTGCAAAGCGAGAGAAGAAAGCCAGGCCCATGGGCCCTCTGGATTATTAATCACTGTAGTTTATCAATTCCAGTTCTCTAAAGGACATCAGAAAAACATTAAACCTGAAGTTTCTTGGCATAAAAAGACACTTCTAGGGGGAAGTGCTCATGTTGCCACAATATAACAATATTATTAGATAATGAAAAAATCTTCATGATCTAAGTCACACTTTATAGCTCCAAAGTATAAACCCAATATACCTCTACCTACACATCAACAAGCTGCTTCTGCTCCCATTCAGTAATCTTGCCATGGGGTGTGCGTGTGTATTTATATACATACACAGGTTATTAATTGTGATCACCCACATTCTCCACACACTACAGCAGTGAATGCAGTAGTTTTGCAGTACTTAGGGTTGAATTAGTGTTTTTAAATAACAGTGTGATTTGTGAAAGCCTGTTTCTCACTTGTCAACCCTCTTATGCCTCATACTGTCCCTCATTTAAAGAAAATAACATTTTATGATTGCACCTTCTGTAGATATTGCAAATGGAGGTGGTAGCTTGATTCAGATTCTGTTTTTCCTTTTAAAAGTAAAAAAAAAAATAGGCTACCACCTTACTGGTGTTACCACTCAAAAATGTGTTTATTTACATTCCTTGATCAGCTCCCATTGCATCTTTCCTGGACTCGTAAACACCTCAACACAGTGTAGACATTCATAATGAAGTGGGTAGAGATAAGAATATTGCATCATGAGTGGTTGCACTGTTTGGGGGTGTTCCTAATGTTTAGGAAGCATGCAGTAAGCGTAGATCAAGGATTTGAGGAAAAAAAAACAAGGTTGGGTATAATTGCACTATAAGCATGCATTTTAGATCTACCAAGTAAATGAGCATATAAATCAACCAGCAATATTTACTGCATTTTAGAAACCATCATAGAATGTGTATTTTCAACTAGAAATATGATGCAAAAAGTGTCCCTTTAACTAATTTTGAAAAACAGATGGGACACAAACATGTTTATGTAACAGAATTTTATTTGTTATCACTTTCCTTCAAACTTTATAGCTACTGGCCTGCTTTTTAGGAGAATTGCAGGTTTTATAAACCCTGACCTGAAGGTAGTGTATACCAGGATTCAGCTACCTTGCTTTACAATCTGAAAGTTCAAACCCTGTGGTTTTAAATGTTATCACCTGTAGGCAGTAAATTATTTGCAAACTTTATTTTTAACAATCAAAATAAAGAAGAGAAAGGTTTAAAAATAATGTTATAAGTATGCCCAGAAGAAGGCCTGATTCTCAAACTACTTCCCCTTCACGGACAGCTTCAGCGCTGTGACCTCCAACCTCATGCCACTTGCCTGTAGAATGTTTTCAGGGGAGAGGGTCACAGGTGGCTAAAACCAGCTTTGCGAAGGCCATCAGCATCTATATGCAGGTCATATGCATGGCAGCCTGAGCCCCATTTCTTATATGGTCACAAACACTTGTTTCTAAAGTTTTACCTGGAAAGACATGCTGAACTGGTTATCAGCTCATTTCCAGATACATCAAGGGGGAAAGGGGAAGAGTTGGGAACAGGGCAAATACAAAGTACACTGAAGAACCCAAAAAATGCTATCATATGATAAGTATAACAAAAAAGTGGAAAATTTGTCTAATGAATAAAACTGCAATACAATGCAATGACAAAAAGAAGAGCCAATTAATTAAGCAGTGCACAACAATGCAATAATATGAGGGGCATGGGTTGTGACTGATAACTGGGGAGAAGGTCAGGAATGTACTAGTTTCAGTGTAGAGCGGAGTGCAGCAGATAGATATCAACCCCCTGAATTAGAAGCAACTGCAGAAGTGAGTAGAAAGCTCTCAGCAGAGAGATTTCAAGTCATGAAAGGAAGGAGCAGAGTGAACTGAAAGGGGGAGACAGCCCCACAGTTTATGGATGTGGAATGAGAAGGCAGCTAGATCAGCAGTAGATTTCACTGCGGGGAGACCAACAGAGTGAGAGCAGGCATTGCGAAGGGAGTAAGAGGTAGAAGGGGGAGAGGAGAGAAGAGAAGTAAGATATGAGGGGAGGGAGCTAAGTTAAAATTTGAAGATAAAAGAGGCACAGTAGGTAGGATGACTGGCATCAAGAGAGGGAGGGGTTGCGACCCCTGCTGAGCGTAGCTTAAACAGGTTGCAGACTCACCAGTAGTGCTTAGTGGTTGCAGCAACCCCTTAGCACAGCCTTTTGTGACTATGTACTGGGCCCTATACAAAGTCACAAAAGCTTATAACTGGTGAGTATCATAACTGTATTGCACTAGACCTCTGGTTTCAACCTGTCTGCCTAGTCAGTAAAACATGTTTTGAGCTGTAATCCTGTGAAATATAAAAACATGTTTTGACTTGTACGCTCAAGAACTAAGGCAATGTGTTTGTTGTTAAATGAAATATGATAGTGTGATTTCTGCCTGTTTATCATGCCCATCTGTGTCCCTTCTGTTTCTTCTCGTACACATGCCCACAGATACCTTTCTCCTTTGGGACTCACATCAGCTCCTTCTACCCATCAGACTCATCCCTCTGTGCCACTGACAGAACCATCCAGACCTCCAGTGCTCGACACCCCACGGGCCAGCTTGTCCCTGCTGGAGACCTCCTCTGGCCTGCTGGTGGAGGAGTGTGACTACTCCTTGGACCTCTCCTTGGTTGGCTTATCCCTGACAGCACCCTCCCCCGGTCTACAGGAGGAAAGCTGCTTACATATGTCAGCTAGAGTGGCCCTCAATGGTGTTCCAGGAAGTCCACTGGAATGGGGGGCTGTGCAGGGCACCATCTGGCATGCTGGTGTGGCATTTCTGCTGCTTTTCTTCCCTCACCTCCCCAGAAACTCTTGCACATTTGTGGTTGGCCTTGGGGGAAGCCTGGCAACATGTGATCACCTCCACCATGCCACCACCGGGAGCTGCTACAAGAGCAGTGCAGCATGCTCCCCCCCGGATGCTCTGAGCCCTCAGTTCCTGACCTCCTCGGAGTATGAACTTGGGTTGTCAAAATGCTAGAGCAGGTCTCCATCACTCTATGCAAAGCAGTTATCTATTTTGACAACTGTTAAAGCTGCTGTAGGAACTTGAAATATGGGATGTCTCAATTTCTAACCTGAGTCCTATAAACCTAGCAATTTGTTGATCATTGGGTGAGTAGTTTCAAAGCTATAAAGTGTAACTGCAGGAATGCTGCATATGATTACAGGTTGTGTTCTGTTACTGAAATAATATTACACATCTTGACCCTAATTCCCATTAAATTTGACAATGTTTTTTGACATATAGTGCTATGGAATATGTTTTGACTTATGACATTTGGTTCTGTTGTTACATAAAGTTATGACTCGTTTTTTTGGAAGCCCACGTCTTAGCTATTCTTGAAGTTTGGAACATGAAAGCCAGTATGTACTACTCTCAAGCTTGGGTTTGTAACTTTTCAATTGTTTGGGTACATTGGGTGAATTATTTTCAAGTTAGAAAGTGGGACCTTTAGGATGTGATAAACAACTACAGGTTTTCGGCCTGTTGTTACATGAAACCTAACTGAGTGTTTCAGCCTGCTGTGCCATGAAATTTGATAATATGTTTTGTCTTGGGATCAAATACATTATGACATGTTTTAACCTGTTAGCCCATGAAGTACAACAATGTGTTTTGTCCCACTCTAGTATGAAGAAAGACATTATGTGATTTTTTTTGGGGCGCTGACTGTATCTCATCTATTTTTTCTATCATCTATTTTATCCCTTCCTATGTTGTCACCCCTTCCCTGAAGCTCTTCCTTCTTCCAGCAATTGTTGCTTCCATCCTTCTCACAGCACACTGATCACAGCACAGCTAATTACCACGGCAGCAGACCTACTCATCTGTACCGGGTGATCCCTGAGAGGAGAGTACATGAATTTGCACTTGGGAGCTGTATATTGACAGTGATGGCTATTTGGAACTCCTACACATGATGCCTCTATTGGGATGCAAATGCCCTTCTGATGCAGGTGCACATCATAACAAAGAACTTGAGGTCTGTCATGTCCCGCCCCTTTCATAAGCAGGGATAAATAAGTATGTTGTGCAGCCCTGTCACATGTTGTGGAGAGAGGGTTCTGATTTTTTAAACCCCTCCCCCCATCCCAGGAAGCCACACAGCAACAGGCTCCATTTACCTTTCCTGGAGGCTCTGCACATTTGATCACACTGCACTAAACCTTCTGCCAGCCTGACTGTGGGTCCCAGGCTCAGGACATGAACGTGCTTCCCATGAGTGGAAAGAAAATGCTTCACCACTAGGTTGTTGGGCTTGGCTATCTTGGACACTTTTAATGTTAGAACTTTTATAGTATGTCTTACTTTAAAATCAGGGCCTGTGAACTGTCTGTTATAATATACCAGTGTTGTTGTACATCTTAGTTTGCTGAAGTATCATACCAAAACCAACAGTTTAGTCACAGGTATTGCTCTACCAATCCAAATAAGTTTATATTTGGTATAAACAATTTCTAAATAAAGGATGACATGCAGAATTAGTTAGCTGCCATATTGGTCCTGGTAAGAACATATCCAGAATCAAATGGTTTGATACCTTATTTTGGACCGACACAGATGTAACAGAAGAACACAGCACTATTTTTTTTCTGTTACATCTATGTTGGTCCAATAAAAGGTATCAAACCATTTGTTTCTGGATCTCTAAATAAAGGATGAAATAACTGCAACTGAAACTGTTAAGAAGTGTAAGTAAGGGGTGCTGCATAGCATCACAAAGACAAGAAAATGTACAACTTGCATATCCACGGGCGTTTAGGTGTGTGGGTAATGAGTTCTGACAGACTGTCAATGGTTAGGGCTGTTGGTTGATTCAGAAATGCGACTGAATGTGTTTTATCAGGTTTACTATATGCGCTGGATGATCTGATTGACTGTACGGTTGTACTGTTGTTTTTACTGTATAGTGCTCAGAGTCTTATGAATTCAGCACTTTATAAATAAAATACCTATCTATCTGTCTATCTACACTTGTTGCTCATTAGTAAGTGGGCATCAAAAAACTCAGAAACTGATTGGCTAATCCCACCTTGCCACCGGTGTTGTTATTTTTTAACAACGCCCGCCAAATAACAAGTTCCTCTTGGCATCACCCATTACCACCTCCTATCCTTGTGCCCTCCTGAAACATCGTAGCAGCCAATTCTTTTTAACTCACTTAGCGAGCCACTGATCCAAAGGCCCGCCATGCAACTCAGTCCTCCTCAGAGCACTCCTTACACCTTTTACACACAATACCCTAAAAGACAGCAACCCCCCCCCAAATTTTTGTTTTATTTATCTTACAAACATCAGCAAAACACCAGCATTGCCACCACTCCTATCCTCCAATCCGCACCCTGCTCTTGCAACACACGCTACCTGACAGTGCCACTCCATCTCTTGGGCTCAGTACAAGAAACTACCGCTCCAGTCCAGGGCCCAACCATGATGAAATTGCCAGAAAAAAACATATGCCGCTTCTCCACAAACAAATGATCCCCACACCAACAGCTTAATAAAAATACATTTTTTCAGGTTTTTTCCACACTTCATCAGCCTACTAGACTTGTACATTCCCTCTCCAGGTGTGCCTAACTGACCTCCACATTATTGTCGCTCCACCACTACAGCAGGCTCCCCAATCAAACAGTAAAAACAAAACCATTTTTTCCCTAAATTAAATCACGGTATTGCCATATCAAAACTCTTGCAAGGTTCCTAAAAATACCAGCAATAACAAAAACACTGCACTGTGCAATAGAAAAACTGCCTTCTCATAAGCAGCAGCACCCTCTAGTGGTACTAAAGGAACTATTTTACAGAGCCTGCCATTTCTGTTCATTTTTTATTAATATCTCCTCTCTTTTTTTATAAACCTTATTTTAAAAAAAACAATAATATTACACCATTTTATAAGTGTAATAATACCCTCTAGGGTGGGCGTTATGGGATACAATGGACCTTTCAGGGGCTATAAGGCCCAGAGGGCCTGCGGTATCATTAAGCCATGGGCAGTCCGTTATATTCCAATAATACCCACCCTGTCGGGTATTATTATTACTTAGGTAATGCACTTTGAACTGTAGGAACATCTCAGCCCACTATCACTTAAGTTCTCATCTATCTGTACCTTAAAGTCACATTTTCTCCCTTTGTGTTACACTGCAACCCTAAATCTTCTATACAGTTTATTTATTTATTTGATAATTGGTAACTTGGGAAAGGCACACTGAACCCAAACTCATTTTCAGGTGTGACCCGGAGGAAGGGTACCATAGGTAGACAGTACATCAGTACAATAAATGAAATAAATTATGAGAACTTACATACAGTTTGATAAAAGTACAGTAATGATGCAAACAGGCAGCAGGACTAAATACAGTTAATATGTCCTTTACTCCCACACTGTTTGCTGTACCTCAAGTTGTGCCTACTGAATGCTTTACACAGTATTTTTTTACATTTGTATGTGATCTCTCAGTACTATAGGGCCTCCTTGAAACCTCTCTACTTTATGTTTCCAGAGTTGCCCTAAATATATTTTGTGTTTTTCTTTTGGTATTTATTAACTTCTCCCCTTGCCAGACCCCTGTCTGCGTAGCCCCTAAGACCTGTCACTCACCATCCCTGCGACATACCCTGTTCCACCATGACTTACCCTATGTAGTAGGGTCAAAGGAACCTGCCATGCCCCTCCAAAGCAGGATCCAGATGGTGCCAGACCTTCGGGAGGGGGGTGTCCTTTATCCTACCATGGTAAGAGAGGCTTTTCCTCTTCTCTTGGACATCGATGTTCAATGATGTAGACCATCCCTCGATGTACCTCATCCTTTTGGGTGTTCAATCTGCCTTGACACCCAGCCTTTGCTAGGTGTCATGTGCATTGCTGAAGGCTTGACCCCTCAAAGGGAGAGGAGAGCAGTCCCTCAGATGCTCGATCCTTTCATTCCCAGCTGATCCCTGGTGACACGATTTGCTTCTGAATCCAGTTCGCCAGCACAGCAGGCAGTAGACCTACTGCCATACTATCAGGCCAGCCTGCCCTAAATATTCTTAGCAAGGAAATAAATCTGCCCTCTGTACCACCCTTGCATTACTGTTCTCAGTCATACTGATAGCCCCATGTAGCAATGAGGCTACTGACGCTGCTGTTGGTCTCAACTTTATCGTAACTATTCCTTATGAGCCACAATGGTAAACATTTTTTGGTTTATAAAGATCACAAAGAAGTAAAAATGTATTCGTCATAGTCACCTGCAAGGGAACATTGCACTGGTGAGAAGGTAGACACTATGGATTGATGCTAAAAATCTGTAAATCCCTGCAATGTACCAGAAATAATCTTGGACATTCAAGTGCTTTCATTCACTTTTGTTTATTGCATGCAAGGGAGAAATCAGACTATCCTTCAGCGGATATGGAGAGCTTATTTAGTCACTTACATGAAGTTATTTAAGACTACATTATTACCAGGAAAGTCTACGAGAAAGATACAAGCCTGTATTTTTAATGAAGCAAAATACCTCTAGAATTAGCTGTACTGCATGTGCCAGTTACACATATTTTATTTACAAATTAAACAGGATTTAAATACTTAGGAGCAAACATTCCCAATGCATTCCTCATCACTAAGTTGCTAAGAGCCCTTTTGAAATAGCTGTAGTTTTTATGTCCGAGCCTATTCCTGTTTTGGTTAGGTGTGATTTTAAATGTGGTATTCAGGCCCTAAGGGCAAAAATGCCCATCATGTGTGAGCAGTTCTATTCTATGACTTTTTGTTTTGATACAGCAGGAAAATGATAACAGACTAGCTGATAAAGATAAGAGCATTACATTTCAGCAAAGGCTATTCATAAACTATTATATCATCACCATCAAATTACATTTTCTGAGAGGGGGAGTGAGACAGAAGGCAGCTAGCAGAATAAGGAGGCTATCTGGGAAAGAAACAGACCGAAAGCATAACCATGGGAATGCATAGTGTAAATTATTCTGTAAATACAGTGTCTGCAGGCTAAACTTGAACCAGCCAGCGCAGCATGAAATTAATGAACAATTCTACAGAGCTGTGGGTTGCCCTGAGGTCAGTGGAGGGTGGGTAAAAACTGTCTTCACCTGAGCTCTTGGGATAGGTGGCATTTCAGGGAATGGTTGAGCACCAGGACAGCATTTAAACCTCACTATTATAAATGGAGCTTGCAAGAGTGGAAGACTGGCAGGAGTGGCCAATTAGTCTCTTAAGCCAGTTAGCAAATCAAGCAGGCCAGATGAGGAGATTCAAGTCCATCTGGTGTACAGGTCAGGAAGACAAGGAAACCTGGGGCCCTCATTATTCTGTAGGCACCCATGAACAAGTAAGAAAAGTGGACTGAGTTGGGGCAGGTTATCAGGAAAACTGGAAGCACAGCTGGGAAACTGCCAGGATTGTAAGCTGTATACCATCCTGCCTGCAGAGGGCAGTGGGTGTATATCTTAAGTTACTGCTAGCTGATTACTGCTCTGGAGGTGAATGTTGCCAGCTTGGTATGGCCATGGCTATAACTGTGGGGTATAGAAAGGGGGTGAAGAAAAAATTACTTACCACAGTAATCTTGTTTCTTCCAGGGGAGACTCCAATATTCACAACTATTATACAGTATGCCTTTAAACCAGATCTGCCCAGAGATGGAACGATATGCTAATGATGGAATCATTGGCTTGTGCCACTTTTTCAAATGCTGCCACCTATCAACTTCCTACATTCTAACCCTAAGATTTCATGGACACCTGACAAGACAGGGCCCGAGAGGAATTTAATAATTATCTATAATAATAATAATAAAACACCCAGAAAACCTCCAACTGAAGGGAAACATTTTAACAACCCCCCCATGTCAGAATCACCTGAAGAGGGGGAAACCATTGAAACACAGTTCCAAATATAAAAGCCAGAGTGTGGCACACATAACCCTGGTATTATGGCATGGAGTGCAGAGGCAACTGGTTCTAGCAGGGGAGGCAGGCCCGGGAGAGTTATGAATATTGGAGTATCCCCTGGAAGAAACAAGATTACTATGGTAAGTAATTTTTTCTTCTCACCCCAGGAATACTCCAATATTCTTAACTCTTATGCAGACTAAGAAGCAGTACCTTTGGAGGTGGGCACAGGACCTACTTTGGAAATAGGCTCTGCAGGACAGTTGTGCGAAATCTGGCATCACCCCTAGCCTGTGTAGCCAGGCTATACTGCTTGGTAAAGGTGTGCACTGTTCTCCAGGTAACTGTTTTACAGATGTCCACCAAACGAACATCCATGGAATCTGCTATAGTAGCAGCTGTACCCCTTGTGGAATGGGTTCTCAGCCCTGCTGGGGCCTCCTTCCCAGCTTTTGAATAGCAAAACTGAATACACTGGACTATCCAGTGAGAAATGGACTTCTTAGATGCTGGATTTCCTTTTCACACACCCCCATAAGTCAGGAACAATTTTTTCCTGTCCTTTCTATGGGCCTTGGTGAGTGTCATGTAGTAGTTAAGAGCTCTCTGGACATCAATACTATGCAGTCTATGCTCACCAGAGCTTGAATGCTCAGTAAAGAAGACGGGTAAGGTGATAGACTGGTTCAAATGAAAGTCAGAGACCACCTTTGGAAGAAATTTTCTATTAGTTCACAGGACCATTTTGTCCCTGTGGAATGAAATGTAATCCTGCTCCACACAGAGAGCCTGGAGCTCACTGATCCTTCTAGCAGAAGTGATTGCCACTAGGAAAACAATTTTCCATGTGCCATATTTCAAAGGAGCTGAAGACATGGGTTCAAAAGGGGAGACCCATGAGCTTGGCAATACAGACATTTAAGTCCCAAGCTGGCGCTGGTTCCTTATTAAGGGGGTGCAGGTGGGCCAGACCTATAAAGAACCTTTTAAAGATAGAATTTGATGCCACAGAGGCATTCTTCCCAGCTGAAGTGTAAGCAGACACTGAAGCTAGATGAACTTTTAAAGTAGTGGGCTGCAGGCCCAATGAATGTAAACGAGTAAGGTAGTCCAGCAGAGCTGGATCCCCTGCCTGAGCTGGCACCATATTCCTGGTGGGGCACCAGACAGAAAATCTTTTCCATTTAGAGGTGTAAGTTTTCTTGGTGGAAGGTTTCCTGTACCCTCTTAAAATATCCAGAACACTTTCAGAGAGATGCAGTCCTGCATACTCTAGGCCCTATAGAGCCATGCTTTGAGTCTGAGTGACTTGAGGTTCTGGTACAGGAGTCTGCCTTTGCTGGAGGTTAGCAGGTTGTGCCTCCTAGGAAGGTGTATTGGTGTGGCCACAGACATGGAGAGCAGCAGCAAGTACCATGGCTATCTGGCCCAGTCTAGGGCTATCAAGATCATTGTGGTTGACTGGGACCTGAGCTTGAGTAGCACCCTGTACACCAGAGGGAATGGGGGGAACACATGCAGGTACCTCCCTGACCAATCCAGAACCAGAGCATCCAGGGGAACTATTCCCCGAGCTGGGGGTCTGCAGCAGTACTGTGGCAGGTGGTGACTTTTGTGGGATGCATAGAGATCCATCACTGGGGTGCCTCACCTCTGGAAAATCACTTCCACTACCTGTCTGTTTAAGGTCCATTCGTGATGGGCCTGGTTGATCCAACTCAGGGCATCTGCTAGGGTATTGTCCTTGCCTGGCAAATGAATGGCCTGAAGAGAAACTTCTAGGCAGTAGGCCATGTGATGCTCTGCCATCTGCTTATTGTTAAATTGTATAATATTTGTGTTATAAATAAAATGTATATGGTATGTGACTGCCTGCTTAAGGATGGTAGTCAGGGTGAGAGACTTGATCTTTGACCTCCAAGGTGTCAGTGTGGTTGAAGCAGCTGGCTGTTATAAAAACTGACTAAGGGAAACTGATCAAAGGTTTCCTGTTCTCTTTAACAGAGGGCTCTGGCCATCTGCTAGGAGATAGGGCCTCATAACATTTTATGATTCCTGCAGGATGAAACAATTTGGTCACAGAACCTTGTTAAGGCGTAAACCTGAGATCACTCTAGCAAAACAGGAAATCAGCAGGGAGACAGCAAAGGGGATGTTTTGATGAAAGACTCGTATTTTAAACATTGCTGACTGATGCTTTACACAGTAGAAATTAAATCTAAGAGAGGATCTGTGACCTCGCCAAGGGGGATGGGGAGATGTATTTTGGAAGGGTCAGGCATCTGAAGGAAGCAGAGCTTTGTAGTCTGGACTCAAGAGATACCTGGACTTAAGAAGGCACTTTGTGGTAACATCTAACTAGGCAAGAACTTTTAAGTATTTGTAGTAGGCGTATTTGTGTTCTGTAACTCCCCATTTATTTTATGTGACTGCAAGTTATTAATATAATTGTTCTGTGTTTGATTTTTCCTGTTTTACAATTTTTAGTAAACAATATCTTCTTTAACATACTGCCTGTGCTTTTTTCCTCAGTTCTTTTACATGTGAATGCTGAACCAGTGTTTAATTCTGACAGCTGTTAAGGGCTTGAATGTGTTACTAATCTTGCTAAAGGTAAGAATATACCTAGGTCTCATATTGAGTCATAAGGGTACATTTTGGAAATCTGTCTGGGTGCCACTGAGTGAAGGATTGTACTGTATTCTCGAAGAGGGTACATATCTGAGCTGGTTAACTGGGTGCACTAGCATAAGTTTTACATTTGACCCTGAGGACTTGAGGCTAGTAGGTGATTTGGACCCAAAACAGACAGGGGGGTTACCCTGTCTGTCCCCTGTTCACACTACTGCACTTCGAGGTTGGCACTGTGGGAACAGAGGGCCTGACCTGCGGAGCACATATCTGATAGGCCAGAGTCCAAATTCACATAGCTTCTGTGCAGAAAGGATCCAACCTTGTTCCTCCCTGCTTGTTTATGTAATACATAGTGGTGGTATTGTCTGTTCTGACCTGTACTACCTTTCCCTGAATTAGTAGTGTGAAGGCTTGGAGTGCCAGTAACACTGCCCTGAGCTCCAGAAGGTTTATGTGCTGGAGTGACTTTGCACTGGACCAAGTGCCATGACCATGAGTATTGTGATCTCCCAGGTGGGCAACCCACTCTAGTAGTGATGCATCTGTTGTGAGAATCACTGATGGAGGATCCTTTTGAAAGGTAACCCCTTCTCTGAGGTTGGCTTCCTTTCCACCACTGAAGGGCCAGGAGTAACGTTTTTGTTACTGGGATCAGTTTTGAGAGCGAATCCCTTCTTTGATGCCAATGAGCTCTTAGGTGGAATTGGATGTCTCTCATCTGAAACTTGAAACCTAGAACTGTGCCAGTGGTGGCTGCCATGTGGTCCAGTAACTGTAGAAACTGTATTGCAGTTTTTGGTTTGTTCAGGGTGAAGGAGCCTGCCATCTGCAGAATACTTTTTACCCTGTCCAGATGTAGGTAAGCCCTGCTCTCCTGGGCATTTAATTCTGCTCATATGACCTACAGCACTTGTGCAGGGAGAAGGACTGACTTTTTTGAGATTTACTAGGACACCCAGAGACTCCAAGAGTCCTTGGGTGAGCCGCAGATGTTCCTCTACCTGTTGTGGTGATTTTCCCGTCATGAACCAGTCATCTAGATAGCGGAACACTGTGACACCTTGCCTTCACAGGTGTGCCACAACCACTGCCAGGCACAACAGTCTTGGAGCTGAAGTGAGACTGAATGACAGGGTTGAAAACTGGTAATAACCTGATGGTAGTCTGAACCTGAGGTACTTTCTGTGAGACTTCCTTACGGGGATGTGGGAATAAGCATCTTTTAGGTCCAGGGATGCCAGCCAATCCCCTTTTTGGAGAGCTGGCAGAATCAGTGACAAGGTTACCATTTTGAACCTTGGCTTTAGTAAGTGCCTGTTTAGCACACTTAGGTCTAGGATAGGCTGCCACTCCCCATTTTTCTTTGTTGTGAGGAAGTATCTTGAATAAAACCCCTTCCCCTTTTGCTGTGGAAGTGCAGGTTCCACTGCTTTTGACAACAATAGGTTTTGATTCTCCTTTTTCAACAGCTTTCTTTCCGCATTGGAAGCTGGTTTGAACACTCTTGTTCTTAGAGAGGGAAAGGATTTGAAGCTTAGGGATAATCCCTGACTCATTACTTCCAGGACCCACTTGTCTTTGGTGATTTGTTTCCAAGTCTGAAAATAGTGAGTCAGTCTGCCTCCTACTGGAAGTGGGGAGGTGGCCTGGGAGGACAAGTCAGGGGTCCTGCTTTGCCTGGGGCTGAGAATGGGAACCACGCCTGGAACCCCTTCTGCCCCTGCCTCTGAAGTACCTTTACTGAGAGTACTATTGTACTTGGAGTATGGACATGGCTTGATAAAAAGGCCTGGAATGAAACTGTCTGCCCCTGCCTCCCTTTCCATATGGTCTTGAGGACGGGGAAGTCTTTTCTTTGGCAGAGTTACTTCTATAAGTGGCCTTCTTCAGGCTCCATAGGCCCTCCTTCATCCTCTTCTTCATAATCCCCATAATCTTCCCTCTCAGACAGGAAGGACTGGATTGATTCAGCAGGGGTCTGAGCTGTAGACTGCTGTCCAGCAGGCAGCAGGCTCGGCAAGGCCTGCAAGATCTTAATTGCCTGTGCAATCTCTAGAGGAGTAGGCATGTTTACAAACACAGCAGAAATCCCCATAGGCTGACCAGCAGGGGGTTCAGTGTGTTTTGTTTTCTTGGTCTTTTTCATGGGAACCGGAGAGCTAGCTGGTTCAGCAGGGCTTTTTGTGATGGCCTTTATATCCGTACCAGGGGTAGAAATTGTGGCTTCTGTGGTTTCAACCACAGCCACTGAGAGTGTTGGCTGGTTAGGGCCTGAGGGATCCTTAAGTGGAGGCAATTCCTTTTTAAGCCTTTCCAAACGTTTTTCATGCATTTCTTCTGGAAAGGTTTTACAGATTTCACAATCTGTCTTTAAATGATTTTAACCAAGGCATCCTTGGCAAAAACTTCTCCATACACTGCAATTTTTGAAACCGGGTTCACTGGTCTTTTTCTTAGGTTCTTCAGACATTTTAAGCAAAAGAACCCCAAAATCGCGACCGCGATTAAATTTAAACTTTTTTAAGCAAATTTATCAGTTGCAGTCGGTTCAGGAACCGATCAGAACAGGGAACCAAGAGAGAAATGAACCGGGATTAGTGGTTCAATAACCGATATTAGCGGTTACCAAAAAATAGTTTTAACAAACAATTTACAACAAATAAAGGAGTTTTAGAAAGAAAAAACTCTGCTAGTACTAAAAAAGTATTAGTTCCCCAACGGTTATCCCAAATCAGAAGAAACCGAGAAAATTAAAGCAATTTAATTAAAATAAAGCTAACGGTTAAGTACTAACAAAAGATAAGAGCAGCAAATGAAAATAAAATAATACTTACCTATTTTTTTTTAAAGTTTCACAGCGAGATGATGAGGAGAGGATCTCCGAGCGTTTAGTCTTGACAGACAGAGAGAGAAATGAGAGGTTTAGAATGTAGGCAGTTGATAGGTGGCAGTGTTTGAAAAAGTAGCAAGAGCCAATGATTCCATCATTACCATACTGTTCCATCTCCAGGCAGATCTGGCTTAAAGGCATACTGCATAAGAGTTAGGAATATTGGAGTATTCTTGGGATGAGAACTGGAAGCTGAGGAATATTCTGAGGGGGACAGGTAGTAAAGGATCCATGACACCTGTAAAGAAACATACCCCATGTGCTTCCAGGGCAATGGAATGTATACTATCCTGCTAATGGAGAGAAAGGGGGATAGTTACAGCTACTAAGTATGTTTGATGCTTACAACATAAGCAGTCAGGGGAGTAGCTAGGACATAACCTGAAGGCCTAGGCCTTCATTTGGATTCAAACATTTTGACCAACTATGCCTTAACTCAGCTGGCCTTGGATACCAATGTGCCCTAAACAACATGAACCTATGCTTGGGCCTTTAGTTTTTGAAATCCTAGTTACTCCACAGACAGTGCCAGGCTGGAGCTGCAGTTGAAGGTACAAAGGAAATGCAGGGAGGGGAACAGGCAGCTGAGGAGGATGGGGAGATGAGGCTAGGGACTTGAGCATTAGACTTGGGGGGCTGCTGCTGGCAGGGACAGAAAGTGCAACAATGAGGGTAGCAGGGACTATGACCTCTAGTGGTATAGACAGAGATGGATTTAGGTGAAGAAAGGAGGTAAAAGACATAGTTAGAAGACAGCTGTATTGCCAGTAGATACCAACAACAGGCAACAGCCTCTGGCTGTTCAGGTTGTTTGGGGTTGCTGGGGGAAGTCCAGGCATAGGGACACTTACTCTGTCAAGGTGGAGGAAGGACAGAGCTGGGGGGGCGGGGAACAGGAAGGTAGTAGTAATTGGGGGCTCCATAGTTAGGGCAGTGGTGGAGGGAGGTACTGCATGACTGAGATGGTAGCTTGGGTGAGATGATTTGCATGCCTACAGTACAGATCAAATGAGTGCTATCCAGGGCCGTGCAATGCAGCTGAGGGGAGGAGCAGACTGTCATCATTCATGTAAGCATGAAAGATATTGGGGTCACATGTTCAGAGGATACAAGGAAGTCATTCATGGAACTAGGGATGTTCCTGAGGAAAAAGGTATCCACAGTGATCCTTCAGAGAGCCTCCCAGTCCTGGGAGCTAGCGAGGAGCTGCAGTGGACCATTTGGCAAGCCAATACTTGACTAAGGGTTTGATGTAAGAATGAAAGACCTCTGTTTCTGGCCAACTGTACGGACTTCTGGGACAAGGCATGCCTGTATGCCCAGGATGGGCTGAACCTGTGTCAAGATGGAGTGCTGGTACTGGCTAGGAGAATGGATCGTACAGTCAGAAGGAGATATAAACTAGAGGATAGAGGAAGAGGGCTGGTACAAGGGATCACCAAGCACAGAAGACATGCTGGGGAATCACCAAGTGGGTACTGGCCAAGAGAACGGATCATACACTCAGAGGAGGATTTAAACCAGAGGATAGGGAGAAGGGGCTGGTGCAGGGGATCACCAAGCACATATGGCAGATGATGGGGATCACCAAGGACAACAGGAAAAAACACAGAAAGGCCCTCAGGGGGGAGTGAAGAAGTATAGGGGGTAATTATTCTCACTTGCATGCAGATCAATATGAAGAGTAGACCCAGCAAAACAGACAAGCTTAAGGGTCAGAAGTATTCTGAAGGCCAGGACTTAGTGGCACTCACTGAGAACCTGATGGGGGGAAGAAAATGACTGGAACACAGGGGTAGAGGAATATAGACTATTCCAAAGGGATAGACCTGACAGACAAGGGAAAGGAGTGACTATCTTTGTAAGGAGGGAGTCACTGTGGAAGACAAGGAGGACATAACTGGTGCAAACAGTGTCACAGAATCTCCCTGGGTTGAGCTCGAAGAAAAGGGGGTCTGAACAGCCACCCTGTGGGTGTGTTACAGGCTCCCCAACAGCTTGGCATAGCATAATGACCTGATGGTTCAGGAAATTTACAGGGAAGCATATTGGATGCAGTGACGATCACACGGACTTCAATTTCACAAGCTCAGATTGGCAATTTGAGGCTAATGGCACAGCTGACATAGGCTTCCTGTCCTTCTTTAAGGGATGCTTGCTAGAGCATCATGTCCAACAGGGGACTAGGTCTGTGGCCACCCTTGGCCAGATTCTCAGCAGTAGAGATACAGTCATTTCCAATTTGACCATCCAAGCACTGGTGGGAGGCAGTGATCACAAACAGGGAGCCTTCTCCATGGTGACAGGGAAGATAAGTTTGGTCTCAGCAACCAGGAGACAGAACTTTAGAAGGGTACATTTTGGCAAGCTAAGGATCAAGTGTCCACGGGTCTGGAATAGTTGCATGTAGCTGGCAATTCAGAACACATGTGGGGTTCATTGAAGAAGGTGCTTGAATCAGCAGAAGAGGTCTTCATCCCCGTAAGCAACAAGAGGTAGTGTCAAGAAGTATGCCCCTGAATCAACAGGGACCCAAGGGAACTTATCTTGAAAAAATGAAGGTCTGTGACGACTGGAAAAGAGACAGGGTGCCTCCAGAAAAGAGAAGAGTACAGTGCTGCACTAAGGACTACAAGATTAGAATAACAGCCAAGAAGGATCTGGAAGCCGGAATAGCAGCAGGAACTGTGTACAATGCCAAAGTCTTCTTCAAGTATACAAACTGAAAGAGGAAGGTGAAGGAGGGGACTGAGCCCTGAAATGAGGGAACAGGAAGGGCAACCTGTGAGAGAACCAGGGATGATAGCTGGGATGCTAACTGAATTTCATTTCAGTGTTTGCCAAGGGCCCCCGGTGGGGGTAAGAGTGGTCACTGGGAGGGCTATGGCATTGGAAGTAGTTGAAATGCAGTCAATGGCTGTCATGGCTGCTCTGGTAGATGACTACCTGGCAATGATCAAGCTGGGAAAGTCCAAGGAGCAGTTGGAAACCCCCCTCCACAGGATCACTGTAAAGCAAAGCGAACATTTAGCAGGGCTGCTTGCTGTAATTTGTCAGAAGTCTGTTCAGACAGGTGTAGTGTTGGACAACTTGATAGTGACCAATGTGGTTCCCATCTTCAAAAAGGGAGAAACACTGGACCTGGTAAGCTCAAGCCAGTCAGTCTCACAGCAGAGATGGGAAGGTCCTGCAAGGCATTATCAAGGATAAAACAATGAAACACTTGATTGAGGCAAATGCTCTTGCTCCTGCTCAGCATAGCTATATGACAGGCAGATTGTGCTAAACCAACAACATCCCATTCTTTGAGTGGGTGACCAGGGAGGTGGACACAGGGCAGAGCTGTGGATGTAGTCCTGTCTCGATTTCAGCGAGACCTTTGACACTGTGGCACACAACAAGCTTCTGACCAAACTACATCAATGCAGTGTACATGAGATCTAGTTACGGTGGCCTGCTAACTGGCTTGGGGGCAGAAAGCAGATAGTGGAGGTAGATGGACACTAGTCTCCGAGTGAAGAGGTGTACTCAGTGGTGTTCCTCAGGGATCGCTGCTGGGGCTACTGCTTTTTAACACTTTTATTAATGATCTGGAAGCTGCAGTCTCCAGCAAGCTGCTTAAGTATGCAGATGACACCAAGGTGGCCAGGGTGATTCATTCCCTTAAGAGGGGGGGACGACAAACCTAAGGAGGACCTAAACAAGATGGGTGACTGGTCAGACTTCTGTAGCCTGTTATTTAATGTAGCAAATGAAAGGTTGCTACATTCGAGGAGGAAAAAACAGAGGTAGGACCTACATAGTGTGTGGGTCTCTGCCTGCTGTAGTGGAGGAGGAAAAGAACCTAGGGTCATAACAGACAAGGGGCTGTAGCAGGACAAGCAGTGTGCAGAAGCTCTCAAGAGGGCCAACAGAATGCTGAGGGGCACCTAAAGGAAGTGACCAGCAGAGTAGGGGAAGTAATCCTACCAATTTAAAATCTAATAGTCAGGTCCAGGGCATTCAGTTCTCTTCAGCCTGTAGTTCTGTGGCAGGATACCTAAACATCTGTGATGCATTTGTTTCTCCACTGTGTTAGGAACTGTTTACTTCTGTGGCATAGTTCTGTCCAGCCACTGGCTAATGCATCACATGATGCCATGTATGACATCAGATACTGAGCATAAGGGAGGGGCTTTGGGACAAGTGAAGAGCCTTGAGATGTGGAAAACTGGTATTTCTGAAATCAAAATGTATTCATTGATCAATTTAGAATATTTGGACAGGAGGATTCCAAACCCAGATAAAACAGAATATGTGCAGTATGTAGGAATTGTAAGTAGTGTTGTGATGGCATATATAAATATGCTATTGCGAGAATCCAACTGTACACAGTAAACCAACCATTTTGGGGGGTAAAGAAACAACACACTGAACAAGGGAACTGAGGTAGTAAGGAGAGAGGTGCTGGGTAAGGGGAGATGAGAGTGGTGTTAGGGGGAAGATGAGGTCAAGTGGAGAAAGAAGAAATTTACTTCATACTTACCGTAATTTCCTTTTTCTGTTAGCTCCAACAGTGTCAATGGGTAATCATAAAGTACAGTTACGTAAGAACTTACCATTACAGTAGATCTTTGAGAACAGCTCTTGCAGCAGGTTACACCATTAGGACTGAAGCCGGCAGGCGCCAGGAATCCATGGACATTTTCTAGCTAGCAGTATCCAGCGGGGACCGCCCCTGACGTCGGCCCTGCCCCCGACGTCAGGCATCATATAAAAGGGGGCGGTCCCCCAGAATCCCCAATTCTGCCACTGGAGACTCCAGCCACCAGATGACATCAGAAGTGGAGACTGAGGATCCGCCATCAAAAGGTATTCAGAGCGGTGTTAGAAACACCTAATCCTAGAAAAGAGATATCGGAACAACTCTACCTCCAGAAGGGATGGTGGGAGGGAAACTACCTGCTGCAAGAACTGTTCTCGAAGATCTACTGTTACATTAAGTTCTTACATAACTGTACTATCTTACTTCGAGAAACAGCTCTTGCAGCAGGTTACACCATTAGGGACTGATTCCCTGCCAATACTGGAAATCCCTCGCAGGTGGGAGGAGGCTAGGTGGAGATCGCGAGTTGGACCGAAGCTCAGGGTAGAGTCCTCGAAGGACTAGTAGACAAACCAGCTCTTCGTCAGATGCAAATATCCAGGCTATAATGCCTGATAAAGGTGTGCACGGTGCTCCAAGTAGCTACTGCGCAGATGGCTGAAGTGGACACGCTCTTCATGGCCACAAAGGAGGTAGCCACCCCCCTTGTGGAATGACCCTTAACCACGCCCTGTAAAGGTTTGTTACGTTTCTGGTAACAGAACGTGATACAATGGATGAGCCACCTGGACAGCGATTGTTTAGAAACAGGAGCTCCTATAATCCTATGGGCGAAGGAGACGAAAAGCTGATCAGATTTACGGTGGTGCCTGGTTCTGGTCAGGTAGTATCATAGACACCTATGTACATCTAGAGTGTGCAACAGGGCCTCTCCTCTATTACAGTATTTAGGAAAATACACTGGTAAGTCAATGTCCTGATTGAGGGTGAGAGCAGAGACCACCTTCGGTAGAAACTTTGGATTTGTCCTTAGGGACACCCTGTCCTGGTGAAAAACCAAATAAGGTTCTTTAGACATCAGTGCGTGAAGTTCAGAAATCCTTCTGGCCGAAGTAATGGCAACTAAAAATAACGTCTTCCATGTTAGGAGACGTAGCTCGCAATCCGTGGCTGGTTCAAAAGGTGGCAGCGTGAGCTGCTCCAGGGCAAAGGGTAAATCCCATGGAGGAATAGGATCCTTAGTTGGAGGTCTAAGGTTGGGAACTCCTCTCAGGAAGGCTTGTGCTGTGTCCAACTGAGTTATGGGATGTCGGCCTATAGGTGTATGATAGGCTGAGATAGCACAAAGGTGTACTTTAATAGAGGAGTAGGCCAAGCCTGCCTGGAAGAGAGACAGGAGGTAGTCCAGGACCGACCTTTCCGGACAATCCATCGGGGAAAGTCCTCGTGCTTGAGCCCAGAGGCAAAATCTGTGCCATATCATGGCGTATGTGGCATGAGTGGCCGGTTTCTAGCAGCCACTAGAACATCTGCTACCTCTTACGAGACCCCGTACCGCATGATAGCTATGTCTCTAGTAGCCAGGCATGCAGGTTCAGAGAGCGAAGGTCCAGATGTACCAAAGAACCTGCCTCCTGGGACAATATGTGAGAGCTGATTGGCAGAGGCTCCGGAGGTTCCTGGGACAGCTGGTGTAGCAGAGGGAACCAAATCTGTCTGGGCCAAAAAGACGCAATAAATATCAGCATCGCCTGGTCTCTGTGGAGTTTCAAAAGGACCCTCTGGATCAACGGGAAGGTAGGAAATGCATAGAGGAATCTGCCTGTCCAGGAGAGGGACAATGCATCTCGCCAGAAAACACCAGGCCCTGGATCTAGTGAGCAGAAATTGGGCAGTTTTGCATTGGATGGGGACGCGAAAAGGTCTAACTCTGGTGTGCCCCATCTGTGAAACAGATCCTCTACTACTTCCTGGAGTAGTTCCCACTCCTGGACTCTGGCCTGAGAGCAGCTCAGGCTGTCTGCGATGACGGTGTCCACTCCTGGGACATGAACAGCAATGAGGTTTGCGCTGTGTTGTAGGACCCAATCCCACACCCTCATGGCCTCCCTGCAAAGTGGGTAGGAATGGGTGCCTCCTTGTTTGTTGAGTTAATACATCACTGCGGTATTATCTGTTTGTAACAGGAGAGTACCCAGTGGGATCTCTGACTGGAAGGCCTGCAGGGCATAAAGAATGGCTCTCATTTCCAAAATATTTATGTGGAGATGAGCTTCCTGGGGTGTCCACGAGCCCTGAGACCTGACCCCATCGAGGTGTGCTCCCCAACCGAACCCTGAGGTGTCTGTGGAGAGCGTCACAATCGGAGACGGTGTAATGAAGGGGACCCCTGCCGACAGGTTCTTTGAATCTAGCCACCATTGCCAATCCTGAATTACGGCATTTGTGATCCGAATTGGAAGCTGCAAATGGTCTTGCTTCTGAGCCCATTGAACCCATAACATCCACTGGGTCACCCACATGTGGAGCTGGGCTAGCGGGACTGTTGCAATGACTGCAGCCATGTGTCTGAGCAGGCAAAGGACCAGTCTGGCTGGGACTGTCTTCTTTGCCACGATGTCCCTGATGAGGGATCTGATGTGTTCCGCTTGGTCCTGGGGCAGAAAAGCTCTCCCTTGGACGGTGTCCAGAACAGCGCCTATGAACTCCAGATTCTGTGACGGAACCAGGTGTGACTTCTCCTGATTGATAATGATGCCCAACATCCCAAACAGGGACTGAGTACAGGGAATTGCAGACATCAGAGCCTCCCAAGAGGGTGCCATGAAGGTCCAGGTAGGGGAACACGTAGTGGCCTTGTCTCCTTAGAGCCACCGCTATGACTGCCATGCACTTCGTAAACACCCGGGGTGCCGATGACAGTCTGAAAGGGAATGCTCGGAATGGATAATGGCAACCTAGAAATTCAAAGTGCAAGAACTTCCTGTGCGCTTGAGCAATGGGTATGTGCAGGTAGGCATCCTGCATGTCCAAGGACGCTAGGAAGGCGCCCTGCTTGAGCATGGGTATCAAACCGGGAAGGGTCACCATGCAGAAGCATTTGTAAAGGACTGAAGCATTGAGATAGCTGAGATCCAGTATCGGACGGAGGTCCCCTGTCTTTTTGGGAACCAGAAAGAAGTGGGAATAGTAACCTGCACCTCCCTGGTTCCTCGGTACGTGCGCTATAGCTTCCTTTCCCAGAAGCACGAGCACCTCCTGCTGTATGAGCAGTGCATGCTGACTTGAATAATGGCAAAGCAGGGGAGGTCTTGGCGGTGGGTGGTCGAGGAATTCTATAAAGTGACCTCTCTTGACCAGTCGAAGGACCCACCGGTCTGCGGTAATCGACTGCCACCCTGAAAAGTGGCGAGCGATGCGACCCCCGAACTTTTCTGCCTGTTGATCCAGAGGAAGGGCGGGGGCTGGGAAGGAGTCATGCTGTGACGGCATTAACCCCTGCAGGCTGGGCCAGTTTGGTATACCGCTGACCTCGGCCTGGGGAAGACTTAGGTTGGGTCTTACGGTGGAAGGTGCCCCTTTGCTGCTGGCCGGAACGTGGCTGCTGTTGTCATTGTCAGCCGCGAAAAACGGTTCTGGTTCCTACAAAAAGAACCAGATTTGGGTCTGTACATGGCCTGTACAGTCCTTACTGCCATCCCGGCGTCCTGAAGCTTGGTGATGACCTCTTCAGAGGGTTCACCAAACAGGACCTCTCCATTATAAGGGACGTCCAGGATACTCTTCTATACGTCTGGGGTAAAGCTGGAGACACAGAGCCAGGAGTGTCTTCGGAGACAGACGCCTGAAGCTGCACCCCTGGCAGATGAGTCCGCAGAATCATATGCGGCTCTCAACACTTGGATCCCCACATCTGACCCTCTGTGGAGGAGGTTCAAGGGCTCCGCCTTCTGCTCGCCATCCGGTAGTTTGTCAACCAGGTCCTGACCCTGTTCCCACAGGGCATTCTGAAACTGAACCATATGAGTCAGATAGTTCAGTGACCTGATAGAGCATGTAGCAGCTGCATATATGCACCTCCCCAGGGCATCCAACTGCTTGGATTCCTGGTCCGGTGGCTGTGTACTCAGATGCTGTGGTCATTGAGACCTATCATGGGAGGCTGTAATGATCAGGGAATCAGCCAGGGGGTTGTTGTGGCAAGCATGGGTCCTCTGCAAGGGGCCCTGTACAGGCAGTCAGCTTTCTTTGGCACCACGGGGGTGGAGTGTGGACACTTCCACGCAGCCTTGGTGATGTCCGCGAAGGTGTCCACCAAGGGTGGCACCACCACAGGCTTAGGGTCCTTCTACCGAAGGTAACGAGCTAGGGGCAGTCTCTCAGGGTTGAGATCTTCCGAATCCCATCCCATGTTCTCCTGGATGTGCATGATTTTGGAAAAAGAGGGATCATCTGTAGGTGACCTGGGCAGGTCTCGTGGGTCAGGTGATGGGATGCTGATTGGAGAAGGAGACCTGGAGGTATCTGAGGTGTCAGGTCTAGAATCATCCCCCTGAGGAGTGGACTGTCGATGTCTGGGTCGCTTAAGACTGGGAGACCCTGAGGGAGATCTTGAAGGGGACCTTCTCCATTCTTTGAATCTTCCCCTAGGAGGTGGAGTAGGTTCCTTGGGGGTCAGTGGTCTTCCTGCTGGCCCCTGTGGTGGAGGAGGGGGAGTAGGAGATGAAGGAGTAGGAGGAGGAGGAGGTTTTACTGGGATCACGTCCTTCTTTATTGTGCCCCACCAAAAGGTGAAGAGATCTTTGACCTCCTGAATATTCATACCAGATGACGAACCTGGTGTCGGTGGTCTACCGCCGGTATGGGGCGTCGAGTCCAAGGGCGTTGCCAGGTTTGGCAAAGGCTCCTGTGGAAGCCCGGCATCCTCACTGTCACCTGCCTGGTCATCAGGCAATGTCAGGTCCTCCTCTGTAGAGTCCCGGCGACCGGTGTCCACCGGTGACGGGGAGGCAGTCTTCGGCTCTGGTGAACATCTCACTGACGTCGGGTGCTTAGCCGACATCTGGTCCGACGGGCATTTAACCGATGAAGGGTTGGTAACCCCTTTCGGGTCCGTCGTCCGTTTTAGGGACGTCAGGTCCTTAGTCTTCCTGGGAGGGGGATCCGGACCCCTAGGAGGCTGGGAGGCTGATCTGGTGTTGGAGTTCCGGCTTCTCTCTGAGGAAACTAGAGGTTTTGAAGAGGACTTGGACCAGTGACTGTCTGAAGAACTCGAGGAGGCCCAGGAGGGTGTTGAGGAAGCCGAAGGCCTGGAAGTCTTGATGGGATGCAGAGAAGCCGAAGTGCTGCCTGAAGACTTAACCTTTACTGGAAGGGGCTGAGAGTGAGGCCTGGAGGGAGAGGCAGTCTGAGCACATGGAGCCTGAGTTGGTGCGCAAATCCGAGGCCCAGTTAGGGGATCTGGACCTGTCCTTTTCCCCGATGCTTGTCCCGGTGCTTATGGGACTTAGAGGTAGACTCACCTCTGGAGGCAGGGTCTTTGTACATGCTTTTCAACTTTTCTTCCAAGAAGAACTCCTGAAGTGCCTTCTGGCGGTGGATCCGGGTGCGACTATTGAACCGCTGGCAAAAGGAGCAGGCCTGGGTGTCGTGTTCCAGGCCTAAGCACTGCAGACAGGATGAATGTAGATCCTTGAAAGGGATCTGTTTGTTGCAGGCACACTTGGAGGGATGTCCTTCTGAGGAAGGAGTTGGAGATGCCGACATTTAGAGTAAAACTTTGAAAGTTCTAGGCGTCGCTCCCTACAGTGGGACCATGAGGCCGATGCTGGCGAGTCGACAGCGGGAAAAGAACTGGGGATTCTGGGCGACCGCCCCCTTTTATATGATGCCTGACGTCGGGGACGGGGCCTATGTTGGGGGCAGTCCCAGCTGGATACTGCTAGCTAGAAAATTTCTGTGGGGTCCTGGTGCCTGCCGGCTTCAGTCATAATGGTGTAACCTGCTGCAAGAGCTGTTTCTCGAAGTAACATCAACTGGGTATGGTGCACTCCTACCAGGGGAATGGCACAGCCCAAGCTTTAGAATGTTGGGCACCTGAGGATTCCATGCACTAACAGCAATTCCACAGTTACTCTTATCTCACAGTTCCATGACAGCTACATACTGTACACTGTATATACAATAAGAATAATCACATACACGCAATAATAAAAATCTGTCTTACCTTCCTATCTGACATTTGGGGAAGGGATGCATTTCATGGACCCAAAATGGAGGCTTGAAGTATTCCGTTCTTCTTGCAGAGAAGCCATGCAACCACAGCATGTCTCACAGGAATCACCCATCTGGAATGGAGGCCTGAGTATGCCTCACAGGATCTGTGAATTGAAGCTAATACACAATGAGACATGTCCTGTCTTTGATGCAGAGAACTAAACTGCAAGAGGAAAATACCTCTTCATTAACCAATGAAACCTTTTAACCTGTAGTCACAGAAAATTGATAAATTAGCATATAAATATACACATGAGAGTACAGTGCAGCAAAATAGAGTGAGATCCACACAGAGGATTTTTACTAAAAATAGACCTCTCTTCTAGCACGCAGGATAACAGTCTCCCTCAGGAGCCAAGCTCCTGGTCAGGTCCCATTGACAATGTTGGAGCTAACAGAAAAGGAAATTACGGTAAGTATGAAGTTAATTTCTTCTTTCTGTAGTGCTCCACACTGTCAATGGGTAATCACAACAACTAGGTTCTAAGAAGCAGTACCCAGACAAAAACCGGGAGGGGGTAGAATATTATCCTATATGCCAGATGCTTCAGAATTACTTGTGAACTGCTGCCTGCAGCACTCCAAAAGCTGCATCAGCAGAACTCTGAACATCCAATTTATAATGTTTCAGAAATACGTGGACTGAGGACCATGAGGTTTCCGTGCATAGCTCTGAAAACTGTGGCTTTGCCCTGGCCCACCGGCACAGCACTACCGCTTGCAACACCAGTGATCCGGGTTTGGTAGTGAGCCTGGTTTGCTGGAGGGCTGGCCAGGGGGAGATGGATCAAGCCCCCGACAGGCTGCTTTCCTTCTTCAGGGAGGGGTGGGCTGCAGATCCCATTGTTATACCATCACCTGGGTGACCACAGATGATAGTGCAAGTCAGAGAAGCAGAGAAGGTACAGAAAGGGCTAGACATTGGCCATGGTCTAGAGCGGTGGCACATCTCAGTGTGCCCCTGCCTCCTTGGACCTCTCAGTGTGTGCCGTCATCTAGGGGAAGGAACCAAAATGGGCATGGTAGTGCCCTATAGGTAGGGTTGCATGGCCACTTCTATGTTAAACCCCAAATTCTGCACTTTAATAACTTTGCAACTGTTTGTCCAATTTGCATGAAATTTTGCATGCACCATCTGGTATGATCTGTTCAAGTTTTGTTCCTGTCAGATGTGCAGTTGTGGAGCTGCAGAGTACCAAAAATGTAAAAAATACCACTTTTTGGCCAATTTCTTTGCTTGTTTCTAAGTCTGAAATACTTTGTGGGTTTAGTCTGAAATTGTTAGGGTATATGAGGTCTGGGTCACTGATGTGCCTTTTGAAGGTTTGGTGAAAAAATATTCATCCGTTCAAAAGTTATAAAACTTTAAAGTTTCCCATTATAGCCTATGGGAAAAAAATATATGTCCACCTCATAAGTACTTTTTACTTTCACGAAAGCACTTTTGACTTTCGCAAATGGGTTTTGTGCTGTCACAAATCCACCATCTTGTTTTCAGTTAGCAACGCAGAAAAAAACACTGTAATGCAAAAAAATACTTCCCCTTGGTAAATACCAGCAGTTGTGTTTACCTAATCAAGGCTTGAGGAAAAATGTGCGAAACTTTGGCAAATTTTTGAAAGTACCAAAAAAAAAAAAAAATGCTGTTTCTTTGCCACTTCATAGCAAATAAACAGTTAGGACTTTTGGGCTGAAATTTGCAGGGTAGAAAGGGCTTGTACCACAGATGTGCCTTTTGCGGGTTTGGTGAAACAATTTACATCATTTCCATAGTTAAAACATTCTGAAGTTTAGAAATTTCCCATAGGATAACTTTGAGGCAGTTGCAGTACCTTTTGGTGCCTATATCTCGAAAACGGTTCAAGATATGTTTTTTTTTCACTAATCAGCGTGCAAGTTTCCAGGCCATGATTACAACTGCGGTTGAATTTTTTCCAGTGTTCCTATGGTTATTCAGATATTGCTACATTTGCAGCACAAAGGTTACCTGTAATGTCTCTAGGCCTGAGCTATGTCTCTATACTTATGGGTAGATGTAGAGCAGGGCCCTCCCACATATGGATACCATTATGCAATACTAGGAGTGCAGGGCCCTCCATTATGCAGTACTGGAATGCAGGGCCTGGGGGAGAGTAACATTCCATTTTCTCAAAAAGAAAGGAAATTCATTGCAAAAAACTCAGTGAATGCATCAGTTAGGGTTTATATTACAGCACCAAAAGTTTGGAAATTTGGTGTTAAGGTTATCCTATACTGTACCACCTCAGCTTCCTTACGAATGGAATGGGGTGAGAGTTAGGCCCAATGACCTCAAGGCACACCCCAATGCCTGCTGTTGGTGTAGAGAGTGAGGGTGGTTGGGGGGTGGTAGGGTTGGTAACCCTAACACTAAATTTCCAAACTTTTGTCCCTGTAATAGAAACCATAACTGATGCAATAACTGAGTTTTTTTGCAATATATTTTTTTTATGGCCTCCGCCTCTCAGGAGCCAAGGCGCAAGCTTTATCATTTCTGTATGTTTTGGGTAGAGAGAGGGAGACCCTGAGCAGATCTTTGCACACCAGAAGGCATGAGAGTGTTTACTGAACAAGATCCTCTATCAATCACTCAATCAAAACTTTATTTAACCAGGCAATACACCATTGAGAAAGCTCATTTTCAAAGTGGTCCCGGACCAGGACAAACAAGTACAGGATAAACAACAAAAACAACAGCAGGCATAAAACAATGTACACAAAGTAATGGGTCTTCGAGATAACAGCTACATCAACTTAAGGACAATTCTAATAAATTTGCATGCCAGAAGAGATAAACAGGCCTCAGGAATGCACCTAGGAGTAGAAAAAGCAATCATGGAGAGTAACAGGAAAGAGGGAGGGAAGGGAGGAAAGCTACTGCAGCTGGAAAAATTAGCAGCAGATGGCAAGTGCTAGCGTTGAAAGGTCAAGGTTACGGTTGAAAAAGCCGAAGGAGCAACGGATGTTTACAATCGTCACTTGTAACATTTGCAGGATTCCGTCAGATAACCAGCTATCAGGAATATGAAGGTGAAGGGACCCGGAATAGAGGTAATCTTTAAAGATTTTTGCATAGTGTTCCATAGGGAAGGGAGAGAGAAATTAATAGCAGCTGAACCATGCATCGTCTTTATTCTAGGTACATTAAAAGTAATTAGTGAGAATTGTCTCAAACCATACGACCCTTTGACATGCTCATATAGACTAGCAATATAGGCTGGCAGTTTGTCAGTTAGTGCCCTGTAAAACCAGAGCAGGGCATTTCTTTGTCTCCTCAGCATGAGGGAAGACCAACAGAGCTCCTCATACAGGAGGCAGTGATGGGTGCGTGGGGGTGAGTTCAGGATAAATCTCAAGGTACAGTGATAAAGGGTGTCCAGTTTACTAAGCGCCAAGTTAGGACAGTAGCTGTAGAGAAAGTCAGCATAGTCAAGTAGTGGCAAAACGTTTGCTTGGACTAGTCTTTTCCTAGCTTCAAACGTATGGAGGTGTCTAATGCGAAAGAATACATCCGGTCATCTTAAATTTTTTGTTAACTCATTAAGGTGAAACAAAAAGTTGAGCCTGTTGTCCAGTCAGAATCCCAGATATTTGAAATTATCCACAATTTCCAGTGATTCACCAAGTAAGGTATGGATCTGATGGCTAATTGACGATCCTAGGCCCTGGGAAGCATGTGGTGAAATGATCATGGCTTTAATTGTTTTGGCATTGAGAAGAAACTTGAGCTTTAGGAGGTTTTGCTGAAGAATGACAAAATCACGTTGTAGTTCATTGTGAGCTACATTCAAGGAAGAATTAGTGGTGTAAAGGACTGTGTCATCTGCGAATAAATGTACGTTAGCTGTGCGCAAGTGTGAGTCGATGTTAATGTATATTGCAAAGAGTATAGGGCCCAGGAAGGAGCCTTGTGGTACACCTCGCAGAAAGGTTTTTAATGGGGACAAGTCCCCAAGGGCTTTAATTTGTTGTATTCTATTAGTGAGACAAAATGTGAACCATTCTAATGCAGTGCTATCTAGACCAAGGTTACTCAATGCTTCCAGCAGAAGCTATGGTCCACTGTATCAAAGGCCTTGCTGAGAACTACGTCTACTCAGCTGCTCAGCAGGTAACAAGGAGCAGCTCCCTCCAGAGTGCCCTCATTTCAATTATTATCTTTGTATACTTTGAGAAAAAATAATAGAGGGGAAAATACGCTCTGCTAAAGGCCCATTCTTGAGGCAGAGTGACCTCTGCCCTTGTCTGTGGTCACATATGAGACTGAAGAACCTTCTCAGATCTGAGCCCTGCAGCTGGAGGCAAACAGATTGATCTGAGGTCGACCAAACCGGTTGTGTGGGGGTTTGAAAACACCTCCGGTCCAACTTCCACTACGTGAGATGAACAGACTATGACTTAAGCAGTCAGCCAAAAGGTTCAACACCCCAGCCAGGGAACTGTCGGCAGTCTGGTGACTTCTTTAAACATCTCACATGCTCTATGGATATGTATAAGTGCCTGCCACGTGTAGCATCATGAATGCACACTAAGGGGAGCTAGGCAGGCTGTCTCCACCTCCTGAACACTAATGTGGAGATGCTCTTTTAGGCTGGTCAGGTTCCCTGAGCAGGAAAATGGCTCGGACCTGTCCCCATCCAACTATGCGGACATTCTGTTGTGAGATTTAACTGCGGAAGTTGTGGTGGAACTTGCTCAGATCTTGCACATCCATTGATTATCCCAGGGAGCGAGGAAGTGAAGGAGTAAAAAGAAAAGACAGTGATAATCCATCAAGGGATCCCAAGCCTACAATAAACCCGTTAAATAGGCTACATCTAGAAGTGGGCCCATGGGATTAAAACTGTCTATGCCTATCCTGAGGCCTGACATCAGTGAACCGCCCAGGAAAAAAGGCTGCAAAACCTTTCCTGACCTTGTGTCAAAAAAATTGCCACCAGGCATCCAAGGTCTGAGATGGCTCGGAAGAGCTCTGCTTCCAGTTCATCCTTAGCCATGTGACTCTGGCATCCACAGTGCTGAGTACCATCCTCCTGAATGAATAAGCAGGTCGTTCAATCACGATGTAAGCCACCAGGACTATCAATACCCTCAAGGGACTCAGAGAAGCTGATGCTTGGGTGAAGACGTGCCCTATGCTGGAGGGTGATCCAGTATCAAAACCTGAAATACTCTGAGTAGGATTGATGTAGGAAGAGTGACTGCAGGCATCAGTCAGATGTACTGGGGTTTAAGAAAGAATCCCTTTTCCTGAGCAGCCCGGTGAATGGTCTCCAGGGCTTCATCCCAAAGACGGTGGAGCACAAAAAAGGTTCAGGCTCTTGAATTAAGAAATCTGATAACTCCCAGACTTCTGGGGCCCATAAAATAAAACTAACAGGACCCCTGAGCTCACTGAGTAGCGAGACTGTACTCTAGCCTGAAGAGAGCCAGGAGCTCTGATGATATCTGGCCTTTTTACCGCCCGCCCTTGAAAACTGGGGCTGAGAAGTGACCCCTAATAAGGTATCTGACATTATTCTGGCCCATCTGAGAAAAACTTCTGTAATCTACCAATGAGGCACCATGCTTGTGGTGCTGCGCCTCTGCCACGGAATCTGGCCAGTGCTCCTCTGATACTGTAACCTGGTTACCTGAGTAGGCTCCTCCATTTTCAGAAGCCAGTTTTCCAGGGAATGGAACTCCCCTAGGAACTTGGGTAAGAAAGAATAAGTGCCTCAGCTGGGACTTGAACTCAGGCCACCCAGAATACCGTTCTGATTGCGCTAACTAGCTGCGCCACTGAGACAACTGGAACCTGGGATGTCCCTGAGCACATTACTCTTTCTCAACAATCACACAGGCTGGTGTATTTGAGAAAAAGTAATGTGCTCAGGGACATCCCAGGTTCCAGTTGTCTCAGTGGCGCAGCTGGTTAGCGTAATCGGAATGGTATTCCGGGCAGCCTGGGTTCAAGTCCCAGCTGAGGCTCTTATTCTTTCTCACCGCTGTTTGTATGTGTTACATAAAATATGCACACCACACTCCTGTGTGATTGTTAGAAGTAAATATTTGTGTTGCCATTGGGTTGTGCATGTGGGAAAGAGTAATGTGCTCAGGGATATCCTAGGTTCCAGTTGTCTCAGTGACGCAGCTGGTTAGCGCAATTGGAACGGTATTCCGGGCAGCCTGGGTTCAAGTCCCAGCTGAGGCACTTATTCTTTCTCACCCTTGTTTGTATGTGTCCCCTAGGAACTGTCTGCACCAGCCATTACTATGACCCCACTGGGTTATGGTATTCTGTGCTCTTTAAATACCCTCCAGGGTGGAATCAAACCACATGTCTCCCTCAAGGGATGATCAACGGGTTAGTTATGCAGCTTAACCAGACCCAATGACATGCCACATGGCCCTCATGATCATCTCAGGTGGTCTGATCCAAAAATCTCCATTTAATAACCACCTGGAAGGTGGAACCATGGTTATGAATTGCAAAAAAGGCTTGCCCTTTGGAATAAGGCGGAACAAAACTGGCCAGTGTAGTGACTCATATGTTGAGGGCTGTGGCAAATAAAATATGTACAAGACGTACCCCTGTTGTGTGCTAATAGAGGTGAAACCCCTTCTATATGTGAGGATCACCTGCTTAATCATGATGAAACTGATAGGACCAGAGCTATCTGTAGAAATACAAATGGCCTTGTCTTCCAGTGGAGGAGCTTCCCACGCAAGAGACATTTTCCTTAAAAGAAAAAACCATGGCATGGATGGGAAGACACTTTTTTGATCCACACCTGCCTAGTGTTGCTCAAGAAATTTGGTCACATAGTAGTTGGAGAAGATGCAGACAGAGACGGACTAACATCTGCCCTTTCCACAGACTGACCTCATGAGCTGAAAAGGACTACATGCCTCAGCTATTGAAAAAAGACAAAGGACTTATTATGAATCAGGGGAGGAAAATCATCCCCACTTGTTTTTTTAACTTAATTTTAATTTTAGGTCAGGAACTTCCCCAAGATCCCCATAATCATCATCCTGACCTTCGGAAAGGCAGGGTCGGTGTCTACCTGCACATCAGTTATCGTAGCCCAAGCTCACTGTGCCACACCTGGACATGCCTGGATGGGCCCCCCCCCAACCTGAGGGGCTCTACTGGGGTAAAATGTATCTGCAGGATGTCCTGCGGGATACTGGGGCTCAAGCTCACTCAGGAGGCACAAAGGTAATATCTTGCAATTCTGTTGTCACTGCCTTGAAGAACCAGGTGCTCCCCTCTCCAGACCGGAGAACCGGCTGGGGGGGTGTTGAGCAACACAATAAGGGCAAAAGAATCCAAGGAGGAAGGCCTCATCACCCATGTTATAGGACTAACATTATTTCCTAAATAATGGTTTCTGATAAGTCAGGGTGCCAAAAATATAATTGTGCCAAATAACAATTGTGAGGTAAAATAATACTTAGCCCCAATAACTTTTCTGGGCTAAAGAATTCTTTTCCACAGCGTTGTCTTAAAACACCTTGCTCAGTGTCACACATCACGTATGTGGAGGACGTGGGAATCAAACCCAGATCCGTTGAATGTATAAACCATAATTATGTAATAATTATAATCCCTATTACTTGTTGGATTATGAGAGAAAAAGCGAGAGTCATTGGAAACAAATCCAGGAGTGCTTGATTTATGTAAGCCATAATAATTATTAGCCCCATTGCTAGTTGAGTTAAAACCAGCCAGGCATGCATAATCCTGCAAGAATGCGCTAAAAAATACCTCAGGTTTAAATGTATTAGTGTTTGTGACAGGAAAACCTCAGATCTTCACTTAATTAAGCTTGCTTGTCTTTTAAAACTACCAAGCCAACTGCCAAACAGCATCTGGGTGCTCAAAAACGCTCTGACTGCATGCACGTGCAACCCGTGCTCGTGGAGGCAGTAGTGTGCATATGCAAGCATGTGCGCACCTCTTCTTCTATGAGTGTGCTCACTTGCAGAATACAAGCTGATAGTGCTTAGTGCTGTGCAGTGCTGTAAGAACTGCTCATGGGCACATGCTCGGGACACTGGCAAGAAGCTGAAGGGATGAAGAAGCATGCAACCAGCCCTAATGGCGGCTGTGCAACCAGTAAAAAATGGAGATGAGGTGAAAATTCACCAAAAAAACTCCCAAGTTGTCCCAAAATCACCAGTTTGCCCTAAAACAGTAAAAACACAGAAAAACCTCAAGCTGGAAGGGGGGGCAAGGAACCGACACTAAACATGAGTGATCCCCAGAGACCCTAAACGCCGCCAAATTATAATCTGTACCTATTTTTCCTTTTAAAGTTTTCTAAACAGGAGACCATTAAAAATGCCCTAACAAGGCAAAAGTGACTTCCATTCCCCTCAGGGATTGAAAAAAAAAGCAGGTTATTCAATTGGAAAGCCTCAGCTTAACAGTCATGATTTAAATTTAGGGGTGCTCCGTGTAAACAGGCAGCCCCAACCTGCACAGCAGAACTGTGACCCCAAACTGAAGTCTTGAATCTTGAAACGTGAAATCTTCAAAGAAGAGAAAAGTAGCTTTGTCCCCTTTGAATGGTGCAGCTTAACTGGAGAATTGCAATTAATGCATGGAATCCTCAGGTGTCCAACATTTTAAAGCTTGGGCTGTGCAACTCCCCTGGTAGGGGTGCACTATACAAAGTTGTTATGATTACCCATTGACAATTTGGAGCGATACAGAAAATCAGTGAAGGAGAAAACCTCTAAGGGATCAGTAATGGAATTACTGTACCTACTGTAGTTTGAGGACTGGGGTGGTTGATTGGGAAGTGGGTTTAAATAGGGAGTAGACAAAGTTCCAGAATTTCGATGAGCTGTTATGGTTATTCTGGAGGACAGATGCAAAGCAATTGGAATTGGTCAGTCTGATGGTTTTCATACAGGTATTTAGAAGTTACTTATACCTTGCTATGTTGTAAGCCTAAGCCAGAGGCCTTGTGAAGAACTTATGAAACTCAACACATACTGTATGGTAAATTCTGGGGCACCACATACAGTATGTTCTGTGGCAGGAGCCAAGAACTGCAACCAGTTCTGCAACCACAGAACTGTAGAGTCCAAAGTTCTTGATCAGGCCCCACCCTGAGTACTGCATGCAGTTTTGGACTCCTCAGTACAAAAAGGACACCAAAGCAGTCGAGTGGGTGCAATGCAGGGCTGCCAAAATGATTAGGGGTATGGGGATAAAAGCTATGAGGAGTGGCTAGAGGCACTTAACATATTCAACCTGGGCAAAAGAAGGTTGAGACGGGACATGATACCAGTCTTCTGCACACCCAAGGGTATTGACAAGATCAAACTGACACTAGGAGGGCCTCTTATGGATGAAAGTGTCACCTCTTGAATCTTTAGGGTTTCAGAACTGCTCATCTTTAGCTTGCAGTTCTCATGCCCTAAGAATACACAAGGCAACACTCTATATCCATAAGAGGCCCTTGTAGTGTCCATATAAACTTACAAAATAAGTGGCATTTGTATGGGCTACACACCCATAATAAACCTGAGAAACATTACCACACCTTGCGAAGCCTCCAAGTTTATGTTAGTCTCGTCCCCACTGGTGTTGGTAGCCCTTAAATCTCAGATCAAAACTATCAGCTCTGTCTCTCTTCATGTTTTGCCTCCCCTTGGTCCTGCACCTAGCTTGAAGATATTGTCCTCTTGCATTGAAAACAGACTATATCATCAGGAACAAATTTGCCTGAGTGCCCTGTTGATACTATTGAGATCATTACTTGCAATAATTCATCCTCTAAGCGATGTTGTATCTGGCTAATACATATAATATTGTAATTCAGTCTGTACTGCATTCAGACCCACTATAATCACCCTCCATACAGTATGAATGCAAAAGTGTCTCACTTACAAGCACAGGCATGAATGTAATCTTCTGTGCTAGCAAGTCAATGATCAGCTTCATTTTCAAATCTGCTATTCTGAGCTGGGGCAGGGTAGCAATTGGTTAGCTTTAACATCTCAGGTAAAAGATCTTTAATGGTTTATAGCTACTATGGGATTATTAATCATTTAGCAATCTTATGGATGACATATTTAATCTCTGCTGAGTTATTTATGACTTAGTACAATATTTTTTTCTTTTTGCTTTTTTGTAATATTTTTATGTTACTTCTTGATAATGTATTGTGACTCAGTTCTAAAATGGCATATTTGCTTTGGTGGCACATATACTAAAACTGGAATTATAGAGGGAAGATTAGCAGGGTCTCTGCGCAAGGATATCATGCAAACGTATGAAATGTTCTAGGGCTATTCAATAACTCACTACAGTCAGGGCAGTTTTGAAAGGTTGTAGGGTAACAGACACAGATCTGCTCCATGGGGGGGGGGGGGGACAAGGAGAAACTGGGTAACTGCAAGCTCATTAGTCCTACTTCCAGTTTGAGTAAACTGATGGAGACACTAGTTAAGAAGAACCTAGTGGGCTACCTGGAAAGAGATGGGATCCAGAACAGTAAGCATTATGGATGTATGGCAAGGAGGTTATGTCAGACCAACCTGATCGTATTTTTTAGCTGAGAAACTAGAGCAGTGGATAAGGGACAATCGGTTGATTTACTCTACTTCAACTTCAGTAAGGTATTCAACTGAGTGCCCCCCCAGAAGGTGGCTGAAGGAGGTGGATTATCTGGGTGCAGTAAAAGATCTAGTTAGATGAATGAGAAGTTGGTTGGGTGAGAGACAGGAGAGGGTGGTGGAAAACTTAGCTAAGTAAGGAGAGAGGGAGGTCACAAGTGGGGTGCTGCATGGGCCAGTCCTGGGACCTGTCCTCTTCAATATGTTGATCAGTAACATAAGAGAGGGAATGCAGGACAAGATCTCTCCACAAATGACACTAAGTTGCATGGCATGGGAGATGGTGAAGCAAGGGACCTGCAGAAGTTAGAGACATGGGCCAAGGTTTGGCAGTTGAATTGCAAGGTCAAAAAGTGCAAGGTGATGCACGTATGGAACAAGAACCCTAGACCAGGGCAGAGAATTGGATATGAGTGGTTAAACTGGACACTACTTCTGATGAATGGGACCTGGAAGTCATCACAAGCAACTCCTTACAACAATCTAGCCAATGTAATCCAACCTATTGTGAAGCAAGGCAACCAGAACGTTAAGACATTATCTAGCTATGTCCCTACAGTAGATATCTATCCATTTATCTGTCTGTCTATCTATCTATCTAGCTATCTATCTACAGTATCTATCGTATCTATCTATCATATCTATCTACAGTAGCCATCTATCCATCTATCTATGTACTGTATGTATGTCTGTCTATCTACAGTATCTATCTCTCTACAGTAGCTATCTATCTATACATCTGTCTATCTATCTACAGTGTCTGTCTGTCTGTCTATCTTTATCCATTTCAGTACATGAAAGTTTACACTATAACTTTCCCATAATGGTATGATGCTAGGAGTTATGGTCTGGATTCTCAGTAAGCCATTTCTTTCAAAGGAGCATTTTGACTGCCATAGTTTCCCTTCCTCACAGCTTCTGATGTAAAAAGCAGGTGGATGGTAGACAACTTTATTGTCACCTATCACTGACATCACAGGTGTCTCATAAAACTTAAAGCAATTTGTCATGATTTAGAAAATTCATTGACAAGTGCAAGTAAGAGGCTAGAGTTAGCAGGACTTTGGGAGCCCTTTAAAAATCTATCCCAATTTCTCTTGAAAAAACTGGAAACATGATCTGTGACTCTTAGGAACCCCTTCATGTATCCTTGAGAGTTTAAAGATTAAACAGGTGTTTCAGATAAGACATTGCTAGCCCAGTAACCTGTGGTTGTGCTACTGTTTGCAGCAGTTACACGTGCTGGGGATTTTAGTTCTTTTCAAAACTCATTATAGTTCTCTCATGTTGACTGCAAGACACTTAGGTGATTGTTATCCATTTGCTATAAAGATAAGGTGAACACACTTCCATAGCAAGGCAAAGTTAATCCCAATAAAGAGCATTCTTACCCTGAACCCTCGGTGTAGCCTGTCTTTCATAATGCCGATGAATTCTTTGTAACTTAAACGATCGTCTCTGTCAACATCAAAGATCTGGAAGACTGTATTCACTATATGTGGTGATAGTTTCAGTCCTGTAGCTACATATACAGCACGCTTGAACTCATCTAGATACACAGTGGTAAAGAAAACAATCAGATGATAATTCTTATAATGCTTTTCAATTACCATAATAAACCTCAGATTGTCAATTAACTAATCAGATCCTGCCACCAGGTGGGTGTGCCTGATATAATACTCTAAAAACACCAACAAAAGTACTAGCATATAAAATGAAAAAAGCTGGAGCTCTGCATGCAGTCACAAGGGACTGTCATTAAGTGAAGCACTTAGCAACAGACCCTTGATTTGCATCCCTTGGTGGCATGTACAAGGGTCACAGGCTTTCCTAGTGTGGTCTCGAAACACATTGTGACTGTGGGGTAAGGGGGTGGTAGTTATGATGCATCCAAGCATGGTGGCTATTGCTATCCTGGTCGCAGTCTTTAGTGAAATGCCCTGCCTGTAGAACCATTATAGGCAGGGGTAGGGGTTCTGCTAGATTACAACCAAGAGCACAGAAACTGGTGAGGGATGATGAACATTGTTGAACTGTGTTACTGGTGGATTTTCGTGAGAAACAGAGATTAGGAATAGAGGTTTCACTGCACGCCAGAAAATTCTGTAGGTATCAGGATCAGGTGGTGGGGAGGGAGAGACACTGGATTGCCAGGGACTTATTTCAAAATATGGGAAAATTAATAGCAACAAAAGTCCAGAAGAAAGCCTAAAGGTAAGGGTCGGGCATGAGAGTATACAGATTGGAGAAAGCAGCACCTGCCACAAGCTCCAGGCACGGCACAGTACCACGCCATGCTCAGACTTCCGTGGCTATCACAAGGCATTGTATTAGTCGGTACAAATAGGGTTTCAACCTGCTAACATCTGGCCAAGTGATTTGCATTGTGACTTATTCCACAATGAGATTGCTTCCCCCAGCAGCTAAGTCAGCCTTTTGTGAATGTCAAATTTTGGTGGTGGTGGTGTAACAGGGAGACTGTTGGCATCCTAAATTTCCAGTGCCACCATGAGCAACTGCATAGGAGGACTATAAATGAAAAAAACAAAACAAAACAAAAAAAAAACTGATGGTTTGTAACTGCAATAATTGAAACTGCTCCAGGACTTGCTCAAGGCAATGTACAGTACTTAGTATCACTGCAGATTTATTTCATAAGCCTCTCTGTGATGGATACAGTACAGCAGGTCATTTTAACCGACTAATTCTCAATTTAGCAAACTACAAAGGATAACGGGAATACTGTATTTCTCCTAACTAGTCAATATGGTAAACAATGTTTCCTGATCTAATGCCAGGCTGTATCCCAGATCTGGAAGTAAAAAATCAACTGGGAGGATTGTCAGCACTAGGACTAAATAAATGTATAATGAGACTTTACATGATTTCAAGAGAGCATGGTTTAATGTCATAGGTGAAAATATAACTGACTGTGAGCTGGTTAAATTTATAAGAGTTGATCATCATCAAGATAAATTTATTAAAAGAGTAAGGACAAACAAGCAAAAATACAATCTCCTAACTAGTCAACACAAAAGTAAAAATACACAAAAGAATTGACACCATCTGGCAATATGGAATACTGGGAATATAAAGAGTTGCAAAATTAGCTTTAGAATGACACGACAGAGGAATAACGAAAGTAACAAACATTTGAATCATAACACCAAGATCATGTTCAGATACTTCAAAGTAAAAAAGTTAATTTTAAAATAGTAAACATGTTACTAGAAAGCACAGAAAATGAGGTGGAGATGTTCAACATAATGCCCGATTTGTTAAAAGGAAGGTGCCATACCTGTGGGTCCAATGTTGCTGGATTATGGCCCCCTGATTAAGACTCTTCCTTAGGACATAATTTTTACCTGCCCAGTAAGAAAATAAACTTTTAAAATTATACTGCCTTTTTTTTTCTTATCACCATGTTCTCACATAATGCCCCACGCTATACAGAGTTTTGTTCTCCTGGTGACGGGACGAGGCGATAGACCCAGAAGTCACTGACAGAAACAGATGGCAGTGTGCATTATTTTCAGTAGGGAGAGTGACCCCAATTTTTTTGGCAAGCTACAACCTGAGTGGGATCAGTGATCTAAACCAGCAAGAGAGGTGAGACAGTAAGAAATTCATGAATGTAAATTTAGCTTTCAGATGTGGGGAATTTAGCCTTGCCATCCTGGTTCCAGCGTGGACCACATGGGACAGACAAATGCTTGTTAATATGTATGTTGTTACTTGATAGCTTGGTCGGCATGGTGGCAATACAGGAAGCTCAGTTGTGGTCTTGTCCATGGGAGTGGGGCAGTGCCAGTGTAAATGGTAGTGGAGGGCATGTAAGAATTCATGGTGAACTGATGTAGTAAAAATAATGCACACTGCCATCTGTTTCTCACAGTGACTTCTGGGTCCATGGCCTCTTCACGTCACCAGGAGAACAGAGCTCTGGGTAGCATGGGGTTATATGGGAAAACATGGTGCTAGGACAAAAAAAACAGGCAGTATTATTTTAAAAGTTTATTTCTTTACTGGGCTGGTCAACATTATATCTAAAAGAAGATGCCTTACTCAGAGAGTCATATAGCAGGGCCACTGGACCCACAGAGATAGCACCTTCCCTTTAAAGGGATATATCCTTGGTGATATTCCCTAAAGAAGGACTCAGGTGGTTGGAATACTGAATTCAACACTTACCATACATAAGTCACAATACAGACTAGCCAAACTGCAATAAAAATGAATCTTTATGTTGTGTCCACTTCTGTTAATTTGCAAATTATCCCACTGCATGTGAACTGCAACCTGCCACCACTCAATGAATAGTATAGCGGAAAACTGAAGTGATGCAGGGTCCTAAATCAGTGACTGACAGCTCTGTGAAGCACCTAGCTGTCAGCGGCAGCAAATGTGAGTTTGATAGGCTCACCATTACAATTTATTGTCTTGCTATCTAAATGGTGTATTTCTGTCAGCAAGAGTGTCCAACATTTTGTATTTTGAAAAGGGAGTGCAAAATAAGAGTTTGAAATCTCTTCTTATGGTTTGAAGTTGAGCACATGTTCAGCTGCTTTTCTGTGTAGGGTGTTGAATGTAAAGCTGTTAGATTTTACTGTTGCATTATAAATGCAGTTATTGTTTTCACTGTTTTGTAAATATTTTTTTAAATATTGTATTTTGTTATCCAGGTATCTTTTACTATTTTGTGGAATTTGAAAATTTAGCATTCATATTACCTTTATGGCTTATAGTGTGATGTGAGTCGCACAGTATAGCTAGAAATGTATTGTGTGGTTCCAGTTGGATATGGGCAAGGATAGCATCCTGACTAAGATAGCATCCTGACTAAGATCAAAATCTTGGATTTCAGGAAGGCAGACTTCAGGAAAATGAGTGAAGTGCTAAGGAGCCATCTGGCGGGCATCAGAGCAGACATGGGGGTGGACCAAAGGTGGTCTATCATTAAGGAAGGAATACTGGTTGCCACAGATGAGTGCATTAGGCTCAGGGGGAAGAACACAAGGGCCAAAGCACCCAGCTGGTTCAGTTCTGGGGTTGCCCAGGCAGTAAGGGAAAATAGGTTGGCCTATAGAAAATTTATGATGACCGAGAGAGTTGGATAGGTAAAATTACCTAAGGTTGGCTAGTGAGGCAAGTAAGGAAGTCCGGCAAGCAAAGGCACAGCTTAAACTAAAAAAAGCCTCAGGATTGGATAAAATAGAAAACAGGTTTTTAAAAGATACTCTTGAGGTAATTGCTCCAATACTAGTAAGACTTTTTAACTGGAGTCTGATGGAAAACAAATTTCCACCTTTGTGGAAACAGGCAAAGATTGTACCAATTTATAAAGGAACCTCCCCTGTGGAACCAACAAATTATAGGCCAGTTTCATTATTGTCTTGTTTGTCAAAGGTCTTGGAGGGACTGGTAAGGGGGCAGTTGAGTAGATATTTGGAAACAAATTCTCTCCTGTCTCCTTATCAGTCAGGATTTTAGTAAGGTATTCCACGGACACCGCGACTCACCGATTTAATTATTGATACACTTCCCAGTTAAATGGGAAAAGATTGGTGGGGGCGGTGTTCGTGGATCTCTCCAAGGCCTTTGACACTATAGACCATGGTAAATTGATTGGGAGAATGATGGAGTTGGGAATAGATAGAGAAACCCTCCCCTGGTTCGAATCCTATTTGACAGGTAGAGTTCAGCAAGTTTATATTGGCGATATTTCATCTAAACCAGCCCCTGTGAGTAGAGGAGTCCCCCAGGCCTCGATTTTAGGCCCTTTATTGTTCTTAATGTATGTAAATGAACTCCCAACAATGGTGCAGAACTCAGTTTTGAGTATGTATGCAGATGATACTGTACTGCTGGCTAGTGGTGCTACAACTCAGGAAATGGAGAAAACCCTTCAGAATGATTTTAGTAGGATGGAAACATGGTTATATAAATTGGGGTTAGTTTTGAACAGTAAAAAACAAATTCAATGGTATTTTATAGTAATGGAAGAAATATTAGTAATTCCCCTAAAATTTCAATTAAAACAGTTAAAAATGAATTTTTGAACCGGGTTGACTCATACAAATATTTGGGGATTACTGTAGATTGTAGTCTGAAGTTTAACTCCCAAATAAAAAATCTTGTTCATAAAACAAATAATAAATTAGGAGCTTTTCGTAGATCTAAATATTTCTTAGGTTACCAAATGAGAAAAGATATAATAAATCAACTGATTATTCCTTGTATAGAATATGGAATTCAAATATATGTATGGCCAACAAGTCAAACTTGAGGGCAATACATGTTCTTTATAATAATTTAGCTAGATTTATATTAAATTGTGAATATTATACTCATCATTGTGAAATGTTTAAGACCTTAAAATGGGACCAGACAGAACAAAAAAGGGATCAAAAATGGTTAAAACAAATACATGGGGTAGTTCACAAAGTCCGAAGTATCTTGTGGATAAAATTCCATGTTTAATGCATGTACATCAATATAATTTAAGAGGTAAGGTGGGAAGTAAATATGTAAAGCCCAAAATAAATAACAAATATGGTGAAATGACCTTTGGTGTAAAGGTTATAAATCTGTGGGCACCTATTGACCCAGAAACGAAGCAGATTCAAAAAATTAAACATTTTATGAGATCATTTGATAATGGATTGGAAATAAGATGTATGTGTAATGGGTGATAAAAACTTCTGGAAGGGAACATGAATTTTGAGGGTCTGAAACTTTGTGGACTTTTAAATTGAGGAAATATTGTCATATTACAAATATATGATGTTTTGAATGGGGAATTATGTAAAACTACCTGGTTTTGTGAAATTTTTGTAATAATGTTTGTTGTAATAATGAATGGTGTGTATTTTCACGTTATTTTAAAATTCTGAAGAAAACAGGTACATCTTGAAAAAGGGTCTGTGACCCAATGATGTTACAAAACCATCTTTACCTGTATAAAAATAAACTTTTACTACTATAGAAGGAGCTGCAGCTAGCTGAAGGAATTAAGAAGAGGGAAAAGGTTTTCTTTTGCTATATAAGTGAGAAAAGGGACAAGGAGGAAGGGACTGTTAGGCTTAAGAAAGGGATGGAGTCAGTGGAGGATAATGGGGGAAAAGCAGAGATATTACATGAATACTTCTGTTCCATCTTCACCAGGGAGAAGGACAGACCAGTGCCTTCAGGAGGGAAAAGAAGAGCAGGGGGGAGGGAAACAAAGATGTATTGATAGAGGAGGACAGAGTGAGGGAGGGTCTGCTGGCACTGAAGGTGGACAAATCACCAGACCCAGACAGAGTACATCCAAGGGTACTAAAGGAACTGACTGAAGAGCTGGTAGGGCCACTGCCAGACCTATTTAATAATAATAATAATAATATTTATTTATAGTGCGCCTTTTAAATTGCCAAAGTGCTTAACATACAAAATAAATAAAACAATAAAAACAGAATACAAATATAGCTAAAATCAATTTGAGTAGGCTTGGTGCCAGACATGGGTCTTTAGGGGCCTTCTTGAAGCTCCCCACAGTCGTGCACTCCTGTAGCTGACAGGGTAGAGAATTCCATAGGACTGGGGCCGCATACATGAATGCAATGGCCCCCAATAACTTTAAAGATACCCTTGGAATCTCTAGCAACCCCTCATTAGCCGAGCGGAGTGGTCGCCCGGGGCAGTAGGGGGACAGGAGCCCTTTCAGGTAGTCCGGGCCCTGTCCGTGTAGGGCTTTATAGGTCAGACCTTGAAGGTGATCTGCTACTGAATAGGCAGCCAGTGCAGTTCATGCAGCACCAGTGTGATGTGACATGCCCGATGGCTCCCTGTCAACAACTGGGCCGCAGCATTCTGTACTAGCTGCAAGCAGTGGATATCAACCCCTGGTAGCCCTAGGTAAAGAGAGTTGCAGTAATCAAGGTGCAAGGTCGCAAAGGTGTGGATCAATGTAGGAAGGTCACCGGATGGAACTAGGTGCTTGACCCTGGCGATGTTCCTCAGGTGATAAAAGGAAGACTTGATGACTACCGACACCTGAGACTGCAGTGTCAGTCCACCATCAAGAATCACCCCCAGGTCCTGCACCCTTTCAGAGGTAAGAAGCTGGGAGCCTCCCAGGCAAAGCCCAGAAGGCTGACCAGCCCCCAACCCCTCTATCCAGTGACCCAGATCCACAACTATCACCTCAGTTCAACTTCAGCCGGCCGGAATTCATTCAGTCCTGGATTTCAGTGAGGCAGTTGTTAAATACTGAAAGTGCACTATCCTGGTTGGGTTCGAAAGACAGGTAGAGCTGGGCATCATCAGCATAGCAGTGAAACCTCAGCCCATACCATCTTACAATGTCTCCGAGGTGCAACATGTACAATGCAAACAACATGGGGGACAGCACCGAGCCCTGAGGAAACCCACGTGACAGACAGAATGGGTCAGAGGAAAAAATCCCTGACACCACCTTCTGA